>JAGQAX010000012.1:10227390-10827390 GCA_019142605.1 Cephalopholis sonnerati | reverse complement strand
TCAGGTACTCATTCAGCCACTCAGTCACCTTCGTACATGTTATCTGCTGAATTTACTTCTCTGAAGGTCCCACTGAGTTTGTCTCAGGACCCAGTCTCTTATTATGAGTAGTAAAAAGTTGAAAGACTGAGAAAGTTTTTGAGTGACAACTGATACAACCGCAACAAAAAACAATGCAATTAATGATTCCCAAAACGTCAAGTGTAGGGGCTAATTGCTACCTAACTAGCTAACATGCTGACAGGAGGTTATTTGCAGAAGTGTTTTGGTGTGTCACATCAGAGGAGAAGAACAGTAGAGATTTCTGGCACAACTTCCTACTCGCAAGGTGTATGCAAACAGTCAAACTCCAGCAACACTTCATTTATTTATTTATTTACCTACTGTAATGCCTGAGAGAAATCTTTCAGGTTGTGGCCAGTGGTAAATGCATTTGCATTTGTAAAGCGCCTTCCTAGTCTTCAAAAAAACATTCCACATTCACCCATTCACACACATGTTCATACACTGGTGGCCAAGGCTACCATAAAAGGTGCCACCTGCTACTCAGTTAACCATTCATGTATGCAATTTAGGGTTTAGTATTTTGTCCAAGGATACTTGGGCATGCGGACTGGTAGAACCAGGTATTGAGCCACCTATCCACCAATTAGTGGACGCCCTGCTCTACCTCCTGTGCCACAGGGCCCCAATGACTGTATATAAAGATGGATGACACATTCTAATGACCTCCTACTGTACAAAAATGAAGCCAAAATGTCCTGAATACAGCAGTTTCTATCATGTGCTGGTGATGTCAGAATCTGCACAGTAGTACATGATATATAGTTCATGCCATCACCAGTTGTGAGCACACTGATTGGCACACACAGCTGTCAATCATTAACATCAGTACCCCTTTTTATAGCATCAAATAACTAATGCTACTAGGGAGTGCCGCTTGCCATGAGGGGGGTACCTGGTCTGCACTGGTGTTTAGGGGGGTGTAGCATGTCAGGTGGCAACCACATGAATGTCAGAGCTCAAGGTTTGCCAACAGAACATTGCACTGTACCAAGATGATCAACGTTGTTCACTTCACCTGTCAGTGGTTTTAATGTTTTGGCTGACTGGTGTACATCAGAGTGATAAAAACTACCTAAAATGGCAGAAACCATCTTTGGGGGCAATTTATTTGACGTGTATTTTATTTTGGTTTGGAGGGTTTTTAAGCTGTAGTCAGCCAGAGATGTTTTGGCTTCACTTTTTGCAAGCTGTCTTGTTTTCCATCTTTATTATACAGTCAGTGGCCATGGCCTTCATCAGGGACATTGGAAAAATGTGACATCACAAATTATTAAAAGTTGCTTTGCTCAGAAAGCAAAGAATCCATCTTCATGGTGTGATCCATGGAGCCTAGTAAGATGTGCTAAGCAAGTTACTTGTCAAAAAGCAGGTCAAAGGTCATAGTAAGTAAGTAAACAAGTATTTGAATCAGAAAAACTTTATTGTCAGAAATGTGTCTTGGTGCCTCTACCATTGCACCACTACCTGCTGAGGAAATGATGAGAACTAATAGTATATTTGTTGTGACACTAAAGCTGCAAGGTCACGTGTGAATCATCTCCGCAACATGCTCCAGCATGCCTCAATTCCAAATGATGGCTGGCATTTCTGATTGAGTCTTAAAAACATGAGAGCAAGCCAGTAATAAATCCACCCTGGTGAGGACTTTATCTGAGTTATGGTGTGTTCAATGGCAAAATGCACTCACTGCAGCTTAGCAGCATCCCTCCTTTTCTGCTGCTTGTATTATTTCACTGTGCAGTTATGAAAAAGGATCTGTATAATCAATCTCCTCTGAATGAGAGGTCAATCCCACCCACTGCTTGAGTTGGCTGGACATTGGAAAGCCTTGCTATTTTGCTTGTCAAAGTTCAGTTAGATTGAACTGTGTACAATAAGGTCGGATCAATTTTGGTCTGCACCTTCAGTCAGTTTAACAAACTCCACCAGTCAAAATCTGATGCCTTCTTTTCAGTGGAATGTGAATAAAATGTGCTTTGTGTTCTCATTCCCAACCTTTTAAAATATTGCTTGATGGGTTTTTTGTTGGTCACAGGAGTACTACTACATGGACTGTGTTTAGTTTTTCCCTGCCAATGCCCACCAAGCATTTTGCTGGTATCATTATTTATATCACAGTCATTATTGCCCTGTGCTTGATTCATTTTGTCATTCGCGTCACTGGAACAACCGCCCTTGGCTCACTTTTTGGAGGAGCTCGGCTTCTCCTCATCGGCCTTATGGCTGACAAATGACTTTGTGAAAAGCGATATGGTCTCCTGCAGGAAAAAAAAAAAAAGAATAGAAATTGAATCCTGGCCTCTGTCGGCAGTCTCATCTGTCATCTTTTCAATATTGATGTCCATTATGTTTATGGATTATTTGGCTGTCTTCTGTTCTCTGGCCCAGCTCGCCCTGTCGGATCGGCCACTTGGGGCAGCGGCCCGTTGATAATGCCATTTTGATTGATGGCTTTCATAGTTTAATTGTCAGCACGCTCTTCTTTTAATGGAGCTCCCTGCACAACTGAAAGACTACATCGTGGATGAGTCAGAGTTCAAACTGCGTGTACCGCTGGCAGTGCGATGCAGATACAATGTGACTATACCATAGATTTGGTATCATCATCCCGGGCCATTATCAGCTATTTGGCTCATGTTTATTGCTTCCTGTATCACCTTTCATGGATCACATGTCTGTTTACGGGAAGAAAACAGCCCTCTGTAAGATTTATCACAGCTGCCAATAGGCATAATTTTGTTTCACTGGCATGGTGCAATTATTCTGTGGTCTGTATACAAGTCTTTTGGGGCACTTAATGTTATTGAGTATATCTATAAGGAGTAAATTAGTAGGTGGCTAAAACTAATACAGGTTAATTTAACAGCCCTGCACCTATAGGCTATAATGTGTTGATCCAACTTCATGGAAATGATGAAGGCTGTAGTTTGGTTTATTGTATTGTGTTATACTGAGAGTTGTTCTTATATTTTGTTGACCTCTTTTATAACGATGAGGGTAGGCTATAGCACACTGTCTACAGGGTATTTCACTGTCCCATTGTACTTTTTAGGAGGATCCTTAATAAGTTAATCTGCAGTGATCAACCAGCTTTTCAACCAGCTTTGTATTGTAACAGTGTGGGTAGTATGTGTAAATGAATGCATCATCCAGTTTGTTGTCTTTAGGGCTGTTGCTGAAACTACAGATTGTACTTCCACATTTTTGTATGCCCATTAACACAGACACAAAGACTACAGAAGCGGCTGACAGAGAGACCTGCCGCTCTCTCACTCTCTCTTATTCAAACTCAGACCAAGTTCAGATAAGGTAAAGGTAAAACAAAGCTGATAAAATAAAAACCCAGATTATGTTACTGTATTGTCTATTTCTTATCTAAAATGTCTTCAGAAACATATACCACTGTTTGGCTGTAATACAAGTATTTGTGAACAGACAGTGGGCGCCTTACTGTTTCCTGCATAAAAGATTAAATGGTAAAACTAGGCGTTGCTGATCAAATACAAACCAAGACTCTGTTTTTGCATTGCCTATTTCTCACCTAAAACAACCCAGTCTCACCCCAAAGTCATTGAAATCCGGCATGTGGGCACTGACTGCTGGCGTCAGACACCACGGAAAAAGCTGTACAACATATGTGGCCAATTGCCGTTATAGTTTAACATAGGCGGGCAGCATCAAGGGGAAACCTGACAAGAACAAAAGTTAAGGCCGCGAAAGTCCAAGTTGGGTGGGATAGGTGGTGGATGGGTCCAACAAACACCAACTTTCACCCGGGACAGCAGTGTCCAGTAAGATTATAAAGCCAAACCCTGTTCTTTTTTCCTAAACCCAACCACAGGCTGTTGTTTCCTAAATCCACCCACTTGCGTTAGCTGTTGAAGAAAAGAAAAAAAAAAATGCCAATTTGCGTTGTTGTACTGACGTAGTGCGTTTATTTTGGAAGAGACTGTATGAAAACAGTGTGCCAAAAATGTTTTCAGAAAAATACTTTAGCTTACTGTTAACTGTAGTTCAGGATTGTATGTTACCAGCTGGCTGCCATATTGTTTCTTACATTACATCACCCAGCAGTGGGAGCGTTAACTGCAGAGTGTAGCACAGTGCGCTCCAGTAGTTGTAGGATTTCCACTTCTTGAGCAAAAGGAAATGCAGCAGCCCTTTTCCTCTGTTTTCTCTGGTAATGTAGCTCCAATTTCCAAAGTATTTGTTTCTCCCTGCTCCATGGACCGCCCAGTTTCATAAAAAGACCATCTTACTAGCAGTGAAATACTTCTTTGACTGTTTTTGTCAGTTTGATTTTCCTTAGCCAAGTCTCCATGTACCTACTTACAACACATATTTCATACATGTTGAAAGCCATATTGTGATATTACAACACACTGCCATCGCACTTGCCCGTATGAACCGAACAAATCAGTAAAAAGCTCCAGGGAGCTTAAATAAATGGCTGTAAAACATTTTGAAGGGTGGCTCAGTAACAATAGTGAGCCATGTGGGGTTTACACTGAATCTGTTTCAGTGACCACACACAGCCATATATAGGATGTATCAGCCCATGTCTCGATCCCATCTCTCCTCCTCTCCCTGGTGTGTTTGCAACCAAGGTCGTAGTGGTCGTGCTCTGTTTTCCAGGGGTGTGTGGGCTTCATTCATCATCCGTATGATAGCCGCATGCTAGAGTGCCCTAAATCTCCTGTCTGTGTTTGGGTGTATGTCTGTGTGTGTGCACGTGGGTATGTGTGTGTGTGTGTGCTCACTCAAGGAAATTGTCTCTCGTTCTCTCCGTATGCTCGCTCAAATGAATGATCTCTCTTCCCGTCTCTCTGACTAAAACTACCTTTTTGTTTCACTGATGCAACTACATGCAGAGGGGCACCAACACACCACGTCTGTGTCCTTGTGCATACAGTGTGTGTTTGTGTAGACAAAATATGCTGTATAATACCATAGTGTAATATACTGTATACTTTGTGCTGTGCAGATGAGATAGCCCAAGAAAGACAAAAGGCAGACAAAGAACAAGAAAGAATACAAAAGCAAAACACAAGAACATTCACCTCTCATGTCAATATATACCCTAGTAGAGGCACCTTTGGCAGCAGTTACAGCCTGAGGTCTATGTCAATAGGTCGATCAGCTCAGGGACGAATTGCAGTGTCCAATTCTTCTCTGCAAAAGAACATAAGCTCTGTCAGGTTGCACGAGGACAATATGGCCTCTGGAAAACTCTAACCCAGATGTCATGGGAGGTTTTTTTTAACAGCCATAAGGCAGCGACAGGTGAATCACCCTGGCATCAGTGTCTCACTGTCATCTTAGCAATGAAACCATGTAGCTTATTAAGAGGAATCTTAAAGGCCTTCTTCTTCTTGCAGTGACATTTTTTGAGGACAGCACTTCTGCTCTTTATTCAGTGACTTTGTGATTTTCTTCATTCATGCTTTATAACAAAAGGGTACCTGTTGGGTAGCTCTATTACAGCAAATTTCCCCTGAAAGCATTTTGGATGGAGTTGACTGATTGCAAATGAAGTCAATGCAAAAAATAAAAAAATAAAAAATACAAACGGACATGAAGGAAAGTGTAGGGAATCCACACTTATAGGCTTCACACGGTGGCACCATTAATGTAGGGAATCTACAATTTTAGGCTTCATCAAGGGGCAACATAAATGTTGGGGTCAACAATAATGTTGGGGTTTATAATACTAGGTCTCACCAAGGGACACCACATATGTAGGGGTTCTACAAAGAACAGCACTAATACACCTCATCAAGGGCCTGACCTTGTAACAGATCTCCAACTTAAGTATCAAATTGACTATCAGAAATAATTAATAATTATTAGTAATAATTATTAATTACGTTAAATAACATGACTTAATTTACAACAAATCACCTCGTGGGGCACCATTCCCGGAAAGGGAAAAATGATAGCCAGTTAATGATATCAGTCTCATAAAGCTCACTAAATTATTAATTTGGGATTTTGATTAATATTTAAATGAATAACTATAACCAAAATTATTAATAAAGCCTGAAGGATTTCAGAGTTCTTGACATAGCAGAGTCTGACTATTCATTCACTCTTGTACAACATTAAACAGACAGCAGGTACGATTCCAAAATTATATTTATTCATAACACACAAATGCTAACTAACTATATACAAGCATGTGTGTGTGTGTGTGTGTGTGTGTGTGTATATAAATATATATGTGGGTAGGTGTGTGTCTGTGTGTGTGTGCGAGAGAGAGAGAAAGACAAAGGCGGGTGTGGTGATCGAAGGGCCGTTTGGCCTACAAAACAAAATGGCTGACAACAGAAAACTACAAGATGGCCAAATCACAGCTGGCTTCAGATCAGGGGAGGTGTTTGTCTGACTGTGTGGTCAGGACAAAGACAAAGGAAAAGAAGCGGAAACTTTGAGCTGCCTGTTTGGGTGTAGCTCTGTTGAAAGTGAATTTGTAAGTGAGTTTATGTGAATGCAATTTGTGTTGCAAAGGGAATGGATTAGTGCAGAAGATGTTTAGTTGCACGCAAGACATTGTCTGTGAACAGCATTAGCAAACTAAACATGACTTTGCTTCGGTAAAATCAACTAATCAATACCCTAATTGCAGACAATCACAACAATAACTCAATAAACAGCATTAAATCACATACAACAAGTTAAACAGTCTTGCTTAGCCTGTACAGCTGTGATAAGGCTATGCCCAGTTGTTACATTACCAAATCCTGAATGGATGGAGAGAAAGGCTGTCCTTGTTCCAGAGGTGCAGATCTGAGGAAGCCGGTCACTCCGGGTCCTTGCAGATTTAGACGTTGGGGTGCTAACTCAACTTGATTCTCCTTATTGCTGGGAGGTTAGTTGCAAACCTTGTGTTTGCCCATTGAACTACTGTGGTTTCAGTTATGCTCCAGCTCCAGCTAGCTAGCCAGGTCGAGGTTTTCAAATGTAAACATTGAGGAGGAATGGAGTAGAATGAGCACCAGCTGAACTAGCATCCTTCTAGCCATTTTACAGAAAATAAGTAGTTAGTAATAAACTACACAACATCTGTGCCGCATCATTTTCCAATGGCATATCAGGTACTGTGATATCCTTTGATTCACCGAAACTTGGCTAAATCCTGGACAGCATTATTCAACCAGGTGATTCTTTTTCTATATGCTGATGTGACAGAGCAGAGGACTCTGGTGAGAGATGGAGAGGAGGCGTGTGCTTTACGATGAGTAAGGACTGGTGTGACAATGGGATTGTGAGGTGCCGTCCTGTTCCTGCTGTTGATCATTGCCACACACCATTTAAAGGTGGTAGCAGAACGATGCCATGTTTCTGAGAAGCAACCATATGGCCGTCTTGTTGAGGTCAGGTTGTATGGACAGTTAAATCATTCCACAACCAGAAAGCATGGATTACCAGAACCATCTGGAAACATGGACATAAAGCAGTAGCTAAGACACAAGAAGACACAAAAAATAAGCAAATTACAGTGCAGAAGTTAAAGGAGTAGATGTGCACGTGAGTGTGAATGGTTGTCTGTCTCTATGTGTTAGCCCGGTCTCTGTCGAACTGTCCAGGGTGTACCCAGCCTCTTGCATAATCTCAGCTGGGATGGGTTCCAGCCCTCCCATGACCCTGAATAGGTAATGGACCCTACAGGTAATGGATGAATGGACTGAACAACAGCAACAGTGCTGTCAAAACTCAGTGTTAAGGCCTTTACACACTGGGTCTGTTTTTGAGGCATATATTTGTTTTAATCCATCAACTGCAAAAAAAAAAAAAAAAAAAAAAAAAAACATTATACAGAGAAACCTTGCACCTTTTTTGCGAAAATTCACAGTACAAGACAAAATCAAAAGACACATTTCCTACCATGCTTCTCTCCTCTAAAGGTACCTCTCTGGCTGTCACCACTCTCTCTCTGTGTCTTGTATTTGGCACAGCAGCTGCATGAAGAGGCTGAGCTGTCCTCCCTCTCTGTCTGTGTGCAGTGCTCATCCTCCTCCTTGTAATCATCATCCACCTGAATATTACTATCTGACCCGTTGAAAGTAGGCTACCTGAGTTATGAATGGATACTGTGCAGCCTGTTCCTCTCTCTTGTTACAGATGTGTCCCACTGGCACATTTTTACTCTGATGCTTGGTCAAACAACTCTCTAAAGGCTTTTGAGAGATGTAAAGGAGCGCAGAAAATCGAACGTACTCCAAAATCTTTAATGACGGAGGAAAGCTCCGGAGTCAGTGTGTTAATGTGATTCACACAACATGAGAATGGTTTTATTTTTCGGAAGCAAAAAAACAGACAAAGTGTGCAAAGGCCTTTACCTGAGAGGAAACTAAAGGAGGGGCACTACGCTTCTACAACAATACTGTCCCAATATTAGCGCTAATCACTATATGAGTGAAGTACAGAGCAGCGACGATTAGTTAGCCAGAAGGACACACTCACAGGTATTTATATTCACTGATGTACACACTCAGCCAGACTGTCATCGGACCAAGAAGCTCAGTTTGAAACAAACACAGAGGGAGCCTGACTTCATTCTCTGCTCAGGATGCCGTGACTCCACAATATCTTTACACAGAAAAGAGTTGTTTGCTGCTATATCAATGCTCTGAATGTTGTATACAGTGACTCTAACCTAAAGTCGCTTCACACCATGACTTAAAAGTGATCCCCATTCAACTTATTTTGCAACTTTTTTTAAATTGAATACTAATGCAATGGATAATTTAGTGTATTTTTTTTTTGCTTTGGTTTGATTTATTTTGGTTTTTATTCTATAAATTCTATAAATATATATTATGTGCCATATCATTGCCATAGACTTTAAAAATAATGAATGTAGCTACCATGATGTTACCCAGTGGTTTGTGGACTCCAGTCTTGAAACCTTGAGTTAGGCACTTCAGCTGTCACCATCTTAGTTTTTTGGAGCCTGGAGTGACCATATTTAGGCGAAATGCTGGTGCTGTGGAGGAGCGAGGGGTGCATCTGACTAAGAAGTCGAGGACACTACCTGTTACTCAAAGAGGCTGCCCTTAATTATGCATACCTTTATGCAAACGGGTGAGTTTAAAAAAAAAAAATCACCCCCTGTACAGTTGTCATAAAGGAGTAAATTAGCTATAGAGACCAAAACCATTGTTTTGTACCAGGCTGAAAATGTGTTTATTTCTGCTGTAAAATTCTGCCGGATGACATTTAACATGTCTATGAGGACTGACAGGCTTCTGGAGCCAGCCTCAAGCTGCAGTTCAAAGAACTGCAGTTTTTGGCACTTTCATGTTGGCTTCATTTTTCAGCCCTGGAGGTTGCCGCTTGATCATCATTGATATTTTGCTGCTTCTATCCCTTCAGTGCCAGCTTTTATTTTTCAATTTACGGTAGCAGAAAAAAAACCATTGCCATTTTCTGTGGGAAAAGATAGGTCAGTGCATATAATGAAATCTGTGGTTTAAATGCAGACATCACAGAAATTTCCTTTATGTTTTTTTTTATGATTTGTGTGCGTACATGGAAGTGCATACAAGTAAGGGGATTAAAGACACTCTTGAGCTCCCATAGACAGCTCCATAGCACCTCTGTGAATGATCCACCACTTTTTGCTCCTTGATATATCTCTTATCCTGCTTATCGTGATTTCACTTTAATCTCTTCTTCTCTTCCTAGTGACTTTGTCAATATTTTTTCTTGCCTTTGCACTCTCTTGTTCTTCTTTCCCCTTCCTGTTCTGCTCAAGTCACACACATACATAGAGAAAGTATGTTGTTTGTTATTGAACTGCTTGACACAGAAGGAAACAAAGCATCTAGGATTCGGTGGAGATGAAGGTGAGGCTAGGACAGTAGTCACGGAGGAGGCTAGTCAACCGGTCTGGCCCTAGCGCAGATCGATACTAGGTGATGTAGGAGCTGGTGGGGGGTGATTGCGGGGGCAGTAGATGGGCTAATCATTTCAGTCATTACCCAGCCGTGTCTCCTGATTCCAGGGATTAGTAGACGCAGAAACAGGGGAGATGTTGTGTTAGTGCTACAGGAGACTCTATCAGGGATTTGAGAAGTGGAAAACACTGCCTGTCCCCAGTCGCCTTTGGTAATTGTGCCTGCAGTACCGTGTATGGGGATCTGGGGAAGAGTGTGTGCGTGTGTGTGAGAGTGTGCATACAAGATGTGTTAACTGTAGTGTTAGGGAGCAAAGGACAGAAAGAAGAGGGAAAGGAGACAATGTTGGCATTTGCGTCGTGCATGTACGTGCACACGGGTAAGAAATACAAGCAGGCATTAGAGAATCATGTACAGTCCCTCTCTCTTTCTCTGGTAGGAGAGGAGAGTCGTGGGAGAGCTTACATGCTTGCCTGCCCACAAGCCTTTATGTGGAGCTGATCATTTGACAGAGTACAAAGCAGCAAGAGAGACTGGCTAGCTCCGGTGCCCACGAGAGCCTTGTGAAAATTTCACACACCACGACATACAAGACGGGTGGAAATAAGGGAAATTACATTTACGTCAGCGGTCAAAGAGTCGCAACTGGCTAAGTCAATCAGCTGCAGTACCCGCTTCTATGGTACCTCACACTCTGATGTGAGACAAAAAACAAGTCCGTATAATTGAACTGTCATGCACAGTTGAGCACTTGAGAACAGCACTGACAACACGGCTTGGAAGTATATGAATTAAGAAACATGGATTTGTTGCCTGCATTAGTGAGTTTAAAAGGGGAACTTTACTGATTTTACACATCAAGATCAGTTTACTGGTCACAAAGAGTGGTACTTGGGTTGTGAGTTGTATAATGTCTTCTGTGGCTCAGGAGGAAATAATAACACCAGTGTTGACACTAAGTTAATAACACAAAGCCTCCTTTACAAACCTGAGGCATAGAGTTTGAAGGACATTGGCATTCATACTTATATTCATACATATTTTCATCTCTGACAATCTGAGCTGGAGCTGATAAATACCCGTGATTACTGCAGAGTCATTTGACCTGGGAGTAAATGCCAGTTGTAACCTTTGCCATTAAATACAAAAGCCAAATGTAAGCAGATGTTAGTAGGGTTATTTGTGCAGATGCACTTTATGGATACTTTCGGCCAATACCAATAAGATAACCAATTATTTCACATTTTTGGATTTTGAAAAGAAGTTTATGACCTGTAGATGTAGTTGGAAATGTGGATGATTTAATATTCCATGGCCCTGACCTAACCAAATCTAACTGCCATCACTATTGTTAACACAAAATAAATAAAGAACGGTTCTGACTCTGAATGTTCATTTATTTTTTTCAAGTGAAGTACTTCAAAAAATTATGGAGCATTTTGCCTGGGAATTGAAATTAGATGTTTCAACATAATCTGTCAAAAATCACCATGTTGTGCACAAGTAACTAAAAAACAGAAATTAAAATCCCCAAACCTTCCCGCAGACACAATGACACTGCTGCTGCGGGTGGTGTGAGCTCTGCGCTGCGGACAGTTGGTGACAGTCAGCCCACACACACACAATGATAGGGCCAACTGTAGCATCACACAGCTAACATTACCTAACTTTTATGAATGGGTTTAACCACAGAGTTGAGTGCTTTTTGGTGTGAGTTTGTTGGGATCGTTTAAAGGCTCTGTGTTGGATGTGAGCCACTGTTGCTGTGTTAGCTTGTGCTAACTGGGCAGACACTGATCATTCACTGTGAGGACGGCAGCTCACAGCACTGCGTCTAATGACAGCAGGAAGTTTGCTTATCCCATGGGAAATCAGGCAGTCGGGGATCAGACCCTTGGCGCAAACATGCTGCCTCTAAAACTGTGACAGATGTCCATACCAGTTACAACATGTTTGGCTATCAAGTCACCATGCTGTGCTTGCTCTTCTTCTTCTCCTCTGTGTTTATTGGTGGCTCACAAAACAAACTTAAAGGTGTACTGCAACCTATTTTTTCAGGGTGTGTAGATGCTGCCATTGTTAAATCAATGAAAGCAGTCTGGTTTTGTATTATCAGCACTATTAATTGGCTACAGTTCCATTAACAGAATAATACATCATAATACAAATTCCCATTATTGGTGGATAATTTATCAGCCTAATATATATTGTGCATCCCTAGTGTTTTTGTGCAGTGGGAAAGTTTTTCCCCCCACCCCTGATTTTAAGTTTGGGAGCTTAAACCATACTGGTATTCAAGCTGACATAACAGAAACATAGTAAACTCACTATTGAGTAGCTATAACAGTATATATTACAACATGATACCTTTCCTTTTTTAGTATGTTTTGCTAGCATTTCCTAACTGTTTTATTCTATCGCCTTTTTATATTACATGATAAAAACAGAATTAATATTTAGGCTGTATTTTTTATGCACATGAATTTGGAATAGGCACTCACAATTTAGTACTGCGCTTCAGTGACGTCATGGAACTCACAATACACAGATTATATAAAGAACGGGTGATGCACATGCAGCAGAGAATGAGATATCCTGACCTGCTGGTAGCCAGTATGAGTCAAGCTCCAACATGTCGGATTCTTCTGTACATTTCCCACAATTCAGCCAGTGATAGTGATAGTGTCTTTCTTTAGAACCAACCTGTCAACAAATTCAACTTCTTTCAAACCCCATATCTTATGACACAGTTTTTCCTTTTTTTTTAGACAAAAGAACCTGGATGGCATCATGTTGGTTATTTTTCAATTTTAGAAAGCTCCCTTCAGAGCCAAAAAAGACACATGCAGCTGTTTTCACAGGCTGATACTCCCTGTGGCTAGTAAAAGTGAGTAAAACTGGTGGAGTGCCCCTCTAATGAAATGAGCTACAAAGAGAGCACAATGGACACATTCTTATAAAAATAAGTGACCTAATGTTTCCTCTTGGATCTCACTAGTAAACTGAATGTTTACAGATAAAGTTTAGTTGCACTATGTTGGGGTTCGTGATATCAGTAGCAGAGACAGGTGGCAGTATAAAGAGTCTTGTTACTGCCAGCTTTGTATGTACCGCCGCTGCCAGCACATACAGTATGTAACTCCACATGCCATGAAGCTATAAGCCAAAATGTTTTTCACAGCTGAAAGACCATTATTTTAAAATGCCTTCATTATACTCTGTGAGAGAATTATCTTATTATCAAGTAAGGAAAAGTTTGGAGAAAATATGAGAATAATTTGGAAACATATGAAGCTCCATTGGAACTTTGAGTAGACTAGACTCTAGGATTATGTATGAGAGTGTGTGGTGAAATGGTTTTTTGCAGTAAACACTAAGACGATTTGGCGTTCAAGCTCCACTAGTGGGCTACGTGCCAACGCAGCTTCACACCTTGTAGTCCTGCCAGTCGTGTGACCTGAAGGTAAAGCGAACCAAAGCTGTGAATACAGAATGTACATCTTGCCACCTGACTGCAAATGTTCAGCATTCAAAGGACATGCTGCCTCACCATCATGGCTGGCTTCCAGCACCTGCAGCTTCAGACACAGCTTCAAAAGGAAAAAAACACTGAAAGCAAAGGCAGGACGTTTGAAGGAGCTTAACATCTTCAGCAAAGGAACTTTTCAATCTTGCAGGCTGCATTGTGTGTTTGGACACAGGCAAAAGAGGCGAATGAAGCTGTTAGGATAATCTGACCCAACAGCCACAAAATCCAAGCTGAGAGTTATAGAGGAGGAAGTCACATGCAAACTAGATTCAACAGTGAAGGACAGCAAAGTAACGTTGACTGACTTTGACCTTAAAATACGAGTCATACCCAACTTAAGCTTGGCAGCGGAAAATCAGGTTAAACCTCTCTACCAGAGTTCTTTTCAATTCATCCAGCGACACGCTGGGGATCACAAGAAATAACAAAAGTTTCAGGAGGGAAAATGAAAGTGGCGACACAAGGGAGCGATGTATGGTGGCAGCAGTGCGGGTGTCTGTGCATGCATGTGTATTGGGGAGATTAAAGATATGACATGTGGAAATGATGCCAAGTTCCACCTCTTCGTCTTCTTCTCCAAAGTTGTCCTCATGGGCCCTAGTAAGTTTAAAAATAGAGCTTTTCTAATGGAGAAGAGGGCCGAGGGGAAAGAGAAGAAGAGCGAAAGCGTGCAGAGACTGGAGGAGTCCTCTGTGGTAGGAGAATGCAATTTGAGATTGGCCAGATTGCTTTTTTTTTTTTTTTCCTTATCCCCCTCGGCCGCTCATGAGGCGTGATATGCACCGGCGGGGTCCCTAAGCCGCCATAAGCCTGACGCCAGTACCCACCCCACCGCCAAGGAGTCGTTGCACTCACAGCGCGAGAAAATCAGCACGATGAAATAAAAGAGGGACTCCAAAAAGATCAGTGGGGATATTGGGAGTGATAGATGAGAGTCAGGCGAGGAGAGTCTGGAGGGAGCAGAAGAAGGGTGGAGAAAAGGGGAAGGAGCAAAAGGATGAAGGAGATAGCTTCGATGGGATTATGGCAGGATATGGCAGAATATAAATGCACTTGAATTGTGCAAGGCTGATTTCTCACGGTCACATTGCATTGTGAGAGGTGCATTGTTACGGGCCTTTGTTACAGGTTTGTTCTCCCTCTGAATGAACCAGTTGGGTGTCAGAAAAAATATAGTCACAGACACGCTGCAAATCTGTCTTGGGTGAAAGAGGCGTTAAACGTTTTCGTCTGTCTCTCTCTGTCACTTTTAGGTGGAGAGGGCTCAGCTGAGGCAGGGCAGAAGGAAACGTCCACCTGTGATATTTGCCAGTTTGGGGCAGAGTGTGATGTGGACGCAGAAGATGTTTGGTGAGTTTGCACACACAAACACACCCAGAAAAAGCTTTTTTTTTGTCAAAGCCATGTGACACCAGTTAACCTACGCAGCTAGTGATCTTGACACGCTTTAATGTTTTCTATCCAAACAAAATACCATCTATATTTGTTATTTGAAACATTTTAGTGAGCTTGAACACTAAGAATTTATATTAGAACTCTTTTTATACTGCACACATCCTGCCGCTGAACACCCACTGAGGTTTAGTGCATGGTTGACCATTTCATTTAACCTCAATTACTAGAGCAGGGCACAGAGAGAAAGGAGATTTTCGCTTATTCTGGAAATCCAATTACTATCCTTACAGGACTTGCCAATGTCAGGCCAAAAATGACTTTGACTCACACAAGGAAAACTAGTTCAGCGAAGAAATAACGTTTGTCATGAATTTAACCATTCATTGCGGATGAGACGGATGCAGGTAATGTGTTATCGGCTCCCTGACATGCATGAGAGAAGAAACAGCACTAGAAACATCCCCAGGGGTACATAACAAACATGTGTGCAGAGCCCCGTTTCATGAAGGCTCAACTAGGGCTGAGCAATATGTCAATATTGTATCAATATGGTGATGTGAGACTTGATATGGTCATAGTTTTTGGATATCGTAATATCATAAGTGCTGTCTTTTCCTGGTTTTAAAAGTACAATAATATTCTGCTGTCAGAGATCTCTCAATCAAAACAATAACAAAAGACAGATCAGTTCCATCACTGCAGTAATTTTCCCCCCAATAAGGATTCCTTCCGTGTTCATTGTTTAAAAGGTTTTTCCTGTGAGCCCAGTTATTGCAGAGGTCTCTTCCTCTCCAAAACAAACAGACCAGGTGATCAAAGCTGGTTAAAACACTGAATAAAGCAGTTTCATGTTAAAAAAATCAGTGTTTCTGTGATGCTGTTTGGCATGGCAGGGGCTTGAGCCTAGCTGCCACTAATGTTTGCTCACCTTTTTCTCTGATAACTTAAAATCCAAACATCCAATAATTAAAATACCCCATCCACCTAAAACATATAGTTAAAAACAACCAAAAGCTAAAATGTTGAGTGTAAAAATGTGGCTCATAACTGGATAACAGGTAGATTTATGACTGCTTCTAGCAGATAATGCAAAGGGGATATGGCAGCACTGCAGACTGTTTTCATGCACTGTACCTACAGATAGTAATGTATCACAATTTGTATATAAACCACGTAATCATGAGCCAGTAATTCATGTATGACCCACGTAATCAGGAAGCCAGCAATCATGTGACTAATGACGAGAGTAAAGAAGGAGGTTCTTTGAAGAGCAAAAGAAGGCAGGTTGAAGTGATGGATTGGTCAAACAAACACTGGACTTTTCCCCAGGAGACTGGTGTTTGGAAACCAAGTGAACTGTAAATCAGTTTAAAGTAAATTATCACCATTTTTCTTTTTTGTAACCTAATCCAAAGTACTTAATATTAAATACATAACTTTAGATATCATACAAACCATTGGATGAGGAAATGTTGGCCACTGACAGCCGACGGCAACCATTTGACATGCAACGTGTCCTTGATTAAAATTACAAATTTCTCTGGGTTACTCTGAACATATTGGAAACATTTGGGATAATGTAAGTACACAACTCAACAAAATATATTTGTATTGTATATTTATATATAATAAAGTTTATTATTAATATTTATAATTTAAATACAAAAATATTTGCATATTTATATGGTCTACTTGTTTTTATGTCAAAAAATTAGATACTGATCTAAAAAGGCTGCATTACAATAAAGTGATGTAATTTTCTGAGCTTACCAGACTGTTCTAGATGTTCTATTATTTGCCTTTACCATCTTAGTCATCATATTCCACATTACTGATGATTATTTATCAAACCTCCCATTTTGTAAATATTTTTGAAAGCAACGATAGTCAGCCCTACAGTATCACTGCAATATGGCTTTGGAGGTATTCAGTCTAAAGTACTGTGATATTTAAGTGTCTCCATATTGCCCTGCCCCAGACTCAACTGTTGAACTTGTTCCAGCACCAGACAGTGGCATCAGTGTTTTTTGCTTTCTACAGCATGAGTGAAGCTTAAATGAACCAGCATTACTGATTTGGTGTGGAACAAGGATCAGCTGGTATCAGCAAAAGGAAGGCAGTGCTTATAAGAAATCCCAGGCGTACCGCTGGAAATTAGAAGTGCCCTGAGAGTATGACTCTATCAAACTGCCTGATGTAATGGAAAGATAATGTACCCTGGTGTGCAATAACCGTAATGCCGACGAATGGTTTCATGATGCATTCTGAGCCTTGTTGCAAATACCAAACAGCTGGAGTCCACTCCTCCTGATGCCACCCACTTTCACAAATGCACCTTAATATTCTACTAAAACGCACAAATGGATTTATTGGCAATTTCTTAATCCCCAGAGGTAGAATTCATAAGGTCACAACAGCACAAGGCACTGCAGATGATGTGTGCACACAAAACTGAAAACATAAAAGAAAATGGAGCCTCAAGCATGTGCAGCACAACTTGAACAAAGGCAGTTACACAATGTATATCATGGGACATTTGCCCCCACAGTCAGAAGACAATAGATAAGACGAGAGGCAGCCTACCTCAATAATGTAGCTCGTTAAAAAAACAGTTGACACCGACAGACATATGAATATTTCAGTCCCTTCTTATAAAACGGAAACTACGAGTACTCTTTAATCTTTCAAAAGCCCCAAGGTGTTTTGACAAGAATGTTTCTGGCGAATAATCAGACAGGTGATTGCAACCCAACAGCAGGTAATTTTCATCAAACAGCAGCCAACCGCTGCAGTAGCACAGGATCATTTTGATTAAAATGACAGGTTATTCCAATCAGGCGGCAGCTGATTTTAATCAAACAAACTGTCAGTTAATCAAACAATGAGTGGAGAGAGATGACTGTAATCAAAAGCCAGGTGACGGCAAAGTGATGTGTTTATTATAATGCATTTTTCTTATTTTCATACAAACAATACAAAGTGATAAATGAATGCTGCTTTGTAAATTGAAAGCCACTGTATGAAGTGTTCGAAGGTATGTGGGACTCAAAGTAGCCTGATAATAAGATTGAAGGGCTATTTTGTTTTTCACTTCATTATTCAAGTCAGAAGTTTATTCATGTTTGTCGTGTTCTCTGTGGGAGCGTTTTTTTCATTTTGCCCTAACCAATCATAAGATGTATTGTCCCTGCCGATGATATTTGCAGCTGACATAGAAGCCGCAGTGAAGGTTGCCAAGAGCATTCCACTAAAAACTGTAGATGTTAACTTTTCTAAAAAAGAAAACCTTTGTCATATTTGCTGAAACTCACTATATCCACACAGGTGTGCGTGAGACATAATCTGTTAAAAAATCATGTTTCCCTGCCTTCTCCTTCTGCTGCTAGTGTGCTGTTTACTGGCCAGACAAGCTTAACAGTACACTAAAATATGTTTCTGAAAATATTTGAGGCAATGCAGTTACATACATCAACATCTTAAATCGTATTCCATCAGCGCTGCCTAGTTTAACAGTTTACGAGCAGTGATTGACAGGATGACACCTGCATTCGAGACTTCTCGGCTCTGATTGATTGTTTTCGTTAAGCTGAGGTGTATTCTAGCAAATGCCCTACGCAGCAGCAGCAGGAGGAGGAGGAACATGATTTTTTTCACAGACTGTGAAAAAACATATGTTTCATGTACTGCTGTGTGGATATAGTGACAGTTTCAGCAAATATGACAAAGTTATTTTTGTAAAAGTTCAACTCCAAGGAATATTGTCTTCACTTCTTCACTGCCCTTTGCCTGGGCCACACTGCCTGTGTGAGCAGTGTGTTGCAGAACTGCTTTTTCTTTCTAGCACCCATGTGAACAGGTTAAAACAGCCACACTGCCCACGTAAACACCGCTTCTCAGGTGCCACTTGGCTGCTGCTCAGCTGCAGAACATCCAGAGAACAGGAGCCTTGCCTGTTTTTTCTGTGCAATGCCCACAGTTTCAGTGAAAATAAGCAGTGACATTGTGCCACCTATCACAACAGTTTCAATGTCATTATATGTCACAGACATGAAAAAGTATAAATATTCCTTTTTTACTCAGACTTTCCTGTTCCAGTTTCAAAATAAAAGCCCTGTGACAAGATTTCTGTGGATAGAATCCCTTTAATTGTTGAACAAGAGGCCAGCTTTTAATCATGGAAATACAGTAGTTATAGCAGCAGGCAGCTATGCAACAGCAACACTGTCTTTGTGAACACCGTACATGTGCAAGCCACAACAGTTCAGCCATCACGCGCCGCTCACACAGGCAGTGTGGCACAGGAATTAGAGTTAGATGAGAAGATTGATACCATTCTCCTCTATGAAAGTGGCATCGATCTTCTCACCCAACTCTTGGCAAGAAAGTCAATAGGTGTATTTCCCCAGTTTCAAACTATTCCTTCAAAAGTTGTCGATTCTGTTGGGATAGACAATATGGTCACTGTGTCAGATCAGGCACTCATTAAGTCAAACATTCTTGCTGTAACTTGGCCAGCAGACTATGTGCTTCTATGGGTCAACATCATGAAAGACGTCAAAGAAGTTGTCAGCTTGGCGAGACCAAGCAAAATAAATTCTCACATACTAGTCGTATTGTTAGTGGTGTTCCACTGTAACACACTGATAAAACAAGCAGTTGCCATGCCTAGTGCTCATTTTTGTTCCTGCTGCCCCATTACTGTGGTGTCAGGCCATTACTGGGATGATCTCATGAGCTCTGAACTTGGCACAAGTCAACTTGCAACAACCTGCTACTATTTTCACAGCCTTTTTTCTGTTACCATTTTTCTGGCTTTAGCACAGGAAGATGACCTCCACATTCCTTATCTCCCCTAAAAGCTCTGATTGGCTGATTGAGCACAACATTAGCCTCTTAGGACTACTGAAAAATGTCTGCAGCAATTCAGAAGTCTGGGACTAGACTAAACTCAAAGGACCATAAAAGCCACTATGCAATGTATGCAGTATGTTCTTAAAAGGTAAACAAATGTCGAGACACTTGTAACTGCTTGTGCCATCAACAACTGTTGCCCTCAGAGAAATAAAGCACTAGTGTGCTCTTCGGTGCAATCATGACAAGACATTTTGATGTTTTTATTTTATTTTTTACACCTGATTATTATGTTCTCACATTTTGACAGCATAAAAGAATTCATGACAATTATAATGAAGGGTTATTGTCATAATGTGCTTAGAAATTATGCTTTCACTGAGCAGTCTGGTCAGGAGGAAATCCACATCCCTTTGATTGTATATGCCATCATTTATGACTCACCATCTGAATTCAAATGAAGGAAAAAGAAAAAATGTGGTCTGTGGTGTGGCGGAAATACTGTAAGTTGGTTGAACCTATTTTGGCTGAACTATATTGCATTTGACCCTGCTGTGGCAAAACAACTCGCTTTCCTTACACCATCCTGCTGTAGCTCTGTACTCTGGAGGCAGGCAGCAGGCAAAAAAGACCAATTTAGCCCTCAAGGATCAATAGAGTGATGCGAAAACCCATTTAGATCCATTTGTGGTGTAAAACTGTAATTACCCACAAAAACCCATGCTTTCAAACCCATCAATAGCACCCATCAGTGTTGATAGAATTAAGGCAGAGGAGGAGCAAATAGTGAGCCATAGAGAGGGGCTGGAGGAACACTTTCTGTGTGAGCACTGGGTTTAGACCTCTTGAGAAAGGAGCGAGGGGCTTTTCATAGCAGGCACACGTATCCTCATTAAAACCACACACTATGGAAAGCAAGAGAGAAAGACATGAACAAGACCCTCCCACTTCACAGGACCAAGACACCCAGAATTAATTTGTGGTGGTTTTTCTTTCCATTGACTTTATTTTACTTTTACTTTTTTGTCTTTTTTTGGTCATTTCACATGTCTTTCAAGTCATTTTGTGTTTTCTTTGTGGAGGTTTTGCATCATTTTGTGGTTGTATTTCACCTCATCCTGGTTGTTTTGTGACTGTTGTGTGGTTCTACACTTGTTTTGAGTCTCTTTGCAGTTGTTTCATGACTCTTTTTAGTCCTTTTTATCTCTTGAAGTCTTTTTGCATCTCTTTTGGTTCTTTTGCATCTCTTCATAGCTGCTTTGGGACTACTTATTTTGTACTGTATATTTTTAGTGATATTGAGAGTCTTGTAGTCTTTTTACATTTCTCTGTAGTTGTTTGGTACTCTTTGTAGTCTCTGCACCGGTTTTATTTTTTTTTTGTGGAGGTTTTCCATCTCTTTGTGGTTGTTTTGCATATGGTTGCTTGATGAGTCTTTATAGTTTTTTTTACACGTCTTCGTGGTCTTTTTGTGTTTCTTGGTGGTTGTTTTACATCTCTTTGTATCCAATTTTGTGAGTCTTTATAGTCTTTTTTGCATCTCCTTGCAGTTGTTTTGTGGCTCTTAGTAGTCTCTCTCCAACGCTTTGTAATTGTTTTGCATCTCGTTGCATTCATTTTGTGAGACTTTGTAGTCTTTTTTTATCTCTTTACAGTCATTTGGTGAATCTTTGTAGTATTTTTATCTCTTCGCAGTTGATTTGTAACTTGGTAGTCTCTTTTCATCTCTTTGCAGTAATTTGGTGAATCTTTGTAGTCTTTTTTCATCTCTGTGCAGCAGTTTTAAGAGTCTTTATAGTCATATTTTATCTCTTTGTAATTGTTTTGTATCTCTTTGTTGTCATTTTGTGAGTCTTTGTAGTCTTTTCACCCTTCTTTGCAGTTGTGTTGTGAGTCTTTCTCATCTTTTTGCATCTCTTTGCAGTCATTTTGTGAATATCTGACTCTTAGAAGCCTTTTTACATCTCTTTGCAGCCATTTTTAGAGTCTTTGTAGTCATTTTCCATCTCTTTGTAATTGTTTTGCATCTCTTTACAGTCATGATGTGAGTCTTTGCAATATTTTTGTTTGTTTTATGACTCTATAACCCTTTCAGTTATCAATTTGTGAAAACTGAACTCACAATATTTAGGGCCATGCCATAAAGCTCTGCAATAATATTTCTGTGTGTGTGTGTGTGGGGGGGCTATTCTTAAGGCCCTCTCTGTCTCTAAGCATTTGTATACATACTGTATGTCTCCCTCCTTTTTTCTTTTTTATCTCAACATTGCTGATTTGTTCTCTCTCTGCCTCTCTCTGTCTTTCTCTCCTCCCTGTCCGCCTGTTCGCCTCTCTCACTCATTTTTTCAAAGGATTACAGTGAAATTTGAGGCTAAGGATTATGAAAATCAATGCTATGTTCAGTTGGTTTGCTAAGGTTTGCTTCTTAGGATTTGTACACAACATGAGGCAGTCAGTGGATCTGTTGGCCTCAGCTGCTGTGTGTGTGTGTGTATATTACAGTGTGTGTGTGTGTGCGTGAGTGTTTACATGTGTGTAAAGTGGCCTTTTCAGTTGGGAGCCAGCAGACAGTCTGGGGGCAGGCGGGGGCTTTGATGGGAGGGAAATAATCGTAGGGAACTAATCAATACGACACATCCTGCTAAGAAAGTATCCTCATGCACACGTCACACACATTCTGATATGTACAGTACACACATTCACACACTTCTCAACCCCTTTGTGGCTCTCAGCAGAATGGGTGAAGAAATGATTTGGTGTGTGTGAGAGGGAATGAGGGGAAAAAAAAACAAGGTTCATCACAAAGCATTTGCTGTCTGGTGTATGTGTATGACTGTTTGTGCACGCCTGTCTGCGGGTGTTCGAGTGTGTGTGCGAGTAGCATTAGGATGTGTTGACGCACTGCAGTCTAGTGGTATAGTGCCTATTGTGGAGAAAGTGAGAGGCCTCATTAAAAATGTATGAAGCCTAGACATCAGCCACCGACCAACAGCGGCCTCTCGGGATGGCCGAGACTCTGAAAGCTCTTCTACAATGGGAGGTTGTGGGGGGGGTAATGTGCATGTATACATGTGCATGTGTTCAGTGTTAAGCCTATACTCCCTATGTGTGGAAATTTCCTATTAGCTCAGAAGCTCTTAGGATTTTTGCTTAGATTCTTCGTTCTTCACAATTCTTCCTGCTGCCTCCTTTCAGGCTAAAACTATTCTCATTTAGATACTTTTACGATAACGCAGACACTTTAATTGTCAGGCTAATCTTGTCTTGAGGGTAACTATTGCAAAATTAGAGTCTGTGTTTTATAATCTTTAAAGGTTAACTCAAACTACAAAAAAAAAAAAAACCTCACTTGCCTCTCAGGGTATTTAGCTCTACAGATAATTTGGGCTTTAACTGTGGGGTATCTGCATCCACCTTGATACAATGGAAGCAGAGCTGTGTATATCTGTGTTAGAGATTTTGCACTAGTCTAGATACAGTGTCCATGAGCCAATAAAAAATAATAGCAGGTAATAATAGGGGTGTGTGATATGGCCAAAATCCTCTATAATAGTACGGGTAATTTTATATCATGATCACATATATATCACAATTTAGGAATTGTGCTGTAAATTCAATTAAGAAATGGCTTAAAATAACCGCACTATACATCATCACATTTAATTATTTTCTCATTTTATTTGGAACATCCATGGAAACCAAAAACAACTGCCTCATGCGGACAACACTTTAGTTGAAGCAGAAACAGTAGAACTAAAATTATTTCAAAATTGAAGCCATAAGTTTCCCGAGAACAAAACTATCGAGTGTCACATGTTTCTTTATTTGCAACTTCACTTTCCTCCTTCCCTCAAATCACATTTCTTTGCCAGGCAGCTGGATTTGTATGAATCATAAGACCATATGATAATCACATGAGAATCCAGCCCTTATTTGCTACATAGCCCACCCCGAAAAGCTCCTGCGGTCATAATGCTATTGCCAAATCGCTACTGGTGGACACATTTCTTCCGTTGCGTAGTATATCATCAAACCCTAGTAGGGACATTTGTAGTCTGACTCACAGGATGTAGTCTGTGTGTATAAATCTGTCCTTGGCCACCTATTTTAGAAGGAATTCCCTTCCCCCTTTGCTATCTGCGTGTTGCCATTTAAGAAGGGCACTGTTGCTGCATCCTGAGCTTACCACCACCCAAGATGATTGTGATCGGAATAAAGAAATCCAACCACCCAGAGTGTTCTTCTTTCCCTTAGTACAGAATCACAGTGCTAAAATGAAGTGTGGAGATAGGTCTGGTTATTTGTAACAATACAATACACTGAATCCCAAGCCAAGTCAGTATAATTTTACTATGATTAAACAAGATTTGATATTTTTACTTTGTCAAAGACTATATGTAGTTTTAACTATCTGTAACTAAGATACTTATTTTCTTAATTTTAATATCTGAATGAGAAATATCCAAGAAAATGATGTCTACTGCCGCCAGCTACAGTAAACATGGGGAGTGATACACTGGAAACTTGGCTCCTTTTGCTTAAACACTGCCAAATGGGTATTGTTTACCTCTATCCAGGACAGTATCCTAAGTTTAGCATTTTTAACAATGCTATTTGGACACATGTCCGTGTAAATAAAATCTGCCTTCAACCAGAAAAAGTCTGGGGCCAGTGAACTTTTAAAGCAGCATTAGCTGCTGTCAGCATGCATATTGCTTCTTGAGTGTGTTGCAAGATATATATTGCCACCATTTCATTTTACGATACCTCTGTGTGTTTTGCATACTGAAAATTCAATGCAAATATATCAGGCAGTGGTGTATGTGGCAGAGTCTGGCATTTCTGTTAGTTTCGGATTTTCTTATTTTTTATTTTTTTCAGGAAAAATCTCAGCATTTGTGAATACATAGCCAGCTCGCGAGAGAGGTGACAGACACATACACATCAGAGGCACAGGAGCACAGAGTGAGAGAGCATTGAAAAGATTTTTTTTTGACAGCTGTATCAATTTTTGCCAAGTATCATAAGGAGCTTGTGTTGGATCTGTGGCTCTGTATCAACGTAGCCATATCTCTGATTCTTGTCATTTTTACACCTCTAATTGGAAACGAATGGAAATTTTTTTGCAGTAGAAAATTCCATAAAAAAATCAACAGCAAAAAACCTTTCCACAGACAGTATCCTCACTTCTCTGGATAATACACAGAACATGCTGTCAACAGTTATTTTCGGGACTATTTCTCCATTTCCATAGAAAACTGTTGACAGGAAGGTCTTGAGGCAGATGTCTCAAAGCCTCTGCAAATAAAACCCAAACTATCTGCATGGCAAGAGATTGTAAGGGTAAGACAGGACATATTTTTTTGTTATTTGGGTGAATTGACCCTTTAAATCAGGGTGTTACAGTCTCCTTGTGTAACCCTCTGCAGCAGCGGGTCATTCAGAGCTACACCGGCTCACCTTCGGTGTCATGTGGGATTTTGGATGCAACTGTGTCTTCTCTGAGGCATAACGAAGCCTTTCTTCACATCACTCTTACTTTGCTGATCCATCATTACAACAGTAGCTGAGCACTGCCACGCTTTGCTGCACGGCGTTTCAATCAACATCAATGTCAGCAGTACGAATCATTGTGGCTGATTGAGAAGGTGTCTGCGTGTGTGTGTGTGTGTGTGTGGGCACACGGTTATGTGTTGGCGGGCGCCCACATGGGCGCGTATGCAAATGCAGCTGTAAGACAGCTGAATGCCTGTGCTTTACTGAGAGCTTGGCACCAGGGGAAAATGAAAAGACCGGGAGAATAATGACAGATTTATAATTACAGAATCTAACGTTCAGCGCTACTCAGCAGCAACTGTCTAGGGAAGGCAATCTGGGTGTAATTTCTGCTGATCAGGCCCGCCACACACTTAAGGGTCACACTACACATGTACCAAAGTACCCACACACACACACAAACGTACGCGCACATGCACGCAGGTGTATGTGCTGACTCTCTCTCTCTCTCTCTCTCTCTCTTGCTTTCTCTCTCTCTCTCTCTCTCTCTATAATTTGTGCAGATGTCGCACATGCAGAGGAACCCACGCACACAAACACAGAATGCCTCGCACTTAAATTTCACCGAAAATTGTGGTGCGACAGCAAATTGCCCGGTTAATTTGCGATAGCTAAAAGCATCAAGTAAGCGCCCAAGTCACTGAGAAATGAATGCATTACAGTCTGTCACAAAAACACACCAGAAACATCAGCTTTATGGGAGGAAGTAACTGATTCAATATATTACAGAGAAGAAAAAGCATATGGGTGCAAGCAGCTATTTGCCAGAGACAAAAACTAACACACTTTTAATTAGACTTTTCATCAATTATGTAGAAAAGCTTTTCTGAACTTTAAAGTCAGACAACTTGCACTTAAAGTAATCATCAGTTGCAAGCAGAAAATACATTTATTTTTAAAGAATCAGGTTATCTGTGATTATACCTCAAACCAATCACCAGAGTAAATGTTGGAAGTCTACTTTTCTGCAAACCACGAATATGTTACATTTGCACATTATTATGTTGTGGAGATGTTGAAACTTTACGTTTCAACAATGCAGCGGTTAATGCATGGTTAGGTCTGGGCCTTGGTTATGGTTAGGAAAAGATCATGTTTTGGCTTCAAATATCCAGTTTTGGGTGCACAGCTCCAGCTGAAAAAGTAGTGATGTTTCTGTAAAAATAAAAAAAATAAATAAACAACCACTTTTCATGCCACTATCCCTGCCAATGGGTTCCCAAAAACAAATCACCCATGATTGGTGCCTTAAGAGCCGATGGAAACATGGGTCACTTCCAAACTTCCATGTTTGAAGCCTTAAAAACAGATGGAAACACACAGACAGGTCACTACAAAACACCTATGTTTAGAGCCCATAAAGCTGATGGAAAACACCAACAGGTTGCTACAAAACCCCAATTTTGTGAGCCTAAAAAGCTGATGGAAACATACAAACAGCTCACTACAAAACACCTACGTTTACAGCCAAAAAGGCTGATGGAAAAACACCAATAGGTTGCTACAAAACACCCATTTTTGGAGCCTAAAAAGCAGATGGAAACATACCGACAGGTTGCTACAAAAACCCCATGTTTAGAGGCCCAAAAGCCAATGGTAAACACTGACAGGTTGCTACAGACCCCTCATTTTTGAAGCCTAAAGAGGTGATGTAAACACACAGATGAGTTGCTATAAAACAACCACACTTGGAGCCTAAAAAGCAGATGGAAACAAATCGACAGGTTGCCACAAAACCCTCATTTTTTTTAGCCTAAAACTCAGATAGAAACATAACAACAGCTCACTACAAAACACCTATGTTTAGAGCCAAAAAGGGTGATGGAAAAACACTGACAGGTTGCTACAAAACCCCTGAATTTGAAGCCTAAAAAGCTGATGTAAACACACTGACGAGTTGCTACAAAACAACCACGCTTAGAGCCTAAAAGACAGATGGAAACAAACCAACAGGTCGCTACAAAACGCCAAAATTTGGAGCCTAAAAACTTGATGGAAACATACGAACAGTTTGCTTTAAAACCCACGTTTGGAAAATTTGATGGGAAAACAGCAATTACTTGCCAGAACACAACTAGTCTAGAACAGTATTTAGCTCATATGTTATGTCACTTTAGGAACATTGATATGATACTCAAGAAACATGCCAAATGTAACGTCTTCATAATTAGCAGCTACGTACAATAACACCATTTTCTCCTGGCAACTGGGCTGACTTGCTTGTGGATATGAAAGAGAATTTCCACAATTAAAGCTCAGCTGTGACAATAATACATCAAACATGCTTCTGGCCTCGGAGCCAATGCTCTGCAGTCATCCTCATCTTCATCGAGATCATTTTTAGAATTTCTCAACTGAGTAGGTTTTGTCGAAGGACATTAAAGAGACACGTTGTAATACCAGAAGCAAGCTGTTCCGCAATCATCAGTGACGTTTTTTTTTTTTTACCAAGCTGTCTCAGTGTGCACTATGATAGCATTAGCTTATACATTATTATTTTCCATTTAGACTATTTTCAATGTTATCTAAAATAAATTACATATCTGAAAGCTTTAGAATGGTGGCCGTTTTTCTCTTTGTGTGTGTGCTACAATTTTCTCTGCAACACAAAATGTACAGCTCTGTTATCTACAATTCTTTCATTATTAATTGCTTCCTGCCATTATAAGAATACATCATTTGTCAATCAAGCCCTCTGTGCAGCCTGTCTCTTTTTGCATAGTTAAATCCATTTGCCATTGTGTCAGATTGAATGTGCCAAAACCCAGTTTGAACAGGATTACTATGCATGGTCCAACGTCCTGACAGAGTGCAAGCTGTACTGTTTTTTTTTTCCTGTCTCATTTTTAATCCCTGAGCGAATTTCAGTCTGTGTCCCTGCAGTCAAACACACAAACACAAGTCTCTCAGAATAAAGATGCTCTCATTTTCATTAATACCTCAGATCTCATTTGTTTTAGATGTGGACATAGATATTAAATAAAATACCAGGACGTTTACACCTCTAATGTGATTTCTTGCTCTGCAGGTGTGTTTGCAACATCGACTGTTCCCACATCAGCTTCAACCCGGTGTGTGCCTCAGATGGTCGCTCCTATGACAACCCCTGCCAGGTGAAGGAGGCTTCCTGTCAGAAGCAGGAACGCATCGAGGTCAAGTACCTGGGCCATTGCCAAGGTCAGAGCCACAAACACACACAGGCGCGCATATACTCGCTCCAAAAGACACGACGACACCTTCTCACACACAGCGGAAGCCGTCAATCTGACTGCCCGGGCAGGTGTTCACTTCAGGTTGAAGTGAGGCCATGGAGGCAAATGAGGCAGGCATGCAGAGCTAAATGCAGACAGCGTGATTCTGTATCTCCCTCCAGCTGCAGCTTCAACCACATTTTAGTATTACAGATATTTTCACTCAATCATATTTTGGAATAGTGCGCAAAGATAATCCCCAAATCCCACATAGCCTTCTCTGCTATGTATATTGATAATTTTACTGAATGGTAATCCCCCCATTTTTAGTGTAGTATCTTTTATTTGGGTGCAGTATTTGTTTGCAACGGTTCCAGGGATAAAGTTATTTTATTAATCTCTGTGGTTAAATCCCTAAACTGAGTCATATTGCTAATCCATGTGGGAGAAGACAAAGGCACATAAGAATAATTCTTTTGAATATTTTATGTTTATTATTTTATTTGAGGTATGATCTATCAACATCTTAATTTCTCCTTGTTTGGACTCATTTTGCTTTATGCAACTAGAATATTTGGCTGAAGTTGCCATTAGGTGGAAAGAGAGGCACACAGTAATCCAGGGAGGTGTTCACATCTCAATTGTTAGTGGCTTTTATTGTGTAGGGGCACATTTGCAAGCATTTGATTGGCTCTTCATCCACCCGGGACCAACAGGACAATTGATCGAGATGTGAGAACCAAGATGTAGGCTTTGAGAAGTAATGGGGAGTAAAGCAATCAGGGCTAACCAGCTCTGGAACACAAATAGAAATCTGTATTCCCCCACGTTACACCCTTTGGGTCGGACCACCCTGATCGATCTGAGTGCGGCCTCACAAGTTCTGTTTCAATCAGGGAAAGTAGAGAGAGAAATAAATGTCAAGAAACCGAGGGATTTAGACCTGTGGAAAAGTAAACCTCACGCTAGTGGCAACTTGATATTTAGATTGCTGGTTTGTACTATTTCCTGATGTGTCACTAGGGATAGGAATTGATGAGATTTTATTGATACGAGTGCCATTATTGATGGTGCTTATTAGTCTGATTCTTTATTTATTCCCTTATTGATTTCTAAACAATTTTCTGTGTGGGGAAAAAAGGGCCAACACAGGTTTCAGCGTCACTGCAGCTGTGTTGTTGGCTGCCTTCTTGCACTAGTGACGCCATTTGGACCCAGAGTCTGCACAGTAGTGATATCAAGTTTCTGCACTAACACCAAACATGAGCAGCGCCATTGTCGCGAGCACACTAATTGACACACACAGCGCTCAATCATGACATCAAACACCCCTTTTTATAACAGAGAAAAGAAAAATTAAAACTTGAGCACATCAACATGATAAGAATGACTAAAAATGACAAAAGTATGGTAAAAATGTTTGTGACGTGGACTTCAATGTTTTGGTTTGGCCCATGTCCCATTCGCTAACATAGAGCGGAGTGGGGTTTATAACCTATACAGCAGCCAGCCACAAGAGGAGCTGTCATGACGTTCATCTGTTTTATGGACTATGATCTAAAGTAGTCATCATGACAGAATACTGTATGTACAGCATTAGTTTTCAATTAGGTTTTCTTAGTTAAAGAAAAAACTCTGCTAAGCTAGCTAATGTTATTATAAGAGGATATTTACCCTCAGTAATGATCATGCTGCTCAGTTGGGAGGCAGAGGCAATCGTGTGTAGAGTGTCAGATACAGTATATACATTATATGGTATTAGTGGAATTTAAGCCCATGTTGTGCAGAAAGATGTTTCAGTATATTGCTGGCGTTTCCACCCTTAATTTGAAATAATCATTATACAGACATTACAGCAGCACTGTTGTCATCCTCCTGTTTGACTGTGACTGTTTCCTTCTCTCTAACATGGCCACTCCTTGTTGCAAGTTTCCAGCAGCGTAGACACATGAGTTTGATGTTGTTTTGCATTGCACAACTGTCAGAAAAAAGTGCCAGTACTGATAAAAGGAATTGGATTCCAGTAGATCTGACAATTTGAAACTGATTCTCAACTGGATACGGTTCTTGATTCACTTATTTTTTGGAAACAGCTTTATCTGTCTTTTTTTGTTCTTTCTCCTGTAGCTCATAGTAATCCAGAGCAAGAAAAAGGCCCTGATAAGCCTACCTTTTTTTTTTTTCATTTATGTAATTGTGGTAGCAGATGCTCATAAAATTAAGTGTTGTATCATTAAGACCTCAAGTTGTGTGGAAGCTAGAAAAAATAAGAGGAAAGGAAAAGAAGGAAGCATTTTTTTTAGCTGTAGTCTTGTTTAGTTTGTAGAGTTTCCCTTTTGAACAGTCTTAAAATTAATTTAGTCTCATATTTGATTTTTCTTTTGAGTGGATGTCATACATACAGGACTCTAGGTTCTGATTTTACGGAAACACTGCTTTGTTTCTTTCCTTTCATTTCTCTGCTGCGGTTCCAAGAGCCAATAAATAAGAAAAATAAATAAGAAAAATCAAAAATAATTGCATCATAAACCTGGAAAATACTTTCACAGACTCCGTTTGAGGCAATGAATTCACGGACCACTGAAAAAAATCAATTGCAATAAAATAATAATGATTGGAAGGAGATTTTGTCTAGCCATTGTGAAAAGAGGAATTCAATGCAGCGTCAATAAGGTGAGCCAAAAGTGCATTATTCCCTCTGATCTTTTCTACTCGGCTCTGCTCCATTCTAGCCTTTGTTCAGTATAATACTTTAGGGGAGATGGCTTCTCACTTCTGAAGAGAATAGTTCACATTAATACGCATTAACTCGACAGGTGCACACACCAAATGAACCCTTTGTAGAAATGATAATACACATTCAGCTCTCTCGACCTGAACTGGCATCAGATTGAACGTGTAACCCATAATGGAGATGGTTTGAGCTGTAGCAGAGGTTGTAGTGACCTGAAATCTTTTTGAATGTGTTTTTTTGGCCTTTCCAGGTGACATCAAAGGCGGAGATGGACACTTTGCACGGACCGACCTCACAGGTGAGTGTATTTGTAATGTTGGCCAAATAACAGGTGCTGGCACTCAAAGCTGTGCTAGCCCCGACTCTGTTCTGTACATTTCTTTCTGTCTGTCACTCTCAGACTTTTTCTCACTTCATCCATTTCTGTCCTTTTTTTAAATGTACCATTTATAATAATGTCTTCCTCTCTTGTTGAAATCTGTTTCCTTCTTGTACCGTACAATAATATGTCCAATGATTGTGTCTGTGTTTGTGTTTGTGTTTGTGTGTGTGTGTGTGTGTGTGTGTGTCTTTGTGTTTGCACAGTAGAGGAAAAAGAGGATCCAAGGAATGAGCTGGCCCGCGGCCTGTACATCCCCTGTCCAGATCACTACAAAAACTACTGCGTCCATGGAGAGTGTCAGTTCCCCAGTATCCTGGCTCAGCCCTCCTGCAGGTACAAACACACACACACACACACACACACACACACACACACACACACACACACACAGTATTACCATATTTATGAGGACAAAAACAGTTCAGGATAGGGAACAGATAATTATACTGATACTGCCAAAGAACTCACTGCCTAAGTATCCAGCTTCTTGAACTTTTATTTGAAGGTGGGCAGTAAAGAGGGGATTACTTTGTTTTATTTGCTCTAACACCGTGTCCTAGCTGAATGTGACACGATTGTATTGTTTTCTATTGGAATGTCCTTACTGGCCATGGGTGCTGCAATGTTGCCATTTTGAGCTGAACTTTTGGCAGATGCCCTGTTGCTGTTTATTCCTTTGAAAGCTCTGCAATGAACAAGGAATGGCGGATTCATTCATTCTTCTGAAAAGTTAGGTAACCAAACACTATTTTCTAAATCTGGTGTCATTTTAGCATAATGCATTGAGCTGGCACAATTGATTATTAATTCATAATGAGCTGAATGAGTTTTTAATAGAGAGTAATCAATAAGGCTATATTTGTAGTAGCTAATTATGGACTACAGTGCTTATGTAGCAATCAATTAAACTATATTCATCATAGCTATTATTGGCAACAGTGTTTTTAAATTGTAACTCTGAGTGTACTATGGCTATAAACAAATCCTACAGAAAGCCAGAGGAGTCAGACCGGTTCTGTCTTACCGGCTCTAGAGTGTCATGTGTGATGGCTACTCAGTTTAAAATTGAAGGCAATTGCTGGAGCCCATTTATTTTCATCAGGCTTGTTTATCCTGTATGAAAACAAGCCAGTGTGGTGAGGATGGGGGGGTGGGGTGGAGGGGGTGGGGTGGGGTTGGGGTGGAGGGGCTGTTTTAGATCTGGCTGTAGACCAGTCAAATATGCTGCATTGCTTCCAATTAATTCCATGTTGGATTTCTCACTGCTAAATGAAGATGTTGGTGTTTCCTCCCCACATTATGATGTTGTTTCACAAGTCTCATCTAGATGTGGTGATGATCTCATCATGAGAACCCACACTTTGTTGCACCGTCATCTGTCTGCCAGCGCTAATACTGGGCTGTGAATACACCACCGGGCTGTTGTCACCGTCATTTATGACTGACACCTCGAATGTGGCATCAGCGAGTCCCCAGAAGCTAGGAAATATATTAGTATTGTTTACAGCAGCAAAAAAAGTAACTATAAAAACAGTGTCATTTACAAGTGATTGACATCAGTGCTGCTAACAATAGCGCCTACTTGCCATTGATTCTGGCATTTTTATACCATGTGTATTAATTAATTTGCAATGTCCCTTCTCTAAAAAACTGATCTGAAATTGTGTGTTAGTACAGTTTTCAGTGTCTGTCCTCAGTGAGGAACAAACCCTTAACACTAACATTAAAGCTGCTCTATAATTATTTTTTAGCATCTTTCAGCTAATTGTTTTGGTTTTACTGCCCACAACTTAACTGTTTACATTCACCTTCACTGCTTTCATCAGTGTGGCTTTCAGTTTAAAAGCTCTAATAAACCCACTGTACACTATCTACTCAGCACCAAACAGCAGCCAGACAAACTTAGCAGCTAGCTGGTGGACATAGTTGAGCATGTAGCAGCTAAAGAGCCTGACAATTCCTTCAGGAGTTGGCGGAGACCAAAAACAGAGCTAAAAGTAAGTAAATATTATATTTACATACCTCAAAAATTGTTAATGCAGTAGTTTAACATGACCACTACATGCCTTCTCTTAATTAAAACCTTGATTTACGCCTGGGCCACACTGCTTACCTCTGCCCCTGTGTGATAGTAACCTTGCTGAACTCCTGCAGCTCGCACATGTGCCATGTCCACACAGACAGCATTGCTGCTGCAGCACTGCCCTCCAGCCCTTTTTTCTGTAATGAGTTTGTCTCAGTAAAAACCACACTAAAAGCCTTGTGTTAACAAATGAAGGGATTCTGTCCACAGAAATGTTAGAGGGCTTTTAATTTGAAATGAATAATCAAAGTGTTTAAATTAAAAGTGAATATTTGTATGTTTTTTTCATGTCTGTGAGATTTTCTACAAATATAGACATTGAAACTATAGTGACAGGTGTAATGTTGTTGGTATGTCATTATGATCAGCAGATCATTTTCTTTGTCTATTTTTACTGAGAGGCAGGCACATCACATGAAAAAATAGTTGACATGCTGAATCTCGAGGTGAGCTTCTGCTGACCCACGCTGCTCTATGGGCTGTGTGCTGTGCTAACCTTTTAACATGGCCAAAATGGAAAGCAAGCGGTTCTGACTCACACACACATATCACCCATGCAGGCAGAGTGGCCGAAACCTAGTCTTTACTCTCAACCTAATCTTAAACCATCCCCTGAAAAGATGATATTGTTTTTATCACAGCTTTGCTGATATTTTCATAGGCTTGGCCATCATTTTGGTTATGATAACTTTGCATTCACCAAACTGAGCTCAGATATGCCCCTAGCCCCTGTGGTAATGACCTCAATTGTTGAGAAAGGTTGGACACAAAGCTGTTTGGCTAAACCAAAAGTTTAGCCAGAACTTGTCTGCGATAATCCCCAGCTGCAGAGGAAACCTGTATGCGCACAGTTTAGCCTGGAAGTCAGTCTGTGAACTGTGATGGAGGCTCACAAAGATACAAAGAAACAAAAACAAAACTTGGAAATACTTAGAAGAGAAAACTCTCCTAAGTTTGGCTAACCTGGGGCTTTGTTTCTTGCCCCGTCAGACTTGTTTGTTTTAGAGATTCCCAGATCTCAGCAATAACTTTGGTGAATGTAATGTTATCCATACCGATACCAACAAAGACGAAACAAAAATAAGATCCATAAATTCTATATGTATATCCTAAAAAGAAGCTAGGGGCAGCAAAATGTCCTCACTTTGGAGGATTTGGTCATATTTTTGGCCCCATAAGTATAGAAATACAAATAAAGACAACAAATGCAGACACACGTCACACACATCACACACACAGAACAACAGTGTCACAGCTGCAACTGACGATACAGTGCACATACATATCCACAAAACACACTTGAACACAGACATGCATTTACATAAAGGCACAATAAGGAATGATATTAAAACCCACCACCCACACACATCACACATACACTCACACAAACACTCACACAGTGGATGTGCATGTGTGCCGCTCAGGTCTGCCATCTCTTCCAGCCTGATAGTGTGGCAGCCAGGGGGTCTTGGTATCTCTCGCTCCCTCTATCGCTCTCCTTTCTCTCTAACCTCGCTCGTCCCAGTTCACCCAGCCAGACATTCTTCATGCATACTGAACAGTGCTTAGCAGACAGGGTGTGTGAAAGATCTCTGCTGCCCCCTACTGGCCGCAGGAATTGGAGGTTGTGTACTAATGAGAAGGGAAGCACAGTGGTCTCTGTGGGAGTGGTGCGTGTCTGTGTTTGTGTGTACATGTGTGTGTGTGTGTGTGTGTGTGTGTGTGTGTGTGTGTGTGTGGAAACGGAGCACATACAGAACAGAACAAGGTTGCAATGTTCATCTTACACACTGTCAGGTCGCAGGGATAGAGAATGTGAAGGAGACTGTGTGTGTGCGCGTGCATGTGTGTGTTGGTACCAAAACAAGGGTATGCAGGTGTTGGTGGGTAACAACTTCCCCAGAGACAGGAAGCAGGTAAAAAAGAGGAGATGGAGAGAGAAAGAGAGATTAAAAGGGGGACCATTTTAGCTCCTCTCTGAGGACAAAGATCATTTCCATTACTCTCTCTCACTCTCTCTCTGTCTGGCTCGCTCAGACTATGTCCACACTAAGCTGGCTAAATCTGAAAACACCAGCTACATGTGCTCCCACAGTAGCTTTTTTAGGTTGTTTTTGTAAAGGTCGTTGTCCATAGTGAAACACCTGTGCAATATGAAAACAGGCAATCTCCTCTTGTTCGTCCTCTTTTGTTCAGCAAACTACGACACTGTTGATCGTAGCCAACATCTGTCTAGCAGTTTACATAGCCTCGTTTGTGATTTAAAGGTCCCATATTGTGCTCCTTCTTAGGTTCGTATTTGGATTTTGGGTTTCTACTAGAACATGTGTACATGCTTTAATGTTAAAAACATACTTTATTTTCCTCATACTGTCTGCCTGAATGTGCCTGTGTTCACCCTCTGACTGGAAATATTACATTTTAGTGCCTGCCTCTTTAAGTCCCCCTCCCGCATAAGCCCAGTCATTGTTGTCATTGTCTCCAGGTCTTCAACTCTTGTGCTCTCAGAGTCTATGTAGCATCATTGCATCCTGGCAATGACTGTAATAGCACTGTTGAGGCAGTTTTTTTAACCTTTGTATAGTATAGATGGGCCAAAAAAAACAACTGTAAATGCAGTTACCTTGCTGAACCCCTGCAGCTTGATCATGTCCTCACAGCCAGTGTTGCTGTTGTTGCACTGCCCTTCCAGCCCTATCTTTCTATAATAAGTTTGTCCCATTTAGAAACCACACTAAAAGCCTTGTCTTAATAAACGAAGGGATTCTATCCACAGAAATGCTAGAGACAGGTATATTTTTTTCATGTCTGTGAGATATTATAGAAATACAGACATTGTGACTGTAGTGACAGGTGTATTGTTGCCGGTACGATGTTAATATGATCAATAGATTATTATCATTTCCTGTCTTTACTGAGAGCCATGCACATCTCTTGGGAAAAACAGGTGACACGCTGAATCTCAAGGAAAGCTTTAGCTGAGCCACGCCGCTCTATGGGCTGTGTGGCTGCTCAAATCTGGTAACATGGGTGCTAAAGTGAAAAGCAAGAGGTTCTGTGATGCACACATGCTGCCCACACAGACAATGTGGCCCGGGCACTAAACCTTGTCCTACCTTTAGACCTAACTTCAAACCATCCCCTGAAAGGACGATAACATTTTTTTTACAGCTTGGTGATATTTTTGTGGGCCTAGGCATCATTTTGGTTATGATAACTTTGTATTCAATAAACTGAATTCATGGGAGCCCTGAAGGCTTATTTAAAGGCCGTCTCTAAATATGGGCTGTGTGCATTTCTCTGGGGATTGAGCATTTTGATACTTTCACAGTATTTATATAGACCACTATCAGAAGTGTGAACTCGAGTCACATGATTTGGTCCTGAGTAAGACTCCAGCCACTAAGACTTCAAAAAAGGCTTGCGACTCAATTTGGACTTCAACACCAAGGAGTTGTGACTTCACTTGGACTTGAGCCTTCTGACTTGAAAATAACAGATACCTTCCCCCAAGTGTTATTTATAAAGTGTGCCACGAAGTAATTTATTCCCTGTCATTTCCTGAATCAACGTACCTTAACGCTATTCATTCCCAGCAAGTTGACACTTAATTCCCCAGATCAGCTTTGTAAGAATCAACCAGACAGTTGCAATCAAGACGGGCTTCAGCTCCGAACACACAATGATAATGTTTTTAGTGTTTACAGAGACACAAAACAAAGAAAATGATGATGAATTTAGCTGCTGAGCATGAACATATTGTACTGTCTCCCCCTCCTTCGTTTGCCCACTGCAAGCTTTATCAGCCATGTTCATCTAAACAGTCACAGCAAAGAAAAAGCACAGTCTCTACACTGTCACACAAATGCATTGTTCCACCACAATGTCTTTACCAAACAGGTACTGATGTCTCAATTAGAAACACAGAAATAATTAACCTGTCTCTCAGTGCAAAGAAATGACTCTCTTTCTCTCTTTTTCTTCTCGCTTGTGTGTGGTGTGTGTTCTCAGCTGTCACTCGGGTTTCAGAGGCCCCCAGTGTGACATCAAAGAGTACAACGTTCTCTATGTGGTGCCAGGCTCTGGCAAACTGCACTACGTCCTCATCGCCTCTATCATCGGAGCACTCCAGGTGGTCATCATCTGTGTGGTGGTGCTCTGCATTACCAGGTGAGTCATGCCCTAACAGGCACACACACACACGTACAGATGTTCAAACGCAGCTTACTAATGAGCCTGGCAGCGTTGTTTCCATGTTGTCTGTATTTGGGAGTCACGAGGGGGGCTGTGGAGCCCCTGAGCCTGGAGGTAACAGCTGAAAGGTCACCTTGCTTCCACCACAGAGAGAGAAGTACTGCCACATTCCCCTGTGGACACACATCAGAAAGCATGCAGCGTGTGCATACAAGCGCAGATACACAGTGATATCTGTGTAGGCAAGCACACACACTTGTGTTTGAACAGACGTTTTGTATTCACAGTAAAGACACACACGCACAGACACACATATATAGCCCGGGGCTTGTCTGCCTCCGGCTGACCTAAGCAATTTATGACATTTAATAAAAGATTTTAAAAGAGTTTTGGCCAAGACAAAACTGCTCCTCTGAGCAAAGTAGGGGAGGAGAAAGAGGAGGAGGGACAAAAAGAGAGGGGGAGCAGTTGTAAAGGGGCAGGGCGAGAGGGCAAAGAGAGAAGATAAAGAAGGAAAGAGAGAATTATAACACAGAATACAGCTACTGAACCATTAATGTTTCCTGCTGCTCAGCGATATTCTTTTAATGCAAAAATATATAAAAAAAATATTCAGCCTTGTAAAACTCCACAAGACACCACGCGGCTCTCTCTCGTTACAGTAGAGTCCTGTGAATAAACCAATGTGTCAACGAATGAATGAATCTATACAGACATACATTTCGGTGCTTAGTGACTCACTCACCTCGGTGTCCTATCTCTGTTGGGCAGACTGAGTTGTAGTTCATGTATTGAGTTCCATAAATTTTGCTGGGATTGTCTGTGATTTCAACGCATTATAAAGACTTGCCTTTTACTTAAAGGACAAAAGGTTGGGAGTGAAAAAGGTCATCTCCACCTGTGTATAACATTCTGTCACATGTTGGAAAAGGGACTCACTGCAAGATACCACAGTCATGTACTAGCACAAGACCATTAGTTAACATGTTAAAAAAACTCGATTATTCCCTTGTGCTCAAAGCAGTTAGCGTCATGAGAGTGTGTTGCCCTGCCTTACTGGTGGAGGATTTTGAGTGTATGCAGGCTGAGAGGAAGAGTGCAGGCGCTATTCAGAACTGAAAAAGTGCTCTGCATTCATTTTCAAAAAAATGATTTAATCTATATATTAACTTAATCTTCACTACAGTTTTTCTCGTATAATTGCAGTAAACTACTGTCAGCTGTAGTTGCCAGCATCCTTCAAATATACTGTGTCACTACAGTGATTTACTTCAACAGTATGTTATATAATATATTACAGTATTCTGCAGTAGAATGTGAGGTTTACAGTGTAATGCTGTCGCTACCCTGCCAGTGATTTGCTGTATTTCTAGTGTTGCCATTGTAATCTAAATGAACAGTTAACTGTCCATGTTATAGTGCACTAAGCAAACAACTATTTGCTATGTAAAGATATTGTGGAATAATGGCATCCTGAGCAGAGAATGAAGTCATACTCTCACTTTGTGTATTGTAATCAAAGCTTCTGTGTTTGTCGTTGCGGTAGACTGTCAAGTTGTGCGTGCATGTTAGTGCATGTGAGTCCTTTTGTGCATATCCCACCGGCTAACTAATCACTGCTGCTCTGCTTTACACTCATACGCCGATAACAGCTGATATCGGGACAGGCATCCTCGCCAAAGCATAGCTCCGGTTTCTCCCGTTAGCAGCATTAGCTCTGTCAGCACTGTTGCTGTTTTTAGCACTGTTCACTGCATCAGCACCATTAGCTGCTAGCCACCGACTGAATCAACCTGCTCAGACTCTGAATCATAAGCTCCTTTTACACAGAGGTCGCACTACAGGGTCACTAAAGTCCCTTCTTTATGCCGCCTTTGCATTTTTACTCAGAACCAAACAACAGCATGTGACACAACAGCGTTGGCCTCTAGTGTGTTATTTAATGGACACATTGGTAGCTCTTTGTAAACAACAACAATATAATTAACATGGCAATAACAACCATTTGCTGTCCCGTTTAGATGGCAGTTGATCTCATCCTCTGCTCAGAGGGTAAGGAGCTACTGGACCACAGTGTTTTCCCAATTTGCAGACATTTTTGGCCACTGTTCTTGGAGTTGGCCGCTAACTGCTAACAGCTACTTTTTAAATCTCACATGCATAAGATGTCCTCAAAAGTCACACTCGTGCTGCCCGTGATCCCGTCCTGTCAGCTCCCCTGTTATACAGACATTGCAGCGTTGTTACTACCTGATGCCAGCTTAAAGGCTCTCACTCTGTCCCCTCATATTACCATTGACTCTTTTATATGAAACGGCAAGGCGGCATAACAGTGTGAAATTCCAACCTTGAAGAAGCAGTGTAAAACCTTGAATGTCATATGGAGCTCCTTTAATACTACAAAGATTTATCTTGCGTTTCTATTTTTCTTTCACTACCATTAATTCTGGAAGCACAATATTCAAGGATTTCCTCAGAATTATTAGTGTCCTTAGTGTGTGTTGAGGAACATCTGACTTCACCGTGTTAGCTGTGGACTGATACACATTTGGCGTGCTACTGAGAATTTACAGCACCAACACTGCATGAGGAATTGAATCAAAATACTCAAATGCGTTCATTGCAATACAGCAGTGGTTCCTAACTGTTCCAGCCATGGGATCCAGATTTCTCCTTAGTCATTAGTTCAAGCTCCACACATTTAAATTTATTCTGTGTCATACTTGCGTTTAGCCATGTCGTCAAGCTAGTTTGCTGTCTCTGTCAAACAGCTGTCTGTTAGTCACTCGCTCTACAGCAGGAAACAGCACTTAAAATTAAAAGCTCTGTGCTGGAAATTCACTGCACCTTAAAATAAAATTTGTTTCTTACAAACTTGACACATTTGCGAGTCACTTGTGTTTAACTCAGTCCACTTTTGGACTGCAACTCACCAGTTGGGAACCACTGCAATAGAGCAACATGTGACCCAGAGCAATGGTTTGGCTCACTGATGTGTTTGTCAGCAACAATGAAGATGGCACAAAGGAATGAGATATATAAGGCTTTTACTACACAGACAAGATCTTATAGTAAACTCAGTTTATTGTTGGTTTTGCTCTTTTCATGGTATTTGTTCACAATAAGAATAAAGATGAAGAAAAGAAAAAATATCCACTGTTTCCACTGTTATTCTTAAAGATATCATTTCATGACTTTTCACAGCTGCAGAGTGGCAGAGCTAACCCATACTTGTATCTTTCTGTTCCCCCTCCCTCACCTTTCTCTCTGTACAGGAAGTGCCCACGGACCAACAGGATCAACCGGCAGAAGCAAAACAATGTCCACTTCAGTACAGAGAACACCATGCGCGCCTCCACTCGGCTTATCTGAGCCCAGACACACCGGACAGAGTCCTCCTCCACTTTACGGAGCGCTGTGGTGTTAGATGTTCCCCCCTTGTAGGCCAACCCCGAAAAATTAGGATCTGCTTCCCCTCACTCCTCGCCCTCTCTCCCAGTATGAACTTTAAGGATGCCCAGGGAGGATGGTGGCATAGCAAAGACAGAGCTGGCGTGCCAGTCAGTGATGAGACTCACATGTGGAGTCATGCTGACATCAGTCCCCCCCGCCGCCAACCCCCCAGTTGCAGATGTGTCTCCCTGCACCTTGTCAATTCCGCCCAGGGTTTTTCTGAGAAACTGAACCATGGGGTGTTGGGGGTGGCATTGAGGATACTGAATGTGAGCGAGTGTGCGTGTGAATGTGTATTAGATGTGTGAGCTTTGGTAGAGGCGGGCTAGCCAGTGTCTGTTGTTTCTAGATGAGGGGTTAAAGCAAAACGGGGTAGTGCAAAGCAGGGTAACGGGCTTTAAATGAGGTGTGTATTGTTTGGTCTGGGAGGGGGGTGGGGGTGGGGGGGTTCGGGGCTACACGTGATGCCTTGCACTTTGTGTTATAGGAGACCTTTGACAGAGGGCACAATGTTATTATAGAGCTCTCTGTTCGGTTGTGACGATGACGTCAGCTTCTGTATCTTGGGTTCTATTTCCAATAGTTATTACTACATTGTCTTGATGGGGTCATTTTTCTGTAAATGTAAATAAATAATTTATATCACGAAATGTAATAAGCTGTGTCACTCTTTGTTTGTAGTGTGGCAAACTTATTTTGCAATGACAATGCATTGACCATGCGGGCCAGGCCAGATTCTGGCCAAAACACACCAGCAGTGAACACCTCTAGTATTTTCAGTGCACAACCCCTCGAGAGTGGCGACAAGACGTACATCAGCACTCCTGGATGCACCACCCCGCTACACTGTACGCCCCTGTCCTATTTCCAGCAGGAATTAAGTGCATTTTTCCCCCACTCACTCTCTGCTTGTACATGCTGGCCGCCATAGCAGCTCTTTTTCTCTGCTCCTATGGCAGCTCAACTCCTTTCCTCGCCATGGATGCAAAGAGAACTGTGTCGAACAAAAGGAATCTTACTCTAACAGAAATGTTCATCTCTCTAGGGATCCTTTCCATGATGTCGTCAGACACTGAAAATAGCAATCTGAGCCTGTCAGTGGCAAAAACAAACACTTCAGTGGATGTAAATTGATGGTGCATGATTGCCCATTTATGTTACTTTGCAGTCTGTTGCAGCAGTCACACTGAATACTGGACCAAATTCAAAGATTGCTGTCTCCATTTGTCATTTAGACACGAAAACATTGAAAATATAGACCAGCCTGAAAAATAGTGAAGTTACCCTTTAAGTCGTGGCCACTCTTTATAAAGTTATGGAAATTAAATAATTTTGCGTCGCAGTGAGAAAATAATTGTCAGTGATTTCCATGGAGATGACTGTGTTTGCTGATTAACTGGCAGGTGTATCATCAAGAGCTTTAGCTGCTCGCAAACATGGACAAGTTTCAAGTGATTTCATTTTATTTTAATCTAGGAATGAATTACATTGAGTTTATTTAGTCACTTGCAGTTAGGCACGGAGTCACTCTCAGCAAGAGACACTTAGTTTGGCTGCTCATAATGCACTGGCTCATTCGCACACAGTATGCTGACCTCGGGGAGGTTATAGATTTCATCATGCACCAGCTGGAAGGACCTGGAAGACTAAAAGGCTTCAAGTGGATGTACAACAAATGCTTGAAAATGGCACTCATACGAAAAGGAAGATGGTTTGATACTGGCAGCTCTTGACCCTAACTCCTCAGCTATGTTTCATTCTGGGCAACTGAACTGCAGGCAGTATTCTGTTCTAAGACCTGTATAGCTTTTCCAAAAATATCATATGATTGAAAGCTGCACACACTGCAATGCATACATCATAGATGTTAGACATTTGATCAATTTACAAGAAAGTCTTTCTTTCGGAAACTTTTTATGTGGATCACCTGTCTGTGTTTTTGGGATCCGAGCCGTCCCTAATGATGTGACCAGAACTCTGTTGATAGTATAATTACCTTTATTCACTGCATGATAAACAGCATCACTCCAAAGCTGACAATCATTCCAGCACATCTGGAAGTTGAATTATCTTGTTCCCACGCCTTATTAAAGTGTGGCGCGACTTAATGATCTCATTCACACGCTTTATTAATTCATGGCCATGCAATTTCTTTTTTTTTTTTTTTTCCACAAACACCTCCAGGCGGGCTCAGCACAATTGTTAAAGATAAATAGATGCGGAAAACATCTTCTGCTCCTTGAAGATCCAATTTCTGAATCACTTACTTACTGAGATTTGTTTTTTTGTGGTAGAATTTAGGTCACTTCAGTACAGTTTTGAAGCATGTTAGTTCTATGTTACTTGAATATTTCCATTTCATGCCACCTCATTGTTTTACTCTATTATATGTCAGAGAGAAATATTGTACTTTTTACTGCATTCTATTTATTTTGCACCTTTTTTTTTTAGTTGCTTTAAAAGTTGTGTTTTCCCGAAAACACATGATAAGCTTACAGAATGTAATGCATCTGTACATTAAACTAGCCAACAGCATAAGATATTATATATACTATTTGATCTGCCTCGATCAACCACAACACTAAAATTCTACTCACACATTAAATAATGCATCAGAAAAATCTAATCTAATAATACAATATATATTAGTATAACAATCACATGAGTGCTCTTACTTCCACAGACCCAGGAGGTTACCTTCTCACAGGTGCTTAATTCTATCTTTCAATATTTCATGACCTTGTCAATCACTTTGTTCCTAATGACTTCATATCCTTTTTTCTGTTTCAATTTTAATTAGTGCTTTTAAAAAGTACCAGTGTATTGGGGTCCTGGGGGACCCTGGTCAAAAGCACTCAATTTTACCTATGCGGTTTTAATAGATTTAAACTATTTACTGAGTTCATGTTCGCCATGGGGCCTAATTTAAGGTATCACACCCTGTCAGGATGGGTAGGCGCACTCTGTCAGTCATTTTGAAAGATACAGAAACAGGTATTCTCATGTGCTCCATCGAGGACCCTAAATTATGCTCTTCCTCAGGTAAGATGATGTTTAAAGTCAGAAATACATCATGTAATGTTTTATGACTATCAGATTAAATTAACTACTTCCAAGAAACTCCCCCTGCTGCTGTGGATGTGCAACGCTTGGCTGGAAAATCTACTTAAAAAAGAGCTGCCTCTGCCTCTGCTGGAGCCCATCCTAGCTGACACTATAGGCGAGAGGTGGGTACACCCTGGACAGGTCGCCAGACTATCACAGGGCTGACACTAGAGTCAGACAACCATTCACGTCACATTCACACTAACCGGCAACAGTTCATCACCACTTAATGCAGCCATGTCCAAAGTCGGCCTGGGGGCCAGGTGTGGCCCACAGACCAATTTTAAGCGGCCCTTGGCTTGTCTTTCATAATATACTGTATGATTTACACAATATTGATTAATCGAGCAAGACCACTTGCCATTTGTTTTCAATCACCTCAAGATGGCAGGACAATCTAGCAAATAGACATGTCACAAGTAGGAACTACGCAGGTAGACCTAATGGGTTTTCACAGATAGACGGTAAACAAGCAGACCAACAGTCACCTAACCTCAGATATTTCCTGTTAGGTATCAGACAAAGCCACAGCAAATAAGCATGAAGTCAAGAGCGACGGGCCGCCATTTTTTAGGAGTGTTGGACTGTTGAATACTTCCTTTACTTCATGATGAAACAGTTTAGCTTGTGTCATTTGTATGTGACTTTTTTTTATATTTTTTAATGACCCATGTGATGAAAGAAGCAGCTGCCCCCCCTGTACTTTCACATGATCTAATCTGGTCCACATTCACTGACTTAATCTAGTCTGAAGATCGTGGCAGGAAGCTGGAGAACCCAGAGAAAACCCACATGGACACGGGTAGAACATGCAAACTCCACTCAGAAGGGCCCCAGCCAGCTGGCGGGTTCACACCCAGAACCCTCTGGCTGTAATGTGACCCTACTTAGTGCAATCATTATTTATTAGGAATATTTTTTTTATTTGGGTCATAAATGACCGTGGTTGGATCCACTATATAAATATAACACATATAATGTTGAAATGACTGGAAACTAAAGGATACCAGGATCAAAGGATGATAAATAAGCTCTATAGTCTTACTATTGTGGACTGTCCTGGAGAAAAGCTGCCATGTGTTAAAGAAAAGTATTTGTTTTCATTTTATAAAATATGCAAATCAACTGCAATTTTACTAAAGTAATGATGACATTTTGGGGGAGATTTGTTAGATGCCATACATATAATGTTTTGAAGAATAGTTACCATATTACTATGACAGTTGTCTCTACAGGATCCTGAGGAACCTCAGCTGTAGTCATATATTAAATATATTGTAAGGATGAAGGTTGAGTGTATTTAGTATTCTTAGTATTCTTACAGCTTTGCTTTGCAGGTTTTATCTATTGAAAATGTGTTTTCAGCCCTGTTAGGTCCTTATGCTCCTGGTGATGAGTGACATGAAATATAAATATCAAAAATAAGGGGAGCAACAAAACTAGCGTCCATTTTAGTTTACATTCACGTTTTATTCCCTTGACATGCTGTTTTTTTGTTCGTTTTTTTATTATTATTATTATTATTATTATTTTTAATTTCTCGCTGTTGTGCCGTTTTTAACCCACTGTTTACTTACCAAAGACTGTGAGGCGCATACAAGGATAAATGTCAATCAGCTACAGGTGTCCACCGCCGCTAGATGGTGCTGTTTTCACCAAAAGCCTAACAACACCTATCTGCCGCCGGCTGCAGAGGTAAATGTGAGCGGGATGATGAGTCATGATTGTGTCCAATTTAATCATAATCAATGACAATGGCAACTGGATTTTGTTCATTTCTGTTGGGGCTAGACCTGACGGGGAAACATCTGTTGTCGTGGCCGAGTGGTTAAGGCGATGGACTAGAAATCCATTGGGGTCTCCCCGCGCAGGTTCGAATCCTGCCGACAACGTATGTTTTCGTCTCTGTGCTCCAATGAACAGTTTCTGAAAATGAAAAGAACTGTCCCCAAACTAATGTCAAAACTCACCGATGTTACACGTCCACAGAGTAACAAACTAGTAGACATGTTCTGCTCTCTGTGATTTTTGTGTTTTTGTGTTTTCTGTAGTGATAATGCAGCAGTGTTCCTGCTGACTACACTGGAATAAATCATGTAAACACATTTACTACTGTTTCTGTTTTTACTGTTTCTTCCCTATTTGGGATGAAATTATTAAATATTAAAGACTGAGGTCCAGAGCAACGGCCTTGGATTTGTTTTGGAGGAAACTGAGTTAGTTTTACTAAAGTACTGTAGTTTAGTACTTCTTTTCAGTTACTTGTACTTAGAGTATTTACAGTTTGTTATTTTATACATTTCACAGCAAAATACTGTACATAATTATTTTCTGGGAAATACTCTGTGCAAATATACAACTGTGCAATATTCCTAACACCTCTTGAATGTATATAAATGTTCAATATGTAATGCACATATTGTACATACTTCCTATGCTTATTCTTATCCTACTCTTTATTCTGTTGATGCATCTTAAATGCTAGTGTTAACATTGTAGCACAATGCACATTTTTATTTCTATTTTATTGAGTTTATTACTTTTATTACTTTATATTTACATGCCTCTATTTCATAATCTGTTCTTACTTCCTACGATTTCCTATTCTTTGCATCAGAGCGACTGTAATGAATCACAGTTTCCCCTCTGGGATTAATTAAGTGTTTCTAATTTTGATTCTGACTCCACTACATTTTCTATGACAGCCAGTTAGCAGCTCCTGAGTTGGCTAGCAGAAAGAGCTGTATTGTAAAAGATTAAACTATTTAACGTTATATAAAGTAGTTAAAAATACCTTTATATGTTTTCATCTGATTAGCCATTAATAAAGCCACAGCCATTCATTCACAGAATGAGTTCATGTATTATCTATGGCCTTAGATAATACCACCAGCGTTCCTCTTGATTTTGTGCTTTTGGACACATCAAAGTCACGTTGCTATTAAAAACACCACAAGACTCTATCAGGGGAGAAGATCTTAGCTCCAGTGGAACTGTGCTCAGGGTGACCCATGGGTCACTCTGGCAGACTTACTGTAAAAATGTTCCCAGCATTTTTGTGATGGATCTATAGGCATACAGGCATGTTTGTTTGTCTGAAGGGTAGATCCCCTGTCTGTTATTAACCCCAAACACTCTATAATGTCAATGCAATCTTGCCAAGTTTAACACAAATCCAGGCAATGATGCATTCATACTACACAGAAATACCAGCATTTATACTGCAACAGCCTGTGTGTGATGAGTCTGAAATAAACAGCACTGAGAGCACCTCTGTTCTCCTCCCTATTCTCACCTGCCACACAGCCTTTTACTTGACCTCCTTAAACCTATTAGAGGGTGTCTCTGAGGCTGTTTGAGCTGAAATCCCCAAAGGAGAATGTCTCGTCTCACAGCCGTTCACATTTATCTCCCTCTCTAAAATTAAAAAATAAGATGTCAGAGTCGCACAGCGCTACAGATTACAAGGTGTCATACAGCTCTCCTGCCACGGAAACAAAGCCACAAAACTACTCCTGAATGGAAAATAGACAGTCTGTATGTTAACTAGTCTGCCTCTGCACACAGGACAACATCTGAACGTCAGGCTTTTTTTCCCACATAGCAGCTCTGAGACAAAAGCCACAATTGGTGTGCTTGAGTTGGCGGAGGCACACACGCTATAAAAAGATCTTCTAAATCACTAAATATCTCACACGTCTGATGAGTTCAGCCTCTGGATCACTTTGCACTACAAAGTCACGTAGTCTCTATTATGCTCACATGTCACTGAATAAACTGAATTTATTCATATTTATTATTAAACGAAGCCACCACATATCAGCAGAAACAATATGAACATCTTCATTTTTTCCTTTTTTTAAGGATTTGTGTCCTACACTTTGTATTTTTATTTCCTGTTTGTCGGCAACAAAGTGTTGTATAGCTATTGTGTCTTGAGCAGGTCTCTCTTGAGACTGATATCTCACGTCTCAATTAGATTACCTGATGAAATAAAGTTTACACATGTGGCACCGCAGTGGTAACGACATTGACCTTCCATGCAAGGTGTCCACTAAAAACAGACATTTGGAAGCCATTTTGAACCATTTCAGTTGTAGTACCATTTCCCAACCACCAGGCGGTGGATGCCCAAAGAGGTTTCTACATTTCCATGTGATTATTATTTTTGTATCTTTGTTGTTTTCAGATATCACATCATAGATTCAATATGGCGGAGGGAAGAGGAGACGCACCAAGTACCTCAGGAATAACTGTTCAATCTTTGTATTCTCAAAAAAAAAAAAAAAAGACAAGCAAAAAGTATATTTGTAACTAAATAAAATGATGTAAAATCCGGATAAAACTATTTCAGAGATTGAAAATACAGCTGTCCACTCCAGTGGACGTTATGTGCCAAATGGTATATGCATCTATCCAATGCAGTGGACAACATGCATTAACGGTGTAAGAAGAGATTCAATGGAACTAAATGTGGGTCTGAATTTAATGTTTGTTATATTTAATGTTCTTGTGTGTGTTCATAGAATTGGTTCTTAGTAAATATCTAAACCACTACTTTAATTAAACCACTTTTGTGGTTTAGTAAAATGTGGTTTGATGTGTCTTAATAACTCCAGTTGGTCCAGAATTCAGCCGCCTGTATAGAGGATCATTACTACAACCCCCTCCATAGATCACATTACTCAGGCTCTCCAGCAATTTCACTGGCCTACTGTTAAATATCGCATCAATTTCGAAATTCTGCTTCTCACCTTTAAGGCCCTTTCATTATCAAGCCCCTATCTACCTGTCTGAACTCCTTCGTATCTACACACCCTCCCATACTCTAAGATCCTCGTCTGCAATCCAACTCACATCACAATCTGCCATCTTCAGTTGTTCTCCTCCCCACCTCTGGAGCTCTCTCCCCCACATCATTCGCAATATTGACTCCCATTCTACTTTCAAATCCCGTCTGAAAACATGCCCTTTCACGCTGGCATATTCCGTTTGATTTAATGGTGACACACATATGGTGAGCCTGCACTGATAATGACTTAATAATGACTTAATGATGACGATTTTATACCTAATATTTATAATTACTATTTCTGTCTAGCCATTTTATCAACTTTTATTATATATTACAGACTTATTTTATGATCTATGGATACATTGCTGCTTGTGTTTTTTTAACAGTCTTGTAAGATGTCCTTGAGTGCTTTGAAAGGTGCCTATAAATATGGCTGATCCCAAAACATGCACTTCATCATCTGTTCTGCCGCTGTTAGCCGAAATGCAACTATGACCCTGAGAGCTCTGTTTACATGTATCCCTTTGTCCATAAAACCAAATCACCTTGTGCGTAAAACCAGAACTCACAGGTGGTGCAGCATGACAGTGTGTGCCAAACAGCCTACAGCTATATTTAACCAGTTACTGATGATGATTAACATGTGTTTTAATATGTTATGGTGATCTCTGGCTCAGCTGTCCAGAGGAAACAGATCCCTTAAGCCACCAAAACACACCTGGTTAACGTGCCTGCATAACCAGGTCATGCACTCTGAATGTTGTCGTCTAATTGGTTCAGAAGAATTCAGACAACTTATCTCAGGTAACCCCATCACATTGAATTCATATTGAGTTTTACAAACTGATGGTGGCATGTGATAAAAATATGGCAGGATAAGCCAGATTTTTAAAAATATATATTCAAATTTGGTGAATGGCTTTGTCTCGATTTGTCCTTGATCTCGAGTCGTTGGAAAGCTGTGTGCTATTTTCAAAATCAGGTTAGTGTGACTTTATCTGCCTACAGGCTTCTAGATCACAAGTCTATGAGCTGAAAACTGTACTGATGTTGAATTATTGTCCAGTTGTGATGAAGGTTAAACACTCTTAGTAGACTGGCAGTTGATAGAGGATCATTTATTTTGTAAAAAGTGCATCATAATCAATGGTTGCCGACTCAGATTCAGGAAATTGCCGGCCATCAGTCGATCAGGCGGTTTACTCATTCAGCGACTATAATTACTGTTTATTTAACTGTGTGTGTGAAGGCAGCAGTTAACCTTTGCAGTATATTTTTTCATTAAGGAGCGCCTTTGTTTGGGCGGTAAGAGACCAAAAGTCCAATACTAAATCAAGAGCATGAATAAGTACGCACACAAATGATAAAACTGAGAGCACAGATTAGTTATTTGAGAGATTCGTTTGTCTTTCCTCAATGACACCTCCGGGACACCATACCCTGCAGTTCAACCCCAGGCCACTCCTATTTGTATACACATCTGTGTGTCTGCACAGCACCCAGCAGACCCAGTCAGTGTAATCCTGTCAGTTTCCTGTCTTCCCCCGCTGATTTCGGCTCAAATCCAGTGGGCCCAAGGCCAGGGAGGAGTAGGAAGGAAATTTCTGTGAACGTCTGAGTATCTCCTCTCATCTGAGGCCGAGGAATGTGGTGGATGCTATCATTGGTGGACAGCAAGATTATCCCACACTGGATTCCACTTTTACCTAATTAAAAAAACCTTGAACAAGTGGAATACCCAGGTAAAAACTTCAAACAGCCATACATAATCAGCTCTGCCGCAAGCTGCCAAAAAAAAAAGGAAACCCCACCTTGTTTCCAGAAATAAAGGAAGGCTTCAGTCACATGCAGACAGCATGTGATGACATTTTTATATTGGCCATCTGTGGGTGTACCATTTGCTGCTATTAGTTGGATTTGCATGATCAAGTTTAAACAGAGTCAAGTGCAGGTTGTTTAAGCACTTTGCTCCAGTAACAGCTTGGAGAGGTGGCTGGTGCAGGGGGAACATAGTGCATTAGTGTTAAATCTCAGGTGCAACTTGAAACTTAGTGGTAGACATTTTAGATGTAATTTCAGCATGAAACTGCTGCCAACAGTTCAGTGTGGCCTCTTTAGAGTGATGCTGCTGCATTGAGTCCAAAGGTCTAACTGCAGACCTCACATCTGTGGACTCTCTCTCTGAGCCAGTGGAAAGACAGGAAGGTCCCCGGGTTGAGCTTATTGTATACTGACATTATGTTTGTCACCAAAAGTTACTGTATCGTTACCTTATCAAAACACTGTGCCCATTGTTTTTTATTTCTGTTTTTGTTTTTTATTTGAAGGCTGTATGAGTTTAGGCACATAAAATACTGACAATGACAACACAAGAGAGGTTTATGTTTTCAGTTTAATTCCATGGTCCTATAGACCGAAGCACAATGTTTCATGTACAATAACTTCCAGGTAGAAAACCCCTGTGTCACACACACACAATTTCACGGCTCTGAGTAAATGGGGGCGAGAAACACCTGAGATATGAAGAGAAAATTGTTTGGTCTAATGGTTACGTTTTTAGGGTGCTGGGTGACAACAAACAGTGGAGAAGGGTTTGATTTCTTTTTTTTTACATGTTCATCTGCAAAGAGCAAATGTGCTCAAAGACAGCTCTGGACTCAATGTACGGCAGCATCGTATTAAGTGCTTTCTTTTTCACAGTTTTTTCATTACATTCACCTAAAATGAATGGTTGATGCTTTAATTATCTTATTAATAACACAAGTTAATATTACATTGCAACCTAGTTTACCTGCTGGGCCACAGACTAAAGAAAACAACAGCTTGAGCTGAATCCCAAAATATCAGTTAACGTTAGTATGACATCACTGTTGAGTAACAGCAAATTTGGTTAATCATAGACACGAGCAAAGCAACACAGTGCATAAAATGAGCACAGCAGAAACTGCAGATAGGTTGGACCACCATGTTTAACAATACGCTCCCTGTCCCCTTTATTAGGCTCATCTATTTGACTGCTCGTTAACGCAAATAGCTAATCAGCCAATCAGAAGCCAATCAATGCATTTAGGCATGTAGACATGGTCAAGATGACCTGTTAAAACCAAGCATCAGAATGGGGAAAAAGGTGATGAAGGACACTTTGAATGTGGCATGGTTGTTGGTGCCAGACAGACTGGTCTAAGTATTTCAGAAACTGCTGATTGTTGCTGACCGTGTCCATCCCTTTATGACCGCAGTGTACTCATCTTCTGACGACTACTTCCAGCAGGATAACGCGTCATATCACAAAGCTCAAATCATCACCTCAGACTGGTTCCTTGAACATGACAATGAGTTCACTGTACTCCAATGGCCTCCACAGTCACCAGATCTCCATCCAATGGAGCACCTTTGGAGATGTGGTGGAACAGATTCGCATCATGGATGTGCAGCTGACAAATCTGCAGCAACTGCGTGATGATATCAAGTCAATATGGACCAAAATCTCTGAGAAATGCTTCCAGCACCTTGTTGAATCTATTTCACTAAGAATTAAGGCAGCTCTGAAGGCCAAAGGGGGTCCAACCTGGTATAGCAAAGTGTACCTAATAAAATGGCCAATGAGTGTATAACTTTACATGCTACAGTTACAGCTGGAAATGACTACAAAAGAAGTTTGCTGATTTCACATATATCCACAATTCAAACAATTGCCAGCTGTCCTGAAAGTGAGTGTTGCTGTTTATGCGATGTCATGGTAATTTAGTCTATAGGACTTTAATAAATGTTAGCTTCTATTAGTCTACATGCTAACATCACCTGAACACCTGATATGAATCAGGTTGCATTTACTTAGGTGGGCCTAATTTGGCATATATTCTTTTGTTCACACCTAACACACCAAAAGAAACTATGTTTAGCTGGCCTTTTACCTGACAAAAAACACTACGTTAGCACTACTAATGACAGAAAACAGCAGACGAACACATTTCATGACCAGCTGGTGAACATAGTGGATCATTTAGCAGCTATTTAGCCAGATAGTTCCCTCAGGAGTTGGTTGAGACCAAAAACAGAGCTAAATGAGACTAAATATCAGGTGTCAAGAAACACTGAATGAATAATAATGTTGCTCCATAACTACTGGATGTGTAAATAAGCAACTATTTGCTAGGATGGTCGTCATATTATCTTAGAAAGTATCTTTACTGTAGAAATGCCCACTGTGAGAATTATATTTCAGTATTTGACATGATTTCTACTTTAGCTCCAGGATTAGAGATTCACCGACCTTGATGAATCATGTGCATGCTGGTTGGCACATTAACTATGACAAAAAGGTCCTTTGGGAGCACTCTCATAAGTTATTGTGGGGTATATATCAATTATAAGTATTATTTCTAAACACCATTATAGCTGAAGGTAAGCACAGAGTTGCCTTATACATTATTACATGTGTTTTGAATTTTTACCCTGTGTCATGATGTAATGTACAAGTAAAATAAAGAGGAATAAAAGTGTGCCCCTACACTGATGAACCCTGTGATCAATTTCAGATGGCCCGGGGTTTGTTTGTGGTGGACAAGGGAGAAATACACTCATGTAACTCCATCCTGTTTTCAACACACAACAACCAGTGTACACAGAAATAATTCCCCATTCACACATTCCCAACCCAACACCCACTGAGCCAAACAGATAGGCACTCAGCTTTGGAATCTGACACTTATCTTTGAAATGCATAACTCCTCATGTAGCACCATCTTATTTTAGACGGCATGCTGGAACATGCAGGCTTGTTTTCTGAGGCATTCATATGCAGATAATGTAGCCTACATACCACTGAATAATAAAAGATCCTCTCCTTGATAGATCAAACTGGAAAATTACTCACGGTGTGGAGAGAAGTACCGGTGATGAATGAAATACCAGCAAAATCAAACCATTTTGCCAGGAGGCACGTGGCTGTCTTTCAGAAATCCACACTTTGGGAACCATCAGGCCAGGAGAGCCTTCACATCGATTTTACAATCAGCAAACTGCACCTCAGCTCCTATGGCAGAGAGGGATTGGCCCATTGGTTTGAAAATTGATGGTGTTGGACACATGAAAACATACACACTCACACAAACAAACAAGCATACACACACATACACAAGGCATTTCCTCACGTTCTATGTGTGTAAAGCTCAACACCTCGAAAATTGGTCCATTAGCTTCAGGATTGATAGCATCACAGAAATCATGCACCATAGAAAACACAAACACACACACACACACACACACACACATGCACACTCTCTCCTATCGTACAAGGCCACCTTTAAGTGAGCGTGTGTTGGACACACGCTGGTCTGTGAAAAAGGGTCATTTAAAGATCCATCGCCATCTGTTTTGGTCCCAGCATGCCATTTTCCCCTCTGTGGGGGCCTTTGATTTAGCGACAAAAGGGTACCATTGCTGCCTTCCTTCCCACTGTGTGACCAGACATCAAGTCTGAGCTGGTTATACAAATCAAACACTGCCGGGCATCCATCGTATCATCATAGGTATGACCACCTGTGTGGGACTGTTGTTGGTAATCACAAGCATTAGGGGTCCCATTTAAACACTGATCAGAGAACCTGATCTTTGTGTCTCTTGCAGATATCACATAACCTGGAGTGAGTCAAACTGACAACGTAGTGTGAGGAAACAGGTGGATGAGTTGTTTTTTTTTGTTTTTAAAAAGGAAATGTATGTAGGTAATGTGATTACTTTAGTAAGAGACGTTTTTTGAAAATGAGAATCTATGTCAAAGCATTTCACTGTTGTGGCCTTGTTTTGTAACTGTTTTGCTGCAACACACGGAGATATAGAAACTCTGTTTTTAATTTAGGTATTTTCTGTCATCTGTGTACTTGTAGATGGTTATCCATGCTTTTATCTTGTCCTGATTGTACTACTGTAATTCCACTTATTCCAGTTTGAACTTGCGTTCCATTTCTTGACAGCAGCACCTTCAAAATGAAGCAGCGAAGATCTTGACTAATTAAAAGAAGTGTGACCTTATCACTTAAAAGAGTACTCCACCGATTTAGCACTGCACTCCCATACCTCTGTCAGACTCAGATCAAAATTCATACAGCAGAAACCAGAGCTATTGTGGCTTTTATTTCATGTTTTAATCTTTCTTGTCAACCTGGCACCCACATTACCCACAACAAAACTTGACCACTGACTGTTCCGTCTGAGATTGGGTGTGTTATGCTAGCGGCAGCTAGCGGCAGCTAATGTAGCCTCAAGCCTCATCTGTAGCACAGATGGTTGGATCACAATTTTTTTTCTTTATTTTCTAACATGCAGTCTTCAGCCCCAAATGATGCTGACAGAAGTGACATAACTCGAGGATATTTACCAGATTTCACACGGCTCCCTCTGAAGCCGTGTTAATTTCAATGACAAAAACTATGATGAAATTTTTTTGTCAACGGCCTTTTTTCCATGATGAAAACAAGATAATGACAAGCTAAAAATAGATCTCGATAATAAAAACTAAGACGAAAGCTATGTTAGCGGTGAACTATCAGACATTGAAAGCCGGGAATGGATGTGTCTGTAAGTATCTTCCAATGCCACTTGAGTGACAGGCCAGTTAGCTCCAGTAAATAGTGGGTGCCAGAATGTTTCACTAGCCAGCGAAAAACACTCACACCAGAGCAGCGTCAGCTGTTGGTGCGAGTTGTGAGCTGCAATTCAGGAGTAAATAAGCAGCCGTGTGTGTCTGACTGTGAATGGTGGATGTGTTGAATGGATTTGTGGGGTTTGTTAGTTGTAGCACAGGAGTCCACTCAGATCCGGACTGTCTGGAGGAGGTTTATGGTCTGATGCTGTTTGACAGGCAGGTAGGAGGCTCAGTTATCTGTGAGTGTAGCTGTGCTGTAAGTAAACAGTCTAAACTCAGTTTTCTCTGACAGAGATGAAAGTTTAGTTTTGATCAGCAACTCTGTGAGAGGAAACAAGTTTAAACCTCCAGACTAACATGTTGCAGATTAAGAAAGAAGTCTGGCTTCAATTATTTCTCTGCTTCTTAACAGTGAGATCGATGAGTCCGAGTTTACGATGAACATGGGTACAAATCCTAGTCGTCTCAGATTAGTTTTTGTGGTGTCAAAGTTTTTGAGAGCATACATAGAGAGATGTTGAGCTTTTCAAATGATGATCTGTAAGTGTGTGCTCATAAATACCTCTTAAACCTGTCAAACTCTGCTGGAGAAATGACAATTGGTACTTGTGTAGAAATTGTTTGAAGCTGTAGAAAAAAAAATACAACCTGTCACCTTGATTCTAATTTCTGAATTGGCCTAACTGGATTAGTTTAAAGATGGAAAAAAAACCACATTGACAAAAAGTTGACTAAAATGTCATTAATTTCCGTCCACTAAAATGTTTTGAATTTTTGTCGACTTAAACTGGACTAAAACTATATAAGGATAAAAATGACTGAAATGTGACTAAAACTAATGAGCATCTTCATCTCAAGACTAAGACTAAATCTAAAATAGCTGTCAAAATTAACACTGCTCTGGAGGAGAATAAAAGTCTTTATACAATGGTATTTAAATACAAGGCAGTAGCACTCCCCAACAGTTCCCTTTTAAAGTGAAACCATAGACTGTAAAACATAATAGACGTAGCTACTGTGACTTCACCCTTTGGTTTGTGGACTCCCGTTTTGAAGCCTTAAGTTCAGTGTTTTGGCCATCTGCAACTCGGCAAGAGGAGGAGGGAGGCTATAAACATGTTAATTTCTGCTATAAAGTTGGACATTTTAACACATGGGTCTGTGGGGATTGACTAGCATCTGGAGCCAGCCTCAAGTGGCCATTCAGGGAACTGCAGTTTTTGGCACTTCCATGTTGGCTTCATTTTTCAGCCCCGGAGGCTGAAGCAAACACACTGTGTGTGAAATTGACCATTCCTCAGTCGTTGCTGTAGGCATGTCAACATTTGCAGATAGGTAATGACTTGTTTGTGGGAAAACATTATCCATTTTCACACTGCACTTAGCCCTCGGCTGAGTGAGCTGTTAGCAAGGGGCTAAGAAAGCTTTGACACTAGCCCCTTTTCCACGAATGTTGGGCCATTTTGCCTGCAAGCTGCGAGCGTTTAGACACACAGAGCCGGATTGGCGAGTTGATCCGAGGTGCCCAATTTTCCGCTTGGAAGGTAGTCATATTGGCGGAATGGTTTTGGTCTAAAAAGAGCGAGGGTCTGTTGATGACTTATGGGAGGGGCTGTTCATGACACCGCATGTTCGACATTGGCGTGGACTTCAAACCAGGAAACAGCTGATAGCAGGAAGGAGTCTCTAGCAGCACTAGGGAAACGCAAACCAGAAGATGAGCAACTGGGGAGATAAAGAATTGCGCGCCCTCCTTGCCCTCGCTAACAAGGAGGCCATTAACCGTCACATGACGGGAACCGTGAAGGATGGGCCGATGTAAGAGAGAATCGCTAAAGGACTGAGCAGCCGCGGCTTTCCTCGGTACGTCACTGTTTACGTCCCATGCTGAGCTACACGTTTTGTTTCTTGCTCACGCTCCCCATTGCCCCGAAAAAGGCACATTCTGTATACACAAAAGTAGGCAGGCAGCATTTTGCCGCACTCCCCGATTTTGCTTTTATACTGCCAATGCTGAAAGAAGACGGATTGGGCTTTCCTGCAAATTTGCACAATTCCTATTTAAAAAGGGCTACAGTCACAATCCTGGCTTATTCCGTAGTGGGCTATAGCCTGACTTCAGCCAAGGGCTTGCTGACCCTACTCTGGAGCACAGTTAGCCTCAAGTTTGCAATCATCGACTTCTTGGTCACATCTTAAGTATGCTTGTCCTTAAGTTTACTCTGTGACCATGGTAACAAGGCTACTACTAACCAAACCGGGGGTACCTACCTAGCTAGCTAACTTAAAAAAATAATATGTCTGCACTTACTTACAGGTAAAACAATAGGCGTCCTCTTGTCATTCTTTCTTGTCTCTGCTGTTACATCTGTTTTTGGTGTTTCAGCACCACTCTCGCATAAAACCCTGCTGATAGCAACATTACATTTAATGTAGCTGCTTGCTGTTAAAGAGTATTTACTTCATTTTAGCTTGTAAACATTAGTCTAGTGTGCCAAAAGACATTTAACCCAAGGCTAGTAGTAATGCAGTGTAAATCATTTAGCCCCAGGCTTAGGTTTACTCTGGGCTGTGTGAGTAAATAGGGGCCTAAGTTAGCCGAGAGCTATGATCTGCAGTGTGAAAAGCCCTATTGTGTAAATACATAAGAAACCGACGACTTTTTTGGACAATTTATGTGATTTTTTTTTCCAACTAGCACTCTTGTTTAGATCCATAATCTCGGAGGGAAGGAACATAGAAAAGTACAGTAATGATTTTCTCTTCCCCAGCTCTTCCTATCTACAACAGGTAAGACTAAACCCTCTGTCCTACTATTGCATCACTTTTTTTTTCAACAAGTCATAAAGCCAAAAGGCAATTTTCACATTTCATTTGCATAAAGTTACATTTTTTCCAGCCATCAACACTTCCTCTTTCTCCTGCTACTCATCCGTCCCACCTGGATTCCCACAGTGCCGTGCAAAGCGATTCGCTCAAGTTCCATAGAATTTGAATAATAACTTTGTGTCGCCCTGCTGTCAGTGGGACTCCACGGTTAGCCCCCGTTCATGGGCCAGCAGTTTTTCAGAAATCGATTTTAAAAGTTTCAAACCATTATGTTGAAGGCTACAAAAAAGCATTTTCATCTCAACATTCTTCAACCTGGTATGAACTGCTGTCTTTTGAAGTGCTTTTTTTATTCTACTGTACCTTTACCTGCACATTAGGGTAGGATATCTTTTGTTATATTTGTTACTGTCACTTCTATACTGATATATCATTTTTTTTCTCTGTGACGCACATTGTTATGTTTGTTTTGAAAGGTTCTATACAAATGAAGTTCAATATTATTCCTATTAGTATTGTTCTTTACCTACAGGACCTACAGCGCGACTGTGCATTTAACAACCTGCACACACAGATACAGTATTAAAGCAACTAGAAAAGAAAAAATGCAGACAGTACACCTCCATATGAGCATTTCCTCCTCGACATTATGGCTTAACTGTCTCTGTCTGTGTGAGAAACCATCATTAAAGCTCCCATGAAGTTTGCCCCGAGGTGTTTCAGTTGCATTCTTGTTTCCACATCAAGCAGGAACTTAGACAAACATGTGGCCTGGAGCACCCCAAAGGAGGAAAGAAACCATGTCACCATTTTCTTACATTAATGGATACAGTCAGCGATGACAAGGACTGTAGAATATGTCAGGGTGAAACAAAAACAGGGAAAGAAGATTGACAAAACTACTCAGCACAGGTAATATTGTATGTGTTTAGGTGTGTAAGAAGATGTTCCCGCCCTGAGTTAATTGTTAACCATATCCTCCTTTTTGTATTTCCAATGCACTGTGGTTTGGTGCTTCAGGTTAAATAAAAAACTAGTTAGATTACCTTTAGGAAAAGAAAAGAAACATGCAATTCTTTCTTTTGTGAAAAGGGATTCCAAATAATATGGGCTACACAAGATTGTGTTTCATATTCAAAGAAGAGTCATTCACTCTGGTAATTTGCCAACAGCCAACGGTTACAGCAATGCCACACCCCCTGCTGAAGGTTTTGAAGCAACTCCAGGATGTTTCCCAGGACATAAAGCTCATTCATCTGATGATGCGACTTGCAGCGGCATGTTTCTTGAAGTGATGGAATATGCTGATTGCTGTTTCTCCTGCAGTAGCTTCACCCATTGCTTGTTTGAGGAGAATTTTTACAGTGGAAAAAGATCTGATCATGAAAATGTTCTCTGGCAAAACAGGAAATGTTCATACTTGAGTTGTGACTGTAAGAGCGTGAGTCAATCATAGGCCCTCTTTTCACTAACACCCACTGAACTGTCAGAATTAGACCATGCACTTGCATTTCTATGCCTCCAGAGGGCAAATACATCCATTTGCTGCCTTGTAAAGATGACCACCCACCAGCTCTTCTAAAACCTATTCTCTGACAGCTTGTGTGCATGACAGTCTGTAGTGTATTCTATATGTAATGGTGAAAAAGGACCCTTAAAATAATAGTAAGGGTTATAAAATGGGCAAGGAAAAGACAACAATCCTTGACACAACACTGGGAAATAGTGAAATGTAGCAGACCATCAGGAACACTGGGGGAATTCAGGAGAGCAGGAGATAAGAGAGACAGGAGGAAAAAGGGGGCAAAGGGAGTGATGGAGAAGAGGGGGCACGTTGGAAAGGAAAGAAATGGAAGGGAGAGGGACAGCTGAAAGAAAGACAGGATGGGAGCGTCATTCCCTCCGCTCTATCTGAGGGGTGAAAGTGGGAAAAGTCAGAGTTCAAGCGCTAGGAATGGGAGGTCACACTTTTATGTTGACAAAAATGTGAGCCTCCAAGGAGAAGCGGCGACACAGTGAGGGGTTAGGAACACTGGGGTTTTGAGTTAGGAGGAAGGAAATTTGTGCAGGCGAGTGTGTCTAGCACTACCACTCTACTCTGACAGCTTTGAAGCTTATCGAGTGAGTAACCTCAAGAGGAGGTGTTAGTTTTAGATGTTGACATGGGAGAATCTGTCAAGAGCGCTTCTGACAACATATATAGCTGCTGAAAAGATTGAGCTGTTACAGAAAAAATGGCAAATGGCTATTTTGACAATAACAGTACCACTTTCTTTTGAAAGGCATAGTCTGATAGTTTGGTAGATACACCATAGACTAAACAGATAGACAACACATCTCCACTTCCTCCCACTGTACAAACATGAAGCCAAAACCTATCCCATATACGGCCGTGGCCATCTGTGCTGGTGATGTTGTTTAGAGATAGAGTCTGCACAGCAGAGATCTTCACTGCATCAAGTTCCCGCCCATACACACATCCAACCAATCACTAGCAGCGCCTTTGATTGTGAGCACACCAATTGGAACCCATAGCTAGCATCAAATAACTAATTAAAACCAAACTTATTAGAACAATCAAACAAATATCAGAGCGCTAAAAACTACCTCAAATGTCAGAAACCATCTTAAGAAAAATATATTTGACGTGTACTTTGAGTTTTTAGTTTGGCCCGTGTCCCATTCGCTAACGAGGTGGGTTAGGTTTATAGCCTATACTGACAGTCAGCCACCAGGGGGTGATTGAGATGTTTTGGCCTCACTTTTGGGGAGCTGTCACGTCGTCCGTGTTTATTATACAGTCCATAGGAAACATGCCTATTTACTTTCCTGCAAGAGTTAGATAAGAATATTAATATCACTCTCATATCTTTGTGTCAAATATGAAACAACAGCCACGTATCTTGACTTAGAGGAACTCTGTGTGAAATTCAGTGTTTGAGTTGTCTGGAAGCAATTCTCAATGTGGATGTGGCTGTGCCTGCAGATAGCAGCTAATGGTGCTAACTGCATGAATGCACTAAAAAAAGACAACAGTTTCCTAAGATAGCGAAGGAATAACTCGCCCTACTCTCCCTCCAACCTACTATTACTCATTGCCTTTGTTGGTTGGTTTGGTTAGGTTTAGGCAAGAGGAGTTGGTTACAGATTGGTAAGGGTAAGAAAGTCAGCGTAAGCCAATCAGAGGCAGAGTAAGGCAGGGTGGATCATTCCTTCATTATGCTAGGAAACACAAATTCGCAACCAGAGGGAATCGTATGATGGGGCCACCCTTCCATGACGACGCTGTCCCAATAACAGCTGTGACTGCGGAATGAGCACAATGCAAAGTGGTCGCAATGAGCTAGCCTGCAGGTTGCACTAACATGTACCGGCAGACAAACCGGTTTACCACAAGAAACCACAAAGACGCTTGGATTGCACCACGCACAGGGGTAGAATGACTTCATGCTCAGAACGCCATTACTCCACTATGTCTTTACAAAGTAAATAGTGGTTTGCTGCTATATTAATACTATAAATGTCAATTCAGAACCTTAAAGACTAGAAAGAGAGCGCAACCATAGACTGTATAAAATATGACGTAGCTACTGTGATGTCACCCACTGGAAGCCTCAAGTTCAGCATTATGGCCATCGCCATGTTATTTTTTTGGAGCCAGAAGTGACTATATTTGGACAAGAGGGTGGAGCTGTGGTGGAGGGAGGAGCAGATGTCAGTGAGAACCTGAGGTGACTCTCACAGACAGCCTGTCACTCAAATCAGCCACGCCCTTTGTTCTGTGTAACTCTAAGTCTTAAAAAGATGTTAATAGGTGAGTTTTAAAAAAAATTCATCCCCCATACGGTTGTAACAAATATTGCAATTCGCCATAGAGACCAAAACCATTTTCTGTACCAGGCTGTAAACATGTTTATTTCTGCCGTAAAATTGGGCATTTTAACATGGTGGTCCATGGGCATTGACTCCCTTTTGGAGCCAGCCTCAAGTGGCTATTTGAGGGATTGCAGTTTTTGGCATTTCCACATTGGCTACATTTTTCAGCTGTAGTTGCTATTTGCTGCTGAAACAGCAACTACAGTTGGGGAAACAGCTACCGTGCCTCTTCTGAAGTAAAGAAACTCTAACTACCAGCACCTCTTTTCTTCCTTCTGCCTACAATCACTTAAGTGAACAACACCATCTTAAAACACCATCTTAAAAATAGATGCTTTTGTGAATGTGGTTTGGATCTGACGAGCACTTGAACTCTGCCAACATATTTTAACACTGTGATCCAAGGTGTGTCTTTCCTGTGTGTGCACACAAGTAGGTGCAGACAGCCTAATCTCAGTTTAAGGGTGTGAATACTTTGTATTGATCTTAGATGAGATGGTGGCTGACCAAGCCTTTACCATATCAGGCAGAATCCAATAAAACTCAGGTGTGGGTTTGAATACTTTCAATAGTCCACTGTGGTCAAATAGATTCTTGTCATAGTTGTAATGCTGTGGGTTCTCTGCAAAGGAATCAATCATACAGATAAACACACATGCTTCTCTCCCTTTACAAAAATGCACAGACATCTAGGCACTCCTGCTGCAATACACTGACACGTACCGCATACTTCTTTGATTTTAACATATGTTAGATACTTGAATGTGGAGGCTCATGCACAACCTCAAAAACTTGTAGATAGGTGCGTAGGAGGAAACTGTCCACAGATGAAGAGAATTCCCACACACTGTCCTTTTACTTGGAATAATATTAAGTAAACTATGTTTCGGTTAATCAGGTTAAGTAAAAGATGTTATTTGTTCTTTTACTTGTACTCTTGTGTAGGAATGCTCTTTTCCTCAAAACATGTTAGATAGAAAGAGTGATTGTGTTACTGTGAATGAAATATTTACAGTGATGGTGACAAAGAGGCAGATTGAGAGGGGCCGGGGCATCATACCAGGGCACAGATGAGCTCATTGTTGAAACAGGGATTTCCACATTTCCATGTCAGTGTGCCCCATGCCATGACACAGAGCTCCAAAACAAGAGGGGGGACAGGAAAAGGACGCTCACAGGGCACCCACACCCACTCATACACCAACATAAACACATACAACAGACTTTGACATGAAGAAAATATGGTCTGTGATTTATCCACAGCACGTCCGTGGAAACATTCAACAGTTTCTGAAACACAAGAAACACTGGCCTTTAATTTGGACTGTAGTTTTATACTCACTTTAAAGTGAATTCCAGTGCAGTCCAATACAATTTGATACAATACAAAAACACAGCAGCGGGTGCAGTAAACAAAAGTAACCTTCACACATATTTTGAAAATGCAGCCAGGCATGCACAGAGTGGAATGGTTGCTGGCAGTCACATGAAAACACAAAGCAAGCGAGCATACAAGGAAGGACACACACACCAGCCCTACCTCTGCTCTGTCAATAGGGCTTGGCCTGTACGGTCTCCACAGCAACCACGCCCCTCCCTTTGGCTTGCAGGGGAGGTGTTTTGAAAGTTCACAGCGTGTTTGTGCGTGTGTGTGTGGAAAGAGAAAGACAAAAAGGGGCGTGGATGCTGAATTAACTCCAAGAAGTAAAACACCCAGCCTTCAGTTTTCAGCTGGAGCAAGTGACAGCTGCATCGAGACAGAGCAAAACTACTACTAGACTGTTTGTGTTTTGGTGAATCACCCCATTAAAGCGGGACACTTGACCACCTGTGAACCATGGAAGATGACGCGTCCCACGCCGAGCTCAGCGGGAGCATCACCGGCAGCACCCACACCATCCCGCAGCAGCAGCCGCAGCAGCAACAGGCCGAAAATGCGGAGCTCGTAATCACCCCGTCTTCCGCCCCGTCCTCCCCGACCCCGACAGGCACCCTGTCCCGCCTGGGCTTCAAAGTCCCGACCAGCCCGACCGCGGCCGCGCCGGGAAGCCCGGGCGGCCAGGTGAGCGCCATCACGGTGGTGGCGCTGCTGGATAAGCTGGTCAACATGATGGAAGCGGTGCAGGACAACCAGCAGCGGATGGAGCAGCGGCAGGCCGACCTGGAGGGCGCCGTGCGGGTCGTGCAGGGGGACGTGACCCGCCTGTCCAAAACTCACGTCGGCACCTCCAACAGCGTCAGCAAGCTGCTCGAGCGCTCGCGTAAAGTCAGCGGGCACCTGAAGGAGGTGAGGGAGCGCTTGGATAAACAGGCGGTCCAGGTGAAGAAGCTGGAGGCAAACCACAGCCACCTGCTGAAGAGGAACCACTTTAAAGTGCTCATCTTCCAGGTGAGGGAACATGGTGTCAACACAGTATCACTTAATGTCTCCACGAGTCTTTAATACTACAGTGTTGGAACTTTAAAGGGCCACACCACTGATTTAAATTCAGTTTAGTCGTCAGTAAAAGCACTACTCAGCTGTAAAAACAGTTGTTATTGTCTTATCTGATAATGGAGAGACCTCCAAAGTCTGCAAAAGTAACCCAGATGATGTCATAGTGATGTCATTAGGGTTGTCTGGCTTGGGCTTGACATGTAATGAAGCTAATAGAAGGCTGTGTTACAAAGTGGAGGTGTGGGGTTTGGAGAAAGCATTTAGGAGGCAACTGCAACGCACCTAATGAAAGATGTTATCAAGTTGCATTATGGGAAGGAAGGAAGGTTTTTGGCGCTTAATCCATTTTAGAGACTGCAGGCTCTTGCTGTTTTCTAATGTGTCTCTTGTGACTGCAACACTAAATAGCCAGTCTACCCCTTCAAAGTTTAGCCATGTTATTTATTTATTTTCATAGGATATATTTGCATCATGAATGCCACATGAGGCCTCATTTTAGTGTGTGTGTGTGTGTGAGAGAGAGAGAGAGAGAGAGAGAGAGAGGGACATTTGCATTCACATTTGACTGCAATAGTGGGTGTGTTTCGATGTGCCTGGTTTGCAGTGACACGTGATGTACTGTGGGTGAACAACAGCACTTTATTACATTTTCAACACTTAAAACTTGTTGAGCCAGACTGAGGCAACCTGTAGAGCTCATCTGACAGATGATGTAAGGAGCTGTTCATTGTTTTCTGACTTGAAATATGTTTCAAACACACCTCTACTAATATAGATGGATAGAAATGATGAATCTAGTGTCTGAATAAAAGGTAGGATCATAACTGTTTTTATATACGTGCATATAAGTGTCTCTTCTCTCATATCTTGTTTGTGCGCATGTGTGTGTGTGTGTGTGAGAGAGAGAGAGAGAGAGAAGAAGGGTGTGTCTGGGAATGGAGCTACAGAGGATAATAGAAGAGGGCTCAGACACTGACTTCGACTAGATCTGTTTACACCCCACAGTCATAATTCAGACAGACAGATGGCTTTTGGATGGATTTACCACTGCAACTGCCATATCACACCTGTGAGGGTAAAACTCTACACTGGCGCTCAAAAGTGATAAACTTCCCAATTTCCCCGGGAAATTACGGGTGGAAAGTATCCTTACATAACCCCCCTCTCACTTATCTCAAGACATAAAAATAGTTTAAACTTCTGTTTGTACAGCATGTAAAAGATAGGCCTTAACTGCAACCTGCAGTCCTGATATGAAAATGCGGTTGCCATGCAAGATGAAAGCAGCTCCATATTGTATTTGACGGATGCATTTCCACTCAACCTTAAAAAAAAAAGATCTAGCCATGGTCTCTGAGTATGTTTCGTGCATCAATAGGTGCATGTTTTATGGTGACTACATGTGTGTGTGGGTGCGTCTGAGCAGCATGTGCGTACAAGTGTGTGCCCAGGCAGCAAAAGGGGGGCCATTGTTGACACAGCCAGAGCCACAGAAAGCTCTTAACTGCCGTTGTTATCTGGTTTCCCAGGTACTGAGGCTCTGTTGTTCAAATGCAACAGGTGCCAAGACCTTACCCTGTACAAGGTGGCTCTTGTGTGTCTGTGGGCGAGGTCCTGTGGATCGATTTGATTCAATCTCCTGTTAGTTTTTATGTGCAAGAAGAGAGTGGCCAGTTGCTTTGATAACAGTAAGAGTAGACGGTGTTGCTTGCTTTCAGTGCATTGTCAAATTCCACGACTCCTTTGGATTTTTCATGTTGTGGGTCCTGCCCGAAAACATCTCTTTGTTTTTCTCCCCTCTGTGCAACGTGTAAATGTACTTTATTGATGTTTTGTATTTGATCTATTACATTAGGGTGGGCGATATGGCCTATAAATGATATAGCAGTACTTTAGGCTGTATCCTGATACACAATTTAACGCTATTCTAAACTACTGTATGCAACTAAAATATTAAACTACTAAATAAACTACAGTTACCATTAAGTTAAATAAAATATTGTTATAATAAAGTTAAAGTTACAATAAGTTAAGTAAAGCACAGCTATAATAAAGGTAATAAAGTACTGTTATGATAAAGTTAATATAAGGTGCTGTGGTAATAAAGTTATAATAAAGTCTGTTATGATAAAGTTAAATAAAGTACTGTTAAAGTAAAGTTAAATAAGTTATAAAGTACTGTTATGACAAAGTTAAGTAAAGTTCTAATCAAGTTAAAGTACTGTTACAATAAAGTTAATTAAAGTACTGTTATAATAAAGTTAAAGTTACAAAAAAGTTCTAATAAAGTTAAACTACTCTTATGATAAAGTTATTGTTAGGATACAGTGACTTTGAATAAAGTACTGTTACAAAAAGTTTAATAAAGTTCTATTACAATAAATTTAAAGTACTGTTACAATAAAGTTTTAAAAAGGTACTGTTATAATGAAATAAATAGAGGCAGAATCACTGGTGCTCTTATTCTGAGTATCATGCTTCCGGTCAACAGTTTGCTGTTAGCACAAGTTAAACTGTTACAGTGGTTTATTCACTGTGAGTGGGAAACACACTAACAGCTCTCCAGCTCAATTATTAACAGAGTTTGCAAGTTACACTGGTGCTCCATGGTTGCAAAATGTGACTTTGGAGCACCTGTGCTCCTATGTGTCTGGAGCCCTGTAGATACAAAAACACCCCTCGCCTGCTCTCACTGTCGCCCAGGAGTGAGTGGTCTGGATTGATGAGGAAGTGCCTGTGATCTATCATGTCTGTGAGTCTTTTTCTTTTTTTTTTTTTTTTGGTCTGTGAGAGAGGGAGAGCCACAGGAGAGAGTGAGAGAAGTTTTATGCTGGTGGCTTATTAAAATGACGTTACAGTTTATGCTAAACATTGGCGATATTGTCATTTATTACATCTCATTTGGAACAATCCATGATACATCGAGTATAATGGATTTATCGCTGACCCTTATATTACATTATTATCATTAGAGCATGTAGGAGTAGGCTCCAAAGTGCTGATCTGACTTCTGCTGAGTTTTTTCCTCTAAATGTGAGTCAAACACATAGCAGAGCATTTTTGTAGATGGGTGTAGCAGGGCCAGGTATGTGTGTACAGCATGTGTGTGCGTGCAACTTGCCCATTGGATGTTATGCTGATGTGTTGGGTCAGGTGTATGCAGTTACAGAGCTGGTAAATGAGACTTGGCATGCCTGAGGGGAGCGGGAAATAAAAGAACCGTTCAGCCCTTGTTCCTCCCTGAGCTTGTGTTGACTCTTTTCTGTGTCCATCACTTTCTGCCTCACCTGCTCTCTTTTTTGCCCCAAGTATTGTGTCTTTTTTTCTGAATTTTCTCCATCTGGTGCTGTGCTCTAAATTTCTTGTCTGATGTTTTTTTTGTTTATGTTTAAATATCCAATCGTTTTTCATTTCTCACATTGCTCTCTCCCGCTGTTTTTTTGTCTTTTATGCAAACTCCAACTTGCATGTGTCTTTGGTCCAGCCACCTGTCCTGATTCCCTGAAACAACATGAAAGCACATGCTGCACGCCTCACGCTACTGTTTGATAACGCACATTTGCTACACACTCGAGAGCCAAACTCCCTAAACCAGCCCTGTAGCTATTGGCCGAGAGGCCCTTCTCCTCCCCTCCCTGCTTGACAACATTGATCCAGAACACTCATCACCCTGTACGTGCCAGCTGAGGTGGAAACACAGAGGGTTTCTGGGTAAACGCCGACAGTTGTAGGGAGCAGGGGTCTATACCCGCTCCAGGCTTTGGCCACGGTCAGTCAGAAATGGCTTCGCTGTCTGCCGCTCCGCTGCGTTCCTGTGCATAACAAGAACTAATGAGGACTTAATTACCGATGCTTGGCCCTTGTTTGTTTGTTTTTGTGCACCAGTGCTTTTCCTGTCCCCACATGGCCCTCCCCTCTCTGGGCCTTTTCCCTTGCACACACATGCAGAGCACACACAACTCCTAGTCATCTGAGATTCCAGTGTGTGCAGTGTAGAAATTATTTTGGTAATTACTGTTTGGAAAGGTGAAATGTTTTGCGCTGGATTGCAGATATTTTCCATTATTTGGCACACAGATTATTTTCAAAGGCTCATTACCTGAGTGTTTAAATATCAGCAGTCGCCCTGGAGATCCTATAACTTATCTTAATTGCATCACTGTGGCATGCTACATGAAATACGGTATATTTGGAATTTTCATTTCCTGCAACAGGAGTCATTTATGTCTGAGTGGATCTTAATCTCCCCATCTGTGTTTATTTCACAGTGGAATTTCATCACAACAAACAAGGCAGCCACAATGGCAAATTGAATTTGAACGCTGTGAGAATTGCATTTGTTCTCCTGCGTTGCACATAGGGGCCCGGTTCAGAGTTTCGCTTGATATTTAGCAGTGAGAAAGGGAGTTGTTGTGTGGCTCTCGTGGTGGGGCGGGAAGAGGATGTTTGGTGATTGTCTGTGTTATTTGGATCCCTAATCGCAGACTGGCAGGGAGTGACAACAGTCAGAGCTCTCACACACTATCAAAGAACATTCATATCACATTGCAAGGAAAGAGAAACAAGCTCCCCAGCCAAACTAAACAAAGTGACCGCGACTTGCTTTTTGTTAATAGAAGTTGTGCTGCAGGAGTTGTGATGGAATGAGGGTTGTTCTGAAAACCTGATACACTCTATAAATGGATTAAGTGACACTCCTTTAAAGTGGAAATAGACAAGTTGTTTTTTTTTGCTTTAACTTATCATTATGAAGTAAATGTTGATTGCACAATGTAATGGCTAAAGAATAACGGCACCACCTGCGTTGAGATTGATTCCTTAAAAGCCTCGCTTTACTATGCAAGTGACCCTTTGCTAAGCCCCGCCCCTTTGTTGAAGAATTGTCAAATTTTTGGAAAAACTAAAAGCAGTTTCAGAGAGAAGCAGACAGAAGGGCGTTTAAAGGATACTGCCAGGATGCCAGACTGACTCAGCAGTGAGTAAAGCATACAAATCACTGTATAAAAGTGAACCACCACATCACCTGCCGATGGAGACATAGGAACGACACTGTTCCTGTAAATTATTCACTGTTACAAAAAAGTAAACTACATAGTAGTATCAGCCTGTTTCTAATATGAGTAAGGGACACATTCCTCGGTTTACAATGAATTTCCAACAAGGAGTGTAGTCTTTATTGCCTCATCCTCTGGAGACCACAGGATGGAGACTGCAGGTACTACACTGCCCCTCTGAACTTAAGCAATCATCTCACATCCCACTCGCTGCCCAACCCGCAACTTCAGGCTGAGGCTGACAGTAACTTAACACATGCAGTATTGTTTGTTTGTTAAAATCTTGACACTGATTTGGGGACAATGACATGGCTGGATAGCTAGCAAGTCTAGTTACGTCTAAGTTAGCTCTCTGGCTAATAACTGATCCAAACGGTTCTATGAGCTGAGTGGACTAGAAATATCTCCCATTGCTAAGTTGTATCTAAGGTTCATCCTATTTACGAGAGTAGTAACATTTCCATTGCAGAAGAACCTTATGGGGCGGTAATGATTGTTCCAGGTGTAAGGTAAAGCCTCAGGTGAAACCGAGTTATGGCTCATGAAAAACTTTAGATTTAGATTGCAAAAAAATGTAAATAAATATTCTTATTTATTAGGTTCTTTGGTAAGTGACCGTGGTATGAGCAGATTAATGCCCTTTGAGGTGTCCATTGTCAGTGTTTAATGGCCTTCCTGTAGGCAATCGTTCACGGTCAACAGCTTCATGTTTGCCATGACAAACTGATAGAAACACCTTGTCAGGTGTTATCCCTTACTTATCATGCATCGCCCAGGTATAACAGTTTAACCATGACTAGCTTGAAATTCACAATACCAGCTTAAAAAAAAAAAGAAATTCTGAAATTATTCTATAGAGTAAATGGCAATAGCACTTTTGTTTTTTCCCTGTAGCTATTGGTAACCATCCCCAGTTTCCAAATAGTATCAGAGTAATAGTAGTGGAAATGGTGGACAGTGTAACAGCTGTAGAAAAAAAGTGATCCGGTTGTCTTTGCGACAGTGGCGCCAACAATAACACTACTTGGAACTGAAAGTGGTGGGGGGGTCTGTTTGCATTCCAATAAGTTGCCATGAATTAATTGTAAACTCTTCTGATTGTGAAACCTCTCTCTCTATCACAACATCCTGACTTGTGATTCAGTACAGAACATGCTTACAAAGGTTTAAAGGTTTTGAGTGATTGGCTTTGCTTCAGTCAGTGCCTTTTTGTTTGCTTTGCTACCAGTCGTCATAGTGCTTTTGTACATCGACACTTGACCAAAGGTTGTGTCTCAATCTTAGCTCTCAGCAGCAGGAAGTAAAGGCGGTTTTTCCACACTCTAAGATGGAAGACAAACAGGTAATTTGGTTCCCAGCCTCGCCCTGAGCTTTTACCTTCAGTTTAATGACACAAACGCCATTACTCTGAAGGTAAATAAAGCTTAATAATGGCCCAATAAGTCAGCTGTGTCACATCCATGTGTGTCCCATCTTGTGCATACAAATCAAATGTGACACATCTGAAGCTTTACTGCAAGAGAAGCCCTTTAAGCTAAACCCTAAAGAAGCAACAGCAAGAGAAAGAAAGACCTCTAAGCAGTTGATTGTTAAACTTGAGTATAAAACACTTATCCAAAACAATATATGTTCAGGGGCAATTAGATATTTGAGTGTAATCATGGTGCGCATATTGCTGTGTTATTGTTCAGTGAGAGCAGTGAGAATATTCCATTTTAAAATCCTATCCATTTCCACAAGTTGGAGCAAGCCACTGGCTGTAGGCTACAGCTCAGATTTGTTGTGGGTGTCCCTCAATCAGGTGATATATAGCACCAGTTTGTAGCCTTAAGCAGTGCTCGCTGTTTCAGTGCATTCAGACATTGAGGACCTGTATGTTACCAAGCTTTAAGTAGGGTAGTTAACTCAGTGTTACAGGAACTTGTGCAGCCATTGCAACCATAGCCAAATGTAAATAGACAGTAACAGAAATCTAGAAACAGAAATGAATTGCAGTCCTGGACCAACAGCTACATTAAGAAATGCTGTATGCTAAATATTAATATGTTATTCATTTATGCTGATTATATAACTAGTAGGAGTTTATTACAGTTTTGTGGTTTGTTTTTCTCAATAGCAAGTGGTGGAAGGGATTACAGTTTGAGAATTATGTATTTCTACCAGTGTTGGTGGTAACACGTTAATGTAACAGATTAATGGATTACCGTAATCACATTACATTTGCCAGTAATGCAGTATTATAACAATTACAATTATTTTGTTATTTGTACCACAGAAGTTATGCAAACGTCCTCATAAGTGTGCCTGTGTAAAGGCTCTTTAGCCTGCTAGGTAGTCTTGTGCCAACAGCAAGGAAGAACAGGTTGTCTCTGACAAACATTTGTGACACTCCTCATGAGGTGAAACCACTGCTTTAGTGGTAAACACGTCAAATAAGCAAGGACTAGTCTCTAAAGCCAGTTTGGTGAGTGAGCAGCTCAAGTGAGTTTGTTGTCTTTGGCCTGTTAAATGCAGCTCATATGCCATTTACACTTCTTTTTTCTTTTTTAACTCTGTCATTATCTAATGGTGTACCTCCCGACAATGCTGGGAAGTTGTGCTGATATGAAGACATATGTAAGGTTTTACATTATATTCTTAACTGGCATGACAGTGTATGTATCAGAGTAACGCAAAAGTAACTCAGTGAGTAGTATTACAATTTATTTTATTTTATTTTTCATAATTTTCCGTAGCAAAGAAAAGCATAAAAGTCAAGAGTGCTCACTCTGCAGCAAAAATCTGGGGACCAAAACGTGCCCAGACTGCACTGCACAGCAAAGACTGCTTGACTTGAAGCAGTCTCAGTCAACTGAGGGTTCTATGGCTCATGATTTGAATATCTGACTAATACTGTCAAGGGGAAGCCCTACAATTTCCATAATTAATCAAGTTTTAAAAATGTTTTTTTAAAGTAATAAGTAATGTGTAATCCAGTAGTTGATAGGTGAGTGAAGACCCCAACACCGATTATGACTGATCCCAGTAACCTTTTATTACTTTGGACCAGGATTCAGATCGGACAGATTTGCATTCAGTGTAGAGATAGGCATGAGATGTGCTATCTTTATGCAGGTGTTGGAGGTTTGGGTAGACGGCTAGCTTTCACAAACAGGAGGAATACGTAATTCTAAAGTTGTCTCATTCACATGTTGTTTCCTCTTATGTTAACTGGCAAACCTACATTGTGGGCTTTGTGTAAAGTTGTAGGCTGTGTTAATTCTACAGCTTCACTGTGAGGACCGGCCCCAGCTAGCTATTTAAGCAACTGATGGTCAGTCTTGACCATATCTGGCTGCTTTTTAAAACACAATGTCTTTCTCTAATTCTACTTGGACTAAATGCATCAAGTATGACGTGGTAGAGGCTCTAGAGTTGTATGAATGCACCTTTGGACAAACAATGTAGCTAATAGCATTACATCAGTTTAGAGGAGTAGCTAGCAGCTAGCTGGGCTACTTGTTGGGTGTAACTGACAGAAGGTTGATGAAGAGTGAACAACAGTCAGAATATCACAGTTAAAATGACAGGAGTTGAGTTTGTAATAGACCTTTTTCATGGCAGACATTTTGACATGTCGTAGTAGAAAAAGTAAAGGTGTAGTTGATTTGCAACCAGTTTCATGGCTCTGTTATCATGCATGGTGGAATGGCTTATTCTGGCACTTAACTGAGATAATCAATCAATCAATCAATCAATCAATCAATGTGATTTTCTGTCTTTGACAAGTCAAATGTGCTCTGTGAAACAGGCTTATTATGTTTGGTACAGATCTCATTAGATACAATGAGGACCACATATACAAGCCTCGAGTTTATAGATAATATTTCAATTTAAATATTGGTCAGAAATAGTCCGATTAGACTTTGTCCACAAATCACTTGTCCCTCATAATCTACAAGCTGTGAGTGAGATTTCAAGCATAAAATTTCTGCTGTTAAATTGGAGTAAAACTGGTCCCAGTGATAATATTCTAATATCAACATGACTGCACAGCCTTTTAGGCATGCTTTCTAAATGAACAATGAGGTTTGTTTACAGCATGGTTTCCAGCTTTGTCATCATTCTTATTTCCCTTTGGGGTTCATTCCTCAGATAATCCTCTGGGGTTTTCAGAAAAACAGAAAATAAAGAGCGGCGAAGTGTGAAAGAAAAATAAATATCAGGGGAAAAAGGATGGACAAAGCGAGACATGTGGTCTATTTTTGTTGACTAATGATAAATCCACAAGAGTGAGTTTGGATAAGAGATTATGCTCCAGTCTGTAAACTCTACCAGTGAACGACATGCATGTAGAGGGGAGGTATTATCCTAAGTGCTTGCTCTTCAGCCTGATGTCACATTCAGGTTTGACAACTCTGCTCAACTGTCTAAGTGTCTGCGGCAAAGGCAAGTTTGCATCTGCAGATTCCTGCTGTGGAAGACTAGTTGCAACAGCTTCACTGACACAGAAAAGTGCTGAATGTTACAAAGTCTTAGTGAGTCTGCACGAAAGACTGGTGATGTATGATGTGGCGTGTTAGCTAGACTACTGAAGTTGTTTTTTAATTATTTTGTTTTATGTCAGTGTCATTAATTGCTATGAACTGAAAGTTGATGCTATAAAAAAAATATACAAATGAATAGGGATGATAGAACAAAGCTGTGAATACAAAGGTAAATAAAGGTGGCAGCTTTTATGCTGCAGGCATTCATAAGGTAATGTAAGTAAGCTGTTTTGCAAACTTGCACTTACATGCTCTTTTTCATTTTTGTTTGCTCCTACTTGACTTATTGAAGGAACAGAGTTATCTAAATGTTTTAAGAGACAGTAGTGGGAGTGTTAAAAGGTCATGGTCCTATAACAAAATACAATCTGAAAAAATGAAACAACTATCCTCTTTTTACACCTCCCTTCTTTTCTCTGTCATTAGACTTCAGGACTCTGTCTACGTGTCCACTCCTTGTTGACTTTTCAAACCTTGGTGTCCATCCAATCCACCGGCCAAGGCCACAACATCCATGGCAGGAAAAGGGAAAACAATAGCCATGCTGGTTCTCAGCGTTCTTACTTCTCTGCTCTTAAATAAAACATGAAAATACAACATGTCTTGAGATAATGTGATGACTTCCGGGCTTCTCTGTGGACACTCGTGCCCTTTGACCTACAAATGGGGGTAAACACTGTCACAATTGGTGGGAGCCTTATCATAAATGCTCATGGTATCTCCACGCAGCCTTTATCAAACAATGGTTCTGATAGGCACAGTTTGGGATTGTGCTGAAACAATGTATGTAGGGGGATATTGGAAGATTTGAACAAAAGAGCTAAAGGAGATTAACATAGCAATTGAGCAGAGTGAAGACAGGACCAACAAGAACTGTAAATGTACAAGAATGTGTTGTGGTGACACTGCTGATGACATTTTACCTCATTCATCATACATGCAGAGGGGCAAGATGAGCCGGGTGGGGGAGTGCAGGTTTAGCAATGTGATCCAGTTGATGTAAAGGAAGTGCAGTAAGTGACAAGGAGCGCAATGGTCCAGTCAACTGTGGGGTTATTTTAATGAATACCGTGCCATGTATGAAATTCATTATGATAACTGGAGAGCTCATGTCGCAGAATATGAAACATATAATCATCCAACGTGCAAGGACTGCTATTCCGTAAATTATGGCCTGAGTGAACAGACGTCCTGCATCATCATTTATGTCATCAGGAGGAATAATCGGCGCCTCTCTGGATTGCCACGATCTTCGTTCTACCAGCACGTCAGCATGACATCGCGCCTGAATTGGTTATTGTGTTGTCTGATTACACAAGCTTGCGAAGCCAGTAAACATGCCGTGTTTTCTTTTGGTGAGGCAGATATGGGAGGGGCGCAGATGGGAAAGAATGCCATAACTTGTTATGCAAAGCTTTATGGGTATCAGGCCAAGAGGCATGATTCAAAATTGGCATGAAGTTGCTGATTTATGATTCTTGGAATTATAATGTTTGTTAATTTAAGCATCGTTGGTGTGGCGGTACGGTGTTGGGCTAAGATCTTAACAGTTGTTACTTGTGTAGAATATTTGTATGTACAGTCATTAGTGTAAGGCTCCAATACAGTGTGTACAGTTACAGTATACTCAGAGTTTATCATGTTACCCTGTCCCATGACAAATAGCAGAATTCCATTTCCTTGCCTTCCTTTCCTCCATCCTTCCTTCCTCTGTCCACAGATGGCTCCTCGTACACATTTGGGTGGGGGTGGAGGGGACATGATGTTACGCAACAAGCTGGGAAGGGGTGAACTGTAAAACAACTCTCTGCACTGTAATAGGAAGGATGTAATCAAAACATATGCAGATGAAGGCAACTTTGCATAATCATGTGAGTTTCAGGTAGACACTACGGCATTGTTCACTGACTGGACGAAGCTGTGTGTGTGTGTGTGTGTGTGTGTGTGTGTGTGTGTGTGTGTGTGTGTGTGAGAGAGAGAGAGAGAGACAGAGAGACAGAGGGTTCAGGGACCATAGTTTATTTGGATAGTGTTTTGTTTGGACATCTTGAATGAAGGAAGATTGTATTACATGAAAAGGATAGATACATTTAAAGAGTAAAGGGATTGTAAGGGGAAATTTGAGGAAAAAAGGGGAATATTTAAGGTCAGAGATTTACATTTAGCACTTTGTTTTACAGGTACAGTACAAAAAAAGCCTGACCAGTCAATATTAAGCATCAGTCTTTTCTCGCTGTTTTTTTAAACTAAGTCTCCTCTCTTTTTCATTCTGTAACAAAATAATTGCAGGGGCTTGGCAACGGCGAATGTGCACACGCACGCATTTCTCTGTGTGTGGTGGTGGTGATGGTGTACCCTCTCATTGGTACAGTCCCCCGGAGGCACCTGACTCACTGTGCCAACACACCTGTGCTAACCTCGCCTGTTAGGATTAAGAAAACCTCCATTCATCATTTGAAGGGACAGGAAAACACACCTGTTCAACTTGCTAACGCACACACACATACACATGTACACGTTAGCACACATAGGGCTGCCCCCTTGAAAATCAGACATTTGAATCATCAGTCAGAGACCTCTCAGTTGACCGAGATTGCTTCAAGTCAAGCAGTGGTTTTCCCTACTTTAAGGTAGGGACGTTTTGGTCACCAGATTTAACTGCAGAGTGAGTACTCTTGACTTACATGCTACTCTTTGGAACAGACAGCTGTCGACACAATGCAGAGGCACAGAGAAGGAGACACTTTCCACCCCAAGGCTCCAAGATAACATTATTGTCTCTCTTCTGCTTGGAAATATTGAATATACAGCTCACAGCAAATTCATACGACACAGTCTGTGGCTTTTGTTTGATATCTAGCGTCAGCAGAAAAAATGTTGTTGCACATTTCCGATCCGCTGTTAGTGCTGTTAGCTTGTTTACTACATTACATGTTACATGACTGCTGCTGTCACTCTGAACATCCTGCTGAGCCCTAGTTAAACCCATTGATGGCAGCCGGAATCGGGCCAGCTGATTTGGTCCGATCCTGGGGCGTCATTCATTCCGAGTCTCAGCCAAGGCGGGCTACTGCACACAGCCGGACATATTTCTTCCAGTATGCCGAGTGTAGGCCGTAACTGGACCACGTCGCTATTGATAACTGCCCAGTGATGGCAGTGTCTGCAGCCGGAGTCAGGACAGCTAATTTGGCCCGATTCTGGGGCATCATTCATGCCGGGTCGCAGTCGAGTTGGGCAACTGGACGCGGCCTGACTAATTTCATCCGGCATCCTTCAGGACGATTCTGGACCAGGTCCTTTTGACTACCTAGGAACTTTAAGACTTAATTTGGAAAAAAAAAAAGAATATTTGTATAGCGCCTTTCTAATCATCTGACCACTCAAAGTGCTTTTTACACTACGAGTCACATTCACACTCGTTCATACACACATTCATACACTAGTGGCCAAGGCTACCATACAAGGTGCCACCTGCTACTCAGTTTTTAACACACTCCGATGGAAGCATCATCGGGAGCAATGTGGGGTTCAGTATCTTGCTCAAGGATATTACAACATGCGGACCGGAGGAGCCAGGGATCGAACCGCTGATCTTCTTTGTACATTTGTGAGGTGTTTTTCTGTTTGCATATATGTTTTCAATTTAATTATGAAGAGTGTAACAGGAAGTGTAATATAATCAAACTGACCTGGATAAATGTATGGCAACACATAAAAACCACGGGCGTACAGGATTCGAGCGCATAGAACAATATCCACAAGCTGAAAAACATCCTCATAAAGGAGTATTTCTGCTGCACATGCACCGGGAGCACAGGGCTATGACAAGAATTAGCTTGACCCTCACGCCCTGGCACTGCTCAATACTCACTCATTCATCAAGTTGACTTTTGAGACTTTGGAGGCAAGGATGGAAAAGACAGTGACCGATTTCTGCCCCTTTGATTGGTCACTGATTGGATGTTTGGTTAGATCACTTACACAGTTGAAGACAGGAAGTTACCTGAGAGAACAACCATTTTTAGAGATCCCATTTTAATATTATTTATTGATTTAGTTAACTGTATGCAGCTAGCTTTAGCAAACTTAACTAACTAGAGGCCTGTGGCAAGCTTTTGCAAAGTGATGTTTGCTTTTCTGATTTTAAATATTTAGCTAGCTATAAGAGAGTATTGTAGTGTGTGCAGTATATGAAATCAGTATCTTCAAACAATATGAAATGGGTTCTCTGAGAAATGTCAACTTGGTGTAAGATCCCAGACACACCAATCTGACATCAAAGACGTAGTGGAGACCAAGGCTGACTGTTGCGTCGCCTCACTTTGCCTGTGTAGTGGCCAAAAAGTTGCATTTAAACACACCTCAAAGGCAACGGCCAATGGCCAACATGTATGATTTACGCCTGCATGAGAGGAAATAACTCGCCACACCAGCAGGCAGCAGTAGTCTATATTTGTCTTTGAAAAAGGAAACTGGAAGATAGACAGGACGGATTTAAGATGCTAGTTAGCCAGTTAGCACATTAGCAACACAACCTTATATTGTTTTGGATTGGCCAAAAAATAGCCAACAAGGGCCGACTAGTGCAAATGATGCAGGACACACCACAAAAACTAGGGCAACAAACTCCCGACATTGACTGACGGCTGACCGTCAATTTGGTATGTTAGGGCCCTAAGACCAACATGTTCCCACATGTTGGCCTCATTGACATGGTTGTTCCTCTGGGCAACTGCCTGTCTTTGACTGTGTCAGTGATCAAACCAAACACCCCATCGAAGCTCATTGTCGAATTCAAAGTGACCAATCACAGAGTGGCGACATCAGCCAATTTACAATGTTAAAGGAATGTGTAAATAAATGTAACAAAAAGTTGTTGGAGTTTCGTTTTTCGTTTGTGAAAAGTGGAATACAGTGCTTTTTATCATATTCCGTATATGGATGTGTATGCAAAATCATATACAAATCACATACAAAATGATTCCCCTTTTTATTTTGCATACACATTCATACACATCCACTTGGCCATCCATATGACAGTTAACAGTGTCAGCATGCTATTAAGGAGCTATAATATTTAGCATGTTCACCACCTTAGTTTAATGTGATAGTGTGCTAAAGTTTGTGAATTAGCACCAAACACAAAGTACAGCTAGTCCGGATGGGAGCATAAACAAAGGCAAGAGATCAGATGCAAAAGAAACAGTATAAGGTATCCTAACACATATGGTATAAACAAAGACACACACTCACAGAGTAACGTGAGCCCATCTGAGCTCTTTGAGTCAGTGGCGACTCGGTCCTGCCCCGCCCTGATCTCTCTCTGTTTGGAAAGAGCAGGAGACTCCACAGAACTGACTTACATAAGCTCTGGCTTACTAACACCTTGCAGGACTTGCAATTAGACGGTAGTTCTGCCATGCAACTGTTAAATGAGATCTTGGACTCCATTGCATAAGCATTTAAACCATCTTTGAAGCGAGTGCCCTTTGACGTACTGTAAACTTCCTGTCACACTAAATTAACTTTGTTTTTTAGTTTGCTCCAAATTTATTTTATTTTACTTTCATCTTGCTCTTTTAAATAGTTTTTTTTCCACACAATGGCTGATGTCCTACATGGCTGCACAAATACACACTGGCAAACAGACACTCATATATATACACATAACACATTCTCAGTAGCTAATGAGTGCTCGCTAAGAGGATGCATTAATTAACAGGGTTCCCAAGAGAAAAGTCCCAGATTGTGAGGTCCACACACACACACACACACACACACACACACACACACAGGACAGACCTGGGTCAAATGGTATTTAGGAAGATTTTGTTTGTTCTAGCTTTCTTGCCAAGACTGTTGGGGGTTAAAATGAGGACACAGTAATTTCACCGTTTTACTATTTGGATAGTCAAACAACAGGAATCGCATTTGTACCGTTTAAACCACATAAAAGATGTAGAAAATGAGCAGGATGAAGTCGATGCTGGGGAAAAAAAGGCGATGATGAACACTGGAGACTCCAGCTTTGTGATTAGTGTAAGCACGCATCAATTAAAATTGACAGGTGAGGCATTGATTGCATTTATCACCATGACTAACTCATGAATTAATCAATAAAACTGCACTGTGTTACTGCAGCAGGTCTTGCACAGAATGTAGTAGGAGAGCTCAGTTTTCATTGGCGGGCGTTTGAGTTTCAGTTGCTGCCTCCCACACACTCCAGTACCCACAGTGATTATATCAAACATGTTTGAGCCAAATCAGAAAGTCTATGGCATGCCCAGACTGGAGCAGAGGAGTCACGATTGAATCTTTAGAAACCTTAACACCACCAAACAATCAGGGAAGCTTAGTGTTTATTATCAGGGAACGTTCCACTGAAGGTCAGGACAGGCCAAATTGGCTCTCGTTTTTTAATCGTGACCGGTCAGGTTAGGTGGGTGTTTTTACCCTTGAGCTATCTCGCACATTATGCTGATTAAAACAGTTTGACTCCGTCTGAATTGAAATGTACTCACAAAAAAGGGAGATCATCATAAAGTCTGAGGCATTATCTTTCTATAAGCAAGCTCTCTATGTAGGTATTTCTCTGCAACATCTAACGTGTGCAGTACAACTGTTGTCGCCCAGATAGTTCCTGTCCTTTTGATTTGATTCTGCATGAACACGTTGAGATCCACACAGTCTCTGTGGGTGTGGCACACTGTCAGGCCAACAGCAAAATTTGGCATTCACACACTGCTCATTCAGATATGACAGGAGGGAGCTACGCAGAGCAAAACTGAAAGGGAGGAATTACAGTTAAACCAAAAGAGAAGGTGGTTGTAACCAGAGCTTTTCCCCAAGGTGCTACTTTTGTCTTTTTTGGATTTCAAGTTACAAAGCTGCAGTGCATTTCAACTCCTGATTTTTTTTGGGATGATGACAACAACCCCTAGTGGTTGTTGGTAGTAAATAGAAACTCACTGTCAACACATGTAGAAAGGCAGTTTCTTTATGCTTTACAAGTGTTATCTATATGGAGAAAGATCATAAAAAATATCATTCCAACTGTGATATATGTTGTGCTGTACATTTTAAAGTCTTAAAATAGCCATTGTTTTTTTCTCTACCCCTGTAAATCTTACACTAAGGTTGATGTTGTGCCTTTAAGAACACACTGACAGATTTATAACATTATCTGGGAGATACCACACATGCTTGGCACACACCTGAAACTGCATGTTTGAGAGGCAAGAGGTATCGGGTGTCTGCAAAGCAGTGAAAACCAGGATTTCTGCATGGCTGTCCATGTCTCAAGAGTTTTCCATACACTAGACTAGAGATTGTTAAGGTGTCAAAATAGTAACTGCTGTGGATGAAACTAGGGTAAACCAACAGTTGGACTTAATAATGGGTACTCATTTCAAATAGCCTCAGGTCTCAAATGTAGAGAGTTGATGCAATCAAGAAACTGCAGAAAGTGATACACAAAGTTCTGGAGGTACAAAAGCAAAACACACTTTAATAGGTTCCTGCGAAGGGCTAAACATGGAGTATTCAAGTCTATAATAACAATATTGACTGCTATAGATTGGACCTTGTAATTACAGCAGGACCACTTCACTTTACGTCAAGGCTTTGTGCAGTTTACCAATCACAATCACAGCGTAATAGGTCTATAGAGATAGAATTGTCTCAATATTATGTGTGTGAACATATCGATAATCCATTTGTTAATGTGTAATGTGTAAATATAAAACACCTTCCACAAATACAAAAAGAACATTTATAAACTCGAAAGAACTATTTTGCAAATATAAAATGGATCTGCAAATACACACACACAAAAAAAAAAAAAAATCTGTGGATACATTTAATTAATTTACCAATAAATAAAAAACATTTTTAAATATCTTCCAAATATTAATAAGTTTCAGTTTTTATTGGTGAAACTCAATTCTACACTCACTGATTTGTTTTTATTTTTTATTTTTTGGAAGTTTTTGTGTATTTGTAGATCCATTTATATTTTGAAAATAGTTTTGTGAGTTATTTTTGTTGTATTTGTGGAAATGATTTAATATTTACATATTACACATTAATACACATATTGTCAGTCTGTTCACACAAATAATATTGAGCCAAATGTATCTCCATATCAGCATCATGCAACATTATATCCAATAATATAATCTTCACAGCTTCAGTATCATCTTATCTTACACTTTATACCCACTTTGTGGAGATCACAGTAAAATTGGCTTGAATGGCTAAAGTCAAATTGTAGGTACAATACCTCTGTCACCGTTTGTGATGAGAGAGGAATGGACAGGAGGCAGGGCTCCTCAAGACCATCTGGTTAGCCCAGTCCTTAAGTATGTGCTAATGACACCCCATGAGAGATGCATTGCTCACTTCTTCAACAACCTATGACGTGCTGTTACTTTTAAGCACTCCTGTGGTGTCTTCAGAGCTGCCGTGCATTCTTTGAAATGCATTCATACTTAAATGTAGACTCATTCTTTCAAGCATGGTGCACAGAAACAACTATCATCTAAAAGTGCATCCTTCCAACATGCACTGAGGGTGACTGGGGCCTGCACTGGTGCTTGTTATTGACATATCCCCAAGTTAAACATCTCAAATATGACTAGCTCCACCATTGACTTGTGATTGCATATAGTTTATATCCAAGTTGTAGCTACAAAGCTCATATTCAGAATTAAAAACTAGTTAAAGCCAGCCAAAGCACTCCCCATTCCATGGTGATACTGTACTCCTACCCAATCAGAATTGACTTTCTCAGACATGTTCAGCGCTGTGAGGGTTGTGGAGGCCTTGAATCCATTCAAGCAAGCCTTCCCTGGATTTGATTTGTTGTAGGCAAATGAAAGTATTCATGTTAACTGCCCATACATAGGCATGTCTTGTGTCTGAACTTACAACATAGAATTGTGCTGCAAACTGTGCTAAGTCAACTCAATCCCAAGTATCCACTGGTGGTACTTAAAGCTGATGTCACTGGGAGGGTTTCTCTATGAGCATTTCAAATGTGTAGTGGAGTATGTCAACCACTGAAGCTGCACCTTCACTCTTCACTCACTCCTGGGTGTGAAAGGATAGGGGCAGTGGGGGGTGGGAACTCTAGCTCATAAATCCCCAGTGGAGTGGAACATTGCATGTGTATGCGTGTGCCCGCATGTGTGTGCCTGTGTGATTGTGCACAGATGAATGGGCAGCGAGTAAGAGGGAGGAAGAAGAGACTGAGGAGAAACAAATTGAAACTCTGGATATTGAACTCACTGCTCTCCATTTTTATGGTCATCAGTGTGTTCATGGATGGTGGGTTAAAGGCAGAGAGAGACATAAAAGAGAAAAAAAGGAGAAAAGTGTGTGACTCCTGCAGAGAAACAGGTGGAATTCCTCATATGTCTCGAGGAGAAGGCCAGGGAGGCATGCAGAGACTGGTTTCCTCAGCCCTCAGCAGGCAGACCAACCCAATATGTTAAGTGTGTAGAGTGTGATAAATGCAGACAGCCATTTACAATTGTCAAGGTATACATTAACACGTTTATGGGGATGGGTGTTTGGAAGTACACCTGAAATTTCTTGCTTTTGATCATCATGGTCATGAATTCCATTGTAGTCATTGGAGCCAACGTATTCTCATACAATGGTTTGTATGATATGTTATGAAAATGCACATACAAGGGTTTGTATGATATCCAACAAATAAGCGTCCCACAGATGGCATCGTCTCATTATGTACTTATTGTTAAGTTACATAGGTTTGGTTTAGGAAAAGAAACATGGTTGGGCATTGTAAAGTTACGTAGGTTAGATTCAGAAAAAAGAAACCTGGTGACGATGTACCTTAAAATAATTCACTTGGCTCACTTGGTTCATGGTCCCGAACACCATTCTTCTGGGGCAATGTCCGGTATTTGCATGACTCATTCACCATCCCAACCTGCCTCCTCCCACAGACTTTTGCACTTTATAGTACTATACCTTTTTACCCCCCTCAAGAAAAGTTATGTACGTTGGGTTTAGTTAAGAAAAGTTGTGTAGGCACACGGCTCACGGTTGAGCATTGTAAATTTATGTAGGCTAGGTTTAGGCAATTAAAGTTACGTAGGTAAGGTTTAGGAAAAGTTACATGGTTTGGCAGTTGTGTAGGTTAGATTTAGGCAAGTAACGTTACATAGGTTAAGTTTAGGAAATCTTAGATGGTTGGGCATTGTAAAGTTATGCTGGTTAGGTTTAGTCACGAAAAGTTACGTAGGTTGGATTTAGAAAAAGACACTTGGTTGGTCATTTTAAAGTTATGTAAGTCAGCTTTAGGAAAACAAACATATGGTGATGATGTACCTTAAAATAACTCAAAGTCCACTTGGTTCACGGTCCTGAACGCCAGTTTCCTTGAGAAAGTTTGGTGTTTTCGTGACCCATCCACCACCCCAACCGGCCTCCTTGTACAGATCTGATCCAAATAACTGCTGTCTTAACCCTCCTGTTTTTGTCCCTCTGTTTCACTATAGGAAGACAATGAGATCCCTGCCAGTGTGTTAGTCAAGGACTCCCTCAGGACCCCACAACCAAGCCAGTATGATGCAGAATCAATCGTTCCCGCTCCATCTGTAACTGGCTCTGTTGATGGCAGCCGTGCGCATGAGGAAGGTCTTCAGACCATTAGCCTATCCTCTGATGATGATGATGGTCTTGCAGCACACAGAGAGGAGGACGAGATGTGTGAGGGCGAGCCGATGAGTCCGGGCTCTTCCCTCACGTTTGAGAGAAGGGCTGACAAGTTCAAGCGCAACAGCCTGAAGAAGGTTGATAGCCTCAAGAAGGCCTTCTCACGCCAGAGCATCGAGAAGAAGGTGAACCAGATAACCACCAAGATTGTGCCACCAGAGAAGCGTGAGAAAATCAAGAAGAGCTTCACCCCTAACCATCCCAAGAGCCCGACTGCAAAATCATCCTCTTTCAAGGTATCCCCCATGACCTTCAACGTCAAGAAGAACAGAGATGGGGAGGTCGCCACGCAAGACATCGTCTCACCCGTGGGAGAAGCCCATGTGGAGATTCCTACTCTGGAAAGCTTAGAAGGAGAGGTTCCCTTGGCAGAGGTGCATGCCCAGGAAGATGTTGTGGAGCAGATCCAAGAGGCGCTGAGTCCCTCCACCCCAGAGAGCATGAAGGCAGAGCCAGCAATAAATGGAGGGGCACCAAGCATTGAGTGCGAGATCAATGGCGCTCGTGCTGGCCTGGCAGTTCCTGAGCTTGATGAAGATGTTGGTGAGGAGGAGGAAGAAGAGGAGGAGGAAGAAGCAGAGAAACACAAAAGCCCTGTTGAGGCAGCAGCGGATGCCCAGATTCCCACAGCAACTATTAGTCTAGAGCAAGTGTCTTAATATGATTTAATTTTAGCGAGCATCAATTCTAGTTTCCATTCTTTCTTTTCTTGCTGAAGTTCCTCCATTTATGAACACCCAGCAGGCACAAATTATCCCTCCATTGTAATCAGTCTTGTGTTCTTGTCCTAAACACCCCTACGGATACACTAGAAAAGTGCTCTAAGCTTCCTAAGGCAGTCCATCCTCGGACCATTCCTGCAACACTACCTTTGATTATTACCAGCATAGTCTTAATACCTTGACTCAGACTTTACAAGCAACTAGGTTAACAACTAGACCTCACAGTGTATCAGAATCCAGCGTGAGTGCTTCCTAAACCCAGTAGCAGGGTTGTCCAAAGAAAGCACAGATGCACTATAACTCACTCCCATCAACTGGAGCCCACCTCTTCAATAGCAGCACATCTCCAGGGCGCTGGGCCAACTATCTCCCTCCTGCTGGGTTTGTCTGCCTCTGGAGCTCTCTTCCTCGCTGACAAATAGCCTCTTTGTTCTTTGTGTTTCTTTGTGAAAAATAGTAAATCTTTGGCAACAGTGGTACTGCCCACAGCCTGTTGAGGCAGCGTGTTGCCAGGTTGTGTAAGAGTTGGAATGGGGAGTTTCGGGGTTTTCAGTGAAAAGGTCCTGGGGTGTTTTGTAGTGAACTAGAGGTTGTTTACTAAATTCTTTGGACCTGTGCTGAAAAAGCCCAGATCTTAACTAACAGGTGACTATACTGTACTTAAGTAGTCCAAATGGCACTGTCTTGTCTCCTGTCCTTCACCCACACACGTCAAATCGTTCATTACCTCTACGGTGATATCCCATTCTTAATACCCGACTTTATCATGGATTAAGTACCTAGGACACCACATGCATACCTGTGGTACAGTCAAATATTTTGTGAATTGTGATTGCCAATTGAGCAAGTAATGATTAACCTCCAGGTGCTTAAAAGAAGAACTGATAGCATGTGAATGCTATCAGTGTAAATGTTCCTGTGAATCACACCAACCAATAGTCTAAGAAAGGTAAAAGATAAACTGTCTGTATTTGCAAGGACTAGTTAACACATTTGTGCTCAATTACACTGATGCAAATGAAGGACATCGTTGCAGGATAGAAGCTACTCTAGATGCCTAGAAACATACAAAAGTGACACAAATAACCCTACAGGTTTTAATACTGACATACTAAATGTGCCTTTTACAGCCCTTTGTCTTTTCTGCAGGGCAACTTTGTATGTTTATGTACAGGAATATTTTTTTCTATGTGAGGCACACTACTCTAGGTATTTACATCTTATACACCATAAAATTATAACTTTATGACAACTGCCTTGAGTGTGTGTACTTTATACAGTAAATGTTGCATCTGTGAATTTGTTTTGAGTTACTATATGATATCTGGGTGTTCTTTCAGACATCCATAACTTGCATGGTGAAATGTTTACTCTGTTTCATATGTTTAAGACATAAACACTATCTTATACATTTGCCAGGGCACCATCGCTAAATTCCCACCTCCTAGTTACATACACACACATGCTCCCACAGTGCCTTTACCTTGCACAGGCTGGTATGAGTAATTGCAGTCCTGAAGGGATGGATTCCTATGTTTTTGTAGATAAGAGTAGTAGTAAAACATGCGTGATGTTTTTTTTTCTTCTGAGGAATTCCTTACAGCTATCACTTTATGGGGCATAGATAGTCAAGGCTTGATACCAATTCCATAAAAGCTGAGAACTTTTAAGTTCAAAGGAGGTGCGAATACATTCACAATCATGCACAACCAACTTTATGTTTGGAAGTCATGCCTGAAAGTTTCCAAAAAGTGACCTTCCTCTTGTTGCACATCGTTAGTACTATACCAGCCATGGTTACAGATGTCTAATGCCATGACTCCCTAAAAATAATTTAGCAAGTGATACCAGGTGCCAGATACTAGAGAGGTCACAGAAGTGGATAAAGGCAGAGGACAGCATTCCTAGCTTTGACGGATGACTCCTGCTCAGCTCATTTTTCATGCTCTTGGCCTCCTTGTTGAGACAGTGCAAAGAGAGGAAGACGCTCTCTGGAGCCACAGGTGTTGTGGCTCCTGGGCATGAGCTTGTAGTAGAAAGGGGACATGTGTGGCTTTTGGGAAGTTGGGAAAAGGACTTCAGTTGTTGGAAAGTATGATAAAGTTGCCTTGGGGTTAGGCATATGAATGTAAAATTGTGGGAGTCTGAAAGACATTAGACCTCGGGAACTGAAATACGTTGCAGGGGTTATACATACCAATATCTGGCACTGTAGGATTCCATTAGTCATACCCCACTACATCCGTTATACATTTTCTATAGGAGACAGAGCAAGGGATTCTTAACGTCTTTAAATCAATATATGGTTCCCCAAATATTTTGATGTCCTAACTATGCAAAAAAAAAAGTCTTTATTGAGGTCTGGTACACACAGGAGAGAAGTACTGAACATCAAATAGCAGACATATTTTTAACTAGTACTTGACTTAAAGACTTTAAGTGCTTCATGTGTGACAAACAATTTACCTGCCAGTTTTCTCAGTGGGATCTGTAAAAACAAAATCAGAATATAAACATAAATAATTTTACAAAACTTGTTACCTGTGTTTATTAAATGTGCTTAGTCATTTTTAGATTTTTTTTTCTTTTTGATTAATTGAAAAGGGATCAAACACTAGATTTATGTGTACATTCTTTACTCTAGAGGTTCAAATGTGACTGGCTTTGAGGTATTTTCTGCTTTTTCATGCAAATGTGCTACTTTGGTGTTTTCACTCTTTACTTATGATAAAATGTTATATCTAAATTTGTGTATTGCGTAAGAGTCTGTTTTTTTTTTTGTCTTGAAATCGGACTGTTTATTCTGGATCATATGTGAGAAATGTTATTGTGTGTGTGTGTATGTTAGAAAGTTCAAACACCAAACAACATCTACAGCATTTGTCGGGTAGTGGTATCATGTTTAACATCATCTTTGTTCATACAGAGTTCTGAATTTATAGCCTGTTCATTTAGTTAACCACTTCAACCAAAGAGGTTTCCTTCACAGCAGAAGATTCCCTGCCACCTGAGTGTTTAAATGAACTCCTCCTGACACCTGTTTCAAACATCCTGTGAACATGCAGGCATTTCCTTTCAGAATTTAGTATTGTATACATCAATAAAGATTTTATAACATTCAGATATTGTTTGTGGTCATTATTTGCAGTCCTTGAGGTGAAGGAGATGAGTAAATGCAGTTTATGTTCCGTGGATCATTTATACTGTGATCCCAGTGACTTGCCAGTTTGACCTATAGTATTATCATTGCTTTGGTGTTGCAATCTATTAAACCTAAGTGTAGGTAATAATGTAGGTGAGGATTAATCTCAGTGGAAGGAGTGGTTCAGTTGCTCAACCCTTATTTACACAGCCACAGTTTGTGGATTCAAAGATAACGATACATTGAAAAATAAAAACAAGATAAGAGGTGGTGGGGCAAGAGCCACAATAAATGGCCACTGAAATTACAAAATAACCTTTTCATCACTTACTCTAGCACTATCTAACCATCCAGTCACCTTTAGTGTTAACAAACTCTCCTTTTACTCTGAGTAATGCTCACAACAAACTGTAAACTATTTTGATTGGAGCTATTTTCTACAGATGAAACAGTCCCAATGAAAACTATTGAGGGCATGTCCTTGAAATGTTGCTGCTGAATTTTTTTTTCTTTTAAATGAAATTTAATTCGCTGCTTTTGTATTGGACAGAAAATATAAATTATTTGCATTTATGACCAGGGGTAATGAGAAATTTTTTTTTTTGTAATTTGTGTCAACCAGCTCTTTAATATTTGAACTGTTTACAAATGCGATACGATACGATAATACAATTTACGATAATGTGTATCTACGTTGGTTTGGTGACCTAAATACTGCCTTCTCAAGCTATTCAAAAGTGTAAATGATAAAGTTACCTTCCAAGGTTGTTTTCTGCCTCCACGTCTGCGAGTGAGCCGAGGTGTTTTGACGGTGTTTGTCTCCCTCTTGTGTCCGAAGTCACGTCAACAATCTGAGCTTCTTTCACATTACATATCGTCATCATCGATGACACTTCTGTAATTAACAGCCCAAAAAAACACAAATCTTCATATCAGCCATTTCCTGAAAAAAATTTCATCGTGTGATATTTTGAAAAACTACCCTCACGGAATACATGAGTTACAGAGTCACGGTGGCCGAGAGGTTAAGGCGTTGGACTCGAAATCCAATGGGGTTTCCCCGCACAGGTTCGAATCCTGTTCGTGACGTACTTCCTTTTACTCTCACAGTTGCTTTAATAATGTGGTCAACTACACTTATAGATGTGTAACGCTATACTGTGTAATTCACGTACATAACGGCGGTATATTTACTATTTGGTCGCATTTGGGGTTGAGGGCACTTTCAGTCAAACAGGCCTAAATTGGATGTTTAATGATACAAGTGACAATTAGCTATGATGACATGAAAATTAATGAATGATGCAGCTTCATGTAACATATTTTCACCATCGTTAGTTTCATCTGCACTCTCACATACACCCTCTTTTTCTCGCGTTGTTTGTGAATGGAATTCATTTGGTACAAACCAACTACTTTCTTTCAATTCTCGACACAGGTCAGCACATTGTCTGCTTGTATTTGTGATTGCATTGTATTTACAAATAAAAGCCCGGTAACTGTCAGTATCTGTCGAATCGATTGTATAAGAGCACACAAAAGGAAATTTCTATGTGTATACCCCTGCCCAATGCAGGATAATGGAACTGGCCGAGTTGTATAAATACGACCAGCAGTACAGTCTGACGTAGTTTTTGGGGCATTGTGGAAGCAGGGGGAAAGCGTGCTGTTAACAGCTTGTACAGATTTTAGACAGCGTTTTAGGGCTTTAGTGTTGTTTAGGCAAATATAATCAGGGCATTTAACATAAGGTTATACAACGTTATAGGGGCCACAGTTAGATGTAGACACACTGGTCCTATAAGACAAAGAATTTGGCCAGACTGCGCGCTAGCAAAGAGGCACACAAAGGAAGTGCGGTCGATATTAAAATATGAACTGGAGTTGACTAAATGGTCGAGGGAGATAACTTATCTTCAAATAGTTCGTAATGCAGACATTTTTTCAAGCTCTGGTGTAACTTGCAGCCAGTGGAGCGGTCTTTGTTAAAAAAGAAACATCTCAGATTTTCCTCGCGATTCGGGATTTGTCAGCCTACTAATACTATTTTATCTGTATTCGACATTTTGGCCACACGCATTGCTAAATTGTTAAGTGTTTTCTGACTACATTAGTTCGTTTTGACATTAGCTTTACGCTATGTGAAGAGCTGCCATTATGGCGATAACCGTGAAAAGATTCATGAACAGAGACTCGTGTATCCTGAAACTGAAAGAAGGCAGCTAGCTAACTAGCATACAGTACAAGCTAAATAACGTTTAGCGAAGTGTTCCTTAGCAAAGCTACTCGGTTAGCACATTTGGTCACCCTGCTAGTGTGTTTGCTGTTTTGAAGAGGGCAGTTAACTCTTATGTTTCAGCTCTTTCTTCTGTTGTCAGCGTTAAATGCATTCGGCTTGAATGTGTGCGACTACCTTAGAAACTGGCCCGTTCTTCTATTGTTACGGTTTGTGTTTGAAGTAGTGTCAAGTTAGCATTTAGCTAACAGGCTAATTAGTTAGCTGAGCTAAAGCTAACGGTGTAGCTTTCCATTACAAAGTAACGACACCCAGCGGCTAACGTTACTCCCACTGAGTTTAAGTGACAGGGAACGAACAGTGGTTATTTTTTCTTCGTGACTAAAATGGCAACCGCAACAGGCGAGGCCCTGTTTTTGATAAAGGACGTGAAGCCTGGGTCGAAAAATTTGAATATCGTATTCATCGTGTTGGAAATAGGTAAGTTAGTTGAACCGTGACGCTGAAGCGTCTCTCCCCGTATCATCAACTCGTCTGTTTTATTAAAGGGGCCAGCAGCAACATCACTGCTGCTGGCAGTAACATTTACATTTGACTTGGACTATGACTTTTTAATGAACTCGTGAAGCATGCTGGTGGTTTAACTGTGTTTTAGATGTGTTTTGAGTAGGTTGTCTAACACATCTTTGCTTTGTTTTTTCAGGACGAGTAACCAAAACGAAAGATGGTCATGAGGTGCGCTCGTGTAAGGTGGCAGACAAGAGCGGGAGCATTGCCATCTCTGTTTGGGACGAACTCGGCAGCCTCATTCAGGCAGGGGACATCATCAAGTTGACCAGAGGGTAGGACTGTCCCCATGCATTGGAACTGATGACGTGAACAGTACTTCCTCTGTTCACTTTTAATGTGTAGTATTTACTGAGAGATCAATGCACAGCCAAATACTTAGATTTGACAGGTGGTTGTGTACATGTGCAACCAGGTTTTGAATTCTGAGTGAAATAATCTTTTGTTTTCACAAGTTTTAACTTGAGATTTTTGTGTTAGTTATGCATCAATATGGAAAGGCTGCCTGACCCTATACACTGGAAGAGGAGGGGATCTACAGAAGATTGGAGAGTGAGTAGCTGGCCACAAATCTTTTTTATACTTTATTAAAATCCTGGGGTTGTTTGTGTATATAAAATTAAAAATAACTATATATGTCATAACATAGTTATTGAATATTACCTTAAAACATGGGTTTTGTCTCCTCAGGTTTTGTATGGTGTATTCAGAAGTGCCCAACTTCAGTGAACCAAACCCAGAGCTGCTAGCCCAAACAAACCAGCAAAACAAGTCTGTGAGTAACCATGCACCCACTCCCAACTTGTCATTAACAAATGTGTCAGGTCCCCCCCCACCCCTTGCATTTGCTGCTCGGGTGCAGTGGCCATTCCAGTCCTGACCTTTTATCACTTTGTCAACTTTGTCATAAATGCTGAAACTGTCACTATATTAGTACAGCACTAAATGAGACAGTGAAGAGAATTACATTCTTCTGCCTACTCTGCTGCCCTGTAGTGCTGTTAATGGCATCACCACCATGTTAGAAACAGCTGAGCTGAAGCAAAACTCTCAAATTTGTTTCTGACTACATCTGAGGTGAGAAAAAGGCAATGCAGTAACAGCTGGACTGTTTGACCACAGTTCATGAGTGTTGATTGACAGGGTTGACAGCTGCATTAGAGACTCCTTGGCTCTGATTGCTTGTTTTTGGTGCGCCACAATAAACTCTAGCAGACGCCATTAGAGGCAGAGTAAGAGAAGGAGGGAAAAATTGTTTTCCCTGCAGATTATCTTATGTACTTCTTTTTGAATATAGTGAAAGTTTCAGTAAATAAACAGAATTATTAACATAAAAGTTGCCAGCTGTCGTTTAAATGTGACATTCTCTTCTAACAGGGTAAACCAGACCAGAATCAGAGGGGAAACTCTCCACCCAATCAGAATTCAGGTACACCTGCCCCACCAGGTTTGTATAAGTTTCTTTATGCACAGTAGAATTGTGCATGTCAATATAAACCGACAGAAAATGTTGTGTGCCAGCACTGCAGAAGTAAACATTTGTCATACATGCATAACACTTATTGACTCAACAGATTTGATTTAATTAAGTGAAAGTATGACAAAAGTAGTATGGTGACCTATTTTTTTGTAATTGCTTACCTACATCTGAAATGAGAGGCACAACAGGCCTTTTCTCCAGCACACATTGTGACTAGCCATAGTAGCACAGCACAGGTGGCAATGCTAATGCTAATAATGGCTCTGCTCTCTTTAAGTGTCCCAGTAAGTCATGAGTGTGACAGTGAGTCAGCATACACAATACCAGGAGCCTGAATCCAAAGCAGCTAAATGAGATTTAGCCCTCCATTATTTTTTTTTTTAATTTATAGCTGTGCTTTTTCTACTGACAGTATGAGCAGTAACTGATGTCAGCATGGCAACCCTATATCATTTCTTAGCTGCCTTTTTTTTCTATGAGAATTAAATGTATTTGTTAACCCACAGGTAATGGTGCCATGCCGCCATTTGCCAACAACAACCCACCACCCGGTGCCCCCCGTGACCCTGCGTTTGGGAACATTGGACGACCCAACGGGCGATCGCCTGGCAATGGAGCGCCTCCTGCTACTGCTGCAGGACCCCCAACAGCTGCAAAGTCTTCGGTTACCATTAGCAACGGCAGGGACCCACGGCGTGCCAAAAGATGAAATTGGGATTTGAGGGGGATCTTGTGGGAAAACTATGGACATCCCCATTTCCCCCGCTCCCCTTTTTTTTCTTTTTTTTTTTTTTATTAACAGCCTATATTGACTTTCAAAATAAATTAAATTAGGGACTGCTTGCATCATTTTTATACAAGCTAACATAGTCAAATGTGTCGTTTGTCATGCGTAGTGCAAGTAGCGCTCTCAGTAAGCAGCACAGTGTGATTGTGATCTACCACTTGATGCACTAGCAGGACTTCTTTTATAGTCGAGCCTTGGTGGTTGAGTTGTGGTCAGCCTTCTCAGTCTACACCCCTGTCCTCTAAATCTCACTGCAAATCGCCAGTTCTGTGCCAGTGTTTCCTCCCTCATACACTGTCCTAACCCCTCTTCCCATTTTATGCTCCTTCAAAACTATACACCCTACTTGAACACTTGATGCACTTTCTTCTCTTAATTTATGTCGAGGCAAACTTTGCTGTCATTAATCAGGAAATCCATTTCTGCTTTTTGGTGGAAAAGGCCTTAAGTTGGTGAAAGTGAGTTCTTGGACTGAATGCACAAATTAAATTCTGCAAAGGGTCTTCTCTTTCTCTTAACCGAACTGTATCCGAAGTGACTCTGTGAAAGGAAAGGTGTTAGTTTAGAATTTTTAATGATAGGTAGGTAGATTGACATTAAACTGTTTTTTTCATAAGGCAAGTTTTTTTTTTTTTTTGTTTGCCATCAATTGTACCTTGATCAAGGTGGGACCACTCAAATACTGGCAAAACCATTCACCAAATAAATTTTACAGTAATTCTGCTGCCACATGTAGTGTGTAGTCTGTTTACAGTTAAGTTACTGTTAATGTCAATCAAATGTGTTTAAAGTTGATCATACTGCACTTACAGTATAAAACAAGTTAGTAATATGGCTGTGACATGAATTGGGGTCTTAATGTGCGGGGACCTTGAGTAAAAATGTTTTACTTATTTGATCCTTGTCCAAACCTTCTCTGGAGATCAACACAGTTTGGTACTAGTAATACTTGTGGCATAGTCAAACCCCTACACAAGAATAAAATAAAGCCCTCCAAGTGACTACTGCAGACCTGCCATGGTTTAAACACTGCCACCTTTAGAGTTCCATGCTCACTGACATTTTTCATATTCCTCCCATCAAATTTCACATGATATTTTGTGTTCGTGTCGCCATCTAGTGGCTAAAAACACAAAATGCTTGTTAGGAAGATGCTCCAAACTATGTGCTATATCTGAGTAGTGGGTCATTTACCTTTTTATGCAGGTTGTGTGAAATTATTTAACTTCCTTTTTCACATTTTTACTTTTGTAAACCAAAGCCTTCACATCAAGTATTCCATTTGAAGCAATGCATTGCATACAATAAACCCCCATGTTTCTTCATATCCTTTGTTGCACCAAGCACCTAAACATTATGGCCTCTGGGTGTCGATGTTGCCCCTTTTCACTTTTGACACACTTTCCCTCCAGTTCAGTGTGTCCAGACTGGTGGAGCAGTGGAGATGCTGTTTAAATGCGAGTTTACATGTTATAAATATTTCAAATGACAAAATGGAGTCTACTTAGTCTAAATTAATGTTATCTGTTTTAGGAAAAAGGGATTTTTTTTTAAATAAGTAAAAGTGGCTGAGTAGGATGGAACAGAAACAAAACCACCTGTCATCATTATGAGTGCCACTAGCTGCATAAAATGTGAAACTGAGATAAGACTGTGGGGACATTTCTATCTAAAACCCCCAGAAACCCCTCTCCCTAAAGCCTAGTAGCCCAATTATCTGTCTTATCCACATGTTCAAAAGATGTTTATGTAATTCCACTTGTGAAAAAAATGCAATACTTGTGACACTGGAGGTTGAAACACATGAGAAGTGTGGCAGGAAATGTGATGGTCGGCGCTCATGTGTCAACACAGAAGCATGTCATGAGCCGGGAACTTCCTCAGCAGCAGTGGTCATTCAGAAATGTAGTCACATCATGTGGTACTTAGAATTTCACCGCGTGTTTATAGAGGCCCAGATCGAGGTTTCAGTCTGTTTCCCTTATAAGCTGTTGCAGAGTCTATTATAGGGAACTGCACACAGTTTTCAGTATGTATAAATTTCTTAACAATATAAACAAAGGCAGCAAGTAAATAGGTTTAACTCTGTTGGAAGACCATGGGAATTTAATTAATAATGGCGCTCAAACATTTCTTATATGCTGCATTTCTTGAATATTTTGATTGTTCACCCAATGTTTATTTTGAAGTCATAAATCTTTCAAGAACTAATGGTTTCTGTTTCAGTTTTGCCAAAAGTATGACAGCACATCTCATGACACAGATGATTCAGAGAATGAGGCTTGGGTTTGTTTAGAGGGAAGCACTGTGGTCAAAGAATAACCAAACAATGACTACTGAAAATAATCTGAGTGATCTATCAACAAACACTTCACATAAGAAGAAAAGAACTGCTGGGAGATTAAATACATAAACCAATAAATAAATATGAAAAATCAAGGCAAAAAGCCTAAAATTAGCTCGGCAAAAAATGGAATTAATAAGTCAGTGTTCAGTGCATAAATTCAAATGGGATTGGAAATCTAAATGAATGCTTGTCTAGCAATATGCCTGCAGCCCAATACAACTACTGAATATGCTGTGTCACAAATAAAATTCAAAGAAATAATAAAAAAAAATAGAATAATTAAACATACGTTTCAATATACAAACACAATTTCCAACTCTATTTGAAGATGTGATGCGCTTCGTTTGATGTTTATAAAATCTTGTCTTTGTTTTTGTATTCTTGAGCAAATCAGAATCTGTGTCCGTGTGATAAACAGGAAACAGGCCTATGGTTACTGGTGATGGGAGGAGTGAAGAGACATACACTGTTTGTTCTCTGCCTCCTTGTGACAAACCCAGTGCCTCCCATAGAGAAGACACCACAATGACTGGTGAGTATTTTCATCTGTAGAATAACAATCTTATAGTGACTGATATTTAATTAATACATGTATTACTGCAAACAGACAGCTTGACAATGTGTAGCCCTTAATACCGCCCTGAAATAGATAATAGGTAAATGGGCAGTTACACTTCAATACCCTGATGGAAATTATTCTAACATTTTAAAAAAATGTAGGGTGCTTCAATATTATGTTCAAACTAGTAAAAATGATGTTACAGGATATGCTAACACTGTAACAAACATGTTTGAACAGCTTATTAGTTAGTGTTTAGCCTATGTAGGGGAAAGCAGGGTTGGTTGGCACACAGCTATGTTCTGGTCCTTTACAGAAGTAGAAATAGAAATAGAAAGAACTTTATCCAAAGAGAAATTCAGCCGTCCAGCAGCTCATAAAAGACAAAAAGCTAAATAAAATACATTAAAATAAGTGCTCAAATAGAGATTAAATGAATTAAAATAAAATTGTCCATTTCACAGACATTTCTTTCTTGATCTATAATCATCAGCTTTTTTGGTGAAGGTAACATTTTAATTTTATAGCAGGTTATCAAAAGTTAAAAAAAAAAAAGGGGGGGGTCTGTGGACTAAACATAAAACTGTGTTAGAGGGAAATACTGGATATGTGTTACTTTATTCAATAGACAAAGGAATCAGATACATTTTGATATAAAATTTGCAAGTCTGTGATGAGTGATGGTACAGTAACTGCCGCACATGATTTCATCACAAATCTGGGTCAAAAGTGGGCAGGGTCGGTTGGCACACTGATTTTGGGGTTGGTTTGCACGTGAGCCAACCATCTGTAAAATTAAGAGTTATAACTACAACAGTATTTTAAAATTTTGAAAGATTAAAAGCGATGTCTATATTTTAACTTGTTTTTTCTATGTAAAAGTAACTAAAAGTAAAGTGACATTCCTACTGATTAGTTGCTTAAAAATGTTGTTTGGCTTTAAAAAAAATGGACAGATATTCTACTAAATGTTCATATTTTCTGTTTTTCAATTGGATTAAATGTTCAAAGAGTTTTTTTTAGGTTGCTTGATTTTTTTGTAACCATAGCATTTTAACATTGTGCTCATCAACCCCATGATGGGACTGATGGGCAAAAATACACAACATGACTTTAATCATGAATCACCTCATTGTAGTAAAGATGTATGTACATTAAAATATAGTCATTTAAAACTGAGACCATAAGCATTTATTTCTGGTTAGAATATTCTAACATTAAATTATGCCAGAGAAATATGGATGAGAATGAAAAGTGTGCCAACCAACCCCAGTCTCCCCTACAGTGACAGTGTATGTATAGTGTGGTGCCTGTGACCAGTGTGATCTGTTATAAAGTACATTCAGTATTTAAATTGGGTCTATGTTAACAGGTTTATAATAGAGACATGTCTTGTGTATTAGTCTACTAAAGTTGTATTTTGTTGCTGTCCTCAGATCCAACCACGTCTTCTCTTATTATAGACTTTGGCTCGATTTATGAAGAGCTCAACTTCACTTACAATGACTCCGAGTTCATTCTAAACCCTGAGACTCAACCCTGCGACCCCTTCTCCGCCCCCAATGCCGTGATGGTCGTTGTCAGCGTGTTTTACGTCATCATCTTTCTGTTGGCCATTCCTGGAAATCTGGTAGTGGGGCTGGTGATGTGCCTGAGCAAGCAGTCGCTGCTTCCCTCTGACCTCTACCTCCTCCACCTGGCAATTGCAGACCTCCTGCTGGCCATCACTCTCCCGTTCTGGGCCACGTCTGTGACAAAGGGTTGGGTGTTTGGAGACGCAGTGTGCAAAATTATCACCATCCTCCAAGAGCTAAGTTTTTACTCAAGCATCCTCTTCCTGGCTTGCATCAGTATGGACCGTTACATGGTGATTGTGCGAGCTATGGAGGCACGCAAGGCTAACAGACAGTTAGTCAGCTGGGGAGTTTGTGCTGCTGTCTGGGCTGTTGGAGTGCTTCTGTCTCTGCCAGGGCTTTTGAATTCTGCTTTCCAATCTCCAAACTCTAGTCAGATAGTGTGTGCTGAACTGTATGATCCCCTCAGTGCTGACACGTGGCGGCTGGCCACCAGAATTCTTCGCCACGCTTTGGGTTTTTTTATCCCCTTGGCCATCATGCTGCCCTGTTATGGAGTGACCATCCAGCGCCTCCTTCACATCCGTGGGGGGTTTCAGCGGCAGCGAGCCATGAGGGTGATTGTGTGCGTGGTTGTCGCCTTCCTGCTTTGTTGGACACCATACCACATTGCGGTGATGGTAGATACATTCTTCAGGGCAAAGATAGTGCCGTACCAGTGCCCAGCGAGGATGGCAGTGGATCAGGTCATGTTTGCCACGCAGAGTCTGGGCCTGCTTCACAGCTGTGTCAACCCAGTGCTGTATGCTTTTGTTGGAGAGAAGTTCAGGAAGAGTTTGTTGCAGATAATGAGGAAGATGGGCATCCTGGACAGAGCATCTGTGTCAAGAACCAGCAGGTCTTCACTGTCATCAGAAATCACATCTGCGTTCATGTGAGAACATCAAGAGACGCTTTGAAATAGTCACATAAATTAATCAGTGTATTTACTGCATGATCTCGTGCTGGACAACAGAGTACTAGTTTTATACTTATCTGCATGTTTATTGCAACATTGTTGGACTTTTCAATCATGATTTCTTTCTCTTTTTTTGTACAAAATTTGCCAAGCATGGCCTTGGACATTTCACCAGATTTGTAAATATTTTTTTCATTCTTTTGTTTATTTTTTTATCATCATATTTAACTTGTTTTTGGTTTCCACACAGTGTATATCAGATAACTGTTCCTCAAAGTTAAGCTGTAAACATTTTCGATGTGTTTGTGGTTACTCACTCAAATCCCCCTGTTTTATCAGTCATGTATAGGTGGAGGAAACTGTGAAAAACATGTTTGTCGAGTTTCAATTTCAAGTGTGACTATATTTCAACACAATAATACCGTGTAACAACAATATGACAAAACATCCTGGATGAACATTTTGAGAAGCTCAGGAAAAAAACTAAAACTGGTCCTTTAGTTAAGACAGTGTTAGATGATGAAATATCAGGCTGGTGTAATTTTTCTTTGTAACTATACAAAGGTGAGTTATCAAAAATGATTTTCTGTATTGTTCAGATTTCCAAACCAATATCACTGTCTTTTGAAAGAGCATTTCACTGAAGGTGTACTGCATCAAGTGCAGCAGTGACATAAAACTATCCTGTACAGTACTGTAAAACTCCATATATGTTTTTTATAGTGACGTATTCAATTTTTTGTGAATAAGTCTGATTGAGTTTTATGTTTATTTAGCTGAAGACAACTGGTTTTTATTCACATGGCAAAGAATTTTCAGTCTGTATGGTTGCAATCATCATTAAAGTTTTATATAAACACGTACACTGCTCTCTGTTTCTGATTAATATAAGACAACTGAGTCACCTCATACTTCAAACTAACCTTTTACATTTGACATAAACAGCTGTTAGAAGATAAGACCGGTAGTATTTTTTATGTCAACAGCCGCGGTGTTAAAATATCAGAAGTTGTGATGACTGCAGCAGCAACACTACAGCAATCAGTGGAGGTCAAAGAGTCAAGTGTTTCTGCCTCTGTAAAGAAAAAAAAAGCCTTTTAAAAGTAGTCTGTTTACAAACTGATATTGGGGAAGTGCAGCTGACAGGCACCTGCGGCTTATAAAAAGCAGAAGAAGAAAAAATATTTTGCTTATTACTACATAAGGTTAGTCTTGACACAGTTGATTCAGTTTTAAAGCATCATCAAAACCAAATCAGAGCTAATATAGTCAAGTTAATTCAACTAAGTTAATGGGCTCGCTGTGTGCTACATTACAACATGGTGGACTTTACTAGGATTGAGCCAAATACTCCAGAGAAACAAGCATCCGGTACAGATAATGTACTTTTCACAAGTACGAATATCATACAGATAAAATGTGTCAGTGTCCGTACCTGTGATGAGGGAAAATCCTCATTTTGGTAGGTATGTTCAGTTCTACAGTTCTCCTGTGATGAAAAATAATGTGGAGCTCAATCCTGAGATTGTTCTGTAAATAGTTTTCTAGTTTTTTCACAACCACACACACACACACACACACACACACACACACACACACACACACACACACACACACACACCTACACACACACACACACACACACAGTACAGATACAGATATTTAGTTTATTTAGTTGGCTGAACAGATTCAGATAATGGTGTACTCGCTTGTACCTGCTCTTTACTTATCGTTCTCAGCAATCATCATCACAACAACAAATGCTGAGTGTCATCAACAGTTTACTGTATTTTCTATAAACTAGAAAAATGTATTTCCATATTTCCAGAAAATATGTCTTAGTTAGGGTACTATGGTAAATGCATAGACTTTGTTGTAGTTTTCTAGCAACCCAGTCTTTTGAGACGTCAAAAGACGTCAAAAATCGGCGCTTGGCCAGGGACTTCCAGCATTAGACACAGACGAAAAAAGCCCTCCTTCTATGTCAGCATCATACATGTCCGGGTCACCACTACTGTATAACATTGCTTTGGGGCATCAGGGAGAAACACAGCAGGACAAAAATGAAAGTTAATGCGGCGAAAGTCCAAGTAGGCTGGCTGGGAGTGGTGGTGGATGGGTCCAGCAACCACCGCCTTTCACCCAGGAGGCTGGTTTATTCTTCCCGTAACATTGTAAAGCCAAACCCTGTGTTTTTTTCCTAAACCCATCCACATGCTTTTGTTGCCTAAACCCAACCACGTGTGTGTGTTGGCTAAATGTAACCATGTGTGTTTGTTGTTGAAGGAAAAAAAACGTCAATTTGCAATGTTGTACCGACACAGTGCATTTATTTTGAAAGAGACTGTATGCAAACTGTACATTTCCTGTGAAAACGTTAGTGTATTTTGAAAACACACAATGCATGTAACAGGCTGAAATTGACACGGCATCCCAGAGTGTCAGCACCCAACACACCCAGGGTACCATGCACAGTCCATGACCAAACATCGATATGTAACAAGGTCTGAGTGAGAATGTGTTTTTTTAGAGACTTTTTTTCTGATAGAAGGAATTCCAAATTTTAAATCCGAAAACCATTGACATTACTGTATATAATATATTAGTCTACCAACACTAGTACAACAGCTATAAGGCCCACTACAGCTCCTACTAGCCTACTACTACTAACAATAATAATGCAGAATTGTGAATTTGATCTGGAATACATCAAACTTAGTGATATAACATAGTTACTAAACATCATATTCAGTATTTACAAGTGGTTTAAAAGCCCTTTGTGCTTGCCTTAACATTAACCACATACTGCATTAAGTTATCATGACAAAAATGCATTTTCAGTGCTGTTAAAATAACTTTAATAGTCTAGCTTATGGTGCCTGGCTGGATTTTGTGCTTGTCATTCTGTCGTTGAGTCAGTTTGTGGCAGTGTTTTGATGATAGTAGAGTTATTTATATGTATGTATATTATTTTACAACATTGAACCGCTTCATTCAGTCAGACACCAATTTTCAACAGATGTCACTACTCTGCAATCTAGGACACTGCCTCAACTTTGTCAGCACATGTAGATACTTTAAATATCCATTATAGGGCCACAGCTGCCGGCTCGCAATGTTAATGCAGTGATAATATTTTCATTTTTATGATGTCTGACCACCTCAACACAAGTAGGAGGCCAACGTCAGCCTCTACATTTGACCTACAAATTAAAAATCTGTCCCATACCGACCACCCCCTTCCTCTGTGCCAAGTGTTGCCCCATCTCACATGTTCTACTGACCTCAGGTTGGCTAAAAATGACAAGGGGGCGGGAGCCTCACAGTGACTGGGCAGACGGATCACCATGCAGCTGTCATTGTACGGCTTGCTGGGCTCTGACTGTCATTTCCCCCGTCAGACAGGCTGGCAGAGGTAGGGGGACATCATGAGTGGGGTGGTTTAACTCATGGAACAAGGAAGGGGGGGGGCACTGTGCAACTTGCTGGACAGGACTTGATGCTTGCATTCAAACAGAAGAATAGATGTCAAGGCCACTGGGAATAAAGAGGAAACTGGCTGAAGATTGTTCTGCGGAGAAGCTACACACTGCTGGGGAATGGTTATAAAAGGCTGAAAAGTCAGAACATCAGGAAAAGCAGGGCCGTCACTTCCAAGAGACAAGTCAAAGGAGCTGTTAATGCAACATGATCCAGTGGGTCTTGCCCTAAAAATACCTCTGGGCAGGAGAGTGGCAGCTATCTCTGTCTACCTAATTACCTGGTAATCAACTATTTCTTTTTCTTCTTTGGTCAACAACTTAGGTCAGAGAACAGCAATTTGAGCAGATTAATCCACCGCAGATATGTTTCTTAATATGAAACATGTCTTTTCTTTTCTTATGATTGGCTTTTCAATTGATAGAAACTTATAGACAATCTTAAATTCGAAAATGTGAGAACTTTGTAAACTGTAAATTATATGTAAAGGCTGCTCTTAGACTCTAATGCCCTCACTGGATTTTGGTTTAGAATACTGAGAGAGGGCCCAGCCAGTGTTGCTGCCACACAACCCACATACACATTTACAGAATACATAGTAGGATCTACCAAATCAGCTCAACCATGAGGAAAGCTGAGGTGCAAATGACCCTGAAAAAAGGGCCAGATGAAGCAGCGGCACCTCCGAGCCCCATCATCCCCCCAAAACGGTCCAAAGCGAGCCCTGAGCAAGTTGTCCCAGACTCTCGAGGACCCTCTTTTCCCACCCCAACTCCTCCTGTTTTTATACGCAAAATGAGGAACGCCGCCGTGGGGACAGGATGTGACATCCGTCTGAAGGTAACAGTGGCTGGAGACCCCCAGCCCTCTCTGTACTGGTACCACAATGATGACCTCCTCAACATGGAGAACCAGGAGTACGGAGGGCTCTGGATTAGGGATTGCAAACCCAGTGATGCTGGCCTCTACACCTGCATCGCCAATAATCACGTGGGAGAGGCACGGAGCAGCGCTGTGCTGGCTGTCTTGGATCTGGGTGAAGGTAATACCACAGGAAACACTCACAACTTCACACTTGTACCTACACTGGCCGTCTAACAGAGAAGATTTAGTTCCTAGATGGATTTGTCAGCATTCCATGTGGCAGCTAATTAAAATAGCATACTATGATACTAAAAGTATTTAGAAACCTGAACTATTAAAAAAATGAACAAGTGGCCCCTACAGTTCAGCTCAATATGAATGTATATAACCATCTGATATCACATAATATCAGTAACATTGCTGTCACACAGACAGTTAGGTTTTAACTACACGACTATTGATTGTAATAACTTCCATGAAAATTACCCAGCATGCCACAGTCAAAAGGCCCAGCCTCCTGACAACCAAGTAGACGTCATGTGGGCTTGTTTAGCTTCCTTTTTCATTTGCTGGAACATTAAGTGATAATGCTGACTGACATCTAATGTAGGACTTGTACTACTACTTGTATATTCATCATAAATTCATCTAGGTTGTTAAGAGACTAATTGGTTTCTGTTATTATCTGGTACTTGGCCAGGCAGCGCAGATCACTGGCTTTATCTTTGAACTTCTGTTCATCAGTGCTTGGAAAAAAACAGTTGGGTACAAGTCATACTACAGATAATTAGATAATTTCATTTTATTTTTTTTATAACAACACCCCAAAAAGACAGAAAAGAGAGGAAACAAAATGTGAAAATATACAGGGGCAAGTACACTTTTTTTTTTTTTTTAGATGTAAAAACTGTCTTTTGCTCTATCACATGTATATTCCCATTTTCTCATATATTTTTTTTCTCTATAAATAATTGTTAGTCATTCAGATATTCTTTTGCCCCATATATCAAAACTTACTGTAAGAATTATTGGAAAATATTACATGCAACCGATTTATGTCCCAAGTTACATAAAGGTGCTGGGTTTAGTTTGCCCAAAACCGTTTCCCAAAGCATCTGGAAAGAGGCACAGAAGCATCATGCGCAGGGATAAGCTGGTTCTGTCCAAAAACAGCAGTGTCAACAAGATTTTCTGTTTTCAATAACTTGTGTCATATAAGGTGTAATTAATGATAATATAATATATAATATAATATAATATAATGTAATGGAGGTTTATCTTTTTTAGGTGACACAGAAGAGGCAAAGGATATTTTGCAAATGTAGATGCTCTGCTAGGTCATGTGTATTATCCTTAAAAGTTCCTAAAAATTCATAATTCCATCATCAAAACGTTTTTCATGTGTCATGTTGTTTTTGTATTAATAAGGAATTGTGGGTATGAGATTAGCATATGAAGAGAGAGCTGATTAGATGTCCACCATGCACACAGAGACACTCAAAATGAATCATTCCTTAAACACTTGCTTTTGACAAATTCAGCCAGAGCAAGTTTTTTGAGTGTTTCACAGTCAGATTCCTCAATTTCTAGCCAAGAGTGCTCAGAGGGCTGCTGTAGCTCTTCCACTGTGATCAACACAACCTCTTGTCATGCATCTTGTGCTCTCTGGCACTGATCTAAATTCAGCTCACCTGAATGCTTTGACCACCTCAGCTGCTTTAAAAAATGATTCCACCAGCTCCACACATATGCCCTTCATATATCAGCTCAAATACTCTGTCATTGCTCCGCAGTGCTCGACGTGAGTGTGAAGTGAAACGTCGTTTTTCAATTTAGAACAGCCTTTTCCTGCTGAGAGAGTATATGTCCAAACTCATCACTGCTGAGTACAGTTCAATCAGTTTAACATGAGTTAAGTTTTGGCAAATGATGGCATTGTCTGATGATGTAGAATAAAGGACCGGGTGCTTACATAACAATCTCTGCTGACTTAAAGCAGCGAGATGCTTTGTGCAAGCTCAGTACAAAAATTGGGTACTAAGAGAGTGGTGATGCCTGCAGACTGGACAACGTGATGACAAGGATGCCTACTAGTGTGGGCAGCAAGAAACCACAGTGTATTATGTTTCCTTTACTGTATAAATATTGGATGTTTGGATGTAGCCCACTGAAAAGATGCACCAATGTAGGTACATGAAAATGAATGACAGGACCCTGCTGTCTGGTTTAAGACATCTTCATTTTGTAATTGTTGGAAAAGTAATTGAGCTTTACCCTCTCCAGTTCCATAGTTTTCAGCTTAGTGTAAATCAGAAGGACTGACTTCATTATGAATATATCTGATGCAAAACAACAGATTAGAAAACAGGACAAGAGGCCTACAATATAAATACAGTAATTCAGTGAATAGTCATTAATTAGTCAGCATTGATCTTTGGCTCGACTAAACTTTATTTTGTCCCCAAAGTAAAAATACACCTTCCTGCTGCAGCTCTCCCCTCTGTCCTAAGCTCCTCCCACCAGACGACCACAAGCACATGCACAGTGCTTTATACAGTAACCCAGTGTTTCCCATACATTGATTTATTTAGTCTTATTTCATTGTAGAGTTGCACTCAGTACATCCTTGCCCTGCTCTTTCTCTCTCTTTTTATCAGACCACAGATGAGACAAAAATTAGTTAGCCAGCCACCCCGCAGTCCCTCACCCTGCTCCCCAACTCTGTGAACTGCTTTGCTAGGAGGAGAGTGGACAGCAGCGCTAAAGACAGGCCTTTTGTTGGCAGGTGTAACAGCTTGAATTCGACCAGCACAAACCCCCCAGCGCCATGAGTCAAGAGGCTGGTGGCCAGCAGCAGCACCGGGTCTAAACTGCGTAACAGCAGCAACAGAAAGTTTGATCATCCAGCATGACGCTGGGGTTTGCATTGGCTGAATTTGGGTTGTCTCTGTGGTCCATCTCTGGAGCTGCTACCTGCTCCCCTCCCGACGAGGTGGTCTGCGGCAGGGGAACGCATGGATGTATTAAGTCATCTGGATACACCATTGGCGGCCCGCCAATCCTTCCTGTGAAAGTTGCTCAGTGGTGCGTGAAGCCAAAAAAGCTCTATTTCCATGGTATGAATTTAGCCGGATGATTGGCACTGCTTATGCATCATTGGGCCCACAGAGCTAACACACTAGCAACGTCCGCCAGTCGAGCCAGCTACTTCTTGTTTAGCCCTCTGCTAAACTGAATGGGGATAAAATAATTTAATCTTATGGCTCTTCTAGATTGTCCAAATATTATCGGACCAAGTGAATTATATCCTGATAGTGAAACGAGTCGTTTTGCAGATGTTGTGATGCTCATAAAAATGTATCCACTGATTTACAGATGTCTCTTTCCGCATGTACGTCTATGGGGAAAAGTCTTTTTGGGCCCAGTGGCATCACACTACAAAAATTCACTTCAAAGCCCGGCACACTTTCTGGGGGCCTGGGGGAGAGAGGCGGAGTACACACCGTGACTTGACGCTCTATCAAACGTTAGCTACATAAAGGCAAACTTGAAGACCTAGCAGTGAGCCTTTACCACCAGTCAGCAGAAGGCTAAACAATTAGCAACATTTTTTGCCACCATTCTCAACATTTTCTCGCCACCACTGAATCAGGCTTTCACTGGAGGGACATGCACGCACATCTGCATTTGTAGGACAGCCAATAGGAATCTAAATTGATCTGTCATTGGCCAAAGATTTTCTAAAGCCTGTAAATAGAGCCAAGAGGAGTGACAGAAGTCCAGCGCTCTCTTAGTCCAGTTGAATTGTAATATGGTGAAAAGTTATTAAAGGATTTTTGCCCACTTAAGCCAATATGAAACTGCCTACCCCAGCTTTAATCCCAACTTCATATATTTAATGGCACAATTTACTGTTTCAGTTTTTACAGTTCACTCACTTTTACTGTTTCACCTTTATTGCATGCATCACACCAGGGGAGCTACCATATTTAGAAATACACTTAAATAGAGAAGTAAGCTATTTCACAACACCCTTGTGATAGTGTATGATAGCTTGCACAGCTCACTAAGGACTTCACCGAAAGCAGCAGTCACCTAGATTCTCGTAATTCTGTTTCAAGTAAGATCAGTCTATCAGTTTTGCAACTGAGCTGGACAAGAACATCGTTAGTATTAACAGGCAATGAGGCAGCAATCCTTATGCTCCTGTTCCTCTTCTGTTTTGTGTTGTAGTACACCCAAAATGATCTTTAGCTGGATAGATTGTGTGATTTGATGCATCACATGTGATGCACATACTGATATCAGGCACAGTAGCAGCTCTACAGTGATCAGTTTTTAAAAATCCTATCAGCTTTCCTCAAATGAGGTTTGAAAAGATCTTGGTTGAGAAGTTTTACTTTGGCTCTCCATTTTAACCTTCAGTTGGATTCAGCTCTATGCTGCTTTGCCATGTGCGTAGTCTACAGCTGTCCCATCACTCAGCGGTACTGCCTGAACCCTTTCTCTCTCTCTCCCTCTTTGAAAATGTCTCTCTGTACCGCCCCCCTCATCCACCAACTCTCCCTAGTTATTTATACAGTGGAATGTGCCAGGCCTTAGATTTTTGTGATGTTAGCAGGCCAACGTCTCTCCTGTTACACAGGAAGACATCACTGCTAATTTTAGCCCGGCCCTGTATGACTTTTTTCCCTCCCTCTACTGATCAGGGAAAGGGCCAATTATGAATCCACAACATCTACTAACTACGCAGAAGCATAAAGATGTCTACTGTGTGTTGTGATGTCATGCATCTTTAATGCACTTGTTCACTGTATAATATCTCTATTCTCTTTTAATGTCTGCATTTGATGTGCGTTATTCTGTCAAATGTTTGCAATAACAGCACTAATGAGTAACTGAATTTAAAAATAATAAAAGCAAAACAATAGTCACACAAAGATGATGATACTTAAGCATAAATGTTTAAATCTAGCTCTAATTTGGCCACTTGGGGGCAGTGAAACAAGTAGTAAACACAACGTTGAAATATTATCATCTTTGAAGGCGAAAGCATTAGCAAATAGTTACCTATTTCCACTGATACAGAGCAGCATTAGCATTCACTCGGGGATATGTTTCCCACTCACCTCTATTTTTGGTCTCCACCAACTCCTGAGAAAAATATCTGGCACTTTAGCAGGTAAATGCTTCACTATGCTCACCTGTTAGCTGCTAAATTTAGCTGACATTTGTTGCTAGGCAGTTAGTGCACAGTGAGTTAATCAGCTTTTTCTTTGAAAACTGCTGCTTGCTGCAGCCGAAAACAACTGATATGAGCAGATAGTGAACCAAAACAATAAAGTTGCAGCTGTAAAACCAAAACAATGACCTGAAAAATAGAGCTTAGGGAACTGTACGGTTAAGCGATGGTTATTTGTAGGTTCATTACTTCAAGTGACACCTTAATCATTATACACTCTGTACATTCATGTTTAAATATTGATTATTGCAGCTTCAAACATGCATTAACAAATTCTTGGCCACTTGGTGGCAGTGGAAACAAGCTGTAAATTGATATTAGCACCTTTTGAGTTGATATGATGAACTTGTTAGCAAACAGTTGCATATTTACACACCCAGCTAACATACAGCAACATGAACTTTTTATTTTGAACTGTGTCTCTGGAAGTTGAAGAGGCTGGTGAAACTGAAGTAAACAGGAATTTGATAGTGATTTTGTTTTAAAAGGTTGCATTGCTTCTTTAAAGCTTGCAGAGGAATACAGTGTTTGAATAGGCTTAATACTAGGAACTTTAGACGTCACCGCTGAGCATGACCATGGCCCCTTTCCAGTGTGTTTGGACACTGTCCTCACCATGTTGTCTTTCTCCCGGACCATTAATGTGAGGGAACAGGTGGAGCTGCAGTTACACTGTGGAAATCCCCTACATCGCCATGTTGCTTTTATAAGTCGATATAAGAGTAGATCAACAGAAAAAGCTTGTTTAAAGGACAAGAAATCCCAAGTGGTAATTATAGAGTTTATTAGAGCCATTTAAAGACTTGCAGTAGGAGACTGTGTTGTCATAATCACATTGCGTGCTCACATTCAGTAGAATAGAGTAACAGTTCATGAAAAACAGTGGACATGACAATAAGTAAACGTGGTTGAAGTACTGAATTTGTCCCAGGTCTTTAATTATTAAGCCTCTCTGGGATCAGTAGCCATCTTGCAGTGTGGAGTAAGAAAAGTATATGATCTCATACAACACCATTAAGACTGATAACTATTTACACTTATTTTGTTGAACTGGATCTTAACACTCAGTCATGTTGCATTAAGTCAAAGCTGTGAAGTCACAGTATGGTCAGCGCTGACAAAACTACATTGAAAACAATTTTACAATGTCTACATTACCGCGCATTTAGCAAAACGTCTGTGCAGGAAATTGCAGAACATGCAGTTTGCCAATTCAGCTAGACAAAATCCCTTGATTGCTTTCTATGATTCAAATGTGGTATTTTATTTTCAGTGGAGCACGGGGAATATTTTCACCCTTTAATGCTCATAATCCTTAGTTAAGTGCCAAAAAACAGATTTTGGATTTACAGTAAATGCAAAACAGTAGCAGTCACATGCAATAAAGAAAAGCAAAGAATATTAACTGTCCATGTATCACAATGAAGAAACCAATTCAAATTAACTGTTTAGTTTTATTGGAGTCCACTAGAAAATTATTATTCTTAAGGTTATCATATTTTACTTAAGTCGGAAATATCGCAATACAGAATGACATCATCATATATTTTTGGCCACTGGATAAAAAAACTTTTCCAATATGAGTATAAATGTTATTTAACAATTATTGTCTTACACAAATTAAGAATTTTGGCAATGTAGTGATTATAGCCGAGGAGTGTTTTTGTGCTGTAGGTTTAATTTTCTGGGGCTGGTTGCACAAAGCACCTTAACTGAAGATTCTCCTTTAAATAAAATCGGTTGCACAAAACATTCTTAAGTCTTCCCCTTAAGATTTCCTTACGTTTTCTCCTTTTCTTGGTCTTATACTTTAGAATTGCTTAAAGTTTGTTAAACTGTTGAACAGAGGGCCTTAGCCAAAGTAAGGAAAAAAAACACAAGGTGCCACAGACTGCATCTTAACAGCAACATGGCTGATTTTATGCCAATAAATTAGGAAAATGAAGACATCCCAACAAGAGTGTTACACAACCTGGAGAGCCTGATGGACATCCTTAATGATGAGCAATTCATTTTATGCCACAAATGTGACCCGAGGTCAATTTATGATTTGTCTCAATGCGTGGAGTTGGATCACTAGACTTTCTGAAGCTGCGCTCTTCCAGCCCCGTCACAATTATTGATTGCTCTGTGGTTTTATGCAACCGGATCTTTCCACTTAGTTATTGGTGAGGTATTTCATGAAAACAAGTCAACAGTGTGCCACGAGATTCACAGGGTTTCAACAGCCCTCACCCATCTGCTGCACACCGTGGTGAAGTTCCTATCCAAATGTTGCAATTTCCTCCCATGTTTGTTTCTTCATGTTTGCTGTTATTTTCAGATCAAATGAACTTTTTCTGGTTTGTTCTTTTTTTTATTGAATTCCTCTAGAAGTGTGATTTTTTTCTACCTCCAACCAATTTTGTTATACTAAGGTGTAACAACAGGCAGCCCTGGCTATCACAAGGGCATGCTCAAGCAAACAAATGGTCTCCATGGAAACAGCAGACTTTAACTGCTGTAAAATCTACAGTACAGTAAATGTCTTAATGTCTTTCCTTCACTAAGGACACATTTTAAGACATTATGTGAACACCCTTAAGTCATTTCCTCTGCCATGGAAAACTAAACCCAAAGTGTCATACTTAAGGAGCAAACTGAAGGTGCTTTCTGCAGCTGGCCCACAGACATTGGTGAATTTTAATATGACAAAAAAGAACAGATTGGTTTTGGCTCTAGATTCAAGAGAATTACTAAAACAAGGTAACTTTTACTGTAGTAGCATGAAATCGTTTCAAGCCTGTTATAATACACTGCCATGCTCTAAAGTGGTTATTGCATGTCAGAAACTATTTCAGGGAAATTAATTTGCAGGCTGTGAAATCAAAACAAAACTAAAACCAAAGCTATAAGGGGCTAAACTGAAAGAGACTTAAGACTTTTGTAATAATTCTCCATGGTTTCATCATTACAAGCAACTTCTGTCACATTACATGTAGCAGTATTTAGCATTTTACCATCAATAAGTCACTCTAACACTGGATGTATGATGATAAGCATAAAACAACTTAGAGTAAACGCTGACAGCCTCTTCATTCATTATGTGACCCCAGCAGTGCTGGAAATAACGTTGTGCAATATCATTTTAATATAACACATTACTCAAACTAATACCTAAACAGTCACAGTGAGAGCACAGTCATTCTGCTTCAGCATAATATCCCAGCACATAGCCTGTGCCAAAGCGTGCTTCAGCTTACACTCAAACGCTGGGTTATTTTTGTCACAAGACTGAGGATCATGTCAGCTTTTCCCCTTTGCTAAATTAATGTTGAATTCATAAATGGAGAAACTAAAAAAACACTGAAAAGGTCCACATAAAGTGCAGCTGCCAAGGAAACAAAGACACTCTCCATGACCCGATGTTACATAATCAACAAACCATGTAATTAAGCCTGTAGGTATCTGCAATTATGAAAGTACATTTTGTGACCTCAGCCATTAGCTATTTAGTATGAGCTGTTATCAATGCATCAGGGTGTTAAGTTAGTGCCTTTTTTAGCCTAGGTTTATTTAGAAATATGAATATTCTTAAGTGTGTGAGCAAACTCTCAGCACGCTCACTGTGTTCTTTTGTCCTGAGCACCCTGTGCTGCTATGTGAATTGAAATGTCATTTCTAAGCGTAGCTATTTCTGTGTACTGAGTTATACTCGGTGGTGAAATGAAATGTGTAAGCAGTAATGCCTTTTCCTTTCCCTCAGGGGAAACAGTTCTTAGATACTGAGTCATTCAAAATGCACCATGTGATGGCAACGTTACAGCATATTCAAGAATTATTACACCAAATATTAGCAGCAGCTGATTTTGTCATGTTCACAGAACAATAGCTGTATTATCTTTTATGTGTGCAGCAGTGAGTATTTAAATCCATCATAGCCTTTGGAAATAGGATGGCTTTGTGTAGTCAGTGTAAGCAGCCAGTACCACATTCACTGTGAGAGCTAACAGTGTTCCAGCAATGCAGAGGAGTGAGGAGCTCCCTTTAGCTGTTGCAGTGATTCTCCCCTTCTCTGCCGACAACACAACATCAGCTCGTTACACCGGTTGAAGAATAAGACACAGACACATGGGGAGGAAGGAAAAAATGAAAAATGTCAACCAATGCTGTAGAACACTGATCTCAAGAGGGCTGGATCACTCCCACTGGTTTTTCTGCCTATCGGTGTGCACTGCCTGTGGGGTGGAACACAGCGGGGGAAGATGCTTACACTGTCGCTGGCTATTGTGTGGACAGGGGGGCTCCCTCAGAGTGGATGATATGCATTCAACAGACATTTCCACCTGCGGATGGAGATCTATGCTCTATGCTTTTTCAGAAACGGATTCTCTTAGAAGAAGTGCTGACACTCTGAGGTGCAACTTGTTATATAATGGATTAAAGTGCCTTCTTTCCATTTTTCTTTGCATTTAAGAAGCTTTTACCTGCATGTTAGCAGCCTTACAGTATATAACAAGTTGGATCTTTTAAATCCAAGTCAGATATTAATAGCTGAGGTCTTCATAGAAAATTTCCTGATTCAGGCGTGTAGTAATGGCTCGGAACCCCCAGTGTATCTCGGGGAATACCCTGCTGCTGAATGTAAGCCAAGGCAAAAAATACCTGTCGAGGACATACCAACAGTGGCCATGAAAAAAAATCCAGACCAAAGAAAAAATCAGGCAAGTGCTATTCCATGTTATCTTTTTAAATCATACGTCTATTTATTATACTGATTTGACCATTTACTGTATGTAGAACATACAAGCTTGTAAAAGACTCCATGTGATATGTTGACAGAGGCATTGTGTTAACATTGCTGCTCTGGCCACACAATGTTTTTGTTAACTGACGGTGTCGGTTGCAATGATAATGATTAAAGGAGATGAAGCTGCTCTGTACACTCTTAATGGAATGGGAGACAAGATTTGATCAGTGTTACGGTGGAATATAATCACATTGGCCGGGAGAAACTAGCATTAGAACTCTGATTAAAAAGGCACTGCTTTGAAGTAACTTACAAGAATTACCAGTTTCATTAAATTGCTGATATGCTGTGATGTTTCTCAGACTGATGTTGCTTGAGCTTCTTTATTGTTAGATATACATATCGTGAAACTATTAACAATATCCTAAACTGGAAACAGTTTCTAACCCAATGTTACAGTGTGATTCTTAAAGGGACAGTTCACCCCCAAAATCAAAACTATACATTTTTCCTCTTTCCTGTAGCGCAGTTTATGAGTCTAGATTGTTTCAGTGTGAGTTGCAGAGTGTTGGAGATATCAGCCATAGAGATGCCTGCCTTCTCTCCAATATAATTGAACTAAATGGCACTCAGCTTGTGGTGCTCAAAGTGCAAAAGAAAAACATTTGAAAAACTCAACAGCAATGCTTTTTTTCCAGAAATCATGCCCTGGTTACTTACTTACTTGGTTAATCCAAGATGTTAGTATCGTTTTAACAGGATAAAATGGTGTTGTGTCTGTAAGCTGTAATCCTCGAGTGCCGTAACTCTTTCCCACTTTGATGTACTGTTTGCCGGAGCTAGATCAAATGAATGATTCACAACTGATATATTATCTGAAGCCTAATTTTTATACAAGTAATATTCATACAGGTTTAAATAAACAATTTGATTGTATTTCCCAGTCTTCACTGGGCAACAGTTTTGTGTGAAAGGAATTACAGGCCTGCCCCATATAGACGCCTGTCCCAAATATAGGCCTGTTGATTTCAGTGATTTAAGCAAATAATAGCCTGGGCTATAAATTCAAGTTTTACGATATTTCCTTTCTACCAAACTACACCTGCCAACCATATCACCACTAGAAGGAAGCGTACATCTACTTACGGACGAGAGGCTTGTCAACATGACAGCACGAGATGTAACCATTAATGTTGTGATGACTTGATTTTGTGTTGTCTTGATATTGTTATTGCTGCAGCCGTCGTGTCATCAATATGTTCCCCTTTGTAATCATGTTTTTTTTGTATATAATAGTGTCTTTTAGCAGATAAATTATTCTCTGTTTCCTGCCCAGGGACTACAGATGAAAATTAGTTTATAGCTAACTCTGGTGCAGCTCAAATAAATAAAATAAAATGGAATAAAATATAATAAAATAAATGTCGTCCTTCTCAGCTGAGTTGTAACATTAGCTAGCTTAGTGGTGCTAAGTGAGCTAGCAGTAGATGCACGCTTCCTTCTGTGCGATGATACGGTTGGCGGGTGTAGTTCATTAGAGAGAAAATAGTACCTTCATGAAACTGCTTACAACAAGGACTGTGGGTTATTTTGAGAAACTGGGTCATGATTTCTGGAAAGAGACATTGCTGTTGAGTATTTCAATGTATTTTTTGGCACTTTGAGCACCGCAAGCTGAGTGCCATCTAGTTCCATTATATTGGAGTGAAGGTAGGCATCTCTATGTCTTGCACACTCTACAGTTCACACCGAGACAATCTAGACTGATACATAGCACTGCAGGTAAGAGGAAAAATATGTGATTTTGATTTTGACTGTCCCTTTAAATTAGCAGAATTGAAAAACAGAATTAAGAAGATGACTGAATGACAAAAGTCTGTTTTCTTTTCCCCTCTTAAAAATGCCACAACCACAAAGAGGGGAAAACTGACATTGAGGTAGTGCCCAACAAAGTATAAATCTCATTTTGGAGGATGTAACTTGAGCTGTGTGGTTTTCTGCAGGGTTGCAGTGACAGGTTTATGAACCATACTTTTCTTAGACTATAGTGGGATATATACAAAAATACCCCATGCAGTCACTCACTGCCAGTGTACCCCTGTCAAGCCACGCTAATTAAGCTCTGTGATGTCTAATCGCTTCCTCTTCTGGAACTTGTGTGTTACTCAAAGTAATTTAAAGTTTTTTCTCCTTATGTTTGATAACCTCTCAAATTTACGAATGCAGCACATACATGGACAAATTTCCACCAGACTTTGGCATCCACTCTTTATCAACTTAAGCTCCTAAATAGATGTTCATCATTCACAATCATGTTCAGTATTACTAGGAAGAAGCTGGGGTTTGTCTTATGTCAAATTTTGACAGTCAATCAAATTTCAGCCGCTCTTAAAGGTGCCCTGTGCATTACCATCAGTGTCCCACAAAAAACTTATAGTTTGTATCCTTGAGTCTCGACAAATGGGGCGAATGCATTTTCTCCTTCATTAATATTTGCAAAGTCATTCTTTTAATATTTTGAAACCACTGTTTCATCTTTGTTTGCTAGCTTGTAATCTCCTTCCTTCTTGCTGTTTTTGGTGCATTGCTTTTTTTTATTTGTATATTAACGCCATCAATTTCCAATCAGTTAAATAGTGTTACACCATTGGCATTAATGTGTATGGTGTCAGTTGTGTGTACGTGCAGGGACAAACAAGATGGGGACCTGCTCATAAAACATTGCTTCCTAGTGCTAACAGTGGTCAACAAGACTAATGCAGTGTCCCAATTACACACTACACTATATACCACAGTATACAACATATTCATCTAAATGGTGTGATATTTTTGAAGTTAGTATATTAGAAACTAGTGAAAACATAACTGTTTTATACTAACTGGAAATGATATAATACTTGCACCTTCAGATGTCAGTCAAACTGCACCAAAGTCATTAGAGTACATCAGCTAGGAAGCAGGAATATCTGTACCAAATTTTACGGCAATCCATTTTGTAGATGTTGAGATATTTCTTTAGAAAATTGAAAGCTTTGACATGGCACAAGATGAAAGGTCATGGACTCCCAAAGTCAGTTCATCTCTGGGGATGATGTGTCTTAAACTGCATGACAGTCCATCCAACAGTTGTTGAGATATTTCAGTCAGTACCAAAGTGGTGTGCTGACTGACGTTGCCTTTCCTCGAGCCACACCACCAGCATGGCTAAAAACTAGTGTACCCTTAATTAGATTCTCTGGTGTATACACAGTCATATTCAATTTGGCACTTCCATGCAGCATGTGCAGAACTGCCCAAATTATAGCTTGTATAATTGTATAATGGCTGAAGCATCGTGTTTTATTTTCCTCTTAAATCTAGAATCTAATTTCTTCTGAAATTGGTCATGGAATATTTGGCTCTTTGCACAATGTGTCTGTTTTCTTTTTTAATCAAGGCGGATTAAGACAGACAGTAGCTTGTCATGGCCAACACAGCTCTTACCTTTTCTGTTTACACTGATACACGACTAGCTCCTGTATGAGAACAGCACTTTAATCGATATACATTTTATTACTTTTCTAGAACTGATTTCTGTGATGTACATTTGTGTCATTTTTGGGTCAACTCAGTATTTTAGATTTGGACAAAGTCTGTTGATGCTTTTAAAGGTTGTGTGGAAACAGCTGCACATTTTGTCAAGCCTATAAAATCTCATATAGTATGTGTAGACTCCGGTGGCATTTAGAACATGCTCATATAAAAACATTAAATATTTAACTGTTTCATTAGAATATCAGGTGCTATGGGAAAATTTGGGACTGCATTGGTAGTGTCCTAGGTGAGATTTTTTTTTCTGCAATACAGCCATATGTCTTAAATATTGCATGAATTAAAAGCGTTCAATGATATCATGATCTTGACACACATGTAAAATAATAACCACTTACAGAGTTAAGTGATTTTGCTTTTTTATAAAATAACCGATTAACATTGAAGATCAAATTATTTTCTATGAAACAGAATGGTAGATTTTGTCTTTGCAGTGTTTCTCTACTGTGTTCAATATGGCCAACATTATTCTATTGTGCTCTCTTACTGCAAGGGAACAACAGATAGCCACTGCTTTTTTTTTTTTAAGTAATTCCACCTACTGTGAAGCAAACACCTCATGAGAGCTGCTGGGATGCCAATGACTCAATAGTGCTTTCTATTTTGAGTTCCACCAATGACTGAATTTTCTCTCAGTCTGAGGAAAATAGTCATATCTTTCAGTGGTACAGTTGGAACAGATTTGTAGGTTTAAAAGGGGTAAAATGGAAAGAATGATTTTCTCCTGAAAATACTGAAATCCCTCTTTATTTTGCTCCCACTTAATGTATTCCCTTTCTTGATAATAACTTGCAGTTGTTTGTGAGATAATTATGACTGATAAAGACTCAGCAGATATTCAGCTGCAGCAAATTTAGTTCATTTAGCTTAGTGGTGCTAATGAGACCCCAAGGGGGACAACTTTTTAAGTCAAATGACAGTCATAATCAAATAGAGATGAGGTCCAATGCAAACTGCAAAACTCTTATTCTAAGAAGGTCAATGTGATCTTTGAATTGCAGATTTCAACATATTATGGTATTCTAAACCAGCATACTTGTCTTTTCTTCACAGCTGGGATTCTGGTCTAAAAATATTGCACAATTGAAATGTCACCTTCAACATTCACTTGCCTTTCACCAAACACCATTAAAGAGTAAACTGAAAAGGATAATGTAGTCTATTGGTTCCTATAGTAACAGTGTGCTCTCTATTCTGCCGCTATGGAAACATTGTTTTCCACTTCTACCGAAAGCTCAAAATTTGTACAATATTTCATTTTGAAAATGTTTTTTATTTACTATGAGTGATTCTCTTTGTAGTATCCCAGGTACTAATGTGACCCAGGCTATTCATCTCAACCAACAGTGTTCTTCAAACATTACTAAATCTAATTAGTGAGAAATGATTTTCCATTGTTGTCTTTATTTTAATCTATTTATTCATTTATTTATTTATTTTCAGATTCCGAAACAACAGAGGATGAAGGTGACCAATTTGAGACCAAAGAAGATAGTGGGGATGTTGAGGACCAGGCTGTGCATACAGGTATCCACCATGTTTCCAGCTTGCAATCATTCCTTTAGACATTTTTGGATTTCCTTGTATTTTTGTTTTACACATTTCCATCAATGCTACAATGTCATTAACATTTGTAGACATTGATGAGAATTCTGATATGTTACTAAAGAAACTGGCTACCAAAATACAGACATATTATTACCTTATAAATTTGTGATGGTCTTAGCAGCAACATTTGCAATTTTTTTGTGGTATTTGTGTCTATGTGATCGATATAATACAAGTGTAAAACACTGGCTCTTTAGCTGCTAATTGCTCCACTGCATCCACCAGCTAAGTTTGTGTGTCTCTGCTTGGTGCTGAGTAGGGATAGTGATGTTGGTTAAACAGGGCTTTTTCTGCTGCCTGCTTTGGCTGAGAACAAGGCTGTTGATAGCTATGTTTGTATTCTGGCAAACCAAAACAAAGCGCTCAAAGGCACCAAGATCCTCTATTGAGCTGAGGAGCACTATGTTCACTATGAGTGACCCCTTTACAATTTGACATTTGATCCAATGTTTGGAAAAGAAATGGAGCTTTACATTTGCCTCGTTTCATGATCAATGAAGATTGCTTACCTTTACCGTATGTCATATCTCCTTTTTACATGAGATGCAGTGATGGACAAATGTGCAGAAGATGACAGTAGAACACATGGACATGAGGATCACTCTAACACAACCAGGCAAGGCAAAGAAACATGCAAATGACCCTTCAGTTTTTAAAACAAGACAGTAGTCTGCTGATTGTATTATTCAGTCCCTCCAGGATTTCACAGGCTGTTTTTGGGATTGTTGCCACCAAACTGTCTGATATTACAGCAGCTTTTTTTAAGAAACTTGAGATGCATATTGCAGTCTTTATTAATGGAATTTTTTGCAATAAAATTGCAGAGGGGGTTGAGGGGGCAAAAAGTGGTTGTGATGTTGATGGTCACCACTCAGCAGTGTTGAAGGACCACCTCCATGAGCTGCTCTCCTTCTGCTCTCTCTGCCTGGTTAGCATGAGCTAACACAGCACAACGTAATCATCCCAATTCTTTATATTTTGCCACTTGGGCAGAAGCCCCGCAGTACTAGTTAACATCTGACACTGAGCTGGTAATCTCACACCAACATGGAAACAGCTCGACTCTGTCATTAAATGTGTAAATAAGCATTAAGTAACATTGTCCTGTGATGCTAATAGTTAGCCCCGTCACCGTTTGTGTATCTCTGTCCCAGGCACAGAGCAGCCGTTCCATACACATATAGAGAAAGAGCGGCTGAGTGTAACAGTATACTCAGCTCTACAGTGAAATGAGATTTCACCCATTTTAAATAATCAAATTTGCTGTAAAGTTGCGGTGATTGGAAAACATTGTGACATTGTGCAGAATTCACAGGGATTGGCTGACTTTGTGTTAATTGTTGCGTATGCAACATCGCAACATCCTGGGGGGACTGATTATTGGACACACATTCCATACTCAAATACAATACTCAGCAGATTAATTAGTACAACTTACTGATTCCAACAGATTTTGCTTCAAATCCCCTATTTCAGGAGTCAGTCAGAGAATTTTTCAAGAGAATCTCCCCCAGAGGCCCTCCACCACCATCACCAAGACTCATCAAACGTCCTTCGACCTCTCCAAAGCCAAGTCGCTCCGGTTCAACCACACCTCTCAGCTTGCGGAAGAAAACTGTTGTGCCAACTGACTACCAAGACACAGTGCCTGGGGAGTTTGAAGAAAAGGTTAAGCAGCCAAAATCTGTGTCCCAAAGTAACACCCAGGATTCCCGACCACAGACTCCACTGAGCGAGTACTCACGGAAAGAATTTACTTTCAGACCATCTCCAAAGCTTACCAGGGCAAGCTCAAAGGTGTTCGAAAAGGTCCGTGGCTTAGAAGAGCGGAGGCGAAGCCTTGATATTCCTGAGGGTTCCATCTCGGGAGGTTCCTGGGCAGGGTTCAATCGTGCTGGATCTGTAGACTCAGATGATGGAGGAAGCCGGTTGGGCATTTCTAGAGAAAGCTCAAGGGAAGATCTAAGGGAGGCTTTGAAAGAGGATGCTGCTGAACGACGATCTATGTTTAGACAGAGAGCTGCTTCCCTGGAGGACAAACCTCGCTACTCCCAAAAAGTTCAAGACATTGAAAACAAGTTCACGGAGGAGCTCCAGCGCATTAAGAAGCTTGTCGGTAAACCTCATATGAAAAAGTCATTTTCAACTGAACAGCTCACTCTAAAGGGCAAGCAGCGCCAGCCTTTCAGGAAAATTGAACCCATCCCTCCTCAGGTCCTTCAAAAGCTCCAAGAAAGGGAACGTGCCCAGTGGGCAAAGGAACAGAGAGAAAAGGATCTTAGTCAGCAACCAATGCAGCAACAACAGCAAACACAGCAAGAGCAGCACAAGTCCCAACCCCAAAGGACAGCAAGCACTGGTTCAACAACTGTAACAATCAGTCGATTTGGAGAAGTTGCGGGCACCCCTGAGTCCATGCAGTTATCTGACTTACCAGGGCAACGATCAGTGAGAGAATTAAGTAGAGTCAGTCCAGTGACGGAAATTATCCAGAGATCACCATCACCAGCATTATATCATCAACAAAGGGAAGAGTCACCAAGCAGAAATGTTGCTGAGATGACATTACGCAAGGTTGAACGAAGGCCACCAAGTCCGCTTGTACAAAGGGTATCCCGAATGCAAGAATCCCCGCACATTCAAGAATCACAAAAGGACGAGACTTCAGGGAGAAAGACGCCAATAGAGGTAGCATTAAGAAAAATTGAAACCAGACCTGAAAGTCCACTGGTACAAAAAAGGGCTGCCATTGTGCAAGATCTTCCTCATCAGCCTCCTTCAAAACCCCCAAGGATGTCACCAGTCACTCCAACAGAGGAGAGAATGGAAGTAGATCTACCTAAACCAGCCTTAAAGATTAGAATCCCTGCGATTGTTGTTGAAGATATAAAAATGGAAGTGGATGTTCCTGTAAAAACGAGTGAGCCTCAGCCAATAACTGCTAGTGCTAAAGAGGGACGACAGCTGAAGACCAAAGGAAAGAACCGTCGCCCTCGACCCATGTCTCCAGAGTTAGGTTAGCTCTGTTGTGCTTCTTTCATTTAACATTCTGTGATAGTGTGAAGTTTTAATCTGCTTGCTTTTTGTGTTTAATCAACCAATTATTCAGTCTTTACTAGAGGGGCGTTTCCTCAAATTTGATCACAGGGTGAAATGACTTCAGGCTTGTCTTTTGTTAAACTGTGCAGATTCTTCAGACGATTCTTATGTGTCTGCTGGAGAAGACCCATTGGAGGCACCTGTATTTGAGTTTCCACTGCAGGACACTGTAGCATCCGCTGGTGCAGATGTGCTACTAAAATGTATCATTGCCGGCACCCCAACTCCTGAAGGTAACATGTTGTTCTTTGTATTTTAACTACAAAAACCTTACAGATCATTTTCAATAAATGGCGTAATTTGTCTTCTCTGTCTTCTCTGATGAAGTTTCCTGGACAAAGGACAACACTGAAATCACTGGCATTGCAAACTACACGGTCAAAGTGGAGGGTGAACGATATACTCTGCTCATCAAATCAGCTAGAATAGGTGATGGTGGGAAATACTGTGTAACTGCTGTTAATCAGGTGGGCAGAGCATCCAGCAGTGCCACCCTTATTGTCAAAGCAGGTACGTTTGACTTTGGGGATATCAGATTAAATTTAAGTGGGTATATGTACTGTAGTACTGTTCAGTGGTGGTTAACTCTGCAAAACTTGAAACCTAATATTAAATGATTTAAATGGCATTATGTTGTACAGGAAGTGCTAAGTGCTTGTTTTGTCAAAATGACTAGAATGACTCAGTTGCTTATTTCAAACTAGAGCAGCTCAACCAGATAAAAGATTATGGACATTAACATGAAAAGCATCATGCTGCTGTGTCCAACATGACAGACATATTTATTTATTGTTATCAAGACATACTGTATTTCTGTCCATTTAACGGGGAAGTGAGTTATTATGTTATTGTTATGACAGCCAAAAATGAAATAGGAGTCTTAATTTTATTCCCATAGATTCATTTTAAAAATAGCTTTCATATCAAAAGTAGGGCAATGTATCTAACAATAACTTTTAATTTGAAAAGCTTTTATTCTCTGTCTTAAAATATATATATGTCTTTGTGGTCTCTTCCCAACAGGGCATTGTGTTTCAGCTGATTTCTCTCCTGCTCCCTTGTCATTATCTCACCGAGCAAAATGTCTGTGCCATATATTCCAGCTGAACAACCTCACTTATAGTTACCATAGCAACTCAGAGGCGAAACTGAACCTATAAATTGCCCACTGAGGCTCACTGGCTCCACCCACTGTGAATCCACTATTGTTTGGATATCACATTTGACATCTCAGACTTTAATTATATTTTTAGAGGGGCTTTGTTTTTGTTGGTTATTTTTACTTGAACTCCTTGACATTGCTCTCATTGACTGTCCTCTCAGTAAGAAAAAAGCAAAGTTTACAGAGACACAATGAAAGGTACATATAGGAATTATTTGAAAGCAGGATCAGCTGAAACTCCAACATGAAATACAATGTAACCTTATTGTTTTTACAGAGTCCATACAGGAGCTAAAGGGAAACCTTGGGGTGCCTAGGGATATCAGCAGCCCTATTACATCTGATGAGGAGTATCTCAGTCCCCTGGAGGAAGGCATGGATTTTGGAGGGCCAGAGCTGAAGCAAACTATCGACACACGATTCAGGAAACCCCCTGTTTTCCTGGTGAGAATGTACAGAGCTAGGTCTCATTAATACATAACTGACTTTCCCTTTTAGGGTATGACATTGGTATGTTTAGCACTGATACTTACTCAATTGCATTTTGATGAATGGTTGCAAAATTTTGCATGAAAGTGTTATCTATAGAGTATGTATTTTATTCTATCAATATTAATCTTCCTGTAGGAACATGTTGTCCACTGTGTGATCATCCCATCATTACATCTGTCAAATATAACTTGTACAAGTAAAATAAAGTGCATATCTCAGCTTCTAACTTACATTGCATTTCAAACAGGTAACAATGAGTGATCAAGCTGTCATTGAAGGACAGGAAGTCACCATGTCTGTCCGAATAAGTGGACAACCCAAACCCATGCTCTATTGGTAGGTCCCCCCACTTCATCCAACAACTTAAAATCATTGCTTGCATGGGACATGGAAAAGACTTTCTCCAGATCTCAAATCATCAGCAAGCTCGCTTGATTGCAGTGTTGCGCATGAATGTGCTAAAAGAGCACATTCATTGAACATGCTCATGTTTTTGGTAAATGGTAAACTGAGCGTATCCATTTGCAAGTTATAAATGTGAGCACTGTTAACTCTTGAAAGAGTTAAAGACACTCGCACAGTGGTTTTTACAGCTCCAGAGGAATTACAGGTCTGGCATGCTGATGCTGTGTGGGAAACCCATATATGTGTTTTCCTATCTTAGTTTGAACCAAACCTTTTCCTTTACCTAACCACAGACTTTGAGGCAGCTCTTGTGAAGTGTGAACGTGCACAACTCTGCTTGATTGCATAGTTTGTTCTAGAACTTGCTGCTTTATTGCATCTGTTAAAGGAAGTGGAAGATTCATGTTTACTGCCTAACAACCTCCAGGCTGGCAGAAAGAGTCTTAATAGGGAAAAGTGAAGAATATCATGCTTCCTCCGTTTACCATGGAGCTGCTCTGTGCCCAGACACACAAATGTCTGGCAGAACTAATGAGCTCTTACACAACAATCTGGAATTCACATTCAGTGTTGAGGCAATCCAAAAAAGAGCTGGATCTGATTGCACTTCCTTACAAGAGTCATGTCCTTTAGCGTTTGTAGGACTCTTCCTTATATTATGTATTATCAGCTAATGGTTCTTCATTGCTGTTAGCAAAAGATAAGGCTGGTAATATTCTATATTTTTCTCTTTGTCAACAAATCCCATGATATATCTTATTCTTTTGTGCCATATGGTTCTGTAATTGTCAAGTAACTACTGAAAACACATCAGTGGGCCACTCTGTGACCTGGGTGACATGTTCCGTCACCGCCACAAGCATGAGTACTGTAGCACTGTAGTTTTGAGTCAGTCCCACATACACCACTCTGCTGCTGTAAATACTCCCTAGTGCACCATCTTTGGTGTTGAATTAAAAATAATTTATCACACTTCTCAGATGGTCTGGTGTCAGCATGGCTCACCAGTTTTCTCCATTTTGCTGAGAAAAATGAGAACAAGTGTATTTTACTGATAAAGCAACAGGGCATGCATTGCTGCATTATCGGTAACAGGGAATGCACTGGGTCAGATGAGTGCAAGGCATGGTCTGTTTCACTTATACTCTGACAATTTTGAATTCAAACTATATATAATATGTTAGCACGTAAGAGTAGTTTGAATTTTATAAAAAAGTCAATGGAAAAGACGATGGGGATGTATCAACCGATGGACTAACTCAATGCAGGCTTTGGTCTTTTCATGGGACTTGTTGACAATAAGTGTAATATAATGCCAGCCTTAGCCTTTAATATAGGAGACAAGAATAGGCTGAATCACACAGGCAGGTTCTGTCATTGGAGTTAGTCATCATGACTCTCGAGAGACAACAGCAGAAAAGAATGTGCTAAACATAATATTGGCAGTCCTGGATAATGTATCCCACCCCCCACCCCCTTCAAACCAGCCAGAAGAGAGCTTGTGTTTGAGAAAAAGTGTGTGCTTGGTCATCCTTCATTGCATAAATTAAGTTTAAAAAAGCTCTGAGTGGTGTATGTGTGATTCATCTCTTGTTTTAACACACAGCAACAATTGTTCCCTTCATTCTCCTCTTTTGTAGGCTGAGGGACAGAGTTACGGTTAAAACAGGCCCACGTCACATTGTACGTGAGACAGAAGAGGGCATTTTTGAAATGACCATCAAGTCTGCGATGAGGTCGGACTCTGGGATATACACCTGTAAGATCATTAATGAGTATGGGACGAAGCAGTGTGAAGGAAAGCTGGAGGTAAAAGGTACGCTTCTTTTCAAATGGTCCAGCGCTTGTTGTCATCAAGAATGTACAAATCCTCTTTCCACTTTCTTTCTGTGTTTAATAATGAAGGTTGTTTTTGTTAGTTTTGCTACATTGTGACTAAATTCCTGAGACTAGTTTACTTGTTAATCAGCATGTACATTGATACCATAACTCCAAGTGAAAACAAACATTCTTTGTGACCATTGAGTAGTTCATACTACCAACATTCAGGTGTCACTTAACAGCACTCTTCAGAAAATGTCCTTTATTTACACCCAGCACCACCAATCGAGCCAGGTCTGGCTATCATCCGCCCGGTCAGGGACATCACAGCCAAGGCTGGAGAGACAGTTTTGTTTGAGTGTCATGTCATCGGGCCGAAGGACACTGATGTGGACTGGCTTGCAGATGGGAAACTGATCCAGCCGGCACTCCTCAACTGTAAGATGCACTTTGATGGAAGAAAATGCCGGCTGTTGCTCAACTCTGTACATGAAGACGACACCGGGACATACATGTGCAAGCTCAGCACAGCTAAAGGTATGTCTCAAGAGTAAATATCACAATACATGTGGTGTAAAACTAAACTGAATTTATGTATTGTCTGTTTTTACTCTTCAGAGGAAGTGACCTCATGTGGCAAACTCAAAGTCATCCCTTCGATTGAACCTCTCTTCACTCGCAAGCTAGACGTTCTAGAAGTGATTGAAGGGCGTAACGCTCGATTTGACTGCAAAGTCAGTGGGACGCCATCTCCAAGGGTCATGTGGAGCCACTTTGGTAGGACAGTACTTCTTGTGCCCAGGTGTATCACCGAGCATCTTAACCTTACAGGGATAGTTGGATCCTTTGAACTGGGGTTGCATTAAGTACTTATCCATAGTCAGTGTAATACATACAGCAGATGTCAGTCAGCATGCCCCAGTTTGGAAAGACAGGCTGGAGTCTGACATGGAAGCTAAGCAATGTACTGCTGTGGAGAGGCAACTAAAAAAAGTCTCACCAAAAAAAAATCAATATCAGTTTAAGTGTATGCTATATTTGGAATATTTTTTACCACTTTACCTTGCTGTTACACAGCAATTTCCAACAGGGAACTGAAGCCATGATATTGCTCTCTTCAAAGCCAGACTCCATTAAGAAAAATAGTAATTTAGCATCTCTGCAGAAAAGAGCTGCTGCATCAGTCAGTTACTTTGTTTGTGTTATTGTTTGACTTTGGTGTTTAAAAGGGTTAGTTCGGATTCACTAAAGTCACAGAATAAGACCAGTTAACTAACTAATCAAGGCAGCAGTAGACCAGCAGCTCCTATGTTTAGCCACGTTAAATTACTGTTTTTCTCAATGAAGTCTGGTGACTTTGACGAGAGCATAGACAGGGAACTGAAGATGTTAACGGCCTCTATGCCAGAACCAGCTGTCAGACAGAAAGGTAAAGCAGTGACAATATTCTCAATATAATGTACACTTAAAGTCCTACTGATTATTTTAGATGGGACTTTTTTTAGGTGGCTAAAATACATTTTGCTTTTGCCCCGTGTTCACAGCAGTACATAGTTTGGCTTCTGTGCAAGCCACTTCTCCAAACTGGGGCTGACTGTCATCTACTGTATGTAGACTGACTATGGATAAGTACCTCATACAACCCAATTTCAAAAAAATCTTAACTATCCCTTTAACATCCAAGCCTTTGTGATATGATTTATTGGTACCTTTTCTTTAATATTTTTCACCCTCTCTGAGTTTTGCTGTCGATTTTGGGAATTATAACATGTTATAACTAAAGTGATGTATAAATACAGCCTCTTTTTTCTCTTTAGACCATCCGCTCACAGAAAGTGAGGACGTTCGTATTCTTCAGGAGGGTGGCCGCCACTCTCTCGTCATTTCTCATGTCACCAATGAGGATGAGGGTTTTTACACCGTCACAGCCCGTAATGTTCACGGAGAGGCAGAGAGCTCAGCTGAACTTTACATACAAGAACCAAGGCCAGCCATCTCCTCACAGATGTAAGATTATGAAATGTTATTTTTATGCAGTATTAGACATAAAGAGGCAATCCGCATATCCTGCTATGTGCCACTCTCTACATCCTCTGTTTCATGTCTTAGGGCTAAACTTGAGAAGATGCCGTCGATCCCAGAGGAGCCAGAGGTCCCAGAGAACGAGGTGGAGCGTTTCACTATGCCTGACTTCATCAAACCCCTTTATGACCTGGATGTGATTGAGGGAAAGGAGGCCGTGCTCAAATGTAAAGTGGCTGGTTTGCCATACCCCACCATCGTCTGGTTTCACAATGGCAAAAGGATAGAGAGCACTGAGGACAGGAAGATGACACAGTGTAAGTGTTTCAACATGGATAAACAGTCACTCAGTCACTCAGTGTTTAGGTGCATCAGAGTACTCAAGCCTTTACAAAACAATTACACTTGGGCTAATTTATTTGAGATTTACATAATTTTAAAGTGAAATGAATATGTTAATCAAAATGAACAAGGCACTTTAACGACTACATGGCTTAAAGATAACTCTCTAAAATCAACTCAGTATGCCCTTCCATTAAATAAAAGCCTGTTATGGCAGTGTGTAATGTATCATGTTCAGACTGACTTTAACCTGCCCACGTTCTACGCAAATAATCTCATGGATAATAAGCATTTCTCGAATTTCATTAACTGCCACTTTTCCAATACAAAGAAAATGATAATCTCTAAAAACATCGAGTATATACCCTGTTTATAATAGCATATCTGGCATGCAAAAGTTTGGGCGCCCCTAGTCAAACTGCGAATAGTTGAGTAGCAGATTAATTGATTTCCAAAAGAAAAAAAATGCTAAGATGACACATTTCTGTAGTATTTTAAGCAAGATGACTTTTTTATTTAAATCTTTTCCAGTTTCAAAATAACAAAAAAGATTAAGGTTGGGCACCCTGCATGGTCAGTACTTAGTAGCGCCCCCTTTGGCAAGCATCACAGTTTCGAAACACTTTTTTGTAACCATTTTCACCAATTCTTATATATATATATCTTATATTTATATATATATATATATATATATATATATATATATATATATATATATACATATATATATACATATATAGGTAGGTATCGGTAGTCCATTGTGGATTTCAAGGTGTGTTTAGGATCAATGTCCTGTTGTAGAATTCATCCTCTGTTCATCTTAAGTGTTTTTACAAATGGTGTGAAGTTTGCTTCACTCTATCTGAATCCATTTCCTCCCTTTACCTGTGAAATGTTCCCTGTGCCACTGGCTGCCACACAACCCCAAAGCATGATCAACCCACCCCCATCTTTAACAGGTGGACAGGTGTTCTTTTCATGAAATTCTGCATCCTTTTTTCTGGACTTTTGATTTGCCTTTCTAACAATCCTACAAGCAGCTCTCTCTGAGAGTTTTCTTGGTCTTCCAGACCTCAACTTGACCTTCACAGTTCATGTTAACTGCCATTTCTTAATTACATCACAAAATGAGGAAACAGCTACCTGAGAACACTTTGCTGTCTTCTTATAGGCCTCTTCTGCTTTGTGGGCAGCAGTTATTTTAGTTTTCAGAGTGCTAGGCCTCTGTTTAGAGGAGCCCATGGATGCTGATTGATGGGACAAGGTTTCAGGAGTCAGAGTATTTATAAAACTTTGAAATTTGCATCACCTGGCCTTTACTAACAATGATTGTGAACAAGCCATAGTCCTAACAAGCTAATTAAGGTCTGACATGCTGGTAAAAGGGGTGCCTTAACTTTTGCACAGTCCTCCTTTCCTTTGTTCACTCTAAAATTATACAAATCAAAAATAAGGATCTAATCTTGCTTAAAATGTTGAAAAGCATGTTTCATCTTTAACTTCATGCCTTTTGGAGATCAGTTCAGTGCCCGAACTTTTGCATGCCACTATATTTTGTCATAAAGAACACTGTATACTGAAACAACAAATACGATGTTTGTCAGTGCCCTCGAAAACCACACATGTGACAGTTACATAACCAATCATTCACCTGTATGGTTCAGGCCTGGTTAAGTTTAGGCAACTACAACTACTTGATTAAGATTAGGAAATGATTGTGGTCCTGGTATTTTGTAAGCGGGGACTTCATTTGATTTGACATTGTTACAGTGAGCTAAATTGCATAAAGATGCTAACAGACCTTTGCTTCCTCCTGTAGATCGTGACGTCCACAGCTTGGTCATCCGCTCGGTGTGCCATGCCCACGGTGGTGTTTACAAGAGTGTCATCTCTAACAAAATTGGCAAGGCCACCTGCTATGCTCATCTCTACGTCACAGGTGATTATCATTCCTTTTTTTGGCATGCACCTCAACAAAAACACAATGGGCCTCATACAAGAACCGCTCATATGAACAGATTTGTTCCAGCAAAGGCAGAACAGAAACATTCATGGACCTGTCATTCCATTGTCATCATTTTCAGATATCCTCCCTGACCCTCCTGATGGCACTCCAGTAATAGAATCCATCACTGGCAAAACCATCACCTTAAGCTGGAAGAAACCAAGGAGGCTAGACCCTTCCATTGGTACACAAGAATGTCATTCATAATTGTTTTGTTCACCAGATCAAATAAGTAAAATATGAAGAATTTATCTTGATTAGAGCAAACACATTAAACACAGTGCATTCTTACGTAGACCAAAGACATAAAGATCTTTAACAGAGAGTGAAATAACAATGAAAGACTGATATACATACTGAGACAGCAGACACAGTAGTTTATCCTAGATGTGCTGCCTGCATTGATCATTAAAAATAGATATTGCCATGTTGCAACACCTTACAATTTAGAGATGTAGTTTAACTCTTATGCTCCTGCTCTACACAAAACAAGACAGAAATGGATGTAATTTTAAGCTTTCTTCCTTGGGTAACACATTTTTTTGTGGACAGAAAAAAAGGAGCTTCAAAATTGTGGTGCTGCATTCTGCATGAAACCCTTTTACTTCTCAGATCCCAGCTCCCTGATGTATGCCATCCAACAACAAGCCCTGGGCTCCATCCAGTGGACCATCATAGCTTCTGGCCTGAAGGAGACCTACCTTCATCATCACCACCCTCTCCAAAGGTGTGCGCTATGCTTTCAGGGTCCTGACCATCACCTCCAAAGCTTTCAGCAAGCCCTCACCTACGACTGATACGGTGCAGCTCCTGGACCGAGGTACATTAAGATTTTTAGAGCGTCTATCCATCCATCAGTGTGCATTAACGGTGTATTAATTATTATCTGTGTCCTTTCTGATTTACTTCAAGGTCCCTATCTTCTGGAGGCTCCAGTGATTATTGATAAGCCAGAAATTGTATATGTGATGGAAAACCAGTCAGTCGCCATCACCATCACCCTCAATCATGTCAACGCTGCAGTCGTCTGGAAGAGGTACCTGTGTCTCTGTCTTACAAGAATGCAGTTCATTGGCATTTTCCTCTGATACATATATGGTATATTTAGATATAGTAATTGTTTTCATTTTATTTAAATCTCATTAAACAAAGAGTTTACAATACAGGTTTGTAACAACACTGCTGTTGTATTTGTAATTTTTAATGTAACAGCCTTGCTGTTATTGCATCATTTGTAAGTCAAGTGGTACTCTATCTGATGGAAAGGTTGCCACCTTGTGGACCCAGTGTATTACAGGACAGTTAGGTGTATCACTGACAAACATAAACACAGTATGACAATGTATTCAGGCAGCTGTTTCACTCCAAATGATTATCAAATATTCCAGAGCAGTCTTTTATTGTGTCCTGACTTACACTCAATCAACATCCACCTACACCTGCACAGCCATCTGCTGCTGTTCTTTTGCATACAACCTATAAATCCTGGGTTACAATACAAACGCTTGTCCACAGGAGGGGGGTGGTCCTTACCAGCAAACCAGGGCTGTACGAGATGAATATGCCAGATGATGACCAGCACACGCTGAAGCTGCTCAAAGTGAAGAGTGCTGACATCGGAGAGATGATGTTTGTAGCTTCCAACAAGTATGGCAGCGACACCTGCACCTTCAACGTGGAGATGGCAGGTAGGTGGCTGATCTATCTATCTATCTATCTATCTATCTATCTATCTGTCTAAAGCAGATGTAACTTGGTATTGCACCTTTGCAACTCTGTCCACAGCTCCACCAACATTTGAAACTATCATGGAGGACTTGGATGTTTGTTCTGGGGAGACCCCTCGCTTTGCTGTGGTTGTGGAGGGCAAACCAATTCCTGACATCCTCTGGTTCAAGGTGTTTAAACATTTTAGCAGTCAAGAGTAATTAAATATGTGGTTTCCAAGCTAAACAGAACTACACAGCAGAGTAATTTTTTGAAAAAGGAAATTTACAGATCATTCTTTGTTATGAGTCTTCGAAGAAACATTGCAGAAACTTACAGTGTTTGCTTTCAGAATGATACCCTGCTGTCGGAGAGCTCTCATTACACATTTGTGTACGATGATAATGAATGTTCCCTGGTGGTCCTTAACGCTCGTCCAGAAGACTCTGGGGTTTACACCTGCACTGCAAGGAACTTGGCAGGATCTGTGTCCTGTAAAGCTGAACTCACCATTCATGAAGGTGAGAGCCATAAAAAAATCTATCAATCGCTTTGCTGCACAGCTAACAAGCTAAGTAAAGGAACTAACGTGACCATTGTAACTTATTTATTTACTTATGTAATTATTTTGAGTTAGCTGTACATTTGCCTTTGTCTAATTAAAACTTGCTCATTACTGCAGCTACACATAAAGAGGATCCGATGGAGGATGAGGCGACCATTCTAAGGAAAATGCGCAGACTGACTGACAACTATGACATCCACAAGGAAATTGGAAGGTTAGGCATTTTTAAGTTTTCATTTTAAATTTTATACTTTGATGCAATGTAATACAAGAAAACCACTGTCTGCACTGAGACCAGTTTTTATTCAGTGTTCAAAATGAGGCTGTATTTCTTCATGTCATAATGCCTCCATCATGACTTATTATGATGAACTCAGTTTTCCTGCTGATTTCTTTTTACTCCAGAGGTGCATTTTCCTATGTGAAACGTGTGACCCAGAAGGTTAGCAAAATGGAGTATGCTTCGAAGTTTATCTCCACACGGGCCAAGAAGAAGGCGTCAGCTCTCAGAGAGATGAACCTGCTTTCTAAGCTGGACCATGAGAGAATCCTTTATTTCCAGGATGCCTTTGAGAAAAAGAATGCAGTCATCATCATCACTGAATTGTATCCTTATTATGCAGCAAACATGCAAAGTACTGTCATGCAGAGTACATAATTAGCATTGGGAAGTCAGAGGAATGATGAATAAAAAATGTTTGCATTTTCACGTTTCCTTATGTAGCTATACACAGTGTTGTTCTAAAAAGCTTTTTATGAATGTTTGTGTCTTGTTCAAAGTGAAATAAACATGTATACATGCATATATACTGTAAATGTATCAGCATGTATTTTACAATTCATCTTAAGATCCAGAAAAAATAGCCTTAATTGATCGTTAAAGATGCCATGAGGAGCTGCTTGACAGATTTACAAGGAAATCCACAGTGATGGAGTCTGACGTAAGTCCTGCTTTACGACTCCACAACAAAACTTACACAAATCATGTTGTTATCAATTTAAATGTAATGATAAAATGTTTGTAATTTATTTATTTAATAACTAACAGCTATACTGGCATGTTGTATTTTGGGACCACAGGTACGTTCATGTATGAGACAACTGCTTGAGGGTGTGGACTATCTTCATCATCTAAACATAATACACCTGGACATTAAGGTAGATACTCATGGATCCTCACTCTCCCACACTTTCATTGTCTTCCTTTGTATTAGAAATTACTTTATTTTTAAAGCGCGCGGCAACAGTTTTTGTTTTTACATTTACCAAACGATCTGATAAAGAACATGATAATATAATTTTTTTTCACTCTTTAGCCTGATAACATCCTCATGGCAGACTCCCACAGTGATCAGATCCGAATCTGTGACTTTGGCAATGCGGTGCAAATCACACCCGATGAGGCTCAATACTGCAAATATGGCACACCAGAATTCGTTGCACCAGAGATCGTCAATCAGACCCCTGTGTCAAAAGCAACAGACATCTGGTAGCGTATCTCTTTAATTTACAAGAAAACTTTTTGCTTGTTTTGTGTTAGCACACCATCTTTTTTTAATTCTCTTTTTCTCTTTTCTTAGGTCAGTTGGAGTTATTGCATACCTGTGGTGAGTAAGATTATTATTATTTATTTTGTGGTTTATTTATTTATTTATAAGGACAACGCACATTAATCCACATTTCTGTAAATGTGACAGTGTTAGCCAGCTGGCTAATTTTCAACTGCAATCCTTTTGCAAGATGTTTTGAAACCAATAAAAGGATAAAATTTACAGGACAATTCACAGGACAAAGACAGCATTAAGACATAAAAACAGCATTAACGACAGCAAACAGAAATTGTCAAGATAGAATAGAAGCAATGCAAAGCAACAAGCAACAGCAGAGCATCAGTACAATACAATAACACAACAGCAACAAACAGCATGTTAGCACAACAGCATTAGCACTACATTCAGACGTGCAGAGCAGCAACAGAAAGTAAACATAGATAAAAACACTATGTCATCATTATGTATGGTCATATGTACTGACACACAAGCCATGCAACAGGAAGTTAGCCGTGCTGTTAATAAAATAGATATTACCATGCAGAGCTGGCTGCCTGGCAACAGGCAAGGACGTAAAGCAATTAGCAGCATGTAAACCAGAAATAACAACAACACTGTTTCGGTGAACAATGTACTGTGTTGAATTGTTCACATGTCTGATTGTCCAAAAACCAGGCCTTGAGCCTTTGTTTGAAGGTGTGATAGATTTTCGTAGTTATTAAATGTATTTCAGGATGCTGAATATCAGTGTCAGATTTTCCCATGTTACCTGCTCAGGACCATCTGTAGGCTGTCATAAAATGTAGGTATTTGTTTCTGTTTTCAGCCTGACAGGAGTTTCTCCATTTGCTGGAGAGAATGACCGCAGCTCTGTACTGAACATAAGGAACTATAATGTGGCCTTCGAGGAGAGCATGTTTGCTGACCTTTGCAGAGAGGCTAAAGGGTTCATCATAAAGCTGCTTGTAGCAGACAGGCTGTGAGTAACACTACTGGATCTCTTTTTATCAAGATCTGTTTAATGTCAATTTCTTTTTTTAAGCTTTTATATTATTCATACATTTTTCAAAGCTGGTTGAAAAACAACTGGAAGATGTTACAACTTTTACCACATTTTCCTCTTTACCATTTTGTAACTGCATTAGGAAATAGTTCCTTATCACATGATTTAAAAGACAAAGTCGCTCATGTTGATGAACTCATTCACAAGCACATGGCCTGCACATAGCGCCATCAGTCCTCATAACTTGGTGCAGGTGATGGCAGGAAACATCAGATTGATCTTGGGTGGTGATCATGTGCACAGAACCACATATGGAGTCTACTCAGCAGACAAAAATTAAAAGAAGTAATTCAGCCCTCTTATGTGTGGTGTATCTGCTTATTTGCTATTGCTTAATGATTTTGTTCCAATATTAGATGCTCATCAGATGAACATCTGGTTTTTCTATTTCATGATTTTTTTTTTGTCTCTGTCTGCAACACTTGCACAGTCTTTCCCATGTGCTTTTTCATTGAAGATAGCTAAGAGAGCACACTTTTTAAGCTAGATAATGAAACAAATGGGCATTAACCTGGAAGACTGAAATATGCCCTAATTGTCCTCTAGGAGACCTGATAGTAAAGAATGCCTCCGACACCCCTGGTTCAAGGTAAGACAAGATCACTTCACACTACAGAGCTAATCACCCACAACCTCTTTCTGCAGTAATTTCATCTTGACAATTATGAGAAAGTGCCATTTCCAATTTTTTTCATTAACTTTAATGTCTATTTATTGTAGACTCTTAGCAAGGGGAAGGCCATAAGTACAGAGGCCCTGAAGAAGTTTGTATCACGCAGGAAATGGCAGGTGAGGGATGTTTTATTTCCTTGTCTGTTTTTTATGTGGCATTACACTCAGAATGCCTATAAATAATGCAGTGTTCGCATGTTTTTATTTTTTAATGGTATCATATTTTCATCTTTTACAGCGTTCACTAATCAGCTATAAATCAAAAATGGTCATGAGGTCCATTCCTGAGTTGCTGAACGATTCCTCCAGCCACATCTCCATTGCAGTTCCCAGGCACCTTAAAGAAGGTTCACCTTTGCCATCATCATCTTCAGATTCTGATGAAGACATCGATGAACTGCCATTTATTCCAATGCCACTTAACATGGAATTTTCCGGATCGAGGATGTCACTAAATGACATCCAATCCAATGAACAGGAAATGGGAAAGCAGGATGGAACAAGTAAATTGGCTGGGTCTCCTGATCAAGTCCAGGAAGCAATGGAGTGTGACCCTCCAGAAAAGAATAACGAAGGAGTCGAATTAACAGGTAAAGGCCGCTTGCGAAAAAGGTCGTCAGAGGACAATGACAGGGGGTCCTCAGATGAAGAACAGCTTGCGGAATTGCCACAAAAGTCACAACTGACTAGAAAACCCCTGCGAAGGGGTTCAAGCATGGAGTCAGACAAACCAGAGGGTGGACGACGAAGAGGGGAGCTAAGACGTGGAGGCTCAGCCGACAGTGCATTGCTGCTCCGTATTCCACCTGAGGAAGGAGCTGGAGAAGGAAACCAAGAGGATGGGAGGAGAGTTCTGAAGAAGGCTGTCTCTATGGAACTACCGAGGAGGAGCACCAGCCCAGGAACTGCCAAGATGAGTCAAGAGGACTATGCTCTTAAACTTGAGCTGATGAGACAGCGACTGCTTCGTGGTGGCTCTGTGGACAACAAGATGAGTGGACTGAGAGGACCTTTGTTGGAGACATTGGGAATGGGCGATGAAAAACGTGCAATATCCTCGGATCGCTACTCTCGCACTGCTCGTTTGGGCCCACCACCACTAATCAGGGCTGCATCCAGCGATAGTGCTGCAGAGGAAGTTCCCAGACCCAAAGTTTTGCGCAAAACTGCTTCTTTCAGTCAAGGTGATTCAGAACCCATAGCTTTACACCGCCGGTCAGGAGCTCCTTTGGAGATTCCCTTAGCACAGGTCGAAGAGAGAAGGCTCAAGGAGGCCATATCCATGTCAGCTCTCACTGAGCAAATCAAGCTAGACTCTCGTCCAGTGACTCCCAGGGAACCTTCACCAAAACCGTCAACACCAGAGTCTGTAATGCAGGAAAGTCCAACAAAAACAGAAAGCGAGGAATCATTAATGGAGAAAGAGATCAAGCCTGATGAGACTATGAATGAAAAAATGGATGGGCTGACAACAGATAGTAATTTTGATGAGAGATCGAGCACAAGTGGTTTCTCGGAGAAGGACATGAGCATATCAGAAGAACCAATGATCGAATCTGAGTACATGGGCCAGAGAATTCCAACACCTCCCCCTGTGGTCCAAAGCTCTATACTAGAGGAGAAAATGGAGGAAGAAAGAGAAAATGAGGAAGAAGAAAAGGAAGAGAGTATGAAAGAAGAAGAGGGAAGAATTGTTAGTGTTGCTGAATCAAATGCTAAAGACAATGTAGATGTTTCTGAAGAAATGGTAGAAGAAGTAGTAAATGTGCCGGCTAAATCCTCTGACATGATCATAACTACAAGCTCAGTAATGGTAAGACCAACACAAGAATATTCCCATCCATCGGCAAATGTTGTGTCAACTTATGTAACACCCTCGCTTCCAGCTCGAGTTGTTCTTCCAGATGGAAGGACTTCAGCATATGCAAGTATTATGCAGACCATCATGGTCCCTGCAGTTCAACCTACCAGTGACCAACCTTTAGGCCCCTCTACACCTGTTATTGCTCCAGTCACCTTGTCCTCAGTGTCAACTGAAGCATTTGTACCCACATCCTCACCTGCCAGCATGACCTCTGCTTTACCTGGTGCACCAAAGCCAGTGATCATGTCAACCACAGAGCACCCTGCTGTATATTCAAGGGTAGCATCGCCAGAAATGATGACAAAGGAACCCAGTCCACCAAAGACTACCACACATTCCTCATCCCAACAAGAGCTCTTAGCAGGACATGAATTTGAGGACATTACCTCTGAAGAGGTCTTTGAAGCCCGCTTCAAAAAACGTGAGTCTTCTCTTTCAAGAAGTCTAAAATTTCTGTCACGGTCAAAGAATGAGGATAAATCACAAGTGGCTTCATCAGACTCCACAGAGCCAGGTGAAGAGATATACAGACCTGGGCCCATTGGTGCACCCTTGGAATTAGCATCAAGGAGACTTGAGGAGAAGTCGAAGTCAGTTCAGGACCTTCGTGAAGCTCAAAAGGACCAAGGCTTTATGAGAAGGCTCTCTATGCGCCTGAAGAGAACTCCGTCAGCTGAGCGCAAGGACGAAATGACCAAAGAAGAGGATTCCATTGCTTCAAGACGTAGACTTTCTTGGTCTCTCGGCCGTAGAGGGTCACAGGACAAGAAGGAAGTGGAGATGACACGTATGGATGGTGGAGATGATACGGTGGCAGAACAAGATGAAAAGGAGCTTAAGAAAGCTAATGAATCACCAGTCTTGGCAATGCGCAGAAAAATTGAATCAACAGTTGCTGGGATCTCCACAAGAATTCGCAGCTACTCAGAGGAAAGGAGAGCATCAGAAGACAAGGATACCAAGAGGACACCCATTCTTTCCATGCTTCGTCGTGCAACATCAGAGAGCCGTGGTACGAAGGTTGCCAGTGTTCCTCAGAACCAGCTGGCATCTCAGGCCAGTAATGGTGCCTCATCAGAGTCTCTAGACTCTATGTCCAGCCTAAAGGCAGAAACAGCAAAGGGTAGGAAGCAATTACTGAAACATCTTGTTGAAATATTTACTAAAAATTTAACTAGAGATTAGTTGCACTTTCTGAAATGCATGATCATTGACTAATAGAGTTTGTGGTTTATATCTTGTAAAGTTGCGGAGGCTGAGCGCAGATCCCGTTGGGATCGCTGGGGCCTAACCAGAGGGAGGCGTGACAAAACAGTATCACAGCCTGACATACCAACAGCAATCTCCAGGGAAAATAGTTCTCTACGTTCACGCCAGTACTCCAAACTGGCTTCTGGTAAGTTGCACGAGTGTGTGCATGAATAGGTTGTGATTGTACTGTGTCAAGTGTAAGATAATGAGAGCAATATTTTGACATTTTGGGAGGTACAATTTATCACTTTCTTTCCAAAAGTTAGATAAGAAGACCACTCCTGCATCTGTCCATTAAATACAAGGCTAGAGGAAGCAGCTGCTTAGCATAGCTTAGCAGAAAGAGTGCTCTTGTCTTGCTCTTGTTATCACCGTGTCAGTCTAGCAAACAATCATCTCTGAAAGCACAACATGTAGTCTTTTAATTTTACTTATCAGTATATAGTATGGACATTATTTACATGGCCTAATGTCTTTTGATTACAGATTTCCCTCCAGTATTCCACATCAAACTGAGAGATCACGTCCTGCTGGAGGGGGATCCAGTCACACTCAGCTGTCTGCCAGCAGGCAGCCCCCACCCACACATCACCTGGATGAAAGGTAAGAAGCTCTGATGTACAATAAATAAGGCAGGGTTACCTAAGTGATGGTCTCACAGATGGATGGTCAGAATGACTTCACTTGCTATTTACAATAATGTACATAATTATTCTTGGGAGCATGAGTGCAGAGGCATATCTGTGGCTTACATTGCATCTTGCTACATACTAACATATGGTAACTTGATAACAGAGGTTGCATACAGTGCACAAAAGATAAGAGATAAGATAAATGAGTAACATTCCTTATTACTCTAGAAACTGATGAAACCAACAGTTGTGTGATTGATAATGTCTTTCATAATCTTGACAGAACTTTCTTTGTAAATGTAACACTTTGTTTTTATTTATGATAAACTTAAATTGTTATCATTATATATCATAATACTGTAAAAGACTACATCTATGCATGTTTCCTCAGATAAGAAGCCCCTGGAAATTGATGCCAGGATGAACATGATCGCCTGCCCCGATGGCCGGCAGCTACTGATGATCATGCAGACCACCAAAAAGGATGCAGGGGTCTATGAATGTGTTGCTACAAACCCCCTGGCTGCTGTGTCCAGCTCTTGCACAATATCTCTTGCTCGTAAGAACTGAGACATACATTGCTTTTAAGTCTGTCTTTGGGCAGTAAACTGTGTCAGTCCTATGCACAATATACAATATATCATAGTACTATATGCAAATAAATATAGTAGTAAGTACTGGTATATGATAGACCACAGAAAACCTGAAAAGAAACTGGATGGCAAGTGATATGTTCTCGATACCCATATATTTGTTTTTACAGGTTTACCTAATCGTCCTGGGACCCCCGAAATACCTCAAAAGTACAACAACACAGCCCTGGTCTTGTGGAGGCCCTCAGACACCATGGCCCCTTGCACATACTCTCTGGAGAGGAGAGCAGAGGGTCAGTGTCTACTAACATGATTTAAATGTTTGTTTGTTTGTTTGTTTGTTTGTTTGTTTGTTTTTGGATAGATGGCTTTTGATGACAGATATTTTTTTAAAGGGTTTTAAAAAGGTAATATAGATCCTTACAAAATGGCGTAAGAGTATTGAAGTTTTCCTCAAAGCTACTGTAAGATTAATCAAGAATTACTGTTTTTTTTTTTTTTTTTCAAAACAGCTTCTACCATGCAATGCACCTACTCTCATCAAACAACTTCCTAAACATTCATTCATTTATTTTCTGTAACCACTTATCCTGTTAGGGTTCGCAGGGGGGCTGGAGCCTGTGCCAGTTGACACTGGACCCTGGACCCTGGACAGGTCGCCAGACTATCACAGGGCTGACACATACAGACGGACAACAATTCATACACATATTCACACCTTTGGGCAATTTAGAGTCACTAATTAACCTGCATGTCTTTGGACTGTGGGAGGAAGCTGGAGCACCTGGCAAAAACCCACGCTGACACAGGGAGAACATGCAAACCTCACAAAGAAGTGCTCGCCCACCCTGGGTTCCCACCAGGAATCCTCTTGCTGCACCATCATGCCATCAATCATATACAACATAATTCTAATGAAAATTAAATCAACAAGATCACATTAATAATAGAGATTATCCAAGGGTTGCTATTGCAACATGTAGGCTATGGCATACGGCATGAAGGTGGAGCAGTGAACTATATGTTTACGACAGATGAGATTTAACAATCTGAACCATAAATACAACGTAGTGGGTTGGTGGGTTTATCAGAACGGAAGTTTTTAGTACCCTAATGTATATCAATACGTTAACACACATCAGATATGAGAGTTGTAAAGAGAAAAACAAGGTGTGGGTGTGTCAGTGTGTGTGTGTTTGTGTGTATTTAATCAGAAAAATGGCAAGTGTGATTGAAAACTACTCTAAGCAGACTCTTGAAAAAACATGGACACACTGTTGTTAATTTTTTACTCCCCAGGTGAGACCAACTGGTTGATCGTGGCTACAGGGGTGGCAGACTGTTATTACAATGTGGTTGACTTGCCAGCAGGGGGCTCCTTCAGGTTCAGGGTGGCATGTGTCAATAAAGCTGGCCAAGGCCCCTACAGTAACCTCTCAGATGTTGTAAGCCTGGATGTTTCAGGTACGTTAGACCTTTGTGTTTATTTTAGATAAGGCTATCAAATAAACATGAAGTTGCTTTCAATGTACTCCTTGATGCATGTCCTTAAAAATGACCAGACACTGAAAGGATTAAAGTTTTGTGTTTAGGTGTATTTTTTGTTTTGCTTAGCTCATTATTTATGTGTATGTTAATGATATGTTTTGTTGGAACGATGTACACTTTGCCTCATATCTGTTTCCATCTTCAGTCTGACATTACCTCCACTCCAGCCAATTTACATGGGGGAGTGGCATTCAATGTTCACTAACCAATCACTAAAGACCTACCACCATAATTTAAGGTCATTTTAAGTCTGCACTGATGCGTAGTCATGCCAACATATCAGTTTTGCTTGGGTTTTAGGGTGGAGCAGAGTAAAAAACAGTAAAACTACAATAAAGTAAAACAAACTACAATGGTGGGTGAAGACATATCGATTTAGAACAGCCTCAGTAGCAGTGTTTATATGTCTGTAAGGCTCGCCAACACATTCTCACTCCGAATTAGTCACATACTGACATTTGGTCAGGGACTTTCCACGGCTATTTATGACGTGCAAGGTACCCTGGGTGCGTTGGCTGTTGGCATCCTGGGATGCCGCGCCAGCTGGAGCCTGTTATATGCATTGTCTGATTTCAAAATACTTACAGGAAATGCACAATTTGCATACAGTCTCTTTCAAAATAAATGTACAACAACGCAAATGTATGTTTGTTTTTTTTCTTCAATAACAAACGCACTTGCTTACGTTTTGCCAACCCATGCACATAGTTGGGTTTGGGCAACAAACGCACATGGCTGGGTATAGGAAAAAAGGACAGGGTTTGGCTTTACAGTCTTATGGGAGGTGAACACCAGTCTCCCAGGTGAAAGTTGGTGGTTGTTGGACCAATCCCCTGATGCCGCCAGGTGCTGTTAAACAATAATAGACAAAGGACAGCTTTTTTCGTCTGAGTCTGATAGCAGAAGTCACCGAACAAGTGATGGTATTTGATGACTTAGGATAGAGAGTGGGTTGGGCTTGCACTGCTTGACTGCTCTCATAGGTCGTTTTTTATTTTAGCTGAGAAATTGCTGTTTCATGTCACGATGTCAGACAAATCAGTTAATTCCAACTCGGTGGAGTGGGTGGATTCAGAGGTCTGGACCCAGGCAAACGTACATTACAAATTGTTCAACCTCATTGGACAGTGTGTTGAAAATGACATTTTAGTTGTAGATCATCACACTGCATGTGTTGTTCTTTTCATGTATCAAATCAAGCCTTTGAGGTGCATCTTCTCTCTCCTTGACTTTCATTAGAACCAGCTAAATCCAGCTCTACAGTGGTGGTCAAGACTGTTCCTGCAACTACTCCTCCTCCCCCTGTGGTGATGATGTCATCCATGAAAGTGCCTCCCATTAAACCAGCTCCTAGTAAATCCACTACAGTAACACCCGCCCCTCCCTCAACTTCAGCTCCTGCTCCATCTGTGGCTAAATCTGCTTCTCCAGTGACCACCACACCCACTGTGCAGATTGAAGTTAGCCGTCCCGCCGTTACTCCGCCCATCAGTACGGCTCCCTCGGAACAAGCTCCTGTTCAGACCACCACATCTGTCCAACCCCCGCCAGCCAAAGCAAAGACCACTCTTAGCATCAGTGTGAGCAAACCCCAAACCAAATTGGCGCCTCCCCCTGTTGTCCCACCCAAACCTAAGAGTCCTGTAAATGCTGTACCCACTATCAACAAATCCCCCTCTCCTGTACCTCCACCTGCACCTGCACCTGCACCTGCCATTGGGAAACCTATTTCATCGGTTCCCATGTACGTGCCAACTGCGACCACTCGTGTTACTCCACCTTCTCAATCTAGTTCCACCCCGACAACCACCACACTTTCAGTCACTCCTGTGACTGTCTCACCACCTGCAACTGTTTCGCAACCAGTGACTATCTCACCGCCTGTGGTGGTGGTGCAGAGCTTGACACCACTGCTGCAGGGAGGGGACAGCCGGAGTACCCCATCTGGACGAATCACACCATCGGGACGGTTGACGCCTTCGGGACGCCGGACGCCGTTGGGCAAGCCTGGAGAGGGATCGTTGCGCCAGGGAGTTCCACAGAAGCCTTACACCTTCATGGATGAGAAAGCAAGGTAGTGACTACTGATCAAACCTGAATAACTAACTCAAATTTGAGCTGACAACGGCAAACTGTACCTTGAAAGCAAGCTATCTGAAAGCTGCTATGATCATAATTTCTATAGCAATAGATTAAAATAATACACCGCCTAAATGACCATTAGTATTTCAAATACTCCACCTAGTGTTACATTGAAGTCAGCAAGACAAATTACTTTTTCACGCATGTCTCCATCGTGAGCAAAGAATGCAAAAACCTAGAAAAGCCTTGACGAATTGAAGTCATAGGGGACTGCGTGTAACATCAGCAAACCTATATCAAAACATCCATTTACTCACACAACTTGTACAGTATAATCCAAGTCTCATTTATCCAGTTGTATGCTCAATACCTCTTAAACAGGCAGTCCTTTCTGATGGGGAACTAAATTTAAAGTGAAACTTATCTATGCTGTCTTCAAAGCCAGACTTCACTGACAAAAGCAGTAATTTTACCTCGCTGAACATGGGAGCTGCTGGTCTATAGCTGCCTTGGTCAATTAGTTAGTTTGTTATTGTGTGACTTTGGTGAATCTGAACTAATCCTTTAAACCCTTTAAAACACCAAAGTTTCCAGCAATAAAAGGTATACAAACTGATTGCACGCTACATAACTCGCATCATACAGCAAAGAGACAAAGTCAGAAACTAGCTGGTGAACATAATGGAGCTTTTAGCAGCTTAAGAGATATTCTCTTCAGGGGTCAGTACAAAAACGGAGCCAATGGAAGAGTGAACATTGGACCAGGCCGGATGGCCAAAAACAAGACTCCAAATGAATGCTAATGTTAATACCATGTCTACAGAACATGTTAATTCGTAACTGTTTGCTAGCCCAATTAAAAAACCAGTCAATGCAAACTGGTACTATTTGAGAGCATAGTACAACAAATGTAAATTATCAGGAGGTGAAGAAAACTTAATGAATAAGAAAAAAGCATATAACCTTCAGGAGCAGCTAACTGTTTGATGGTATGTTTTGCTGAGTTCTCAGTTGAAGGCTAAAGGTAAAACATGTTGAAATTTGTTCATTTTTTTCCCCTCAAAATTAGTACTTGTTCAATTCGGAAAAGTTTAGACACTATTTCTACGTTCTGTCATACAGCATTTGTAGAGAAATCATCAACTTCCTCTTTCTCACATAGGGGTCGGTTTGGTGTGATCCGTGAATGCCGCGAAAACGCCACAGGCAACCTCTTTATGGCTAAGATTGTTCCATATGAGGCAGACAGCAAGCAAGCAGTGCTGCAGGAATACGACATCCTCAAGTCACTTCATCACGAAAGGATCATGGCTCTGCATGAAGCTTATGTCACCCCCCGCTACCTGGTGCTTATCTCTGAGTACTGCAGTGGAAAGGAGCTGCTCTTCAGCCTCATAGACAGGTGAAGCCAAACAGCTTTGTTTTACTGGTTTTCTGATGTGAAATCATCACCTGGTCTCCCATATATGGTGAATGAGCAGAACTTATGTAAAAATGCATCAATGAGCAGCTGCCCTAAAATATTCACCCTCTAACAAGCTTTTTTCTGGTGTGTGTCAGGTTCCGTTACTCAGAGGATGACGTGGTCACGTATATTGTGCAGATCCTCCAGGGTCTGGACTACCTCCATACCCGACGCATCCTCCACTTGGACATCAAGCCAGAGAACGTCATCATCACCTACATGAACGTCATCAAGATCATTGACTTTGGCAGTGCTCAGACTTACAACCCTCTCTTCCTCAAGCAGTTCAGCCCTCCTATTGGAACACTGGAGTATATGTGTAAGAACCCTGTTTACACAGACCACTGGGAATGTTGAAATTTGAAGCTGCTCTAATCAATATTTTAATGTTAACAACAGAACAAATTACACTCTTGTTCCCTTATCCCTGTGGAGCTTATTCACATCTTTCAGCTCATTGTTTTGGTTTTATGGCCCACAATTTTACTGTTATGATTTACCCTCAGTGCTCTCATCAGCACCTTTCTAGACACAACAGGAAGCTTTTCCACAGAAAAGACCCTAAAGAGCCGACTGCACACTTCCTGCCCAACACAAAATGGTAGACAGACAAAGTCAGCAACTGGCTGGTTAATATAGTGAAGCATTTTTGCAGCTAAAGAGCCGATATCTGCTTCAGGAGTTGGTAAATACCAAAAGAGAGCTTAAAGCCCAGTTCAGACCAAAGTTGCACAACGAGACAAAACCGTTTTAGAAAGTTGCAGAAACAAGTTGCAGTGGTGTGAACTGGCCAGTCTGAGCTCAACTCAAGCTGGCTTATGGTGTCATCTGCAACTTAGCTGGTCAAATTGTTACAGGCTGGCTTTAGATTGTAAGACTGGTCACCTGTTTCAACAGCCAATTGGCTTGTAGTGAAGTCCGCTAGTCAAGTCAAAATGATCGCTTACTGTTCGCAGTCCATCTGATGCTCGTTTTGTTTATGTTTCATCACTACAAATGCAACTGTAGCCAGTTTCTCTCTATCACTATCCTCATTCATATTTTAAAAAGCAACAAATTCTATTCAGCCACAAATTAAGCCCAAAAAGCTGGAAAGCAGAACAGAAGTACAGAGAATTGTTGCATAGAGATGATACACCATCTCATCTAGTTGCATTGGTGTTAACTGGCAGGTTTTTAGAGTGTTGCAGAATGGCACATTGCAAGTAGTTGCCTGTTTCAACTCGTCTCGTCCTGAATCTTTGGTCAGAACTGGGCATAAAGGAGAATGAAATTTGAACTTTGTATCTGCCGGATGCAACGTTCACTAACACATTAGCCATAGCAGCCTTATCCACCTCATGCTGCCCCGCCCCATTTATTATCTTTCAGTTCTGATGCAGTTGTTTTTCATGCTTCTGGTTTAGCGCTAGCAGCACTAGTTGGCGTTGTAAACATAAATGAATTTAGGAAAATCCAACAATCAGATGGTTTTAAATTAAATTATTTTAAAAATAAAGTAGTAAAAATATAACTTTGTGCAGTTTTAAATGTGCACTATGTAATCTTTACTGTGCTAATGTATAGAAAGAAGATGAAAAAACACACTTCATGGCACATCTGTGTCCAAAAGATTATGAATGAAAGATCTTGTTTTATGTAAGTGTTTTGCCAGTGGGTGTGCACTTGCTATAAAAGCACAGGCGTATTATAAACTTACTAAAACTGAGCATTCATACATGTTAAAAAACTACACACACCATTAAGTAATTACATACACAAAATTACAGGCAACACGTCATAATGTGTCGTACAAAGACTATTTGCAGATGTGATTAAAGCGCTGTGTGAAATAATGAAGGCTGCTCTTCTTGCAGCTCCAGAGATGTTGAAAGGGGATGTTGTAGGTCCTCCAGCTGACATCTGGAGCGTGGGCGTCCTGACTTTCATCATGTGAGTTCTGCTTTCACAGCTTCCGCCCAGCAAGCTCTCTTTAAATAGAAATGTAATAGTGTTATTTATGTGAAATGAGGCTTATGATTGAAAATTTGCCTGCTGCATTTGCAATTCAAATATCAGGTATTTTCAATGTACAGTAATGTTACCTGGTATGGACATCATTTTGCTCTTGTGTTATTTATTAACTTTGCAACTAAGCTAATTAAAGTGGAAACAGACAACCTTTAATAAGGTTTGAGATCAAAACAATCTTGTTATATTAGGTAGGATTAATTTTTTAGCCACTGAGCTCTTTAGCAGAAATGGTTCGTAACTGTTTGTGTTATTGTTCACTAGTGCACAGTAAAGATAATTTGTTCTTTCAACATCGGGTCTTGTTGTAAATGTGCTTACTTACTAATTGGCATCTTGAATCTGTCCTGTCAGTCCTCTGGTTTCCCTTATTGAATAGTACAGATTACTGCTGCCTGCTAGTACGGAGAGTTATTTCCTCTCACACAGGTGCAGAACATACGAGCTAGTTGGCTGTTAGCTGGAGTCTTTGCGGTGTGTTTTAGCGCAACTTTTTGGCCAAGACACAGGAGATGATTGGTGTATCTGGGCCTTAATGGCAAAGAACTTAAACTGATACTTATCAGTAACTGGGAATAGCTATTGATAGCTACTGGGAAAACACAAGTGCTATCCTCTTTGTGTTTTAGTTGTGCAATAGTTGATGTGCTTCCTTTGTGCCGTAAATCGAGCCTTCATTCTCCCAAGAGGTCGTACCTGATGGCAGCACAGAATTGCAAAGCAAGGCTTAAGGGGAGCCAATCTGAACACTGGTGGTTTCATTATTCTATAACCATTACATTGTGCAATCAACATTTACTTCATAATCATGAGATAAAGCAGAGACATGTCTATTTCCACTTTAACAATCTTAAATTTTATTATGCATTCTTGATTCGTGAATATCAAACTTTACCCTGATTTTGCAGGTTGAGTGGCAGGTCGCCTTTCACTGAAATTGATCCTCAGGAGACTGAAGCCAGGATCCAGGCGGCAAAGTTTGACCTCTCTAAACTCTACCAGAATGTGTCCCAAAGTGCCTCTCTGTTTCTTAAAAAGATCCTCTGTAGCTACCCTTGGTAAGCTGAACATGAGTCATTTTTATAGTTCTCATATTGTACAAATGTTTTTTATCATTGCCTACTTCTGAGAGATAATTTCATAACACTGAGAAGAACTAATTTACAAAATATTGTATGCAGCCCACTCTGTTTTTTAAACCTCTCTAATCTCTCTGAGTATTTGGATCCTTACTCTCTGGTCTTCAACAGGGCCCGTCCCTCCATTAAGGACTGCTTCAATAACTCCTGGCTTCAAGATGCCTACCTGATGCGCCTTCGCAGGCAGACGCTCACCTTTACAACTACCCGTCTCAAGGAATTCTTGGCCGACCAGCAGCGCAGGCGAGGGGAGGTGGCCACCAAGCACAAAGTCCTCCTGCGGTCCTACCAGAGCTCGCCCCAAACCCCCACCAGCCCCTGCCACGCCAAATGTGCCAACGACACCCACGACACCTGTCACCCAGTGAAAACAGGCTTCCAAACACCAGTTGTCAGGACTTTGTGGGGGGAACATCCTCAGAGCGAGACAAGACTTTGGGCCCTGAGGTGGGGTGGTCGCTTCAGGTTTGAGTTGTTGGTCAGAAGAAGAAAAAAAACTCAAGAAACCAGCAGTGGCTGTGATCTACAGAGACGTCACTTTTTATTCTTTTCTGGTTCTTGAAGAGAATCTGAAAGAATGCTTTCACACCTAAGGGAACTCTTACAAAGTTACAAGAGCCTGACTGTATTTTTTATATGGCGGACCTTGTTCATGCAAGGCAGGATGTTGTCTTCAAGTGAGTACCTCAAGGTTTGTAACTTTGCATACATTTTGGATAAATGACTTCCTTTCTTACTGTCAACTCCATAATGATTAAAGGGAATGCATATTAACATATTGTAGTAACCCACCAAGAAAGGCCTACAATTGCTGTAATAGAGTTTGATCTTAAAAAAACATTGTTTTATTCAAGTACCAGTTATTTATGGGATTCCAAAATAATGAATATTCAGCACAATTTCAAAACACGGAAAACAATTGATGCCTTTCCATAGCAACACCTCTGCTGTGTCCGTCTATAGTATCATATTCAAATGTTTCCTGACCAGAAGTTCATTCAATGATGTCTAATTCTGTGTCCATGATTAGGGAGAGCCAGGAATGCTCAATGTTGCTCTCCATAAACGTAATCCAACTTTAAGTAGAGCAGTGTTGTTCGTGCTACAGTACCTGAGTTTTATACTGCTGTAGCATCTCAGTGATTGTTAAGAGTGTAGCAGTTCCAGTTACGTTTTTTTTCTGAGTTTTTGAAGTGTATATTGAGTTCAGAGGATACATTGGAGGATTCTCTACAAGGGCTATTAGAAAAGCACTCTTATAATCAGCACAAATTTCTTCCCTAATGTTACTCAATATAGTAACGATTCGCTCATTCGCAAAAATCTGAATTTTGTTTGGGAATCTGTTATTTGATCGTCATTTTTGCTCCAAGTGATAACATGCACAGCATTTGTGGCTCCGTGCAGGACTGCCACTGTGTTGGTGCTCAGCAGCCACCAGTTTCTTCACCACAAGTAAGCTAACAACCAGCACATTGGCTTCCAGTCCAACTAAGCTCTTCCAGTCAGCCCAGTGTAAAGGATCCAGTGTGATTAGCCATGCAGAGATATTTACACTCATCTCTGAGTTTACTGAAATGAAGTTTACAAGTTTGCTGAGTCAGTCAATGTATTCTCAGGATGTGCAGACAGCACTTTGCCTGAGATTATTATTAAATGTAAGATTATTCAGGGGGTTAGTGGCAAACTGAATCGCTTTAGAAACCCACTGGTGATACTGGGGTGCCTCCAAGTGCCCTTAACCAGTTAGCATTAGTCAGCATTAAAAAATAGCCTCTTCAATTCATTGAGAAAGGATGTTTATTAAGACATTGTTGAGTGTATTAGTTCTTTTTTTAGCTGTAATTTTCAATTGCTAACAGCTGCTGTTTTGAAAAAGAGTAATTTGGTTTTTATAAATTAGTTTTTAAATGGCTGGAATTTTTATAAATAGAGTTAAGTAACATTTAAAATGGTTATAATTAAATTATAAATTATTATTTATTTATTCCCTTAACTAAGCGTCATACACCTTTTTGGTTTCTTGCCCATACAAGCTTACAAGACACTGTACACAGTGATCGAAACATAAATTTAACATATATGCAAAATTACAGGCCTTGCAGGCTGTACAAAACATGAAATCATGTTATAATCCATACAGCTCTAAGAGATATTTTATTAATTATAAGACACACCTCCACCTATTCCATACTCTATATATGAGATATGTACCTCTTAATGAATAAACAAAATAACATTATGAAAAACCCAAGTCTTTCTTCATCATAAAAATAATGTTAATGAGAGGATAAACGCCTGATTGATCAAACTATAATGAGTAAATCATGAATTTTAGTCCCTTAAAACACATTACTTGTCCTCTTCAAGGACAGTATTGAAGACTTCAATTGGGTACGTACTGACATTTGTTACTTGGTTGGATTGAAAGTAGGATATGACTCGGTGGCACATTGGTGTTCAATGTCTGTCTCCAAATATATTGTTCAGTCACATGCCCAATATCCCCTTTTGTCCAAAGATGATTAACCCTAAATAACTGTTTTGGACGTCTATCCTCGGGCGTCAGTACCAGCACATTTTCTTCAACATTACATTGATCATTATTAGTGAGGCATTAATCAGTTGATCTAATTCTCATTATTTTCTGGTACATAAGTGGTTAAGTTGTATTGTTTTTTTTTTCATATTACTTTGCCTTGTTAGGGCAAAATCAGTTTTAAGACCAGCATGTGAAACATTTGCACAAATGTCAGGTTTATGATTTTTTTCACTTTGCTGTCACATGTGTTAATATCACATACAGATTTGCACACTTAACACACACCGTGTGATTTCTGTGACAGATTGGATTGTTCTTTTTGTTTTTTTAAAGCATCCAGGACTCCCAATCAGACACTGATGAGTCTTTTACGATGACATCACATAAAGCTGCGTCAAACATTCAGCAAAATCACAAGTTGTTTTAATCTGTGTATTGACTGACAGAGATCGTTGGTAATTCTATGAGATTATTTTACTAGTTCTATATATTCTAATGCTATGGCTAGATAAATACTGCCCTTTTCTGCAGCTCTTTGTCTTTTGGCCTCAGTCATTTTCCTATGCAGAGTAGAAGTTAATCACAGAGGAGTTGTTTCAAACCTGAATGAAAACATGCAAGATCAGCATGAGAATGCGACGTTGCATTAAATTCTAAACGTCTGTGCAATATATTTTGTTCTTTAATCACATGACATGAAATCACAACTATTTGTAAGCAGACAATGGGGTTTTAAGGGGGAAAAAAAGATGATAAACGCTCCACATTTTGTATTAAAATTCTATGCCGTATTTTGTGGAATGTGTTGCAGTGCCTCGTGATGGATATTAGACCCACAGAGAACATAGTTTGTTTAATGAATGACAAGTTCTTTATTTTGATTATATGAATGTGACTGCTTTGTGTGTGTTTCGCAATTTGTTTATTTATTGAGTGACTGTATTTGTTATAGCTGCTGCTTTTTATTTTGTGACATTTCTGAATCTGGCATGGAAAAGGCATGACAGCTGTTAAGGCTATGAACAATAAAGGAAATATGACAAATTTATGAATACAGTGTAGCAATTTGTTTACAGTGAATGAAACTGGGTGTGAAAAGTGGCAGCAGAATTACAAATAGAACTGTTAAATTTACTATCAACCATTCTTGAATTTGAAATATTTATAACATGATTAATTTCATTATTTGGTGCTTGTAGATGATTAAAGGGACAGTTCACCCCTAAATCAAAAATACATATTTTTCCTCTTACCTGTAGTGCTTTTTATCAGTCTAGATTGTTTTGGTGTGAGTTGTTGAGTGTTGGAGATTTCGCCATAGAGATGTCTGCCTTCTATCCAATATAATGGTACTCAAAGGCACTCAGCACATAATATACATTTAAAAAACCTCAACAGCAATGTCTCTTTCCAGAAGTCATGAACCAGTTACTCAAGATAATCCACAGACCTTGTTGTGAGCAGTTTTATGTAGCCATTATTTTCTTTCTACTGTACTACACCTGCCAACTGTATCACCATGCAGAAAGAACTCATGGATGAGAGGCTCATGTTTGTGTCAGCGCGAGATGTAAACATTAATGGCGTTCTTCATGGCTGAGCTGTTACCTAGCTCAGTGGTGCTCGGGAAGTTAGCAGTAGATTCACGCTTCCTTCTGTGATATTATTTGTGGGTGTAGTTTGGTAAAAAGAAAATAGTTCCAAATTGCTCACAATAAGGTCTGTGGATTATCTTGAGTAACCAGGTCATGATTTCTAGAAAAAAGAGACATTGGTGTTGAGTTTTTCAGTTTTATTTTTTGGGGCTGTGAGCACCACAAGCTGAGTGCCATCTAGTTCCATTATATTGGACAGAAGACAGACATCTCTACAGCCGATATCTCCAACACTCAACAACTCACAGCTAAGCAATCTAGACTGATAAACAGCACCACAGGTAAAAGGAAAAAATATGTATTTTTGATATTGGGGTGGACTGCCCCTTTAACACAAAAGAGATGACTTTCAAAGTGTTTCCACTCTAAAAAAAGATCACAGCCGGGTCATGATTTTATGATCCTGTCATAGAATGCTCTCAGTTCAGGCTGAGGCCACTCCCTCCAACAATTATCTGTGTATTTTCACCAGGGATGACTCACATTTCAATCATGAACAAAACTATTAACTGCTCTAAAGATTCTCAGGAGTATTTGATATGAAGGCTTTATAAGGCATGAAAGTATCTCTGCAACATTTGTTGCGCATCCTCAATCACTCTTGTCACGCTGAGTATTTCCTCATATCCAAAGAAGGAAAAGGAACGTCTGGGTGACGAGTTGCTCTCCTTGATCCTTGAGGAGCTCTAGATATAAAGCATCAAGTGTTTTAGGTTTGCTGACTCTGGAGTGGATCTCAAGTAGAGGACTGTTTCAAGAGGATCTCCAAGGTAAGAAACATGACATTAAGCTGTAAATTATAAAATGGATGCTTATTAATTCATTTGTAAAACATAGTGCCTTCTAACTCCTCTTTTCCAGTGGTCAGAGTACATAAGCCCTTTCCACAGAAGGCATTATAACATATCGCAGAAGGAAAAGCACAGGTGTAAACATTAAAATAAGTGATGGCAGATTACCATTTAGTGCTGTTGTGCATGCTGGCTGTGTGTTACACTGTCATGGCTTTCTCTGCCATGTGGATAGAACACAACTATCACTAATGTTATTAGCACCTTGCTTTTCTTGCAATAACTACTAAAAATGTCTGCTGCCATTAGATATGTTTTAAACTAATTTCCAAGTCCCTTGTGGTGCTAACCTCCTCTGACCACTGCAGATGTCCAAAGCAAAGGCTGCACCCCCTCCTGGGTGCACCCTGAACATCAACGATCCTCAGGTCCAGGAGGCTGCAATCCGAATCCAAGCTTCATATCGTGGCCACAGGTACTGAAACATCCAATGTGCGTTGGCATCACTGGCATTATTGCCCTATGCAAAGAGGCTAAAGCATGAAAGAATTCTTATTCCTGTGTTTCTCATATAGGTCGCGTAAAGAGCTGCGAGAGAAAGGCCCTCCCAAGATCCTGCAGGAGCTCAAAGATGTGGTTCTTGTTGAGGGCAGCGCTGCAAAGCTAGAGTGCAGAGTTAGTGCTTTCCCTGATCCTTTTATCGTCTGGTGCAAGGATGGCAAAGAGCTAAAGGATGGTCCCAAGTACCGCTACGTTTTTGAAGACCCAGATTTTGTGGCGCTCGTGGTTCGAGATGGGGTTCTGGCTGATCTGGGAAAATACACTGTTTCCATTAAAAATCCATTTGGACAGACGTATGGATCTGCCTGTATTCTAGTGGAAGGTGTGTACAGATTGTTGGTGTTAGCTGGCATGTTGTTCCTACACTTTACAATGATGCATGGATTTAAGTCTTGTTTGGCATGGTTGGAGGGATCAGAATTTGATCAGCTGAACGAATAGTTCAACATTTTGTAAAATATTCTTTTGTTACCTTTGGATTGAGTCAGACTAATGGTTTCCAGTCTTTAGACTAAGGTAAGCTTACCAGCTGCTAATAGCCTATCAATCACCAGATCTAACTCTTAGGAAGAAAGCGAACAACAGTGTCTCACAAATTATCTCCTTAAAACTGTTGCTTTAAGGTATACTTTACCCCCCAAATGATCATCATTTTTATATCAGTGTTTTAAATTAAATATCGGGGGAAAAAACTGTTTTCTCACATGTCTTTAAATTGAACAGAGAATCCTAAAAAAGAAGCAGGCCATAGTGTTTGAAAGGTGCTGTATTTAACTCTAATGAAAGATAATGTATTGCTGAGTCTCACTCCCAGGTCATCAAATCCTGATGCTTTTGGTTTGTAGCTAGACTGAACCACCAACCCAAAGTATCAGTATTTGACGACCTGGAGACTAAATAATCGACTATGTTTCCTCAGAGTAACTTCCAGCGCCTGTAAATATTACAGTTTTACCGAAAATGCATGTGTTTGGAAATACAGCGCATACAACTGGATAAATGAGTCTTGGATTTTACTGCACAAGGTTGTGAGAGTTTGGATAGGGACGTTAGGATAGGAGAGTTTTGCTGCTACTGAACTTCATTTCTAGTTAACGAGGAATGTTAGCCTTTTTTGGACTCTTCGTCCACTATGGACACGTGAGGAATGACAATACTTTCTTCACAAATTCAACCAAACCCAGCCTTTTTTTCTTGACAATGGTGAGAAAGACTCTTAAACAATCATACCAGATGTTGGATAAAGCTAGCTGAAGACAGTTGTACCTCTGAACAAAAATGACCTGTTGCTAATGTTCCCTCCTGTTAGAAACCTTGTCAGACATGTCTGAAGCGAAAGTGAAGGCTAGTGATTACTACTGTCTCCCATACAATTTTATCTGTGAGGCAGTATCCAGTCTTCAACAAATACATGTGGCTGATGGAGTATTTGCATCATGCTTTCCCAGTCCCTGCTAAGGTTTCTAAAGGCCCAGACAACATGAAGGCCAAGAGAGGGACAACAGTGGTGCTCAAGGCTGAAATAAGCGGGGAGCCTCCTCCAGACGTTGCCTGGCTCAAAGATGGAGATGACATTGAAGAAGACGACAGGTGGGCTCTCTTAGATACTTAATTGATTTCTATCTATGTTTACAATGCTTTTTCAAGATGTGTGTACATGTAGAAATGGCATTGTGTGTGTATGCCTTAGGACACACACCATCCAAGAACTGTGGATTGCAAATAAAGTGACTGTGATTCCAATGTATGTTCCAATTGTTTTTCAGGGTATTCTTTGACGTTGGAGACACAAACACCATCTTGACCATCAAAAATGCAAAGTTGTCTGATGCTGGCAAGTATGAGGTGTTTGTGGAGAACAATCTGGGCACCGACCAGTCCTTCGCTCGTGTTGACATCCTCTGATACAACCTCTCAACTACAGCAATACTAACACGATGAGCCTCTGTTCTCTTATAGTGCAATCCAGTGAACAATAAACTGTATCAGTGCTGTGTTTCAAGCTGTACATTCAATCATGCCCATGATAAAAAGTAAAGACTTTTTTACTAACAGCTTTTTTTTGAGTGTTTATTTAATCTTCCACTATTGGTGACAGTATGAAGTGTTTGTATTGTAATAGTTCTTCAAAGTGCGATATTTGTTTTTGATAGAAATGAGGAAAGGAGTAGAGATTTATAATGACATAGACAGCATTTACTGCTCATACTATACAACACCTATTAACAATATTGACATTAAACAATAAGATGAGAGCTATACTTAAAAGGGTACATGTAAAAGACATGTTTAAGATAGTATACTTTGTGTTGTCTTTATGACTGTAATAAATCATTCTGCACTAGTTTCAATAGTTCAAATAAAGCCTACTGAAGAATAAAATCCTTACTTTTCTTTCGAACTGAGCAGCTTCCCAGTGCATGCTGTCCCCTTCTTGTCTCATCTGCTCTTTTTCTTGTTTTCTCCTCTCGTCATTTCCTCTCTTCTCTCATAGACAAATAACAGATGAAAGGGAAGGTAACAGATAATCACTTAGCAGTGACATAAAAAGAAAAGCTACTAATAGGTACAGAAATGCTGAAAATAACAAAATAAACATATTCATCTTTGTAGAGAAGATGGTCCACAGTCCATGCTGTCTCCTTCTTCTCTCACTTCGACTTGTCCTCTCCTTTCTTTTTAAGACAAATCACAAATACGGAGAGACAGAGAAGTGCAAGTGGAGTTCATATTCTCAATGGTTTCTGTCCTCTTCCTTGTTTTTTATTAGTCTGTTCTGTCTGTTCGGTAGCGTTGGAGCTCTGACTCTGTCCCTGCAGCTGTAACGCTCCCTGTTGTGATTCTCTATCTTCATCCTGCAGTTTCACTGTGTCTCACACACACACAGGCCAGCTCTAAGAAGTTAATAAGTTTAATAAGTTTACCCCCAGCCAACCACATCTCATGCCACTCTGCCAGGATTACAAAATAGTAAACAGACCCCAGTGCAGGACGCTACCTGGGGGGTTGCTGGCCCTGCCTGAGGCTCAGGCCACAAAGAAGGTCACCAAAAGCTGCAGCAGTGCAAATGTCGTCAAAGCAGCAAAGCACCTGGAGCCCAGAGGTCCTCCTGGTACAGTTGAATAACCATTCTGCCACACTCTGAGGTGTTTCTTTGGTGGAGACGGACTGCTGCCACCTGTGCCTCCTCATCTTCTGTCTCTTTGCACACTGTGTTGAGTCTTTGACTAATCAATAAAAGACTGGTGAACATTTGCCCCTCTGCACTGTAGCTGCTCACTCTCCAGCAGTCTTTCAGAGCAGAAAACAGGGGAGATGACTCAAAGAAGATGCACAAATCAAGGGCGTCACACACCAAGGTAAAATAGCAATGGTGGGGTTGCAAATGCCATTTAGAGAACGAAACAATTTATATAACATCATATTAACATCTTAGTACTTCATACTTTTGTCAAAATAGACAAAAGTGTTGCAAACCATTGATATAATCACCTTGTAGACACTTAAATGTAGTTCTGCACTCATAAAATTAAAAGAGACTGGCTGAGATAACCCCTACTTTTGGTCTCTAGATTGAGTCAACGTTTAATAAAGCTCGATCCTACACTTTGCATAATGCAACTCAGTAGAATCTGTTGTTAGACCTTAAAATACTTTGCCGATTTTCCACCAGGTCAGGGGCTCCTTAACATCGTTCATCTGCATACATTTCCCCTAAAATGGTGACACAGACCTGGTTGGAAATTGGCAAATTATCCCTTTAACTACTAATGTCTTTTAAACTCTATGCCCCAAGTTTTTAAGGTAGGCTTTCTCTTTAAATGAATTGTCTCCAAGCCCAACCTGAGATACCAGCAATGTCTTTTTCAATGCATAATCCACAGATTTAACTAGATTTAACATCTTACACTGGGACAGTCTCTGCGGCAGAAAGTAGTTCTAATGAGAACTGTTGACAGTGATGTCTCTTAATTATCCACAATATCTGGGATGGTGTTTTTGGAAAAGGATGTTGCTGTTGAGTTTTGCACCATAAACATATTAATTAACCTCAGTTTTACTGGAGTGGTTGAAAAATCATAATTCACAACATCTAAAAGCCTATGCAGATAACACCAAGACTGCAAAGCTGCACTGCTAGGTAACACTTAAAGTACAAAAATATTATACTCTCTCTTGTAAAATATCCTCTTTTGTAATTTTAATTAAATGACTCTTTCAAACTATGTGTATGACTGTTCTTGTTTTACCTCTGGATAGATTAGAGTACATTTCAACCTCCTCCTCAAGGTAACTTTGTGTTTTAAAGGAGTGCTCACTAACCAGCAGGTTGTACAACATTTAATGCTAAGGCAGAATTCATACTTCTGCATTGAATCAATGTCATAACTATGGCGTAGGCTCTGCGTTGACGTAGAGCCTACACCGTACCCTACGCCATAGCCTGATGTGTACCTCCCCAGAAATGTAACTACACGTTGTGGCGACGCAGATCTCCTGTCTTTTTTTGTATGCTGAAACCATTTCCCTCAGTGGAGACAAAGATTTTCCTTTTTTACTTTAATAAGATAAGAAACAAGAAATTGTGAAGACAATAAAGCATTTTAAGTCTAGGATGTGATTTATTCTTTGGGGATTTATGCTTCGGGATTCATCCTGGCTTCATATGAGCAGAAGAAATCTCTGCTCATCGCTAGGCTAATTTATACAATGTAAAATGCCATAGGCTTGTGCTAATAATGTAAGCATGTTGTATTTGTGGCAGTAGCTCAGTCCATAGGGACTTGGCTTAGGAACCGGAGGGTCGCTGGTTCAAGTCCCCACCCGGACCAAAATATGGAGCGTGGACTGTACCCATTTGTGTATGTGTGTGTATTCGGACCTGTGTGTATCTGTGTAAACATTGAATTTCCCCTTGCGGGATTAATAAAGTATATAAAATTCTAAAAAAATTAATTTGTTTGGAGAACATGTTTAGTATAAGGCAGAACCTTGTGATTGAATTTTGTAACGTTACCTTTGTTAAATGTTGCTGTTGTCCCTGGCTTCATATGAGAGGAGGAAAAGTTTGCTAGCTGCTATGCTAATTTATACAATGTAAAATGCCATAGGCTTGTGCTAATAACATTAGCATGTTGTATTTGTGAGGGAAAATGTGTGCAGCAAAAGACAAGTGCTTTGTCTATGAATGCTGCGAGTTATAGTGAAACCGATTTGTGTACTTGTGTTTGAAATTGTCTCTATTAAGCCATGTTTAATGTGTGATTTGGGTGTATTTTGAATCAACTAATTTACAGCACTTCACAGAAACCCCACCACTTACAAGTGTTTTGGGGGTGTAACTGCAGAGTGACATAGACACACCACCACACAAGTATAAATGCTCACAACAGCATGGCATCACTTACCACTTTATTGTAGCAGACCTTTTTTTTGGAAATATGTTTAATATCCACCTGACAGATGGCAACACATGAGTTTCAATCGGCACTTTCTAAGAATGCAGTGAAATATAAATTCTGTTTGTGTGAAAGAGATCGAGACAGAGAAAGGGATGATGTGTAAGACTTACTGTAAAAAGGTCTTTTTTTTTGTTAGCCTGCATATATGACCCTAAAGCCACATTTACTGATCCGAGAAAGCATATAGTTGGCCTCAAATTTAGCTGCGCACAAACAGAGATATGATGTGTATTCATATTATGCTATTATTCTAGAGGGACATTTACTGAATGTTACTGCGCTTATCTGCCTTCCTGCTGAAATTTAGATGAGAAGATAAATACTGCTCATGTCTGTATGCTAAATATGAAGCTACCACCAGTATTTTCATTACCTAATACAAAGACTGGAAACAGGGGCAAACAGTTAACCTGGCTCTGTCCAAAGGTAACAAAATCCACCCACCAGCACTCTACCCCTCACTGATTAACACATACAGAAACCAAAGTGTAAAAATTACTTTTTGAATTTTTCAACTACGCGTTGGATGATCTCTATGCTGGAATAATGTGTCAATTTCATACTTTGGTTTCTGGACACAAACAAGATATAATGTGTTAATCAGTGAGTTTTAGAGATATTGGTAGGTGGACTTTGTTAACTTTAGACATAGCCAAGTTTGCTGTCTTCAGTCTTTGTGCTAAGGAAGCTGATTTCTGGCTGTAGCTTCATATTTAGAGTACAGACATGAGAGTGCTATCAATCTCATCATTCATTCATTCATTTTCCGTAACCACTTATCCTGCTGGGGGTTGTGGGGGGGCTGGAGCCTATCCAAGCTGTCATTGGGCAAGAGGTAGGGTACACCCTGGAGAGGTTGCCATACTATCGCAGGGCTGACATATCGAGACAGACAACCATTCACACCTACGGCCAATTTAGAGTCACCAACCTAACCACGTCGGAGTACGCAGAGAAAACCCACATTGACATGGGGAGAACATGCAAATCCCGCACAGGACTCCCACACCCTGGGTCCGAACCAGGAACCTTGCTGTGAGGTGACAATGCTAACCACTGCACCACCATGCAGTCTCACCTATTCATACTATTCCTTTAACCATGAATCACATCTCACCTGACTTTATTTCACACCGTCACCTTACCTGGGCTAGTTTTTACTGAAAGGGACATGTGATTACTTATTACACTACTTTTGCCAACTTACTTTTACAAAAATAACCGCAGAAGTATGACTAGGCATTATAAATGATGGAGGAGGATGTTGTTTCATGGAGAGGAATCAAAGCACAGGAAGTTAAAGTTTATTGTAGTTCATTGTAAAGCCATTAGTGGGCGATAGTGTATAGCCTATGTAAGACTGCCCTCCAGAGCACAGGCCTGGCCCTTTTCTACATTTACAGGCAGTGGTTACCACTTTGTATTAAAATCGCCCGCTTTTATCAACAATTGTTTGATGATATGGAACAGTTGTATAGCCTCAGCATTAAAAAGACAAATATAAAAGTGAAGAGGAATTGAAGCTGTAGATTTGATGCAAATATGAATTAAAGCTTTTCTGTGTGTGTTAAAGTCAAATTAACTGGATCAGCTATGAGGAGGTCTCACTCTGATCCAAACTGACAAACAGCCACTGAGCCTGACTGAAGATCAGCTGTAGGGGCGGATCTACCGGTGTGCTATAGGGTGGCAGCTGCCACTCCTGTTCCGGAGAGTCTAATTAAGTAAGTGTCCCTCAAGTCGGGCAGCAGCTTCGGTCAGTCCCAGCAGTATACATATTTTTTCCAACCCACTTCAGATGAAACCACGCCCACTACTACAAGCTGAAAGCAGGCTGCCAGACATCAAGGCCTAATAATTGTCTCCCAGCTTAAGTGGGATTTATACTATACTAGACCCTACTCCATAGCCTAAGCACGTGGCCTATGCTGTGTGAGCATTTATACTTGTGCAGTGGTGTGTCTGTGTCACTCTGCAGTTACACCTCCAAAACACTGGTCGGTGGTGGGCTTTCTGTGAAATGCTGTAAGGTTGAGTTGATTGAAAACACACCCAAAACACACATTAAACATGGCTTAATAGCAACACTTTCAAACACAAATACACAAATTGGCTTCCTTGTAACCCGCAGGATTCACAGACAAGGCACATTTTCCTCACAAATACAACATGCTAATGTTATTAGCACAAGCCTATGGCATTTTACATTGTATAAATTAGCCTAGTGGCCAGCAAACTTTCCCTGTACTCATATGAAGCCAGGGACATAAGCAACATTTAACAAAGGCAACATAACTACATTCGGCTCCATTACAGCTCACAATGTTCACCGACAAAACAACTGTCTTGTACTAAACACGTTTTCCAAACAAATACAACATGCTAATGCTACTGGCACAAACCTATGGTATTTTACATTGTATAAATTAGGCTAGTGACGAACAGAGATTTCCTCTACTAATATGGAGCCAGGATGATTCCAGAAGTATAAATTCCTGAAGGATAAATCACACACAAGACTTAAAATGTTATTTTTGTGGAGGCTTTATTGTCTTCACAATTTATTGTTTCTTATTTGTGAAATTAAAGTAAATAAAAGATTTGTCTCCACTGAGGGACATAGTTTTAGCTTACAAAAATAAACAGCAGGTCTACGTCACTGCAACATGCAGTTACATTTCTGGGGAGGTGCATGTCAGGCTATAGCGTAGGGTACAGCGTAGGCTCTACATCGACGCACAGCCTACCCAGCAGGTACAGTGGTGATTCAACGCAGAAGTATTAATTCTGCTTTAGACTGCACCACCATGACCAGACCCCTAACCTTGGAATTTGCAGAGGCTAAATTTGAATTACTCCCAACTTATCTGTCAGGCAGCTGACGGCACAGTGGCGGCACGTGAGGACACCAAACACCATTCATCTGCACACACTGTCCACACTATGATAGCTGGTTCAAAATCACACCCCTTGGGTCTAGTGCTCTGATGTCAGCTGAGTCAGTAAAAGAGGCCTGGAGCTTTTGGTGGGGCATTACTAGCACCTGTGAGAAGAAAAAGGACACATACTCCAAGTGATGACCTACAATTCTGATCTGTCTTTGCATTTGCAAAAAAATACTGAGCTGTATTTCAACACTGAAATAAGACCAAAAACAATTCTGTAAATATTAGATTCAACATGCCTTTTCTCAGTTTATACATAGATCAGCCATAACTCATGAGCCAACTGTGAGAAAAAGTCTGGCAATTAAAAAATCCCCCAAAATGGATGAGACACCTTCAAAGCACACCCAAAAACGTTCTCATACACTACAAGCAGAATGGTATACACACAGTGTAGAGGCTACAGCTACAACAGCCCCAAGGACACATCAGTGTGTCAGTACATTACCTTTCATTTAAACACATTAGGGCCTGTGTCCACATAGTCTTTTTTAATTGTTCTCAATGAGGAGCGGCCAGCGCCAGAAAAAGGGTCAGTGTCCAGTGTCGTTTTTCAGAACGCTCTGCCTTTTTTTGTGCAGTCACCATACAGCACTTTAAGTTGAAAAAGAACTTTTCAGAGAGTGTTATGTTAGCCACCTGGCTAATGTTAGTGTCAAAATATTGTTGTAATAGAAACAAAACCCATGCACAGCATGTCATTAAAAAAAGCGTTGCCAGCATGTTTCTCACCAGCCAATTTATTAGGTACACCTGTTCAACTGCTTGTTAACGGTCTTAAAAAGAGACAATATTCAGTCAGCAGCAGTTCTCTGAGTGAAAATGCCTAGATGAGGCCAGAGGTCAGAGGAGAATGGCCAGACTGATTCAAGATAGAAAGGCAACGGAGGCAGATGGGCTACAGCAGCAGAACACCACACTGAGTGATACTCCTGTCAGCTAACAACAGGAAATTGAGGCTGTACAGTTTGCTCAGGCTCACCAAAACTGGACAATAGAAGATTGGAAAAACGCTGTCTGGTCTGATGAGTCTTGTTTTCTGCTATGACATTCAGATGGTAGGGTCAGAATTTGACATAAACAACATGAACGCATGGATCCATCCTGCCTTGTATCAACGGTTCACGCTGGTGGTGGTGTAATGGTGTGGGGGATATTCTCTTGGCACATTTCGGGCCCTTTAGTACCAACTGAGCTTCCTTTAAATGCCACAGCCTACCTGAGTATTGCTGCTGACCATATCAATATGGACCAAAATCTCTCAGGAATGGGGTCCAATACTGCCTCCTTAAAAAGTGCAGGGGACATGTCCCCTTTGTTCCCCTGTAAATAACTTCCCTGCCAGCAACTGTTACTAGAAACAGGTGAACACAGGGAAGGTATACACGCGTAAACAAGACACAATCCATAAAGGAGCATTGAAAATCAGTGTCCTGTTTCTAAAGAGGGATGAGAGGAGGTAGAGTTCCTCAGTGTTTTTTGGCAAGAGTGGTGTCCAAGAGGGAAGAGGGTGCCCAGCAAGGCCAGCACCTGACTTGCTGCGTGCCACAGTAGTAGGCTGGCAGCCAGTCATCTGGCCTGACATCTGGCAGCCAGCTATCATCATGTGGAAGAGGGACTTGTGAGAAAATAAAATAATTTGTGTGGCAAAAATGTCCACCTTTTTTTTCAGTCATCTTGTGATCCCTAAAATTTATTTAATTAATTATTTTTTTAAGGCCATTTTCCCTCATTCCCTATCAAAAGGACTTTTGTCAATGGGACACCCTTTTCTTGTGGTTAAATGATAGTCAAATAAATAGCCTATACTGCCGCATTAATAAATGTTTTTGTCAACAAAATAATTGCTGCCATAACAAGTTACATATTCAAAATCATCCTTGATTACACGGGGGAAAAGTGTTTCTGGACATTTTTCAAGAAGAAAACAGTTACTTTGATCTAAGGTGTGGGCACTTTAAAGACTGTCCCTAACTTCCTCTTTCTCCTGGTCGGTTTCAAGGCTGCCCTCATCAGACGTCAAAGTTGTGCTTGAACAAACTATAAAAACTCGCCACGCGCATGAAACATCTCTCTGTAATGACAGAGAAGTGGAACATTTTCACTGTAGACAAGACAATTATAAAAAATACAGGATTTATACATGTTGTAGGAGTTACATTCGGCGAGTTTACACTCAATTAAAAACAAAAAATTAAATGCCATAAACGTATTGAAATGACTCCACAGTGTTTTCCCAAAAGACTGACCCGTTAGCTGCACAGTGATCTTTATCATGAGTCAAAGACTTCACATCCTGCATTGTGGCTTTAAGAATGGGGCTTCCTTGAAACCGTCAAGTTCCATGTTAGCATGGTCAAATTGATGAACTTCTTCAACGTAAAAACTTTAAGAAATAACTATTTTAGACGTTTTTAACCTTTTGCATTTTAGAGCAGATTAGTCCGATATGGTTTGTTTTAGTCGTTTTCCCGTTGTTTAGAGTGTTTCTTTATTTTTACTCTCAGTATGCGCGTTTGCAGACAGGGAGTGGCAAAATATAAATAATTGTTTCTTTTGCCATAACTCCTCGGAGCTAGGTTTTCTACAGCGATAACGTCATTGTCTTTAAGTGACGGAGGATCTAATGGACCACTCGCCGTCGATAATCACGCAAGTAACCAGAGACGAGGAGGATAATGCGACTTGTCGTGAGGACGGTGAGTTTGGGAAAAGTTTGCTGAACTTTTCAGCTGCGCATGACAATGTCAGAGAGGCACGAGACAGCGGTGTTTTTAGTGTGCCACGGTGTCACTAATGCTGACTGTGACTCTGTGAATGAGCTTTGATACTGTCCTCTCCCACTGGGAGACCTCTGGGACTCTGATACAGTAGTAAATATTTTGAGGAAGCTTTGACTAAGTTTCAAACTGGTTGCCCTCTGGGTAGGCCAAAGCCATGGGCAGCCGCTTAGGAGCTTTATAAGTGCCAAAAGGACAGGATTTGGGTTTGTATGAGTCTGTGGAGTTTAAAACTCTCTGGTTTACTGGTGTTGCGCAGAGTTTTTAAACAGTGTGAGTAAAACAGGAGAAATAATGGGTCCGGTCAGAGGGGGCGGGGTCACACTGACAGTTCACTGTTATTGTTTTGGACTCGGATGTAGAGCTGCTTCAGTTTATCTCCTCAAGTTATCACCTGAAGGTATTATAAACATATTAACACATAATGATACTAAAACGGACATTTTTTGGGCCTAGCCTTAACCACGTGTTTTATTGCTATGGGGACTGGAAAGCATGGCTATAACTCCAGGGCCGTGCAGAGACCTTTAGGGGGCCAGGGTGCTTGAAGTTTAAAGGGGACACATGGAACAATAATTTCAAACACCAAGCATGAACATAATTTACCTGTTGAATTAGAGCAACCCACATTCAAACAGAATCTAACATGGAACCTTGCAACATATCATACTACAGTCATAGTCCCGAACCAAATGAAGCCAGAGGGGGATTACGATAAATAAATATGAGGAAATTATGAACAATGTCATTTAAATTGACTTTTCCCTTGATTTCTTTAAAAATTGTACAGTAAAATCACACGAAATGTGACACAGGATCCTTTTAAAATTTTATGTAACCTAATTTTTGTTTAACCTCCTGAGACCCAAACTTTTGTTTGGTATACATTTTCTTTCCTCCTAGCTATTTGGGATCAGTATAGTTAGTATTTTTAATAAAACATTGATAACAATAATTAAGTCCTAATGACCTCAGATGAAACAACAATAATGTCCCAATGTCTTCAAACAAGTACTTCCAAATTAACAGCATCTTAACTTGTTACTGTTGCAAAAAAAAATGGTCAAATTTGTTGCCATATCAAACTACAAACATTATTAAACACAAATAAACAAGCTTCAACCATAAAATGTGATCAGGTTTTGGACCTTGTAATGGTCAAGTACAACCCAAAATGTGATGTCCTCATACGGGGACACAGGGTCTCAGGAGGTTAAAATAAAATGTATGGTATGAGGAAATCATGAATGTTTAATAATGTAATTTGAGGTAACTTTATCTTTAATAAGGACGGCACGGTGGTGGTCAATGGTTAGCACTGTCATCTTACAGCAAGAGGATTCCCAGTTCGAATCCCACTGTGTGGATGTCAGCGTGGGTCTCCTTCAGGTTCTCCAGCTTCCTCCCACAGTCCAAAGACATGCAGGTTAATTGGTGACTCTAAATTGGCCGTAGGTGTGAATGTGAGCATGAATGGTTGTCTGTCTCTATATGCCAGCCCTGCTGATAGTCTGGTGACCTGTCCAGGGTGTACCCCGCCTCTTGCCTAGTGTCAGCTGGGATAGCCCCCCCGTAACCCCCAACAGGATAAGTGGTTACAGAAAATGAATTTACCTTCATAATTCTTGGGAACTGTACAACAAACCATATGAGCTTTTGCATGGCTATAGTCACGGTCATCCTTTCAGCTGACCCATGAAGGTAATGGTTTTTATGAGAGTAGAATAACTTAAATTTTTTGTATAATGTTGTTTTATTTGGTGTATCAAATGTGAGAAGTTATTGCTGAAATACAAATGTTTCTTCATGCTTTTTGGCCACTTTAATTACGCATTTCATGACATCAAACCATTGAAATCCAAGCAGTGGCTGGCTTCACCTGGTGTTCTCAACAACAACTCCCTTGATGGCGGTGAGAACCAGCAGTCAGGACCACTATTAAACTCACGTTGAATAACTGATACACTATTTGAAGGTGACACTGTGCAACGCAAATACTATAAATAGAACGTGATAATCAATCACAAAGATGAAACTCACCATCTAAACGTCATTGCTGAATGTACGCCTGTGGTGTCTCGTTTTGCAGCAGAGGGCACGTCAGCAAGTGAAAGCTCATCATGTGATATAAACTGACTGACAGCAGCCAGGTCATTTTATTTATAGCAAAATTATTATTAGTTGTAAAGTGTTAGACCTGATAAGGGCAGGTGCAGGCAGGTCTTCACACACACAAAAAAATGCCTTGACAAAAGGGCACTTTGGACATCGGGGGGCAAAGGGGCAAGTGCTCGAGCACCTTCAGCCTTCCCCTCTGCACGTGCCTGCATAACTCACTGGTGTGCCTCAGTAGTGGCTCTCTGTCTTTATCAGTGTTTTATAAGTAGGTCTAAGCTAATAGGTGTTTCCTGAATGTATGGCATACTCTCATCTTAAGAGCTCACTAGTTATTACTTTGTAAAAAATAATGCTATACCCACAGAGGGGACGATACAGGGTCGGAGCATTAATGAACCAAGCTTGAAACAAATGGTGCATCAAGAAGAAATACTCTTTCATGGGACGTTGAAGGGCTGCAGTTTTTCTAAGAACTAATGCAGAGTAAATTTCTTAGCATTGCAAGGTATTGCCTAGTATTTGTTGCTGGCATTAGCCTGTGTTTGATTTCTCTGCTTTGGCTTCCTCCTATACTGAAAGACAAGGATAGGTTAAACATTAGGAATGCTCCCAACTGACCAAGGCCCTGGCATCTGAACAGCTGGCTGCTGGTTGCTCACTGGTGGCTAAAGTGCAGGGTGAAATAAGGGCAAAATTCCCAGCAGGGATCAACCCTCGGGATGCAGCCCTCCTGAGCTGCACCAGATCGATTCTGTGGCAAATGTGGCCAAACTAAAAGTTAGGGATAGTTTAACTTTCAGCAGCAAAACGCTGTCAGAGAGTTCCTGCAGCCAATCAGTACACAGAGTCCTGTGACTCATGTGACATATTGACCTATGCAACAAAGAATTTCTGCTGTCTGAAACACATAAACACGCCTCCTGGCCGCAGAAAACTGTAATTATTGCAGTGAGCTTCACTTTTCTGCTGCTTCATGTGTTTTCGGCATTAAACATAGCTTTAGGACGTAACTTCTAGATTTACCTCAACTTCCGTAATTGAAATGCTCAAAGGAATACTTAATCCTCAAAGTGACCATTTGTAATCCATTAGTCATACTGTGTTACCTTGACTTTGTGAAGAAAACTTTCTCACATGCCTCTATGGAAAACGGCAAACGTATTGAAATTCTGATTGACATGGGAGCATATTTAACAATAGCAAAACTATATCAATGCATTTATTTACAAACTCTTGCAGTATAATGCCAGTCTCATTTATCCAGATGTATGCTCAGTACTTCCCCAAACAAATGCATTTTTGCTGAAAAAAAATATTATTGGAGTTTGGCTTTGGAGAAAGCATAGGCAGGTTTCACTTATAATTTAGTACTGAATAGTAAGGTTAGCACAAATGCATGTGTTGGTGAAGTACTGAGCATGTGACTGAATAAATGAGACTTGGATTACACTGCACTTTTTCTTACAAATTCAAGGTAGTGCAGCATGACTAATTAAAATATAAATGGTCATTTGTGAGTGACGTATTTATTTAAATGCAAAATATAGCAGTTCTCATTGATTTTTGTAGTCAATGTGTCATGTCTCGACCAAACTTTGTAAGTGTTGTATTAGGTTTGCTGCCAAATCTTTTCAGTGAACAGATACAGACACTGTTAGTATCAGTTTTCTTAAATTGTTGCTAGATACCAAACTGTTTCTTTGACTCCGATCGTGCATTTACTGCTCTTTCACTTGACATGGAGATGAAGATAGTGAAGTTTGTTTTTCCTTGATAAGGAATCAGTTGTCTCCTTCAGGTTTAGAAGAGTATGGTGTTTGAATGAAGGAGACGAGACTGATAGTTGGAGTACTGAATTAATTACATGTTCAATCATACCGCCCTGGTGTTGTGATTTAGTACTCATCATGCTATGGCCCCTTATCGACACAATCTGAACTGACACAATCTGAAACTAATTAATTAAATGACATATGATGACCAAATAATCATTTATTCACTCTGCGTTGATGACCATTTGTAAGTGTAGTACTTTTTTACCTGTGCATCTCTGTGCAGTGTTTCTGCTCTAACCTCTTAAATGTTGAGTCCAGACAGAGGGTGGCAGCACTGTCCAGCTTACTAATACAAGCCAACTCCAGCCAGCTCTCCGATTACTTCCTTCTGGCCAAGAGGTCATGAGTCCAAAACATGGCTGCTATCCAGAAGTGAGGGGCCAGAGAAATGGGAAAGGGGAGTCTTCAGCCCTTCTGTAGTTTCACAAGTTGCTGGCGCCACATAGGCATTAATATCAGGAAACTGTTTTTTAAAAGTCTTTGCAAAATTCAAACCAAAGTTTAATTCTATGTTTGGTGACATCACTTCTGCATTAATAATCAGTTCTATAGGCATGATAATATGGCTACTAATGCAGATTTTTTAGATTCTTTCCAGTGATTATTTTCTGCATCATTAAGCCCCATTTTCTGGTTACCAAATCCAGCACAGCAACTTCAACTAGAATAACTATTGTAGTTTTTTTTGTAAGTGGACATGCAAGATGAATATTTTCAGATGCAGGATGTTTAAACCTTGATCTGACCTGACCAGCTGAGCCACCATGAACCTGCTCCACCATTTGCTCTGGGTGGGTGTGAAGCGAGTTGTCAGATTGTAACAGAATATCAGGTGTCAAAGTGGCAGAAAGTCGGTCGTGGGAGGCCTCATTCTTTCTGTGTCTGGATAGGAATAGAAGCAGCCGAGTGCAGGGTCACGCCTAGCCTGAAAGGGTCTCAGATAAGCCCGCTTTCAACTAAGTAGGCTGAAACATGCTGATGTGGCGTGAGGTCGTTGCTGCTCCTCTGAAATGCTGTAACCTCATTATCAGTGTCTGAGCCTCTTGGGCAGAGAGGTGTGAGGAATGTTGGAGTACAGTTTGCTTCTTACTCATTTCTACTACCGAGTTATACACGTGGGCTGAATTAAACAGAGAGCTGAGGAGCAAATGAGCTGCAACTAATGAATCTAGCTACAATCAAGCCTACATTAATATGATTTATCACAAATGGAAAATATCTGCTGTGGCGTCACAGAGCTTACTTGCTAGAACTCATCTGGCTATGGTTGTTAAACTAGGTTTGTGTTTTCCCAGCGCTCCTTAAAATCTGGCTGCAGACAACTGTGATCTGTGTGTAGCTCTTAAATACCAGCTGAGTGTCAGTACTTAAAGGTTGTCTTCGGTCCAGCTTGCCATGTAGTTGACCCACTTGCAGATTTGGATCTAACCCGCACATGTAATATGGAGCTGCTCAAAACTGCTTGTGATGCACAAGCTGTGTGACACCAGTTTTAAGGCAAAGTAAACCCACTATTGGACACAGCCTGACACACTATTCTGGTTTTGTTCAGATTTTCAGGACTTGTGGTATTGATAATTAGATTTTGGGTTGATCCATCTGATCAGTTTCATAGCTTTAAAGTGTTTTCAACTTGATGCATCCCATTGTGTTGAGGAGACGGGTACACCCATGTCACGCTCCCACTATATTTTTAGCCATGCTAGTGGTGGGTGATGGCAATGTTGTTGTTTGGTTCACCACTTAAATTTGGTACACACACTCATGTCCCCCTTAGGGTGAAGTGTAACAACTTTTGTGATCCCTTAATTTGATTCTAATCATCATGAGGACAAAAAATGTTATTCTAACACTTTGGTTTCTGACCAAATATCTGCAAAATAATGACATTCCCATTAAAATTAACTGTACTTTGTATTCAGTGCTTTTTAACAAATGTTAACATGCTAAGCTAAGGTAGTGAATGGTCATCAGAACTTTATAAACATCAGCATGTTCACATTTTGATTGCAAGCCTGTTAGCATGCTGATGGTAGCATGTAGCATGTATCATGTGCTGACACAGTTCAGCCTCACAGAGCCATAAGCATGGCTGTAGACTCTTAGTCCTGTTTTAGAGTTACAGTCACCCAAACTCTGCGTAACAATAATACAGTGTCTATACTAACAGCTTGCCTCGGTGTTTCTGCAAGCCATTAGGGAAAAAATTGCTTATGATTGTTAATGTAAATAGGATAAACATACTAAATCTCCAAACCCATACTGTACTTGAACTCACGAATGGGAACCGTGTCCCTGTTCCTTACCACCTGTTACACTGTAGCCATTTCTGAGATCCCTACTTGCACACAAAAGTATATCCCATAATGGGCATGACAGTAGGGACAGCACTTCTGAGCTAATTTTACAGTTTCACATTAGTATTAATAAAGATTATCTGTTTTTTTTTTAATTACTCTGGAGTCATATCCCACGATACTTGTGAGGACAAATATTTTTTGTGTAAAAAAAAAAATCTCCACATGACATCTGCAACTGACAGTCACTCTCAACTCTGCAACTGTAGGCCCATAACAGAGGATAGCATACTTTTCAAGATAAAGAGGAGTAAGAGGGTAAGTGTCAGACAGGCCTAGTTGTCCCTTTTGTTGTATAATAAAATGCAAGTGATGCAATCAGCGCCCTACTCAAACGGTGAGGGTGCTATGACTCCCAATTAAAAATGTGAGTCAAAGAGGTTTTTAGCAATTGGGCATCCTGGTGGCTTGGGGGTTTAGACTAACCTGATCAATAGCTAAACAATTAAATAATTGTTAACCATTTAGCTCTGCTTAATCTGTCACATTGTTCTCATGCAAGGGACTTGTCTAGGTATCAAATGATTAAATGGAAACATTTTTGTATTCATTGTTGTGTTTCCTTGTTTCAGCCAGGTCTCACTCCCAGGGTGTCAAAAAGGGCTGCGTGGTTAGTGGCCTTCAGCGTCACATAGGAATGCACAATGTACCCCTTCAGTGTCTGTATGAAATGCACTGGGTTTTCAGTCAACTCTAATGTAAACCCATCTGCATTATTATTAGACATTCAGAGCATTGGATGTAGTATAAACAGGGCAAAAAGTAGTGCTGGGCGGTATGACCAAAAATTTATATCACGGTATTTTTCAAACTTATATCGGTTTCACGGTATATGACGGTATTTTTTTTTTTCATGCTCGACTGGGTGTTAACCACATTTTTTAATGATTTAGAGAAGAATTACTGCAGTAAATTGGCTTAGAATGGCCTATTTTACTGTCATGAGGAGTGAATATTGTAGAAAAACATTAATGTCCACACTAGTATTGATACAGGTTTGCATGGCCCTACAAAGAGGTGGCACTCGTGATTCTAATGAAGTGAAGGAATCAATACAAACGCGTCTCTGAGTGACATCTGACTCGTCTTTTCTCTTGCAGTGCCACTGCCAACGTTACCTGCAGACGTGGAGGGCACAGATCTTAGTTTCATGCATTCTTGATATTCCAAGACATGTTTGTGCCTGAGGTGATGAAGCATATTACTCGCGTCGCCTCCTGCGCCCACAACTTTAGCCCGACATTTGCAGAGAATTGTTGTTTGATCGACGGCAGATTTTTTAAAGCCGAAGAACTTCCAAACAACAGACACGGCTCCTGTTTTTGGTACAAGTTCTTCTGTGTCATTTTCTACTTGTTCTGTAACTTCAGTTTCGAAACTTGCACTGTTTTTATCCATTTTCTTAACTCAACAGCTCACTGTTGTGCCGTCACATCACCTTGTTTAGTGCAACTGCAAAACAGTCCCCCTCAAACAATGTCCCGCAGCGCTCCGTTCCGCCGCTCGGCTTTCTCAACGTGGTGTACGCTACATACTCACCGGTATTGGGGTATATGAAAAATTCATTTCATAAAAAAAAAAAACCAAACCAAAAAAAACACACCGGTATTCAGGTATGAACCAGTATACCGCCCAGCACTCGCAAAAAGTCTGTTTAGGGCAGGTGGGAAAGGAGATGGATGGGTCAAACAAGCACAGGACTTTGACCCATGAGATTGATGTTCATGTCCCTTATGAAACTAAAAGTCAACGTTGAGTTATTTTGTCATGTCACTTGTTTGCCACGTTAGTCAACATACTTCACTGACTTCAACCACGATCTTTCCTAATCATAACGTAATAGTTTTGTTGCCTAAACCCAACCAACGATCTTTTCTGCATCAAGATACAACACAAAAAAAAGGCTGCCCCCAGTGGCTCCAGCCCAAGCGTAAAAATATGATGAGTACAGATGAGATCATGTTAATTGTTTTACCAGTCATTCTCACAGAACATTTTCTATCTTTAACTACATACTTGAAATCAAAGGGGAACGTAAATGAAACCAGTTCACATGACTTGTGGTTTGTACTTTGTGACCTCTCTAATTTTGGACCTTAACTAATTCTGTCAGGAGCTAGAGGGATTCTTTTCCTGTTGACGTTTGTCATGCAGACTTTTGAACACATTTTCTTAAAGTCACAGTGGACAAAGACAGACAGACAGACAGACAGACAGCAGCAGATGATAGAGCGGTGAACACTGCACACTGCATAAACTGTGTCTGAATTGTTTGTGATTGTGTGTGAGTAAAAGGAAAATGTACTTACAGTAATATTCTAATGAAGTAATGTTAACATACAGAGATGGAAAAAGTAATACTGACTTCATACAACTACTAATACTTTTTAACATCACAACTCATAATTAATCTGGAAAGTAAACAAAAGTTTTTTTTTTATGTTCTTTGTTGTTTGGTTTTCAATGATTAAGACATGTTATTTGATTGTACATACAGTACCAGAGTGTATTAAAAAAGCATTAAAATAGAGCTTGTTTATCAAAAAAAAAAAAAAAAATCTGGGGGGAGGATCCCTCTTGACCCCTGTACAGAGTTTCAGGCTAAGTCCCAAATGGAAGCTTTGGGAATAACACGATGTTACAGGGTATACAGTGTCAGCGGTTTAATTAGGGCAGCTCTGCTGCTGTTACCTCTTGTTTTTGCCAATCTACTTCTTGTTCTTTTTCCTCTTTTTTTCCTACCGTAAAATCTGCCTTCTGATGCCTGTAAAAAAATGAAATTGCACATAGGTCCAGTCCAATGCCAAAGCTCCTCAACTAAAATTTTGGGGTAATAGTCCTGATGGTGGTGCCACAACAAACGAATGAAGTTTAAAGTTTGAAATTTCATAGCAAATCAGTTGAATGTACCACGACTTTGACCACAATGTAGCCCCGACTGAGTCGAATTGTTTTGCTTTGAGCTGGCAGCAATTATGATTTCCATCACTCTCTGTTTTTGCCCAAAAAATCCCCTCAGAAAACAGTAAAACTAATCAAACATTCATCCTCCCACATTTATTACTCAATTGACACCAAACTTGTTACACAGCATCTTGAGATGATCCAGCCACATGTTTGAAATATCAAAAACATGGAGCCCACAGTGCACTAGAATGTTTTAGTGTAAACAGTTACTGCAAATTCTGACAAAATAAATCTCCAGATTTCATGAAAAAAAAGAAATTTTGATGTCATGGTTTAAGTATTATAATAAGTTTCAGAATTGTATCTCAAAAAATGCTATTTTTTTCTTCAGTATCTTGAATGCTATCCATGGCAACTGTTGCAGTCAATAGAAATAAGAACATCGTCAAACACCAGTTTGTCACTTATGGAGCAATCAATCTTTGTTAAACCTTTAAAAACAGACCTTTTGGCTGCCGTGGGAGATCATTGTTTGCATGATTCTGTTAAATCTAAAATAAGAACCATAATAGCCAGAGCATTATTTCTTTTAGCTGCTGAAAGCTAAGGCTTCTGTCCTTCCTGTCAACACATGATGACCTTACGTTACTTTACCTTATGTGACCTGCAAACGTGATATTTCGCCTTTATTACGCTGGTATTTCCCCGTAGTGACCGCAGGAGATCAGATCTGCTTCCATAATACTGTGTATATATATCCCAATCTAAAATAAAACTCATAAAAGGTAGAGGATTCATTCTTCTTGCAGCAGATAGCTCAGGCCTCTGCCCTTCCCGTCAACACATGACCTCACGTTACCTTACCTTACATGCCCTGAAAATGTGGTATTTTGTGTAATTACATTGGTATTTCTCCAAATTGGCCGTGGGAGATCACTTGTATGTATGTATATATATATATATATATATATATATATATATATATATATATATATATATATATATATATATATATATATATATATATATATATATATATATATATATATAAAATAATAATAATAGAAGATAAAGCATTCATTCTTTTTGCAACAGAAAGTTAAGGCTTCTGTCTTCCCCACCATCATGTCATTACCTTATATTACCTTTCCTTACATGCCATGCAAACGCAGCATTTTGCCGTAATTACGCTTGAATTTCTCCCAGGAATTTCTCCTTAATGGTTGTAGGACTGGTTCACTGACATTAATAACATTAATAACAGTTAATAGCATTTTAGCGTAAGTTGTACAGATTTTTAGGGATGTAAATCAATTGAAGATACTCCAAGAAATGACATCACAATAAACAAACTGCCAATGTAGGCCCTGGTGGACCATTTCTATTGCAGAGTTCAAAAGGTTTAAATAAATTACAGACATCTATGTTTTCTAGATGAAGTGCAGACATTTTTTGAATTTTGTCTGGTTAACTGATTTTTTTGACACTTCTTTCTAGATATGTGCCTTTACATGCAGCCCTGGTGTTTGCTGAAGTCATATTGTGAAACCAATCTTGGCAGGTAGCTCAAAGAGATCATGACTTGCCCTTGGTGTCTATGGTTGTGAGTCTGAGTCCAGGATGATGCAGAACAAACATGTTAATGTCTACTTAGGCATTGTGCTGTGTGGAATAGAGACGCGTGATTTTCTGAGAGATATTTTTCATTTAAGAAGTTTGAAATGGTTGTAATAGTAGCAGTTCTGCTGATGAACTCTCCTGTGTTTCTCATTTGTTTTCCTCCTCTTCCCTTCTTCCTTCTTCCTCCTCAAATTCCCAGCTTTGTCTCGTGTACAGCAGCTACACTTTAATTCTCTTTTATTCTTCTTACCTGTGTCTTTGTAAACTTCTTTATGCCACAAAACTAGTTCAATGCACTGTATTTCTCTTGCCTTTGTCTGTTTTAAACCTTGTTATGTCGCACATATAGTCTCGTCACATGATTAAATAGACTTGACATTGAACAACATTAACATATTACCCAGCAATCATCATGGCATGTCTGTATACCAAACAAAAACACCAAAGAAAATTCGAAATGATTCTTTTAATTGAATTGCTTTTTACTAGTTTATTTGTAGTTTATTTAAAATATGCAAATCATTTTATTCCTACTGACTATATTACAAAAAAAGTGAACCATAGCAGAAAATGGACTTGCCTTTTCAAGGGTATATAGCAAATGGCAGTTTTTAATTTCATGACAGTTCTTCTTTGAACACAGGTGTATTTCCAAGGCGCCATTACTCACAAGAGCCAGATCTCTGCCCAACACTGTTGGAGAGCCGCCATCCCCATGGGCCCCCACACAACCCCACTGCCTGCGTCATTCACATCCACACCCCCATGTGCCATGCAAATCAACTGCTTTGTTATGAAGCATTTCTGTACAGTGTAAACACACAGCTTAGCCATTTCCTGCTGTGGATTGTAGGTGACAAAAAAGGTTTTGTTTGTGACTGTTTATGGCCTGGTGGGAGTATATGACACTATACATATATATACATAAATATCATCATTAACCGCTGTCAGCAGCTGCTCCTGAGGCTATTTTAAGCACTCTGATGTGTAATATCAGAAGATGTAATGCAATGAGCAGGGCGATGTTTTCTGACACTACACGCTTCACCTGCCCAGTCCCTTCACACGTGTTTGCACACCAACCTTTCAACTTGGGACCAAGAGAGGTATGTCCCGACAAGCATGCCCGGGCCATTATAACAGCTCTCCAGTGGCTGCGTCCACTTTCAGTCCCAGCTGAATGAAGTAGTCAACAGGCCAAAGTCATAGTGAATAACACTTGAAAGTAGGTCAGACAGGGATAAAGGCAGGCCAAAAAGATTGGTTTATATATGTTATTATTATCAAGGCAGTTTTTTTAACTTTGAGTCATTTTGTCCATATTTCCAGTGTTTTTATCTGTATTTTCAGTTTTTTTTAATTTTATATTTCTGGTTTTGTGTTTTGTAATTGGCCAAAAAAATCAGTTTTGTTTCAGTCAGTTACAAGCTGCTCAGTTGACTTGAATTTTAAATCAGTACACTGCTTCCTTTAATGTGTTTCTGTGATCCAATATTCCCACATTGGGGAACGTTTTTCGGTCATTCTGGCAATCAGTATACCAGCACTTGTTAGTGTTGTGCACAGACTCAACTTGTTGTCAGCTCAACAAGACACCTATTGCCCAACTGTGCTACTTTGCAATCATTACACATTTACACCCAAAGCAAGTTGACAGGTCCGTGATATACCCCATACTGAGGCACAGATTTAGTCACGTCTGAGCGACATGCTAATGCTTGAGCTGACAGCTCTGACTGCTCATCGAGTCTCAGCTAATTTGTCAGAGTTTTTTTTTTTTTCTTCTTTTGAAAACTCTCATCACTCTGACACCAGCTGATGGGATGTGTGCTACCACGTGTGTGTGCCAATAGCTGCTGTTACATTGGTCAGTGATGTCAAGGTAGATCAAATGTAAGTGCAGTCTTGAGACATGGTTCAAACTGTCATTTCTATCTGTTCTTAGTGCATATTGTAAAAATACAAGCAGAGGTAGAGGAGAATTCAAACTCTATTAATTAATAAAGATAAAATGAACATTTTCCCTAAAATCTGTTGATTCAAAAAGAAAATCTTGGCCATCATCAGTGCTGATATGAAGAATCTTTGAGGAGGAACAGCTTGTAATTTAATTTTGCAGGATTGTAGCCCTAATTATGCACTTATTTGTCTTTTCTGTCTGTTTTTATCTGTCTTTTTTTAAAGCACACTATCTTTTAAATAGTGAATATCTCCCTCTGCAAAGACCCCTGCTGAGCCCTGTAATAACACCTGTAACATATACATCTGTTACTGGGTGGAACCCTAATGTCATTCTTAAATATGCAGTATAATCAAGCAAAAGGATGGTCAGTTTGATAATAGCAAAAACACCATCTGCTGCTTGCAGAGTATTGCTATGCAAGTTATGACAGAATTATGTTTTAAAAAAAATTCACAGTGATCACAAAGATAAGTGCTTAACAACCAATGCAGTAAATAATTGTTTTAATTAAAAAAAAACAAGTTTGCCTGTGTTTACATCAAATTCAATGTTTGTACACATTATGCTATTTATTCAAGTTAATTCTTTGTATTTAAACAACAAAATATTCACCGAAAAGGAAACTGGTGCAGGATGTCTACACCTGACTATTTTCAGGTCTGAAATGTACACCTATACTTTGTTATGCAATGTCTTACAACCTTTTGCAGCACAACTAAAATAGCCTTAGACAAGTAATACACAACATGTCAGAGCACAGTAGGGGTCCTGCTGACAGACCAGCCAGAGTGATGCTCAGATCAGATATACTGGATCAGCATTGCTGCCAATGTGGACGTCATGAAAAGGATCGACTCCTGCCCGGATGTGACTGAAACAAAACAGATACTATTTCTTAGTCACTGATGAAGATTAACAAGATTCATAGGTTGATATCAGCCCCTTCTCGCATGTATTCAAGTACTGAAACCAGTACCAGGAAAAAATGATGTCACGCTGGTACAGTATGAGCATCATTCCTCATGTTTTTTCTCTGTATCGCTCTTTTCCAGGTGCCAATGAAGCTTCTCCGTCAAAGAAGCCTCGTAGCAGAGGCCTTTTCCACAGTCTATTCTGCTGTCTATGTAACAAAGAATCAGAGCCCCCTCCACTAAAGAACAATGCCCCGCTCTTGGTAGAAGAAAATGGGACTCTATCAAAAGTAAGTTCATCTCTTAACATCCCTCTCTCACTCTTCTGTGTGATATCGACTTTCTGTCACCCCGATCATCTTCGAGCAGCATGTGGTCAGTGTGATTGACAGCCGTGTGATGCCTGAAACACATGTTTTCTTGGCTCAAAGCTTTTCGTGTTTACAAGAGCATCTCTCCCGTGCTGAGAAGTGATGTATGGCAGTGTTGAAAAGCACTTCATGTTCAGACATCTATCAAGATGACTGGGCATCACAAGAAAGATGGAAATGGTGTAAATGTTACAGAGGTGGATGTCTGACCAGAAGATCATTGCGATACATAAATAAATAAAAAAACAGCTACTGTAGATGTGCTAATAATCATCAGGGTTAAATAAGAGCTTGTTGTTGTAGTCTCTAAATATTTCCTGGATTCATGAGGGTTTAATTTTAGAGACTAACAATTAATCAGTTATTAAATATTAGTAACAGAGAACTTCTGTAAAAAGCTTGTTTGAATTACAAATTCATGAATGATTAGGTTAATAAGATGTTTACATATGCTTAGGCAGTGCCTGATAGTCTATCAATGATTGATCACTATCAATTGGACAATTGAAAATACTCGCTGTGGCTTTACTGAGTGTATTCTTGGAAAACAGCATGACTTTTGGCAGTTATGGTCCGAAGATCAAGTGGTCAAGACGTTCTCAGGGTGTCAGTTTCAGATTTATGCCTTAGTTCAGCCTTTTATAGAGATTTGATATTCCAGAAGTTATTTGTCACGTCTTTCCAAGTCCCCAAAATAAATTGCTTGGTCTCTGGCAAAGGAGGGGTTGAGTCAAGTGCTAGGCTCAGTTTTGGTTGTGACAAACTGTCATATCAACGTGCATGCTGCTCCTGTTGCTGTTACTCTCTCTTGGGGGCTGTGGTCTCAGTGACTCCCCCCACCAGCCATGTGAATATCCACTCTGAATGGACCCTCCAGTTACCTGCCAGTCATTTGGACTTGGACTCTGAATGATCCGGAACCAATGCACGGAGTAAAAACCTTAAACAAAATCCAGACCGAGAAATCATTTCCTGATGTATTTGGAAAACTCTGAGCAAAGTAAAGTCTCTGGGGAAGGGGAGCCGTCTACTGAGGCCATGCTTGCTGAACAATGCCAGGTTCCCAAATTAACAGAGGCTGCAGACTTAACCAGCCCTTCAAAAGGAAGTGCTGAACTTGGCATGAAGGTCCTTGTGGATTATACTGAGCAGACTGTTGTCAGCAGAGAAATGGACCCTTCTATCTTTTGTGTGGAACATTGCAACATGAATAGAGATGAGATTAAATCCTGCACATATTGCAATGGACACTCTGAGGGGTTTGCACAATACCCAGAGAGTGATGGATTTTTTGAATCCGACCAGATCCTTGGTCAGTGTGAGACTTCAGGGTTAAGCCAACCATTTGACGAATGTGCTCAACACTGTGAGTGTTTTAAACCTTGCAAGTCCTCTGAGCACTGTGCTAATCATAGCTTAGCTTCCAAATGTAGTCCTTGCTGTGAACACAGTGCAGAACACCTTCAGTTATTTCAGCAATGTAAGCCCTCTGATCAACAGTTTGAGTCTTTTGACTTTGAGCCAGATAAATTGGCAGTGAACTGTGACGGTTTCGAGCCGTGTGAAATGTCTGAATTCATACCTGAATGTACAGACCACCTCGACTTACTGCAACAATATGACTCCGCTGATCAGCAGGGTGAGTCCTTTGACTCTGAGCCAGACACATCAACAGAAGACTCTGAGCAATGTGAAATCACTGGTTTCACACCTTACATCTCTGACTCACTGGACTTACTGGACTGTGGCACTGAACTCGGTGAGTATGATGAATGCACCAATGATGACGATAATGAAGAGAGCTATCCACCTGAACATGAGGATGAGCAAAATGAAACAGAGCCGATTGATGCAGAGTCCTGCACATTATCAGATGATGTAAATCCCTCGCATTTCGACACATCTGCTCAAGTTTATTTTGATGACAGTGGAGATATTCCCTTTACAAGTGAATGCTGTGAGACACATCATCTCACTGAGGAAGATTCCTCACAAGCCACCGCATTAAACACGTCCAGCGATCACTGTGAAATGTGTGAAACGGATTACTCTGAAACGAGCGAAGAGTATGATCAGCAATGTGCCACTTCAGAGCAGTGCTCTGATAAGGCCTCTGAGTTTGGCACTGAAGAAGATGGTTCCTCAGATTGCTCTTCTATTGAAACCAAATCCTTCAAGACTTGTCCCGATGGCAGCATTCCTTCAGATCACTGCTCTGATTCATCCGGGCAGACGCAGTGGGAATCTTTTGAAGACGATGTAGAAATAGACCAAAGCAATATTAACAGAACTAATGAGGATAAAAAGAAAACACCCGTTGCCGATATTGTTATTGAGGATTACTTTGATCTGTTTGACAGAGCCGACTATTATGGACACGCATTTGCACAAACCCGACGTTACATCTCTTGCTTCGATGGAGGAGATATCCATGACCGCCTGCATCTTCAGGAGGTTCAGTCTGAGGCTCAAGCCAAATATGCAGACAAATTTAATCAAATCAGTGAGGAAATTCATGTACAGAAAACTGATACATGTTTTGATGCTCCTAAAGAAGCATGTGAAGACACTTATGAGGAAGATGCAAGTCAGAGAGGTGATGTCTCCTCTGGGCCTTGTGAGTCAGAGGAACAACCTGAAGACGAATCAGAATCAAGTTTAGCAGATTATGAAGTTGAAAGAAATGAATCAGAAGCTCAGGTCCTTTGTGCAGAGACCTGTGAGGAAACAGAGGAAGATAAGAACAGTTTTGATGGGGAGGCTTGTGCGTTTGATGGCCATGTTTCTGAAATCTGCAAAGAAGAAGAAACTGAGGTCTGTCCATCCTCTGGTAATGAGGAGAGTATGAGTGCACCATGTGCGGATGACATCTCTGTTGGAGGTGATGCTTATGAAGAAGAATCTGTTGCCCACAATTGTGAATCTTTTTTTGACGGTACCTCTACCATTGGACATTTACAGACAACTGAGCCTGAAGACAAAGTATTTATCGCATGTTCAGAAATGGAGCCATATTGGTCACTTGTACACCATGAGGAAAATGGAGAGATGTGCGAGCCTGGTGTTGAGGAATACTATACATATCAGATAAAAAGCATTCAGTCATCTGTTGAACAAGGCCTGAATGGATTTATCATGGGAGGAAGGTCATACGATCAGAAAATCTATGGGGATGCTCCAAAGATTGAAACAGAAGATGCTCTTTCATCCCTGAATGACAAACAAGCGCATGAAGTTTGTCCGGAGGAGCGCAAGGTAGTCAGATTTGAAATTACTGAAGCTACTGAACTGAGTGAGAATTTAGCCAACAGCTCTGTTGTGGAAAAAACAACCAATGAAGAAACTTGGGAGTCAGACGACGACAGTGGGTTCGGCGACATTTCAAGAGAAAAAAAACCTACTTCAGATATTATTCACAGTGTTGTTTTGCAACTTGCAAAAAATGAGGAAAGGACTGAGGAAAACAAGACCTCTGAACACAGCACGGATTCAGAGGAGGAGCAGAGCGATGATGAATCTGATGACTGTGAATGCGAGTACTGCATCCCACCAGTAGAGGAGGTATAATACATCTTTGCACCACAGCTGTGAAATATTAACATAGATAAAATTCAGTTTTCAAAACTGTGCAAGAAACTTTAAGGTATCCCAGAATCAAGGCACATCTGTTATCAGTACTGTTGGTCTATTTTTAAATTAAGATTGTACTACCAACTGTGGCAGTGAATAAGATACAGAAGATCTCAGCTTGGCAGACTGTGTCAGACTCCATTATCCTCACGTGGCAGTTCACTCTACTCAGTCAAACACATGCATCAGTGTTACAGGCAGCCTCTTTGATCGCGCCAGCTTGTTTTTAGCATCAGAATCACATTAACCAACACGATCTCTGACCACTTGTTGAAGGATGACACAGAGTATGGTGATATTTACATGCTCCATCAATGTGGCAGCAGCTGTAGCATCCAAGGTTTCCTGTAACCCCTCACACAAACGCCACAACACAGCTCAGTGTCTTAAGTGACAAGAAACACACACACACAATGAGCTGTAAGTCCTTCAAGACAAATTGAGATGGTTATTCCTTAGCTGCTGCTCATATTGTGGGCTCGAAAGCTAAAAGAAAGTCGTAATTGAGGAAAGTGATGAGCTTAAGATCTAAACTTGACTTTTGTCTTCAGGTTCCAGCAAAACCGTTGCTTCCCCGGATGAAATCGAATGACGCAGGGAAGATCTGTGTGGTCATCGATTTGGATGAAACACTAGTGCATAGTTCATTTAAGGTAAGTCGGCCTGCAGGATAAGCCAACAGATGAACAACCATTAGCAGACATTTATTCAAAAGAGATGACTAAAGGATGACTTCATCCAAAAAACCAAATCATTTCCATTTCCATACTGATACTTTGTGCCACAATACATAAAATAGGTACGTGGATATATCATTCAAATAATTCTGATAAAATCAGCTTTTGTTTGGTGATAATGTTTGTAGCAATGCTTTTAGTCTCAGTGTCCCATGCAACGCTGTGTAGTAAAATCAGATTTGAAGGTTTTTTCATGAATTAACAATACAACTTCCCAGGTATAAATATATTTCTCCTGGGATTTCTTGTGAGTATGACTATTTTTGTAGAGCTGACCTGTGCTTATCACTGTGTGCTGGTTTGCGTCAGTTGGGTGTGGTTTCCCCTCTATTTAATTTGTTACACAAAATGTCACATGTCGGGTATTTCCAGGCCCCCAGGAAAGCAGCTCAGCTTGCTTCAATTTTTTCCCAGTGGTTACTCATGGTATTGCAGTGAAAAAAATGCCCTGTGGCCCAAAAAGGATTTTCCCCATAAACCACCACTGTGAACAACTCCTCAGTAAAATTGTTGGCAGGACACCTCAAGCTGCCAACAGGCTCATTTATGACTCTTTCTCTTATGATTTTTTTTTGGATGATTTTTTTGTTTTATATTTGTAAAACTTTTCTTGAGATGAAACTAGCGATTTCAAAATCCATGACTTCATCACAATGTAAAGTTTTTGAGCCAAGTGTGAACTTGCAGGCGGAGCCAGCAGGAGAAACACATCTGCACATATTCAGTGGGCCGCATACCACAAACCCGGAATCGAGAAACTTTTTTTGGTGAATGCATCTGGCAAGCAACTCCATTGGAATGAATAGGCGCCGTCTTGGCATCCTCTATCTATTTGTTATTATACATCTGTGGGTATTTCTTTGACTGGAGCAGTATCTTCCTGGAGGTTTTAAGTTAACTGTGAGGGTTCCAGGCAACCAGCAAAAACTCCAGGCAGGTAGTCCTCCCGAAGAAATAATCTGGCACGTAATCCCCAATAAAAGCATAATTTGTCTTTTTACACTATGGATTTTGTATATAGTAAACAAATAAGACAATGTGTTAATTGGCCAGCTTTAGACATGCTGATCGGGATATTTTTTTTTTTTTGCATGCAGGGTAACTAATTTTTTTGTCGCTGAAAAATCTTTATGGCAAATGTGGTAATTTTATTTTTTATAATTAAACCTAAAAAAATAACTCACTTCCATCCAAATTAGTTAACCACCTGTTTCATTTGGACTAAATGGCTCTTATAGCCTTTTTTTATACTCCTGGCCTTTAATTACTTAAAGGTCATCAAGTATTCAAAAATAGGTCGAAGCCTCTCATTGAGTATCCGCTGTGAGGCTTCTATGTTGACTGTTAAAGCAAACAATCTACTTGCCAAGGCGAAAATAGCAAGGGGATTTGCACTACATCATTTTGCATATTTTTAGGAGGCACATGATTTATTTTTATCATAAAGGACTGGGCTCATGTGCACCCTAAACATTAACCATTTATTTTATGGGTGCTCTGGTTTCACGACGCAGAACCCACCTGCACCCTCGAATCCAAGTGAGATGTAAAGAAGAGGTCATTAAAATCTGATTTTCAGGAATGAAAAGCAATTTGCTGAGGACAAGGACGTATTCAGCTTCTCACTGCAATGTGTCATTAGGTTTGCATACTGTGAATATGACAACAAAATAATATACAATAATTCTTTTGAAAAATCAGTTATTGTACTTGACTGCGCACTTCTTTAAATAGAATCTCTGTGCAGCATAATTTGCAAAACAGTGTATAAAATAATAAACTGTGAGTAAAGATGCTTTCAAATAATATATTGAGTTTGACACTGTTACTACAAATAACTGATCCCTTTTGATCAGTTTGATACCTTTTAAGGTAGCATTCAGTGAACAAAGTAGTCAATGCCAAAAGTCAAGGCTCCTGTGTCACGACAAATTATGTAATGAATGCCATGTGGTGTTTAGTCCTTCTCAGGTCACAGACTGTCCTAAAGGATGTCACCGGATATTGCCACTAGCTATGTGTAAACAGGATCAGACTCTGTGAACTCCATGTTAAACACAACATGGATAATAAACCTCATTATTACTTTGACACACATGCTAAACATAGGTAACACAGTTTTGGAATTGGTTGTAGGTGAAAGGCAGAGGAAAGCCAGTGTACTGTGGGACTGTTTTTCTTTTTTTTACTTTTAGAATATGAAATATTTAATTTTAAATAAAACTGGATGAAATGAAACAAATGCATCTATACCAAAATTACCTCAAAGGTGTACCACCACTGAATAATCAAGTATTAATATTACCCTTAAGTCACTCCAACTTGCCTGGTTCTGTAGCAGGTTAGTGAGACCACCTGTCACATTACCAATACCACCACTGATTTAAAAAGAAAGTAATGTTTTAAAACTTTTGTGATAGATTATTAGACAGTAGACAAGCTGCGTTGAAACAGACAAAGTTAAAGTTCCTCAATTGCACAAAAAAGTTTGTACGCTCATTTGAGGTGGTTTTTGCCTTTGTCAAAAAACAGTTGATGCAGCAAGTGGGATATGAAAACACCCTTGCCGATTAAATTCTGACAAAGTGAACATTGAGCTCACATGACTGATGAGCAGGTTCTGCTGTTGGCGTCTTCCTGTGCTTTAGAATCACTGCATTAAGTTGTCTTCTATCCAGACTGCGTGAAACATGGCCCATACTAGCTGACATGAAAGAACAATCAAAAGTTGCCCAACCGAAGCAAATTCCTGATGACCTCTCTCCATTTTTCTCTTGCAGATGGGTTTGCAATATGTTCTGTTTTCAGAATGCAACATCTACTTCTTCCTCTGAGTTGACTGATGGTTTACAGCCATGTGTAAAGTGTAGCTAATACTGCCAACCTTTGACAAAACTATGCTCTGTGAAGCCAAGATTATTTGCTCCAAACCAGTTGATGTAAACTCACCTAATTCGCATATCTTTATTTATCACATTCCAAAAGTTTGCTTAAAATTCACGTGACAATGGAAACACAACAAATGACAAGAGTAGGACACATGCAGTTAGTTAGGAAAATTTAAGATACTAATTAAACTGACTGAAGTAACTGAAGCTCTTGGAAGTATTTTTGGAGGTATATTTGTGGCAGCATTAGGGTTAGGGCTATATCATTTAAAGTAGGGTCAGAATAATTAGAGGAAGAGAGGGAGATTTTTAAAATCGTAAATGTAATAAAGATTTTTTTTTCCTGAGATAAGAGGGGGTGGAAGTGGATAAAAAAAGAGCAACAACAGCAAAAGAAAGAGTGGTTACTCACGCTCAGACACTACACACTACCTGCTCCCGATGAACAGATGATGGAGAAGTGAGGCAATAAGTCAAAGCAAGGAAGCAACGCAAATTGAGCCAGAGTTGGTGAATCAAACCAGAACTAAAACAGCTATGAATCCAGGATTTGCATTTGTAACATACACTGTATGGACTGGATGTAGCTATTGTGATGTTGTCCATTGGTTTGTGGACTCCTTCCGTCTTTTTTCAGCTCTGGGCGTTGCCGCTTGATTTGTACTGATGGTACTAAAAAGAAGTGCTTTAGTTTGAGTTTAAACTGTGTTGAATTCTACACTATTTTTGCCCATTTCAAACAAAAAAAACCTCCACACAGGGGGGCCTCCCATACCCCAGGGTTTGAACTCTCCACATTGTGTTTGAACCAGGAACCCGTCTTGCTGTGAGACGACACGGCTAACCACTGCGCCACCATGCTGCCCCATTAGTAATTAATTAATAGTTTATTAAATTGATAAATTATCCAAATGAAATGAATTTAATCCAGCAGTTGCAGGGCAGAACATAAACCAGCATGCAACATTGGACAAAATACTGTGCATTAATCCTATAAACAAACTCCCACTTTCTGTTTATGTTCATGTTGAACACGTTCTGTTTTACTTGCATTACCTCAGACTATACCAATCTAGGCCATGGTGTAATGCCTTATATAGAACATGCTTAGAGTGATGTGAACATTTGAGAAGCATATTACAGACATGAGAACTGATATTTTACGACCCTTGTCACTTTCTGTGGTGCCCATATTTCAGTGATGGATGTGACATGAGTAATATTATTTACAGTATTGTGTTGTTGGGATGGCGTCTTTGTGTCTATTTGTCACATTCTCTGTTAAGATTTGTTGCTATCACTCGCATCTCTGTGGAGAGTGCAGATTTCCTTTGGAGATAAAAAGAAAAATACTATTTTTAATAACTTTTATTATTGACTATTATTTTTAATATAAGTATCTAACACATCTGCTTTTGTTTTCAACAGCCTGTGAACAATGCTGATTTTATCATTCCAGTGGAAATTGATGGAACAGTTCATCAGGTAGGCACTTGATATGCTTAAGTGACCATTTGCTACACTGTCATCTTGCTGTATGTTGCTTCAGTGATATCACCACAATGTTAAAACAGAAAGCAGCCATCATGGAAGTTACAAGCTTCATAGACCCCAAAGGTTTGTTTTAAAATATTTACAAGCAGGATTGACACAGAGCACCATTTAATGTGCACTGAGCGTCATTGTACTGCATTTACCACACACCAGTAACCAAAATCCGTACTGTTCACCATCTGACCTGAACATTAGGATACTTCATTAACTCTCAAATGCAAAGGGGAGAAGAATTCAAAAATCCTCCATGGTTTATTTTGCACTGGAGACCCTCTGCTAGCTCCCTGACAGTGCTGTAGCCCGCTCTGTTGATGGCTCCAAGCAGCAGGTGGCTATTTACGTGGCCTGACGAAATGAGGAAACCCTGGCAAGCTTCTCAGAACTCACTGGCCATCAATCTCACTCTGTGGCGCATATTATGTCCCGCTCATTGGTGCAAGGGAATGGCAGTGACTATTCCCTGCAGGCGTTCAGTGGTAACCACAGTCTGTTGTGCTGGGCCTCCCAGAAGACAGAGGAGCTTTGTTGTCCAAAGGGCCTGGGTCTGTTTCAAGTAATCCAGGATAGGCTTGTTAAAGTGGGGAAAGCCTATTCGGGATGACTTGGTTCAGAAACAAGGCCGCCTGCATCTCATTGGACGTAGATGTTACGTGCTGTTTGAATGTTTACATGAAATGTTCTTGGTGTAAATATTACAGCCTTATGTTTTCTTGTGCATTATTTGATGTCGTCATAGCAATATAGAATTATCAAAATGACTACATCTCAATAATGACAGAACTGTCATATTTAGAGACTGTTTTTTTTTTTATATACACCTATATAAAAGAGAGAGAGATTATATATAATTTTAAGATGAAAACAGAAAGTGGAAACTTTGCAATCCCCCTCCTCTTGCTTTTTTAAGTGGTATTATTGTTGGTGCTGCTGTCACACAGACAACTGGATCACTTTCTGTTTTCCTCAGAGTCTAGCAACAGGGCTCTTTTTCTTTTGTTGGGTAGAGTTTTCACAGTTACTTGGGTTGCTCCACTGTCCGCCTCTTCTGCTACTGGGGATAGTCACTCCAAAGAGCTTGCATTGATACTCTTTGGTAACTGGGGATAGCTACTTTGGAAAGCAGAAGACCTTTCATCTCCCTGCAATGTTTAGGCAATGGTGGATGCACTTTCTTATTGCTTTAACTCGAGCCTTCATTTTCTGGGCAATCGCATTGGGGCAGACAGAATTCCACAGTGACAGCAAAGCTTATGGGCAACCAGTCCAAACACTGATGGTGTCATTATTTTAAAGGCATTGTGCAAGTTAAAGCTAAAAACCTTCCACAAAATTGACACTTTAAAAAGCCCAAACTGGGACTACTATGTGCCAGTATGAGCCCATGTATACTCTCTTTACATACAAATATAGATATGTCTGTTCAAACATTATAAACGTCATTGCCCTCATACTTCATGTGTCCTTTATGATGGCCTAGATACAGCGAACAGCAGTGGTACTGCTCCGTTTCGTTCCTATCTGTAAGCTTTCAGAAAACGCACACAAATACGGACGAAATGAATGCAGAGTACAGGACAGAAGGCTCTATTTGTGTCCGTATATGTATCTAACATTGAGCATAAATGAGCCTTAAGTCTTGAGAAAATCTCGAAACACAGGTCAGAAATAAGATCACAGTTCCTTCATTTATTTTTACTTAAGTAATTTGTGTTGTGGATCATATTCCTAATAAGTGAAGCATGTGCTTCAACAACTGTTGATTTCATAACCTTCTGCCTTTTGTGTCTCCACCCAGGTGTATGTGTTAAAGAGACCGCACGTTGACGAATTCCTCAAGAGGATGGGAGAAATGTTCGAGTGTGTTTTGTTCACTGCAAGCTTATCCAAGGTCAGACTGCTGTTCTTATGCTGTGTAACTCATAGTTAAAATTTGACTCATTATATTCAGGCCAGCGTTTTGCATATGGACACAGTCACACTTTATGTGGAAAGAAACACCTGTTGAAGAATTACTGGAAGCCCAGCCTCGATTTTATGTTTGATTTGTAGGCGACCTTCCACATACACCCGTCACATATAAAGATAAATTTATGATACCTGTCAGGAGACCACACATTTTAACCTCTCACATTTACTTCAAACTGTGTTGACCTTAACCAAACTTTGTGAAGCATTTGGTCAGCAATGACTCGGCAAATGGCTCATGCACGTGTACTTTTTATGTTTTAGTTGCCATGTTTGTCCACAACACTTACAGATAGCATCATGGGTATATTTTGTGTCCATCTTCTTACTTTAAATGCTGAGTTTTAAAAAATGTCTAATCCTAAATATTGCAGATAGCTCTAATTTTAAAGCTGCTATAACCACTATTTTTATTTTAAAAAAGTAGGGGTGGGCAATGTTTCAATTGTACACAATGTATCGTGGTTTGTTCCATGTCGGATATTTAAAATGACTAAATTGCAAACAGCGAGTATAAATGGTCGCGTCATGTTTTTTTTAACCACCAGCATGAGACTCGCTTCGGCATTTCAGTTCTTTTGCACTCTCCTGTGTCTCTAACTCCCTTTCACAGACACACACACATAAAGAAAGACTCACAAACATGATATGTCACAGACGTGCCCCTGACTGTCCAGACCACTTTCTCCCAAATGATAGTGACCTGGAAATATTATTAATATATGGACTGGAGAGCTGTTAGTTTGTTTCCACCTTACAGCGATTAAATCATCACGTTTAACGGTGCCGTGGTTACAGTTTAACTTAACGAGATAAACGATAGCAGGGGCAGAGGTAGCAAGTATCTTTGTACATGTAGGGCCCCACACTGTGATTATTTAGTCACATTTTGTGACCATGGAGCACCAGTGTGACTACCAAATACAATTAATATATGAAGTGGAGAGCTGTTAGTGTGTTTCCAGCTCTGGCAACAGTTCAGCTTTAAGCTCGTCCGGCCGAAGTTGAGCTGGGTGCTTCACAATAAAAGCACCAGTGGTTCCACTTTGATTTATTTAATTATAACAATACTTTATTCAACTTTATTATAACAGTATTTTATTTACCTTTACTATAACAGTACTTTAACTTTATTATGATAGTAGCCACTTTGTTTAACTTGTTTTTAACTTTAGTTCATGTAATAACTTTGTAATTTAGTAGTCTACAGTACTCTATACATTTCAAAATACTGCAGTAAATATCGTAAAAATATCGCAATATTATTTTTAAGTCATATGGCACAAATGACTATGAAGGTGAAAGTGACGACCCAACAGACAATTCTCTTGTAACCTTACATCACGCTCAAGATCTATGGAGCATTTCAGCATCTTTCAGCTCCTTCTTTTGGTTTCACTGCCTACAGCTTGATTTCTTTAATTCTCATCAAAGTTTTTAATAAAAAAACTGTAAAAATTCCACTGCGCATTACCAAACAACAGTCAAAGACTAACTAGTGAACATGGTGAAGCTTTAAGCAGCGAAAGAGACAAGTATTTTCCTCAGGAGTTGGTGGAGACCAAAAACAGAGATAAAAGAGAGTAAAGATTGGAGTTAGATTAATCCTAATTTCTTTTGTGATTTTAGTATGCAGATCCGGTGTCGGACCTGTTGGACAAATGGGGGGCCTTCCGGAGCCGTCTCTTCCGGGAATCATGTGTGTTCCACAAAGGGAATTACGTAAAAGACCTGAGCCGTTTAGGAAGAGACCTCAACAAGGTCATCATCATTGATAACTCCCCAGCCTCCTACATCTTCCATCCCGACAACGCAGTAAGCCATCTATATGTCTTTCTCTGCATGACACTAAAACACATTTGTATTGGTCACTAACGTCTTGTTTTGGAATAATATTAGTATAAGAATTATGTAATATTGAAAAGATCTTCTAATTCCACCACATCTTGGTTCTTCAAACCTCCAGGTTCCTGTAGCGTCCTGGTTTGACGACATGTCAGACACCGAGCTTCTCGATCTTATCCCCTTCTTTGAGAGACTAAGCAAAGTGGACGACATCTATGATGTTCTCCAGCAGCAGAGGACTTCAAGTTAACAGAGGCAGGATACTAGGATGAAAATAATCACCAGCAGCTGTCGTCACGGGGCCACGGAGGCTGGTGGGCCACAGGCACCACGCTGCTTCCAACTACAAGGACCACACTGCAAAAAATGCCTCTCATTAAATCTCATATTCACACAGTATACTGCATAAATAAAGTGAAAGCAATGTTCCAGCAGGGTTTGGTCCCAGACACAGATCAGAGACAGATATTTTTTTGTCCTTTTTTATATACTATATAAAGACTGAATATGAGATTCAATGACGTCTGTAGATATCTTTTGCAGTGCAGCTAGTGTGTTGTTGTTGTCATCGTTATGTGACAGCAGTGACCTAGTATGTAAGTGTGCTGTAAACCTAGATTGTGTGAACAGTTGTTCAGTGCCATTCTACAAATGAGCCACATCAGTCATTTTCATTTCAGTACAAGACTGTTCCTCGAACCCCAGTAACTTTCTTTTTTCTTGCCTAAAATGGCCAAATGTGTATGTAGTAAATGTGGAAGCCCATTTCCTTCAATGTGATGAAAAAAAGATCCTGTAAGGATCATTAAGGATCATTAACAGAAACTTTCTTAAAATAATGACATAGTAGCTCAACATAAGGACCTAGTATAACAAAATAATGAGAAACTTTTTCACAATAATGTCTTGCTTTTTGAAAAATAGTGACTTTGTATCTCAGAATAATGAGTCAGTTTTTAGATACTAAGATACTTAGTCATTTTTAGAAAGTTTCTCAGCACTTGGAGATGCTGAGTCATTATTTTGAGAAAGTTTCCATGTTACTCATGTTATTTTTAAGCCTCCATGCGGGCAACAGCCATGGCCGTCGTCCATCCGTCTGTCCCATTCTCACGAGCGTGATTTTTCAAGAGGGCCTTGAGGGAGTTTCTTCTAATTTGGCACAAACATCCACTTGAACTCAAGGATGAACTGATTTGATTTTGGTGCTTAAAGGTCACTGTACTTCATTAAACATGTTTTTGGCCATAACTCAATGTAATTATCTCTATAAAAAAGATTTCATATACTTATTATTACAACATTTCACACAGATGTTTAATGGGATAAAATTGTGAAGTAAAGACATTACTTATGCGAAGTGTCAACCACATCATTTCTCAGGAACAGAAGAGGAGACATTTGGTCAGATACTGAATTGGTGACACTAATCTTGGGTGCCCACCTTGAAACTTTGGTGATTGTATAGATCTGTGCTGCCAGGTTGAAGGTGTGTGTGTGCATCTATGTTTTCTGTGAAGCTTTGTCAACTGGCATGGCTACGAAAGAGTCTGGACAGACATGGATGTAAACTGTAACTGCAACTTGACTGGTTCACGATGGATACAAATATGAGGCAGTATTTATAGCTTTGAGAAATTTTCCCATTAGTTTACAATAACTCATTATTCTGAGATACTAAGTCATTATTGTGAGAAGATTCTCATGACTCACAGGACCTTTTTTCCCATCACACTGGGTGAAATGGGCCTCCATAACTAAAAGACAATCATTAACTTTATAGAATTTTCTTTTAATAATCTACAACATTTCACTACAAAACACACATCATTAAATACTGTACACTCACTGTATGTTCTTGAGAGCTTTGAACAAATACTGTTTGTTTAATGAATTTGGCAGAACAGTAATCATGTGAAACAATATCCTGAAGTCCACTGCCATTGAGTGTGGTTCTTATTCACTACATTACAGATGACTGATAATATTAAATCACTAAATTATGATATTATTGAAATCTAATTATTAATGTATATTGACCCTTTATAGTCTTTGCCTTATGCCCAGTTCAGCCAGAAAAACACCCTAATCCTGTTAGTCATTGGTGAACCTCATACTTGCATACCAACAAATCTTGAAAAAGCTAAATATAAGACACATGAAATCTGGATCTTTTGGACAGTTCTGGATTAGCGTTAAGACAACAGATAGACTGTACAGTGATCTGACTTTTCACACACACCGACTTACTGCAGAAATTGTGAGATTATTTTTGTATATACAGTGTAACAGGATTTTAGGCAATCGTTTTGATTTGGTTTTAATGTTATTTTACCTAATGTTATTTTATCTTTGGAGTTTTTAGTTGAGTTGGCCACTACAGTGTGCGGCCCATCAGTAATGCAATACTGATCATATGTGCAGGAGGAGGCTGTTAATGGCGACTTAATTAAGTTTGATGTTTGATTTGAAAGCACACTTTGATCGGTAAACTTGAACCCAAACTTTTTATGTGAGACATTAACGGAGTCAGATGTTCTGCCGTATCGAGCTGTAAATACAGTTAAATTGGGGGAAACTTGTGCCAGACATGTTCGAGCCCCTGATTACTTTAACTCTGAAGCGAGTGTGTATATTTGTATGTGTGTGTGTGTGGGTTTGAGTGTGATTGCGTCAGTGTGAGTATTTTCTTTGATTTAAGATTTTTAAAAAAGAGGATACTCTGACAATATGTGAAAAACCATAACCTATCTTTAAATAACAACTTAACTTCTTTTTTTTTTTTTTACTGTATGCAACAAGTAAAGTGACACAAGTAAAGAAACTGGTTCACAAGTTGAGTTCTTAAATTGCTGCTGACAATTGTAAAGATTGGAAGAAAAAAAAAGACAAATAGAGATATTTTTACCTTGCATCAATAAAGCATGTTTTATTGAAACAGGTCATATTCACTACAGTACTTTTTTTTCACATCTCTAACGCTCAACACAACATGGCAGAGGTGGAAACAAGTCAAATGGAAAAATGGAATATGGAACAGATTTCATATGAAAACGACTATCATTCTCTGTTAAGTTCAAACACAACACCCACTCGACAATAAAACTAGCATGCCCTGATTATCAATCAAGGTGATCAAGTAATTTCTTAACCTATTTCTTTCCTAAATTACCTGATTTTTGGCCCAATGTATTTACATTACAAGCCCTTTGCTGCAAGACAGAACTCTCTTCATTCAAACTTCATCGAAACATAAAAAACAATTTCTATACAACGGACGTATGATGAAAAGAGATGTTAACGGGTGCTCGGATGATCCGTTCTAAAACCTAAATTTGATATGGATTAATGGCTGTAGTCAACTGGAAACTAACGTTGTGTTTCTTAAGTGCCAATACTGAAAACTAAGACCAAAAATCTGAGTCACTGTCAAACAGCCACACAAACCCATGCTCTGATATATGGGAAAATTACACTGAGTGCAAATCAGATTATATTGCTTAATAAATGGCACACCTGCAGGCACATGTACTCTGAAAGTCAACCGTGGTTAAAGATACTGTGTGTGTCAAAGCAGCAAACTGGAAATCTGGAAAGGACCAAAATGGCATCTGGAGCAAAAAAGACTTTTTTGAAAACTGGCAAATATCCTAAAATGTCACAAGCACATGCACATTCAGTGTGTGTATGCAGCCCGAACAAGATCCAGATGAATATGACAAAGATGATTATACATGTAAGAGATTCTATTTGCTCTGCATTAGCATTTGGCCTCAGAAATGACCCTATTAAGCAAAATGTCTTTACACATGTGGGCGGATTTAATTCCAACTATGAAGAACACTTAACTTTCCATTCTTGTATCTTTCTAACCTTGTTCTTCCCACTCATTTAATCTTTACAAATCAGATATTAATGGCACAAATACACATTCAGCTTTAACGTCCGTGACATCGTTACAGTCAGACCGTTTACACACATTATTTACATCCAAACTGCAATTTGTATTATGATAAAGGAACTCTTTCAAATGCATTCACACACTGACTATGGCATTTTTATATGAACAGAAAGAAAGAAAGAACTGAAAGAAAATCCACTCCCCGAATTTGAAATGAACTGCATGAAAATCCATCACAACCCTGTTTAAACCAATTTTATAGACATACTGTTTGTAAAATATATAAGCAATGTCAATGTTACAATTAAAAAGCATCAATACAATAATCAGTCCGTGTCAATGGGTGATGACAGACAGAAGATGTCACTCACGGATCACCTGTGAAATTTGAGCAGAGGAAAAAATTAGACCAGAGGACGAGAGGGCATCGGTCAAGTTTGACCTTATTCTGTCAAACTGTAAACCTGCCTCCTGTAACCTGCCCATTACACAATAGCTAGTTTTAACATATTAAAAACAGTTGCAGATTACTTCTAAAGCTTTTTGGCTTGTGACCCCTTGAAACAAATCAGTGTTGAGACCCCTTATTACGAGTTATGGCCACAGTTCGACTAAAGAGTAATTTTTACTTCTCAGGTTGTTTCTTTTGTATGATTTTTAGAGGACTGATGAGCTGACATCCAGGAAAAGAGAACTGCAACAGAAATATCTGTTTTTCTTTTTGTTCTCCTTATAATCATCATACAACCCCCCAGATTTATCTTGAGCCCTTCCAGGTTGGGAACCACTGCTCTCGGCTTAATTGAAAGCTTCCAAAAACAGGTAGTGACCTTCGCAAACCACCAACTTAAGGATACTTGCGACCATCTTGAAATGGATTTTTAAGAAAACCAAAGACCTAAAACGGAATAAAAAATGATAACCTGCAATGTCCATACATCATATGGCCTCAATGCTTTCTCAGGTAAAAGTAGCAACACCACTGTCTACAAACAAGTATGTAATAACAAGTACAGCATCTTAACCTGCAATAACACATCATCATGATCATGTATTTGAAATTATTTTCTCTATTATTAATCTAACACTGCAAAGTAACTAGTTCAAAGTACATAAATGTAGGAAAATAAAGTTATATGTTTGCCTCTGAAGTGTAGTGGTGAAGTAATGAAGTTTCTCAGTACAGTTCTTGAGTTAATGTACTTAATTGCTTTCCACCACTGCCTCACATCTCCTTCAGAGTATCTGACCTTTTTATTTCTATTCATCCTCTTAGCTGAGCGTGAGTCCTGGTTCTGCTGCACATCACCTTCAGTTTGAAGCCCGACGAATTCATTTCAGTCTACAATCCGAGCCAGATGATTAAACATAATACTCTTTCCTTTAAAGCCAACATAATAAAACTAAAAATAGTCCACACTCCTACACATTTAAAGAGCTTGAGATGGTTCTGTGGGCATGTGCCCTATATTGCTTGACCTACATGTCTGCAGAATAAGTAGGACCATAAACACCCTATATTATTTACAGAATGTAGCACTCTAGGAGCCAAAACATTTATTGTATTTATTGCGGCATGTGTAGCGCCGAGGCGTGTAACACACTTTAACACACTTTAACACGGCATCTTGACAATTCACAATCAGTCTAAACGATTAATGTTGTTTTCTTTGTCTTTCTTTTTGTTCTTTTTGTGGTGCTTCTATTATAGTTTTTTTGTGGAATACTTAAATTAATAAAAAAAAATATCACTGCCTTAAAACATTTTCTTTCATTACTTGAATCGACCTCCACTTCCTGTGATGTTTCTTTAGTCATGCCAGCAAACTCAAGCCTTTGTTATTACCTCCATCTAGTGGTTATATGTTGAATTACATCACTGGGGTAAACATGCAGTGTTTCACGAGCTGGTCAGCTGAATTCAGTTTGATGCAGTGCTGGAGGCAGTTCTCACTTCTTGTGCATCAGTTAAAAAAGTTACTGTTATTAAAATATATTTGTAGAATAAAAAGTAAAAGTATGCATCATGTAGAGTGGCCCATTTCAGAATAATATGGATTTTATTATTGGATTATAATTAACAATACATTAATGTGAACATCGCTTTAATGTTGAAGATGATAAAGGTGAAGCTAATTTGAATTATTTTGTATACTGCCTGGTAGCATGTGTTTTCATATGTTAAGTCTACATCATAATTTATTTGTTGTATTATTCGTCTGAATCTGCAAAGTAATCAGTGATTGAGGTGATCGAATAAATGTAGTACAGAGTACAACATTTGTCTCTGAAATGTAGTGGAGTAGAAGTACAAAGTGTTAGAAAATGGAAATCCAGTAAACTACAAGTACCTCAAAATTGTACTTGAGTACACTACTTAAATAAATGTACTTAGTTTCTTTCCACTACTGGTGTTACTGCTGATGGCAGTAAGGAGCCTGATTTCTTCAGTTAACACAGTGGCATATTGAATTACTTTTACTCATTATTCTGACAAAGGAGTTTTTTGTTTACTTGTATTTTTGAGTATTTTTAAAAAATCAGTAATTCTACTTTTACTTTCGCCTTTTATGTTTAACTTTTTATCTCCTGTGTTGTACTTTGCTACATTTCAAGACGCTTCTGTTACAGAGTGAAACCAAAAGTTGCATGAAAAAGTCCTGATGTGTGAGAGTGGAGCAAGAGAAAGGAGATAGATCAGCAGCTGCAGCAGAGAGTAAACTGCTTTTGTTATGTCTGTGGCCACAGGAGGGCAGAGCTTCAGACAGGTGTCAGTCTGTACTTAGTGCACTCTGGAAGAAATATGTGTTCTAGATGTTTATATTGATTAGCCAAGTTTCACGTGGTGCAAGGGGTGCAGAACAGCAGTCACAACCGGGCTGAGTCCAGCACTTAGTGAACGGTACAAAAATGTAAAACAAAGCAATCAAATTAGGGAACATGTCCTTATGAGGTCTGGTTATGATTAGCTTTATTGGATATTAGCATTGTTAATTCATAACTGATTTAATGCACCACCTGGCGAACACGCTCAGTGACCCAAACCCATATCCATAATGTTGCACCACCAACAGGTGCAATCTGGGTCTGTCTAACATGCTGCATGGTGGATCTTCCAGTGGTGACGTCTGTGTTCACTGAGGAACATTTCCACTCAGTGTGTGAGACCTTTCTGCTGTTTGTGACAGTATGCTGATGTGACTTTAGAGCCTCATTCAGATCAAAATGTTTTAAATTTTATGAGCACAGTAGGACGGAGAGGCGCCCAACCCACAAACATATACTTTAATCAATGACCCAGATCTGACCAGCAAACCTGTAAACCCGCAAAGAGGAGCTGAACGTTTCTGGTAGTGACCATTACTAATAACAACGTACTTGCCGTTGCCTATATTGCATGTAATTTCCAGTAAATATCACAATATAAACAAGCTTTCTGTTTTTAAAAGTACAAACATAGGAAGACAGCAAGTACTCCCCTATCTTTTAGGTAGGTCATGTCTAAGGGCCCAGACACACCAAAACAACTTCCGCTAACTAGCTGCAATGAAGGCCGTATGCTGCATTGCTTGACGTTGCTCAGCTCAGCTAAAAAGTTGCACATGAACACACCGCAAAGACTACAGGCAATGGCCACCCAGCACGTACATTCTGCATCAGTGTGAGAGGAAATAACTCTCTACACTAGCAGATGGTGCTAGTCTGAAATCATTCAAAACCGGAAACCGTCTTGATGCTATTTAGCCAGTTAGCACATTAACAACACAATACTATGCTGAAAGAATACAGCATATTTAGCAGTTGCTGGTGAACAGTAACACAAACCATCACAAAACATCTCTGCCAGAGGGCGTAATGGCTAGAGAGAAATAATCTTACCTTGTGAAACAATTTTGTTTTGGTCTCACTCCCTCTTGACTTTAGCTGTTTGTTTACATTCCTCACTTCCATTTATCATCTTGTGCATTTAGCTGAACTGCCAATCAGAGTGATTTCATTTACAAACGGGCTCTGCTTTTGCCAATTCAACGTGCTGAATCAGCCCAAAAAAAGCCAATGGGGACCAATGAGGAGCAATGGTGTGGGATACACCGCCCCGGCTAGGGCGACCAACGGCAAACACTGAGCTTGGCCAACCATCAGCTTGGTGTGTCAGGGCCTTTAGGTATGGTCTTGAGCGCTCAGCTGATTGATGTTACAGAAGTGCATATTGAACATATTTAGTGTGGGAGAGAAATGCTTGCTTGCTATTAGGACATGGTGTTCGGCCTACATATTTGCAGAGGGAAATATTTTTACATTTTTTTTTACATATTTTTACATTATGGCCAGTGAGATTTAAATATGTTGGATTTGGACAGATTTTCCTAGTCAAAAGCTGAATAATGGAAAGTCTGATTGCATCAGCCGATTATAAAGCTGCTTGCTGTGTGAGAGAGACAGAGACAGAGTGAGGACAAGAGAAGATGAAAATTGGATTATTGCATAATGTTTCTGTAAGTTATCAATATCACTTTGTGACCAACCTGCCTGAAACCCGTGATATTTTCCAACAAGCTTACTCAAACCTCCCAACCTGCAGGACCAGGACCTGCGGGCTGTGGGTTGACCCGTGCATCACTAGTGTACTGGTTGTATTAAGGATTTTAAATGAACTAGTAGAGAACCAAGAGCGAGCCAAGGCAGACTTTGCAGTACATAAGACTCACAGTGTGACGTTCAGACAAGTGAGTACAACAACAAACTCTCTGAACTCACTGTGCAGATGAAAACTTCAATGAGCACTGCGTTGCCTGGCAATGTATAGCAGTGTGCGTGTGCATGTGTGTGTGCTAGGCTTAGCAGTTTTTTTCTTTGCTTTAATATGCTGTATGTTTGTGGCTGCAGCCGCTGAGAAGTCTTTATTGTTTATACAGGTCTATGTTGTCTGCCTTGATGATTTTTTACTGTGCTGTGATTCTATAAAAAGTGTTGGGCCAAAGTCATCAAGTCATGTAGTTTAAATGCTTTTTATGTTGCCACAGTGTATTTATTATCGGCCATTTTTGTTTAATTGTCTGAGTTTTGTCTCTTTTTTGGTTCATTCTCTCGAGGCTACACTGAGGAAAATGGTTGCATGTTTAGAACTAATAATCAGCTGTACACACAGGCTGCAAGGTGTCATCTATAGAACGGGAATTAACTGTTGGTTTGGACATAAGGGGTCATGTTGCTGATGTTGTTCCAGTACTGTGTACATTTGATGTAATTTTTGCAATACAGTATAATATTTGAGTGCTCTTTCCACCTCTAGTGGCATGTACAAGGACAAAAACTAAATTATTGGGTGTTATTAACTTTAAATTGTGTGCAGTTATCACTCTTTATTACATGTATAGTAGTCTGTTATATCAAAGGTATTCTTCAAGCAATTTTAAAAACTCTATTTGAAGTCATGTTGCACAAATACATGGCAACACTGTGATAGCTTCAAACTGTGAAAGAGTCAAATTTCATCCCTATGTGTGAATCCATACATCCATGCCTATGGCTTTTTACTGGCAATCTAAATACAGTTATAATGCAAATATGTTGATGAATGAATGTCAAGTACACTGCTACTTCTTTTACTTACTCAGTACCCGGAGCTGAGCACTGCTTTTTGCTTTCCCGAAGGTGAACTCCACCACTCCATTCATGTCCGGGGAGGTTTGTCTGAGGGTCAGCCTGTGGACCGTGCCCATCTTCTCCATGAGTACCTGAGAGCTCGGCTGTAAGGGCTCTCCATTCAGACTCCACACTGGAGCTTTGGGGACAGGGACTGCAACCTCACACTCAAAGCAAGCCTCATCAGGTGCCATGACCTCCACATCCTTCAGCTCTCTGACCATTAACTGTGACTGGGCTGAGTGAGAGGGAAAGCTGTTAGATTACAACACACATGTATAAAAACAGATACATATTTTTAGCAAGGTTGCCTCCTAGTCAATTTGGAGTCTGATGAGTCTTCAAATTAGCCTTTATCAAATTATTGAAAGCTTTTTAATTTCTTGTACAAAGTGGTGAGTGGTGGTAGGTCTTTCCCAGGTTACCCCTTGAACTAGAGTCCTTTATTCCCTTTATTTCTGGGCTTTTGGTACAGTCACTGCACGTCTTACTCTGGAAACATTACAGGTGATGGGCCTCTTTCACCAGTGACATTCTGACATTTTTAATTATTCTACTGAGACACATCAAAAAAAGGCTGACCTTATTTTTAGGGTCAGGTTTGGTTGCTCAGATATGTCATCACCTGGCATGTTAAGTGCCATGCTCATGGGATACTATCTATCCATTGATCACAGTTTCAGTCAGGGTTGAAATAGGCCTGCGATTAAATAGAAATTCAGTGTAGTGGTAGTTGATGAGGTGGGTGTACTACAAGTGAAGTGAACAACATTGTTCTGCTGGGAAACCTTGGGCTCTGACATTTATGTGGATGCCACCTGACGCGCTCCAACCACCTACACACTAGTGCAGACCAGGTACCTCCCATTGTGGCAACGGCACTCCCCAGTAGCAGTGCCCCCCCAGCAGGACCTCTGAACATGACAGAGACCTCAAGACATCAATCTGGCCTCCAAATTTCCCAAATCCATCTGTGGGACGTGCTAGTACCACACCTCACAAGCCACAGGACTCAAAAGATCTGAAGCCAAAGCCCTGGTGCCAGACACTTTAGGACACCCTCCAGAGGTCCTGGGTCCATAGGTCCAAGGGGGACCCACCATGGATGGGGTACCTCTGGAGTACCAGCATGTCCCACAAATGTCCAATTAGATTGGGATTGGGGTATTTGGAGGCAAAGTCGACACCTCGAGCTCTTCGTCCCATTCCTGGGGTCATTCCTGAGCAGTTTTCTTGGTGTGGTGTGGTGCATTGTTCTGCTGGGGGGCCACTACCATCAGCAAGTACTGTTGCCATGAGGGGGTTTACTTTGTCTGCAACTGTGTTCTGGTGGGTGGAGTGTGTCAAGTAGCATCTACATGAATGCCAGGACCCAAGGTTTCCCAGCAGAACACTGCACTGTAACAAGATGATCAATGTTAATCACTTCATCCGCCAGAGGTTTTAATGTTTTGGCTGATGAGGTAAAAAGACAGGAAAAACAGGTGGGTATACCCCATATAACTGTGTATACCCTCCACTACACCACAGGCTAGAAGCCACCTTTCATAGTATGAACCCCTAACTATAAAAACAAAAATAAGCTAACAATAAATAAACAATCAAAGATAGTTGGTGGTTTGAATTTAAACAAGGCAAGTGAAAGGAAAATGGGCATGTGAAAATAAGGGGAACATTCTATGTTATCACATTACAATAGAGGAAAAGACATGTATTAGCCTCGCTTGGCCAGTAGGGGGTGCTATAAGGTTTGTGTATGAGATCCTCAGCTCTCTGTTGCACTACCTTAATAGAAAGGAAGCATTGCTGTAAGGTCATGACAGCTTAAGTCCTGGCATTTGTCACTTCTACCTATACTTGGTATAGAATAATTAATACTACACACACACCAACAACAACAAGAGCAGTCGTTTAGCATAAATATACTATCCTGTTAAGAAATATCGCCTTATAAAGCTTAATTTTTTCTGAGTATTTAAGTTAGGGCCTGTGTCCAGATAGCAATTTTTCTCAGCGCTGGCGTCTTTTGGTAATTGCTCTCAACAAGGAAAGAACATATGTGACTGCATGCAGTCATCAGTGCCACTTCTTTAGCAAGGCTTCTGTCTACTGTCACAACAAAGATAGAAAAGCTAATTTTTGGGGGGGAGCAGATGATGGACACTGGATGTTGCTGGTGAATGCTGGACTTTTATCGCCATTTTTAAGCTTGACGTTGACTACCTAGCTAAGATTGGTGTCAAGATATCGATGTCATAGAAACATACCCATGTGGAGCTCATAATTTAAAAAAAAAACATTGGGAGTGTTTTTCTATAGAGTGCTGGGCCCTGCCACTGCTTTTCTGCTTAAGAAAACTGTATGTGGACACATACCCTTAGACTGCATTTATTTCTGCACTCAGTTTGATCCTATAACACTGATTATATTGTACAATAATAGTGCAATAAAAGTTTTGTGGTAAATTACACAGTGCTTGAAATGGATCATGAACTCTCTTACCCACTACAGTCAGTTTTGCAGAGCATGTATACTCTCCAACCTGCACACTGTACATGCCCTCATCATCTAGCACCACCTGCTGGATGATCAGTTTGCGATAACAGCCTTCACTGCAAATCTCAAAGCGCTCAGAGGGCAGGATGACATTGGCGCCTTTGTACCAGCGGATACTACATCTGGGGTTAGACACAGTGCAGTCAAGGAGCACACGGCTCTTCTCAAGGGCGGTCGTATCCTGCAGAGGTTTCACGATGTTGACAGGAAGCTCTGAGAGGGACAAAGTGCAAATTAGATTAATCAGAATAGACCATTGATAAAAGGCCTAATATATTTACCCTATTTGACCTCATTTTAGTTAGAACAGAAAAACTGCACAGTTTTAGGTGTTTAAAGTTTGAAAACCACAGACAATGTTTTTGGTGTAGATCTAACATTGAAAATGTTGAAGCAACAAGCGAACTCATAGCTCACATACTTCACTGAATTGGGTCTACAAACATTCATGCTCTATGAGCAAACCCTAATAAACTGATCAGTCTTGAACAGTAACTGTATGTAATGTTCAATTTCAGAAATGTATACATATTTGATTCTAAACACCTTGTGTTAGACATTCATTATACCTTCCACCTCCAGGTAAGCGATACATTCAACATGTCTGGTGACAAACTTGATCTCTCCAGAGTCCTCTGCTCGCACATTGCACATAAGGAGAAAATGTTTGGTCCCTAAAATACGGATAAAATAGAAAAGTAAATAATAAGCCAGATAGTAATTTGTTAAATTCTATTGGATGAAAATATGCAATTCCAGATAAACAGTTTTTCTATTCATGTAATATATTTAATAGATTTATAAATGTCTCCATTTTTAGGTGTCCCATTACACTGTATCAGAGCATTTGTTTACACATCATCAGCAGAGCTGAGCAGGAACTATGAAATGTGTGTATGTGATTTTGAAGCTGACCTTCCTGCCGGATCTTGATGGTGCTGGTGGGTTGTATCCTCTCCCCATTTTTGTACCATTCTCCTGGCACATCTGGCACTGAGACCTCACAAACAAACACTGCATTCTGATCTTCCTGGATGTCCAGATCCTCCAGGCCCTGCAGGATCTGCAGCTCACGCTCTGCAGCGAGGATATTTAGGATTAAAATTGGCATCTGGCTCATAACAATATCAACGTTAAATTAAAAAAAAAAAAAAAAAAGAAAAAAGCAAGAAAAACAAGTGACATCAGTTACAAAGCTTTTTTTTTTTCATCAGAACAGGATGTAGGAAGAAATAGGATGTCTGTGCTACAGTATATGATTCCCTTCTCCCTTCCTAAAATACTGTAAATGTATAGAACTGCACTACAGCCTACAACTGTACATCGAGAGCTGTTCACAGCACAGGCATGTGTTGTGTTATACAGTAAACATCAGGCTGTGATGATTTTCTGTCACTAACCCAGAGGCAGGCACTAGTTAAACAGGCAGCATCCCTCCCTATTGTATTACTAAATAAACTAAAATAAGAGCTATACTTTTTATTTTAATTTTCATGTTATAACAGAACTGTCACAACAGTAAAATGCATGTCATAGTAGGCTAGGTATTGCTACCACTCTGAGCACCAATGGTCCTATAGTAGTACCTTCTATTAGTAATTCTTAACACTAATAAGCTATGAATAATACTAATTCTTAGTTTAACAAAAAATGAAGAATATTTTTGTTTGAGTGCTTGCGAGAAAAATAGAATAATATATCCTTACAATTGTTTCCCACTCAAACATTAGTTTGTAATTTATGTGTTTTGTATCATCACATTACTCTGCTAGTTTCCAACGGTACATCTGAGAGTGTAGTTTCTCCATAAGATGTTAATTTTTGCAAAGATAAAAAGAGTATTTCCAGTCACACAATTTTCAGATGTTCACCTTCTTTGAAAAAAATATTCAGCATAACTAAAACCTTGCACACCCTTACAGGTGTTTTCAGTGAGCCGACTCTAGCTAATCTTGCCTCTGATGGGGAGAAACTAGTTACATGTCACATATAATCAAATTATAAATTATAATTAAATTACAAAATAAATGTGATTGTAATAAGTTTAATGAGAAAAAAATATGCAATTAAATTACAGTTACTAATCAAAATGTTGGTAATTACAAAGAGATTTCATCTGAATATAACCCTTTTGCGGTAAAACGCTTATATTTAGAATATAATATTCATTCTGTTGCTTTGCATATTTTTGCTGTACAGGAATGCGTTCTTTTGGCAAAGCTAATATGCATTTCAGCTTTATTGCCCAGGTTAAAATTGTTTGAAAAGTAATTAAAAAGCAATCACATCTAATTAGTTACATTACTGTGATGAAGTAATTAAACTAGTGACACTACCTATTACATTTTAACAGGGTGACTAGTAATCAGTAACCTATTACATTTCAAAAGTAATCTTCCCAACAGTGATAAAGGTGTTGTCCTGTCCTAACAGGTGTTGCAAAGTTTTCAGGAGAGAGGTAGTGATGTCAATCAAATTTTGTCTGCACACGCCCACTCAGTCCTAAGTATAGTCTAATTAGCCATAGCTGAAATCACCTGTGTGGGTGAACCAAGAAACCAAAATGAATGTGCACCTTTTTGGTATGTGCTGTGCTAAAACTCAAACCAGTGATGTCATAGGATACATCTGAAGCTGCTCCATAGACAATGAATTTGGAAAGATGTTCTAGATGACAGTGAGAACACGCAGGAAAATGTTATGTTTATGAGTACAATTAATGTTTCACGACTGAGAGCACTGCAATAGAGTACTTCAGGTCTGAGGTTTTTCTGTAGGTGGAAGTTAGCGTCACTCTGGTTCCCTTGTCAAAAGCCAATAGGATTTTTCCATTGGATTTTTGATAATTGCAGAAAATTAGCTCTGTGGCAAACAAACAACAAACATAACAAACATAAGTCCAGGTTTTATTACTCATTCCTGGGACACTCTATAGAAAAAAGCTCATGTTAGTGTAAAAAAGAAAACAAACATTCTGTGTGTCTACAAAATCAGATTTCCATTCACTGTCTGTGGAGCAGCTCCAGACTTTATACCCTATGACATCACAAGTTTGAGCTTCATTTCTCTGGTTTCTGGCTTTGAGAGAGTAGCTCATGCTCAAAGTATTGATTGATCTGTCCTCGGCCATGGAAATAACATTGGAATTCATAATTTAGGTGGTGTTCCCCTTTAATTCCCTTGGTTTGTTTGTAGTCTGGGCCTCAGTCTGGGTTGTCATTGTTTTGGTACTTTCCCACCCATTGATTGTCAAGTTCTGTGGAATAATATTACACATCTGCAGCCAACTCATACCATCGTATCACACCACCCTGGAACCTGAGGCCTTGTCTGTTTATAGTAAGAGACGTTACCGTAGACCTCCACAGTGCAGGATGTAGTAGCATCTCCAGCATCACAGGTGTACATGCCAGAATCACTGACATGACATTTCATGATCTGAAGAAACCGTTTCCTTCCCATCGCATATATGCGCAAGTCCTTGCTTGGCTTCACCTCAACCCCATTCTGAAAGGGATAAAAGACAGCAGTGATTTCATTTTAAGTACAATAATCTCCAGACTACTGTAACTGTATGTGATGCATTCTCTAATAGAGGATGTGAAGTTGAAGTCACGCTGTGCACATTGTGAGCATCATGCTGTGTTACTTGTGCCTGCTGTGGTCGTCAAGCAACAATATATGAATAAAATAATCATGATGAAAAACATACAGTACATCCATATGAGGCTGGATTACAGATACTGATGCACTTCTTCCACTCTCATACCCGGACATAGTAAACTGTCATGTTTTTGAAATAAGTGCACATGCTTTGGTAATAAAATTAATAGCGTGTTAAGCTCACAAGGTGGCGCCATCATCCCACACAGAATCACATACCCTCACATTCTCTATTGAGTGAAATATGTTTTTTTTTGTTCATATTGATAATAGCAGACATTTATTTTTTTTCCTTCAGGCTTGTGCTCAAAAACTGATTTACAATATTCAAATGTTTGGTTGTTTGGTGTTATTTGAAATGCATCAACAAGCATGTTGGCTATTTAGACAGTGTCTTCCACTTGTGATCTTTAGGGCGTTCGATATAGTCCAACATACCTACATAATCTGTTGTTTTCATACTTGTTCATTTCATAGGTATTTTTCTAAGGCTGTATTAATTTTGTCACGTAAGCTACATTACAAATGCAGGCGCTCAGCAATGCCAGTAAGAGGAAAAGATGCATTGTAAGGCGTCAGGTGTGTCTTCTAAAAGATGGAGGATGTTGTACCTTGTGTTTTGTTTAGCACCTAGCTGATAAGGACACAAGGTTTGTCAATACTTAGGTTTATACTGTAATTGATAACGAGTGACTTCCTAATGTATTTTTGTAGTTTTGCTCAGTAGAAGAGTGAGTTTGTGTGTTAAAGCTTGCAGAGATGCTACGTGGGTTCAATGTACTGTAATTTCAGCCATGTAAACAAGCAATTAGCATTCCTTGGCTTTGCTAACCTACATGTAGCATTGCAGGAACTACAGTTTATGGGTTAAGCATGCTTCAATTGGGATGGCTGGAACTTCACTTTCTGCGTGATTTTCACTGACTATTTTTGTAGTTAAGAAAAAAATCATTTGATTTTAAGTTAAATACACTTACCTTCAGCACTGTGTTAGAGCTTGTTATTTTGTCAAGTTAAAAAATGGTAACATTTTGTTGTCTCCATAGCTCTTACAGTATTTTCACAGCATGCAGTTTGGTAGGGGTTGGGGAAAAGTCGATACAACATAGTATCGCAATATTTTGTGTGTAACAACACACAGACGCCAAAAGTCAAATTTTTTATTATATAAATTAGTAATATTGCAAATACAAATTAAACCTTTTGTGGCATGCTAAAATAATAAAATCTGTTTCTTTTTCAGTACACTATATACATTTATTTGCAATAACAATGATTTGAAGTGAGAAACTTAAGCTTTAAAATTTAAGCTTTTTTGATAAAACAGATGTGGTCAAATTTTTCCTTTGGGGACATAATTTACCGTTGAAAAAAAGGTAATAGATTGCAAAATATCACAATATATATTAGTGCAATGCTCTGCGTATGGCAAAACATTTAAAATCGGAATATTTTATTGTGACAAAAGTATTGTGATAATATTATATGACGAGTTCCCCAGTAGTTTTTTGGGCAACAATATTACCAATAAAGCCTTTGGGAACCATCAGTTGCAGAGTTCAGACAGGGATGCTACTTTGGCCATGTATTTTTTGACTTTTTTTGTGGTAAGTGACAACATATCATAACATGACACTCTATCATAGAATGTTTTGGCTCTGGAGCTTTGTAGAAAATCATATCGTTGGTTATAAAGGAAAACAAAAATCCAACACTTGCCTTTATCCATTTCACATCAACGTTGTGTCTTGACAGCTCACACTCAAGAGAGATTACTGCCCCGTCAGGGAATTTCTGGTCTTCCAGCTTTCTGAGAATGCTCACTGGAGGCTCTGGTGGAGAAAAAGCATGCTTAGTTAGTCAAGAAAAGTACTTCTTAATTTTCTCCAAACAAGGCACCAAGTGTGTGCATTGCTGCTCAGAATTAAAGCAGGGATACAGTTATGTGGACTAATTTACCGTGATGAGATTTTCATCCAATTGTCATCACCAGAGTTTTAACCATGAGCTCAAAGGGATGATGCATACTTAGTGACTTAGCTTGGAGCGGATTATTTTACAGCATGGGGTTAAACTAGCACCTGACAGATAAGAATGAACAGAGCTACCGCTTTTCACTGGGTTATGCTAGGCTACTTTGTGTTTGTAACGTGAGCCCGGATAAAGCCAACAGAAGTAGAGCCGTCACTCTATTCTATTATCATGCCTCAACTCGTTGGCATCCGGTCTACTCTGAGTGGACCACTTTAGCTACCAGTCTGAGGTCACAACAAAATTAGTACAGTAAAGTCTTGTTTTGGTAGTACTGCAGTCTACTGTACATGGTTTGTGAGTTGAAAGTTACAAAGTAGACATTATAGATTGCTTATGACAACCACCTTGTGATAAGTACATTTCCTCATATTAGTTACTTTTTAAATAAGACCACATAGACTGATGCTGTTGTATTTATGGAGAAATCAAATATTGGCAGAGTCTCTTTTCCTAAATTACCCACCCTTCACAACAAGCCGTGCAGATGTCTTCATATTCTCTACACAGAACATAAAGGTGCCAGTGTCTTCAACTGATAGGTTAGAGATAGTGAGGCTGTGGACTTTTCCTTTGGCGCTCATACGGAAGTGATTTGTAGGCTTAAGCTGCATTGCATTTCTCGTCCAGGTGCCTGGGACATTGGGATGGGAGAGCTCCACCTCAAAAGATGCCGTTTCTCTCTCTGTGGTTTTAATGTCAGTCAGCCCTCTCTTGATTGTGATTTTTCGAGCTGTAAGGACAACGACAGAGCTGAGTAAAAGACATCACTGTACTCCAACAAGCTCAAGTATACATTCAACTATCTACCTAGTGGGCATTCTTTGTGTAATACTAGTGAAAATAATAATAGTTTTTTGAAACATTGACCTTGATAGCAAGCATTTTCATTCCACTTTGACACTGCGCAGACATGGTGTCCATTCTCTGTTACAGAATAGGCTTGGAGTCCGTTCTGTATGTCTGCAGTTAAACAATACAAGCTGGCACACATTGACAAGCCGATAGTTTAGTCATTTGAGTATGGGGCTTTACACAAAAGCCGGCTTTGAAACTGCCAACATTTTTCACTTATTCTAACACAGACAAGCATTCCCTGTGGAAAAAAAGGAGTGTTTATTTTGGAGACCTGATGACAGCAACCTTAGTTTTGAAGGCCAGGGTGTAAATTTAGATGCAATGAGAGGAGATCCAAATTCATAGGAGGTGCCAACAGCAGCCTGAAGTCCTGACTTTCCCCTTCCCACCCACACTAGTGTTGAAAGAACAGCCTTTAATTCACCCACTGGCCTGTGGATCATAGGACTAAGAAATACAAGAAGCATGCACAAAGAAAAACAAGCATAAGTACATCTTAATCACTACAAGATGCCACTTTTATGGTGTGTCAAATTTGCTGCTTTCAAGAAGTTTAAGTGGTTGTGGTTCATAGGACATGTTTACTTTGTTTGCAAAGTGCAATTCTAGTCATTGAACCATGATATCATAACTTGTTTTTATCATGCACTTCCCTAAAACTGTAATCTGATTTGCCTTTGACATAGGTAATGAAATCATCAGGGCTCGATTGATCCTGTGTCAATCCTGGACTGAAAGTCAGCTTGGGCTGTGAGGCTGTCACCTGTTGGTTGCCATCATGCTCCAGTACAAGTGCTACCCTGGTCCCCAGTCACTCAAATTACTCTTACTCAGTTAATTAAGCATTGCCTTCACAAGAAGCAGTGATAGAGGGTGTGCAAGAGGTGGCGTCGTCGGCAACGGCTGTAAACAAACAACAACAGGGCATAGTGAGAACACGTGCACACTCACGTTCCACAGTGAGCTGTGCTTGCGTGCGGTCATGAAGGGTTTCACAGCTGTAGGTGCCCCGGTCAGACATCGCCAGTTTGTGGATGGTGAGACTGTGTTTTCGGCCATTGTGTTTCAGGGTGTACTTGGCTCCAGGGTGGATCAGTACCCCTTGCCTCATCCACTGAACCTCTCCTGAATCCAGACTCACCTCCAGATCTAGAGTAGCCTCACTGTACTCTTCAGCTACAACTGGTGTCATTTTCTTGGTGAACATCACCTGTTGCTCTAAAACAGAATTTAAGGAATTATTAGATTGCAGCATCTATCGTTAAAGAATTAGGGACTTTATATGATTACACTGTATGTATGAATTCTTTGTTAGTTCTACCTCACAATAACCTGAAGCCACTCCCAGACAAAGCAAAATACAGTATAGAAAATCAACAAAATGACATTGCAAGTTTAAGTTTGCACATGTTTGCACTTGAATTTCTGTAACGGGAGGGATTCCAAAAGGAGAAACTGCTCAACGTTAGCTGACAAAGGCCCCTTTTCAACTGTGTGTATTCAGTATGTGTGGCAGTAATGGTACACAAATATTTAAACTCTCGTTCAGTAGTTTAATGTCCACATTATTGCTGAAAATGGCTTATAGTTAAATATATGGTCATTACCGCCAAAAAGATATGATGTTATTGTACAGATATTGGTTGTTTCATGTTTTCAACATCTGTGATTCTTAAGAAAAACATATATGAACATAGTTTAAATGGTTGGGACAACAGCTCACCTTGAATCTGGAGCTCTGCCTCTGATACCAACCCCTCTGCATCAGCTGTCACTCTGCCGCTATCTGAAACCATGCAGTTGTGGATGCAGAGCATGTGGCATAGTCCATTACTTGAAATGACAGTGCGCTCATTCAGAGCTACTTGCTTGCCATTTAAGCGCCACACCAACCGAGTGTCCTCTGGTGAAACCACACACTTAAATACTGCATCTTCTCCTTCACGGACAGTGATGTTACGAAGCTCTGCTATGAACTCAACAACACGAGGAGCTGAAGGCAAAGCATTCAGCTGAATTAGAATCATTGTGGCTAAATATACTTAAGATGGCACATGGACTTTTTTTAAAACTACTTTCAATATTAATACATTATTTTTCTCTGACCTGCCTTAATGTTGTGTGATTTAAACTGAGTTACCTTCAACAGTGACATTTGCTGAGGTCCTGTCATCTGTGGACTCACAGGTATATTCCCCAGCATCCTCTTCAACTAGTTGGTGGATGGTAAAGCTTCGCTCTCGACCTTGTGCTCGTATTGTGTGCCGACGGCTTGGAGAGATTTCTTGGCCGTCTTTTAGCCACTGGACATCTCCTTTGGGCTTGCTGATCTCACATCGTAATATAAGGCTGCTGCCCTTCAGAGACACTGCGTCCTCCAATGGTCTGACAAATTTCACCTTCATCTCTGATGAGCAGAATAAAGAAATACAAGTTCAGAGATGTTTACTCTGTAAAAGTGACAATAAAGTAAATGTGTATTTGGAAGTAGAGGTCACATTTTGCTTGGAGTGCCAAATTCTTACCTTTGACTAAAAGACTGAAATACATCTCATCTGTCTTTACGTCACAGACATATTCTCCAGAATCTGACAGCTGCAGGGGATTAATGGTGAGCTTGTGGGTATTACCCTCACTGGAGATGTGAATGTTGTCCCCGTTCAATAGTTGGCCATCTTTCAGCCACCGAACATTAGCTCTTCCCTGGCTCACAATGGCACACAGCGTAACACTCTCATTTTCGTAGGCTGTGATATTATTATTTGCTTTTTTATTCTCAAACACTGCTGGTGGCTCTGAGAAAAATAGATTTACAAAGGAGTTGCTTTTAAATTGCATGTTCATGTTCATGAAACAGTAAGTTCAATAGAACTAAAACATGAAATCTAAATCTAAAACATGTTTCAAAGTCATTTAAATCTTACCTTGGACCTCAACAATTGTTGTCAATTTGTCGTCAAAGGCATCACAAACGTATTTTCCAGAGTCTGACGGCTGAAGTCCAGAGAGAACAAGCTTCCTCACAACGTCATAGCTGTCAATTTTTATTCGAGTGTCTGGTTTCAGCGTCTTGCCATTCCATAACCACTGAACGGTGGCATTTGGCCGAGACACCTCACACTCCAAAATAAGATCATCCCCTGCTACCAGGATATGATGCTCTGGGTGGCCTGAGTTTCCAATGATCTGTACTGGAGGCTCTGAACATAAAGGACATTGCATTATTTTCCTCCTGAGTGAAGGAAAGACAGATAACCTTTACATAGCTTTACAACATAGTTACCTTTGACAGTGATATAGAAGACCATCTTATCATCCGCTGCATCGCAGGTGTACTCTCCCGAATCTTCAAGCCCAGCATTTAGGACAACCAGTGATCGGAAAACACCTTGCTCCTCGCTGCAGTATCGCTCAGTGTCATCAATTAGCTGATTGTCTTTGTACCAACTGACTGAGGCATTGGATCTTGATAGTTCACACACTAGAATAATGTCATCGGATACTAAGAACTGCTTTTCAGTTTTTGCATCAGTTTTTCCAATTATTTTTACAGGCAACTCTGAAAATGAACAAGAAAGAACAAAATTTGTATCGGAACAGAAAACCCTTTGTATGCATTTTACTCACAAAGAAAATCTATCAAAATATATTGTGCCCAGAAGTTATTGTAGTATCTGGATGAAATCGATGATCTGGTTTAAATTTGCATTGTCTCTCTGTTGGCTACGTCCTGATCCTGAGTGCACAATATACAGAAGTTGTAAAGACAGAAGATTACAAAACTGTCATCTTTCAGGACTTAAGGGGCTCCATATTATTTCAAAGTTAAAGCTTTGAATACAATAACCTACCTTGCACGTTTATGTAAAAATCCATCACATCATCCTTTGCATCACAGACGTATTGCCCAGCATCTTCCACTGTTAGTGAGTGAACGGTTAATTGACGCATGACACCATCCTCAAGGATGGTGATATTTCTGGAGTCTTCTACTTCTTCCCCATTCTTCTTCCAGGTGACCTCGGCATTTGATCTTGAAACCTCACAGTCTAGAACCAGAGTCTCTCCAGCCATTTTGTCAACTCTACATGCCATCTTTCTTGGACGTACAAAGCGAACAGGAGGCTCTGTGCATTTAGAAAATTTCATGTTAGAAATTGATAAACACTGACACAATAACACACTTAAGATGGCCCACTTTTTCATTCTTCCTTTACCTGCTATGTTGACAAAGAATGTGACAGAGTCATCTGCAGTATCACAGACGTATTCGGCAGAATCTCTGACAGTAGTTTCAGGTATAATGAGTCTTCTGTAGACACCATCCACTTCGAGGATAAGGTTGTCATTCTCCTCTACTTCAAGTCCGTCTCGATACCAGCGCACCACTGCATTGGGCCGTGAGATCTCACAGCTCAATACCATCCTCTCAGAGGTTTGCTGGCAGAGTTCCATCTGAGACTGACTTGGGGACACAATCCGCACTGGAGGTTCTGGAAAGGGGTGTAATCATCCACTTTAGCCATCAGTCATTAGTTTAATGGATGCTAAAAGACATTTGCATTGTTATCTAGGTGTCGAGATCATGCATCACTTACAGAACTGTCTTTCCATGTATCTTTGATCCTGAATGAATCAAATGACTCCTAACTTTGGCAGTGTTAAAAGGCACTTGTTCAATCATCACAGAGCCTCTGAAACGTCCTCCCCCTTTTGAATTTCAGAATTGATTGGGCTGCATCGACAATTTTCTTTCCAAAGTTTCCAATACTGATAGCACAACAAGCATACCCACTTCACATAGCCATTGGCCAGGTGTGTGGGGATAAGAAACTACCAAGATTTGAACTTTATTAGAATGGGTCTCCTAAGCTCCGTTTCTTCAGTCTTCATATTGCTAGTAGTTAGTTTTTGTGTGTACAACTAAATGAACTTGGGGACAGACTGTCTGAAAGTGTGTGCTGTTATCCCCATTAGTGCAATTCATAATGTCTCGTTCCTTTCTATGATGGCTGGCTTTTCAACAAACCCTTGTGTGACCATTCAGAATAAGTATAAACACTTTTGTCTTTAGACATCCATCCATTTTCTAACCGCTTATCCTCTTGGGGGTTGCAGGGGGGCTGGAGCCTATCTCAGCTGAGGCGGGGTACACCCTGGACAGGTTGTCAGACTATCGCAGGAATGACACATAGAGACAGACAACCATTCACACTCACATTTAGTCAATTTAGTCTTTGGACTGTGGGAGGAAGCCGGAGTACCCGGAGAAAACCCACGCTGACACGTGGAGAACATGCAAACTCCGCACAGAGGGGCTCCCGCACCTGCGATCGAACAAGGAACCCTCTTGCTATGAGGCCACAGTGCTAACCACCACACCACCGTGCCGCCCGTCTTTAGATATGTTTAGGCAAAATCATTGGTTTGAAGCACACTGATGCCTTAGATCTACTCCTGCTTTATGATGTTCCAATTTTGAGACTGCCTATTGTTCCGACGACTCATTATTCCGAAACCCCAGTAGTCCGAAAAATGTCCCAGTAGACCAAAGGCCCACTTGTTTGACAGCCCGCCATCCTACGAATAAACACGCATTGCTTTGAAGACCCAATTTATCGATACTAGACTTGCCTTGCCTGAACAGAAGCACGTGGCTAATTACTATGCATAGTGACATCATCTGACCTTCCTCCTATGGCAAAGGCATTGTCCCTGTTACTTTGCCTCTGACTCGCAAGTACTCGTTGCCTTTGTTGATTGGGTTGGTTAGGTTTAGGCATGAAGAGTGACATGGGTTAGGGAAATAGAATATCAGGGTGAGCCAGTCAGAGGCAGAGTAGGGCAGGTAATGCCCTCACCGTTAAAAAAATATATAGACAGAAGCTAGGCTGCCAAATCTCACAGACAGATGTTTAATTAAAAAAACCCTCCTCTGGTTGGCATTATGTACTGTTTTATGCAGCAGTGATACTATAATGGTAGTAAAGGCTTAATCCCCTAAAAACAAGCAAATCATGCTTCTTCATGGACATACATGGGTAAGTGTTAGTCAAACTGGAGGTCTTTTGTTTGTTGCTGCCGAGTGGTGTAGTTGGTAAGTTACTGGATGTCAGTTCCACCGGCTATACATATTTAGGCCTACACTGATGGACCCAATCAACCAGGGAAAGGCGATGGTTGATATTAAGAGACAGGGCCTACTTATTAGAGGCTATTAATCTTTCCAACTGCTAGGAGTATGTATCTATGGAGAACCGGGCTACCAGAGCAATGTGAGTTTGTTTTTTGGGTATATGGGTTGTTGCACAAATGAGCTTTCCGCCCATGAGACATTTTTCTGACTATCACGGTTTTTGGAATTATGAGCCTTTTGGAATTATGGCATGGCACCAAGATACCAACATATATACAAATGTGCAATACACTGTATGTAGTATCAGGGATTTTACCTGTAATACTAAGGTGAAAGAATATTGAAGCATCAGCTGTATCACAGACGTATTCTCCAGAATCTTCGACTCCACTAGAAATAATCTTCAGCCGTCGATAAGGGCCCTCAACCTTGAGCTTGATGTTCTCACTCTCCTGCAGCTTTTGGCCGTCTTTGTACCAGCTGACAACACCATTTGCACGAGACAATTCACAGCTCAGAATAATTTCCTCAGGGACATGACGGTCAAGGTGGACATCCTCCTTGGGGTAGATTATCAACACTGGAGGTTCTTTGGAAGAAGAATACATGAAATTGAAACATTGCCCACTGTGAATGGGGGATCAGATTTTATGTAAAATATTTTTAGAGAAGTTTTCATGAGCTATCTTATTACCTCGTATGGTAACCTTGTACATTAGAATGTTGTCTCCAGCACGGCATGTGTATGTGCCTGTGTCAGACAGTTGGGTTGAATGTACTGTCAAATTCCTTCTGGTGCCCTCTGCTTGCATTGTGATATTGTTGCTTGGTTGCATTTCAATTCCATCTTTGTACCACTGGACAACACCATCAGCCCTTGATATTTCACATGACAGAACAAGTTGTTCTTGTTCCACAACACTCTTGAAAAGGTCCTCCTCTGGGATATCAGCAAATGTTACCGGTGGCGCTGTAGAAGACAATACACAAAAACAGTAAGAACACAGAATTCATTGTTAATGCTCAAGCATGCACTAGTTTTAAGGCCAGGTTTTCACAGCTTAGACATGCTGATCTCAAGCCTTTCTAGACGACAACTCCTAGACATGACTATAATCAGTGGGTGTTAATCCACTTTTGGAGCAAAGTGGAAAATAATGAAGCAGTGCATTGATGTAATGCAATCCATAGGTGTGTTGAAAAAACAGTAGACTCATCAAAATACATGCTATTAAATGTGAAGCACGTATATGAAAAGCATGTTTAATGAAATTAGGATATTTAGAAGGAAATCAGCTAGGATGAATCAGATGATGATCAGGTTCTGCTTTCTCCTTAGATATTAGAGGTCATGATGAGATTCTACCATGACAACATCTTGCCAAGAAAAAGCTAAGCATATCACCTTTCACCTCCACATAGAAATTGTCGTTGAAATCTGAATCATCATCATCATCAGTTTTACAACTGTACACTCCAGAGCATGAAGACGTGGCCGACTCCGTAACCAGTGTCCTCTTATTGCCCTCTGAATCGATGTTTATTCCCGATTTTGGCGAGAGTTTTATTCCATCCTCACACCAGCAGGTCTGGCTTGTGGGGTCTGAGAGCTCATACTGCAGTTTGACTGGGCTGCCTGCTTCAACAGATTTGCTCTCCTCAGCCTCTGGAACAGCTGAGAATCAAATTGGTGCTATAGGAATTTCAATTCATTAAACAGTAACCAGATAATTTTCAGATTTGCTTTGCTATGTTAAAATTGTTTGGTATGATAAACTTTTCACCTACACACGTTGACAAAGAGATCCCTCAGTTACTTAAACATCATTTGAGTGACTGGGCTCACATGTAATCAGTGAGCCAGAAAAAAATTAGTTGATTTATTTCTCCCTATCTGTCTATTTGTCTATTCAGTCATAGTTGTTAATACAGAACATGTACAGCCTTAGTGCCCTTTCAGACAAGGAGGTCTGCACCATCTGCGACTCATCCTTCATAAATCTCAGCAGAGTCATACGGTGCCAAGCACAACAGTGTGCTCTGCATTCAACAAGTGAAATTTCGACATGGTCAGAAACTGGGAGTCCCGTGGGCCACTGCAGTTACCACTGGACTGAGCAATTAAATGACCATGAACTCTTTTAGTCCACGTAGTGCCCCCTTACAAATTTGTGGCAAACATCTGCCCACTTACACACCCAGCAGACACAGAGCAAATGTATAATGGTGTATTATGGCCATTGTAGGAAAAAAAAAAGTTGTGGGAGAGGGGTAATGCTATGAGAAAAAACTTCAGAGATTTAAGTCATAAATTTACAAGAAAAGACATGGATATTCTCTGATGTCCTAGCAGAGTTGAAATGATGTTAACATGAATGGGCCTATCCAGCTATTTTGCTAAAGTTTATGTAAACAGTGTGCATTTAGCAGCTTTATAAATCCTAAAAACTGCAAATAATAAGTCAATAAAGTGCTAAAATTAATAAGCCAATGTTGACTCACTTGGGAAACAGCCTATGATCTCCTGGGTGAAAGTCCTGTGCTTGACTCATTCATCCACCACAACTGTATCTGTATGTGGACGTTGTTGCTCTCTCTACTACTTCATCTGACTTTTGGCAAAAAGCCCGGAAGACTTTTTTTTTTTTTGTAAATTTGTGACTTTATAATCTCAGAGAAATTTACGTTCTCAATTGTAAATCTACAGCTTCTACAACTATTACCCCCACCTCTGACTTTTTTTTCACCTGGCTCTAATAAAATGTCATACAAATGTTTCAAATGTTTCTTTGAGTTGTGTTCGTGTCCCCTCATCCTTTCAGCTCTGTTTAGGTCCCCACCAACTCCTGGGGAAAATATCTGGTTCTTTAGCTGCTAAATGCCCCAATGTGTTCACCACATAGTTGCTAACTTTGTCATCAAGAACAACATTAAGCTGCACATCACTGCCACTGCGTAAAAAATAAATTAGCAGTATTGAATAATGTCTGATCCTGTATGTTCTTATCCATGGTCAAATTTAAGTAAGATGTTACAACACATACAACATTTCTAAAATCACAGAGAGTACATGATCAGTACAGTTTACCAAAGAACATTTTACAATGAAAACAAGTTGATCTAGTGGCCAAGCATTCACTGAAAGATGTTAGTGATTCTGACAAAGCTCAAAATACTTAGATCACCTGCAACATCCACCTTGAATTCTATATGGTCATCTGCGGCCTCACAGCTGTACACCCCAGAGTGTCTGACTTCTGCTGATGCAATAACCAATGCTCGCAGTTTTTCTTTTGTTTCGATTTCATATTCACTCTTTGGAAGTAGTTGTTCTCCATCCTTGTGCCAATAGACTTGGGCAGTTGGCTCTGAGACTTCACACTGCAGCTTAATTGGGCAGCCTGCTTCGACAAATTTGTTTCTTGCGACATCTGGAAGTGTTGAAAACCTCACAGGAGTGGCTGGAGGGTATTATAAGATTTGCAGAGCACTGTTGTTAAGCTGCCACAACACCATTTAACAAGTAGTGTTCATCATCAAACATTTTAGTTTGGTTATTTTAGAATATAAAATGTATAAAGATCTGTGTTTTCAGACACTGTTACAAAATACTCCAAGTATATATATGGAAACTGGGCAAAGAAGTGTACAGCTATGGGTAATTAAGGAAATGCTAGATGCATCTCACACCTGGAGGCTCATTAATCAACACAAGAAATTCACCTTCAACATCCACATGGTATGTCACGACATCATCAGCAAGGCTACAACTGTAGAGGCCAGAATCGGAGACTTTAGCAGAGTGAATGATTAATTTTCTCTGGCTGCCATCTCTTTTCATATCAAGGCCAGTTCTGCAAAAAAGCTCCACCTCATCCTTAAACCAGGAAACCTGGGCGGCAGCGTCTGAGACCTCACACTGGAGCATAATTGGAAAACCAACTGCAATCATCTTGTATTTTTCTGACAGTGGGATTGGCAAGATCTGTGGCGATCGGCCTAAGAGAGGGGAATAACAAGGGTTTTTGATAAGAGATGATTTCACTAACAGTGGACAAAACACACCGTCCAGCCAGTCATACCACATTCTAATAAACATTCAAAACAAAGCAAATTTTGTTCACCACTCACGCAACAGAGTAAGATGGACGTTGTGTTTATGATAAGAAGATAGTAAGGGTGGAAATAAATCACCTTCTACGTCCACTTTAAATGTGATGGTGTCATCTGATGTTGAGCATTCATAGGTGCCACCATGTATGTTTTCAGCTGAGTGGATGAGTAGTGTCCTTATTAGGCCATCTGACTGTATTTCCACATTGTTTTGTGGGAGGAGTTTCATCCCATCCTTGTACCAGTCGACATGAGCAGAAGGATCATGAGACAGTTCACAGCTGAGGACAATGGGAGAACCTTCTTGGACGGACTTGCTCCTGTCACTCTCTTGAAGCTCTGAGAACTTCACAGGTAGTGCTATAGGTTTTAGATATTGCAAAGAGAGTGTTTCAATAAACTTTGTTGATATAAATTCTTGAAGTAATTAAATATGCAACCTAGTGTATATTCAATTACAAATCATTTCAGGACAAAACAATGTAACACACAACAACATAAACACAACCTGCTTAACAAAGACAATGAGTGAAACAAAAAGTTATTTAAAGGGATAAAAGAGTAAGAATCAAGTACTTTGAAATTTCAAAGTTATCCACAGTGATAACAAGCACTGACAAAATGCACGCGTAAGACACAAACAAGAAAGTAACTGTTTGCTCATATTTAAGTATTCGGTTAGTGTCTTTAATGAAAAAGTCATGAAGCTTTAGCTTTCGCTTGTTAGCTTTCTTAAGATATTGGACATGCATAATAAGAAGCTGCATTGTGGAGCTGCACATTTGAATAAGATATTTGGAGATACGATGTCCTGTCTTATAAAATTGGCACCATTATAAGATGAGATAGTAATTTTTCTTCAGACTGACACAACATATCATGTGATACCAAATTAACTTAACAAACTGTATTGAAATTATTTCAGAGGAAACCTTTTACTGTAAATTTTTAGAGAAGTAGACGACCAAATTGGGGACGCTGTTACAGTTAGTTGGCCGTGCATGACAGCGAAAGCGCTGCAGAGTTACTGGGCATCACCTTTTACTTCCACAGCAAACTGGATATCATCATCTTTTGACTCACAGCGGTATACGCCAGTGTGAGCCCGCTCTGCTGATGGGACAACTAGACTCCTCAAATTTCCCTCTGACTGGATCTCTACTCCATTTTGAGGTAGGAGCTGTGTTCCATCCTTGTACCAACTGACTTGTCCAGTGGGGTCTGACAGCTCACATTGTAGAGCAATGGGAGAGCCCGCCATGACCGTCTTTGTCTGGTCACCCTCAGATAAAGCTGAAAACGTCAGAGGTGGTTCTACAGGAAGTGGAGCTACAGGGTTGAATGTAAAATAAAACTGGTCAATAAAATGGATACTGTTATTAACCAAATGAAGCAAAGCACAATCCTTAAGCTAAAGGCTTCAGCAGCATATTCAGCCATTGAAAATAAATAGAAACCTTTCATACTACTCTTTTGTTTCATTATTTATAGCAAAATATGTAGCTTTAAAATTATGTATATTTTTTTTACAGTAAACAAACATTGAAAACCTACAGTAAAACTTGCAAAAAATAACTGACCACTTTTATGGGGAAATGCTAAATGCTAATGCATTTCATTATTTGAATTCATTAATTCCTCTGTAAGTCCCATGATTACATTGAGTGTTATGTAGTCCTGAGCCTTTTCCCCCAGTAAATCTAAATTGTTTTCAACATATCTGGGCATTGTTGATGAGCTTATGGGATGAATCTGCACAGAGCATTTGCAAAGTTGGAGGCACTCCAATGGCTAACCTTGTAGAGAATAACATGAAAGGGACTAATGAAACCCTGGCCACTGTTTTTCTTTTGATGTGACCGACAACTTCCAAGAAGTTGGGGTAAAAATAGTTCATCTGACTACACTAAAATGTTTGTTTCTACTGTCTGCTCTGGAAGGGATTTAAAAAAAGGGTAATCAAAGGGATATTAAGCCTTAAAGAGAGGGGTTTCATATCTAGGAATGTTATTATTACTTAGGCTACAGTCTAGCCTGCTCTGTCTCTGCCAAACAATATTTCTGCTTCTAGAAGATCTTTTTTTCAGTCTTCCTGAGAAAGTAAAACAAGTTCTCAAGAGTTAATTGGGTGTATACTACTGTACTGGGAAGAAACATTTGGGCACCTCAGTATTTTAAACACCCTAACTCAAACTTTTTTCCCAGCCTCTGCAGTGGTGTCTCACAAAGAGTGTAAACATTTAAAGAAGTGCTCTTGACCTCTAATGTTGCTCGGGAACAGGAAAAGGGGTCTGGCATCTTAGTCAGATGTTTATAAATAACATTCCCTAGCCAAAGTGACTTTATAATCACTACCACTCAGTACGTTTACATGACATTAGAGAAAACGGATTTATTGTGTTAGTCCAACTAAAACCGGACTTTTAAAATTCACGTAAACACGTTAGTCTGGCTGAAATTGTCCATCCATCCATCAATTTTTAAATGCTTATCTGGGGCTGGGTTGCGGGGGCAGCAGGCCGAGCAAAGCACCCCATACATCCTTCTCCCCAGCAACGCTTTCCAGCTCCTCCTGGGGGACCCCAAGGCGTTCCCATGCCAGATAACATATGTAATCCCTCCAGCATGTTCTGGGTCTACCCCAGGCCTCCCACCACTAAGATGTGCCTGAACCACCTCCAGCGGGAGGCGCCCAGGAGCATCCTGATCAGATACCCGACCACCTCAACTGACCCCTTTCGAAGTGAAGGAGCAGCAGCTCTACTCCAAGCTCCCTCCGGATTTCCGAGCTCCGTACGCTATCTCTAAGGCTGAGCCCAACTGCCTGATGGAGGAAACTCATTTTAGCCACTTGTATCCATGATCTCATTTTTTTTGTCACTACCCAGAGCTCATGACCATAGGAGACCAAGGGTCATGAGCTCTGTGGCCATGACTGAACTCATACTAAATCAAATTTCTCAAAGTTGAACTAACACACCCAGATAATGCGATTAGGAGTCGAATTACTCCTGTATGTATACATACAATCAGAACCAAACTGGCACAGGCGCTCTTCACAAGCTCCAAAGTGTCCACCCCAGGCTTTGACCCAGAAGTCTCATTAAATGCGTAATAGAAGAAGAAGGTGGTAACTACATGGCATAATCTACATCCAGAGTCATGCATTTTTGGACGGACAAGGAGATACAGGTCATGCTGTTCCAGCTGAAAGAGTTAAATATTTTAAAATACATGAATGGGATTGAAAATACCGGTAAACAGCTGGGCGATGCTCAGTTGTTTGGTCTGTGATGTAATAGGTCAACTGGAAAAAGGTCCAATACTAACAAGATGAAAGGGGGCATATTGCCTCCTACTTTAGTGGAGCTGGACATACTTCGGTCAATAAATCGACTCCCCTCCTGTGCTTGTATACTGGGACAAGGACAGAAGTCCAATTAAATGGCCTAGTGGAGCTATAACCACAGCTTGACGTAACTATGCGTGTAAACATATTGAGTAACACTACCATTAGCTCAATCTCAGAACCCATCAGCTGTCAGCTACTGGCAACAGCCAGTATTTCGTTGGATCAAATGAAGTAATTTGATATTTCCGTCAAGACTTCCTTTACCTCGTGCCAAAAACAGATATCCATTATGAACACAGATACATTTTAAAAATGATAATAAAAAGCTAAGTTGTCCCCAGAGGATAACCGATGGGTTCCAAGCTTGCATTTCAGTCACTGCGTTCAGCTTCTCCACGAGGACTGTTTACCTGCTACTTTAATGTATTGGTCGATACTACTTGAACTACAGATGGAAACCCGAATGCTTCTGATACCAAAATCTTGTCCTGCTGCCTACAAATTCTGAGTATATGTGCAGATATCTGTTTATAGAGATCTGCATCAGGTAAACTGGTGTGAAGTTAGTGTTGTTCATGTCCATTACTGATATTTGTCAGAATTTAGTTTAGGCACGGTGGTGGGGTGGTTGCCTCACAGCAAGAGGGATGCTGGTTCGATCCCGGGTGCGGAAGCCCTTCTGTGCGGAGTTTGCATGTTCTCCTCGGGTTCTCTCCGGGTACTCCAGCTTCCTCCCACAGTCCAAAGACATGCAGATTGGGGATAGGTTAATTGGTGACTCTAAATTGACCGTAGGTGTGAATGTGAGTGTGAATGGCTGTCTGTCTCTATGTGTCAGCCCTGTGATAGTCTGGCGACCTGTCCAGGGTGCACCCTGCCTCTCGCCCAATGTCAATGGCTCCAGCCCTCCGCTGACCCTCAAGAGGATAAGCGGTTAGAAAATGGATGGATGGATTGTAGGTAGGTAGGTTTTAGCTAGGGACTTACTGTATGTTACTGTCATCCAAATAGTGCTACAAGAAGTAAAGGTAGATTTTATGTTTCTTTTTCTTTTTTTTTACTTTATGGCAGCATCCTAATTTTTGAAGGTGTTCTGGTTATTGACAGAGGTTGATTGTATTTACTCAAAACAATAAAATGAGAGGCAAAAACATTTTGAATGCACTTTACCCTGACTAAAATCTATTTGCAGAGCAGATGAAAACAACTTTTGTCACCTTTAACATCCACATGAAACTGCATTGCATCATCTGTTGTCTCGCAGCTGTAAGTCCCTGCATCAGACAGCCGTGCTGACTGGAAAGCCAGTGTTCTTATGGAACCCTCTGCCAGCATGTCTTGCCCAGCTGCTTCATGTAGATTTATTCCGTCCTTGTACCAATTAACTTGAGCATTAGGATCTGATATCTCACACTGCAGCACTATGGGTTCATCAACTTCAACAGACTTGTTCCTCTCAGCCTCACAAAGTGTGGAAATTTTCACAGGCGGAGCTGGGGATGTTTGAGGTAACATCAAGAGAAAATTGCATCACTATTACTGACTCCAACAGAAATGAAGCTTTCAAACAACAAGAGCAAAGTCTCAAATCAAGATTAGTCATGCCAATAATTCTAAAGAGTTAAAATAAGTCATAATAAAAGATATGTCTTTATGTTAGTAATCTAACAAGAGGTATCTCTGGTTAGACTTGAGATAACTAGGCATTCAAGTTAGAATTTGAAGCTAATGTATTTACTCTTTTTCCTATCTTTAATATTCCTCACAGACCACCCAAGCTCAAAGTTTTACATTGACTACTTAAGTAGTTTTAGTATGTACAAAATCAAGTAAGTAAATGTAGAAATTGTCAAAATGTCAAGGATTGCAAAAAGCAATCTCTTCATTTTACACAATGTCAACATTGTGCCCGTTCCATTTTTGTTTGATAATGCTAACCATTTAAATCACCTTCAACAGCCACCTTATTTGCAGTGACACTGTCACTCCAGTGACTGTCACATGTCCTTGACAGATAGATGTCTTCTGATTGGACAGTGGATGCCTGCTTGATATAATGAGGCTCTGCAAACTGGGAAGATGACCTTTGCCCAGACCCAACTGTCCTGTATACTTGGTCTTTTGATGCCTTTGTGGTGTGATGACACTCTGCTTGGACAGTTGAGGCCTGCAAGGACTGATACAGCACCTCTGAAATGTTCGGTACTGCTTGTCCTGTGTGATAGAGGTCATCCAATCTGGCATGTAGCAAGTTGTAATGCTCCCTTGGTTGGACTGTTTCTGCCTCCTTAGAGTTATACAAGTCCAACGACTGAAGGGATGCAGTGTTAAGGAGGTCACTGAGCTTCTCTGACTGGACAGTTGATGCCTGTAGAGGTCTGTTTAACTCCTCTGATTGGTCAGTTGTAGTCCATAAGGAGTTACAGGACCCCTCTGAATGGACTGGTTCAGTTTGTAAGCAATTACGAAGGTTCTTTGACAGGACAGCTGGCATCTGTATAGAGCTACAGTGCTCCTCTGATTGGATAATCGTAGTTTGTAAAGATTTAAAAGGCTCCTCTGATTGGACCATTGCAGTCTGTACAGATTTTAAGCACTCCTCTGACTGGACCATTTCAGTCTGTACAGATTTAAAAGGCTCCTCTGATTGGACCATTGCAGTCTGTACAGATTTTAAGCACTCCTCTGACTGGACCATTTCAGTCTGTACAGATTTAAAGGGTTCCTCTGATTGGACCACTGCAGTCCATACAGATTTTAAAGGCTCCTCTGATTGGACCACTGCAGTCCGTACAGATTTTAAAGGCTCCTCTGATTGGACCATTGCAGTCCGTACAGATTTTAAAGGCTCCTCTGATTGGACCACTGCAGTCCGTACAGATTTTAAAGGCTCCTCTGATTGGACCATTGCAGTCCGTACAGATTTTAAAGGCTCCTTTGATTGGACACTTGCAGTCTGTACAGATTTAAAGGGCTCCTCTGATTGGACCACTGCAGTCCGTACAGATTTTAAGCACTCCTCTGACTGGACACTTGCAGTCTGTACAGATTTAAAGGGCTCCACTGATTGGACCATTGCAGTCCGTACAGATTTTAAGGGCTTTTCTGATTGGACACTTGCAGTCTGTAGAGATTTAAAAGTCTCCTCTACATGGACAGTTGAAGTGTGTGAAGATTTAAATGGCTTCTCTGATTGGACAGTTCCACTGTATGAGGATTTAAAGGATTCCTCCGACTGGACAGTTGCAGTATGTAAGGATTTAAAGGACTCCTCTAATTGGACAGTTCCAGTGTGTGAGGATTTAAAGGACTTCTCTGACTGCAGAGTTGCAGCTTTTAAGGAGTTACAGAACTTGTCTGATTTGACTGCTGAAATCTGTAAGTGGTTAGTAAAGTGCTCTGACTGGGCAGGTAAAGTCTGCAGGGGGTTACCTAGCTCTGACTGGACAGTCCGCATCTGTTTTGAACTATGCAGCTCTTCTGATTGGACTGTTAGAGTCTTGAGAGTGGATTCCTCTGATTCAACAGCCGCAGCTTGTAGAAAATGACAGAACTCATCTGTCTGGACAGCTGTCTGCAGGGAATTATCAGGCTCTTCAGGTGGGGCTTTTGCATGCTGTAGGTAGTAAATGAACTCCTCACCTTGTGATTCTGTGGGCTTATTAATGTGATGGTGTGTGTCAGATTGAATTATTGTTGGCTTTTCAGAGTTACAGTAAGCTGGAGATTGGGCATTTGTAGTTCGTTGACTGTCGGAGAGCTCCTTTGGCTGTTTGGTTGTAATCCGGTCAGTCATCTGTTCATATGTCATATGTTGAGAAGTTGGCATTTGCCTGGAATGTTCTTCATTTGTCTGTGTTTCTCCTCTCTTGTCACAGAAGGTGCCAGAATTGCATTTTGAGGACATGCAGTCAACTTCAGCGGGATAAGCCTCTTCAGTGGACTTCGTTTCTTGGTCAGAAGAGAGCCTTGGCGATGTAGCTATAAGCATTGTGATGTACACAGAGAAAGGTTTTCAGTGGTTGATGGTCTCAATACTTCTTCTCATAACAGAATTTTACATCAGTGTGGGTTAGCATGGAGTTATGGGATAATTCATTGCAAAGACAAACAAGAAGATCGACCAGGTTTGGTCTGAGATTGAGCACCTATAATTCCCCCTTCAACTGACTCCTAATACTGTGATACCACCAGTATGTACACTAACACCATAAAAACCTAAAAAGTACATCAATTTTCTTGTCTTTGATAAGAGTTCGTTGTCATTGCAACGGTGAAAGGTTCAGGGCAGCAATGTGAATGAGAGGATCTGTTGATGAATAAGACACAAGATGGATTTAAAGAGTGGTAAGCTGCTTGTTACAAGCAAAGATGGCTGTTATAATGAAGAATTAATTGACAAACACAACATATATGTTAGTATAAGGAGCAACTACGCAACTACTTAACACCCACATGTTTGATTAAGAGCCAAACACTGCAGGAAATGACATGAGACCAGGATTCAATATGACAAAAAGCAATTTTGAAAATGAAAAAAAAATGCAGATGCCTCAGATGATTGAGCTAACACCACTATTGTTAGTGGCATTTATGTGCTGGGTTAAGATGGATGACTGATGTTGAAATATATCAAATCACCTTCGACATCCACAGTGTATTGGACAGATGCATCAGCTATCTCACCAATCTCGTCACCATAGTGACACTGCTCTGCTGTTTGGACAAAGCCAAAGAGAAAACAATGAGCTGGGTGATGGCTTCATGTATGTAACTAAATACTTGATTCTTATTTGTGCAGGTACAATGTGGAACACCACCTTTCATGTCCACATTTAACTGTGCATCACCAGATGTTTCACAGCCAATGCTCCCCTCATCAGACAAGTCATATGACTGGAGGGGCACAGCTTGGCTGCTGCTCTGTGATTCACAGTCTGCTTCCCTTTTTGGATAGATCGGGGTTCCATCTTTGTACCAACAGGCTTTGGCAATGGGATCTGAAATCTCAAATTGCTGAACAATTGGGCAGTCCGCTTCAGCAGACTCGGTCTTCTCAACATCAGGATCAAGCAGATATGTCGGAGGTGGCACTACGGACAATCATTGGGGGTATAATTTCAGTGTACATCTTAGATGTTAGTGACTTCAAAGAAATATTGTCAAAACTATCACAGATATTAGCTCTGCACTGTAACAACAAAAAAGAAGACAGACTAAAAGCTACACAAAGAGTTAGTCCTAACTAAAATTGAAAACACATTTGCAAAATCACCTTGATTGTTTACTATTAATTGGGCAACATCATCTGCTGTTGCACAATAGTATGCTCCAGAGTTTGAAGGATGAGTTGGTTCAATAACAAGGATCTTCTTGATGCCTTCCATTTCAATGTCAGGCTCTTTATTAGAATCATGTTCTTTATCCTCCTGCCATGACACCTGGAAAGCAGGGTCTGAGGTTTCACATGTTGGTTCAGTTGGGCAGGTTGCTTCAAGTGACTGCGTCTCCACAGCCTCTGGCGAGGGCGACAATGGCAGCGTCGGAGCTAAAGATGATGATTCATATTATAATTGCGGACTCAACAGTGCATATGTACACTCTGAATAAGAAAGGGGTTATAGGTTCAGCTTTCCCAAATGGGGAACCAATCTTTTTTTATATCTCAGACCACATTCAAGGAGAAAAACTCACATTTTCAAGGGTTACATAGATATTTTCATTTTGTCAGTAGAGATTATTTACCATGACTTAAGAAAGTTATAACTTCACACAAAACACCACTAAAACACAGACAGACAGATATGCATATAGTAAATGTTAGTTGCATCAAGTCACCAGAAAGCTCTAGGATTTGCTCTAAGATTCAGCAAATTTAAATAAAAATCACCTTTGACATCCACAGTGAAGTGAAAAGTGTCATCAGAGGTTTCACAGCTGTATAGCCCTGAGTGCAGGAGCTCAGCAGATGGGATAATGAGTCTCCTCACCGTGCCTGTACTCTGTATATCCCAATCATTCTGTGGGGAGAGCTGTACACCATCTTTATACCAGCAGACAGGCACAGTGGAGTCTGCAACCTCACATTCCAGCTCCAAAAGTTTGCCCGCTTCAAGTGACTTGGTTCTCTCATCATCAAAGATAGGCGAGTACGTCACTGGTATAGCTAGCAATGGGAATTCAGGACAGCTAAATAAAATCAAGACTGTGGAAATGGATACCTTGCAAAAATGTAGCTGCTGAGCAGAAAATTAAAAGGCTGTTGAGGCTTTAAATTCAGGGCACAGTAACTGCAAACTGAATTATTGAAACTAATAATTGCTTAGTGCATTAACAGGTCTTTAAGGTTATATGCATAAAACAGTTGTTCAAACCACATACAGTACAAGCGGGGATTATTAGTGGCATCTAGAAAGAGGAGGTGGGGTTATAATATTAACGCACAAGGTAAAAAGGATAAAGTCACCTTTGATCTCCACTTGAAACTCCATGGTATCATCCTGTGTGGTGCATCTGTACACACCAGAGTGGCACAGCTCTGCAGACTGAACAACTAATGTCCTTGTGTTGCCCTCTGAGTGGATTTCTAATCCAGAGTTTGAAATGAGCTGTATTTCATCCTTGTACCAGCAAACGTGGGCCTCAGGATCCGACACCACACACTGGAGTACAATAGGGCAGCCTGCTTCGATCGACTTGGTCCTCAATTCTTCAGGAATTGCTGAGAACTTCACAGGTGGAGCTACAGATATGTTTAGAGCTTATGTCAACCTTAAATCAACCTCATGCCAGCCTTTAAGATGATTCATCATAATCTATTAACTGAAAACTCAATTGCTAACATGCTGTAATGCAGTCAAAGAAAAGGTAACAGAGTAGCTGCACTTCTTATGAGTGCTAAGAAGAGAGGCAACAGACAACATATAAAAGTGTCATCAGAGTTAATTGCTTTGCTGAGGAGGAGCTTGTTAATGTTTTACATCGCTAAAGGTAAAACCAATCACCTTTTATGTCCACACTGAATGTGATGGCGTCACCCTTTGTCTTGCAGCAGTATAACCCAGAGTGGAAAAATTCTGCTGAATGGACAATCAGATTTCTCGCCAAGCCGTCAGTTAGAATATCTACTCCAGTTTGAGGATGGAGCTTTGACCCATCTTTGTACCAGTGCACCTGGGCAGAAGGATCTGAGAGCTCACAGCATAAAACAATGGGGCAGCCGAGTTCGATGGTTTTGTTCCTCTCAGCATCTGGAATTGCTGAAAACCTCAGAGGTGGGGCTATGGATATTTAGATAGTTTCATGGATTGTTAAGTTGTAAATCTTATATGTTTTAATGAGTTAGACTTTAAGAGAAGACTAAATTCATTTTTCAAATAATAAAAAAAAGGGTGGGGGGTGACAACAAAAATGGTTAGTGAAGGACACCAGTATTGTTAGCAACTCACTCCACTCACCCTCGACCTCCACATTGAACCGGATGACGTCATCAATGGCATCACAGCAATACACTCCCGAATGTGAGAACTCTGCTGATTGGATGACAATTCTTCTCATGGTGCCCTCTGATTGGATGTGCAGACCCTCCATTGTCTGTAATTCCACCCCATTTTTGTACCAGTGCACTGGAGCTGCAGGGTCCTGACAGCTCACAGTAGAGCACAATGGGGTTCCCAACTTCTACAAATTTGTTACGATCCATTTCTGACATTGGTGAAAACTTCACGAGAGGAGCTGCAAATTTTAGAAAAACGATGAGAACATTTTGAGTCTTGTCAACACACTTTAATCCCAAGTCGTCACATATCACTGCTTTGTCATTGGCCTTTTACATCTACGTATTGTGCGATAGGCATCCTTCTGCGTCTGCTATTGACGTTCATAGACGCTGCTATCAATGCCAGGATGCCACAAAAGCATGTGGTTAGGTTTAGAAAAAAACATCACGGTTTGGCTCTACAGTCACTGTGGGAGCAAACACCAGGTTCCCGGGTCTGGCTGTGCTATGAACTTACGCCACCCATCCACGTATCATACTATATCAACCGATGCTGTTCGGCAGACCGGTGGGGTATCATACCACAGCGAAAGCTGACTTTTGGCATCAGGTGTCTGACACTGTAATCACTGACAAAGCAGCTGTATTCGACGACTTTGGATTGAGAATGAGCTGGTCTTGTCATTCATGATAATGAAGTAAAGGCTACGGTGCTTAAGTGCTTAAGTTGGTGCCAAACATTATTTGCACATTTGTCCAAATTCTAGTTCAAACAAAACAAACAAACAAACAAAAAAAAACACATTTCATCTTGGGCATACTAGGACACACAGTAAAGCAAATTATGACTGTTTCCCATACATACCTTGAATGTACAGGGCTGCAGAATCCCGAATGCCATAGGCGATAAATGTGATCTCAGCTCCATTGTCTGTATCCCGTACTCCTCGAATGCGAAGAGATTGGTGTGTTCGTGACCGACGCATGGAATATCGTTCATCTTCCTGAAGCTGAGTACCATTTAAGAACCATGTACCAATAACTGAAGCAGAGAGCTCAATAGAGAAGAGGGCATCTTGCCCTTCAGGCACCAAACCATCCTGTAAGGGAGCTTGAATTCTGGCAACTGGAACTGAATAGAGAATTAGTTTACCCATGATATAGCAAGCGATATCCTCAACCATATAAAGATTTCGTTAATCACAAACAAAACAAAACAAATAAAGGGAAAAAACCCACACAGGATAATTGACTCAGCAAAGCTGTTTTAGTATAGCTGAACTTACCCAAGTGAACAGCTCTAGGGAACTCAACATTGTTGCTCTTTCCATATTTGTTCACACTGCAGATGCGAAATCGATAATCAGCCTCACATGGTACACTGTCACCAAGGATCTCCACAGAGGTTGCAGAGTCGGTGGTCAGGCACTGTAGCCACTCCTGTGAGCCAGTACCCACTTCCTGTCGTTCAAGCACGTAGCCAGATGGTGGGTTCTTCCGTGAGTCCTGAGCAGGAACCCATGAGAGAAGAGCTGCATTAGCACGCTCTGTGTTGATCTGCACACCCACTGGACAGCTGGGAGGACAATGTCTGGCCGCTGAAACACGAGAAACCCTTATTCATCAATGTCTCTTCTGATTGGAGTAAATTATGCATGTTGATCAATCCAGAAGTGACAAACTGATCTCAATGTGCAAATATTGTATTTGGAGTGCTTTAATCTAGAGATAAGGGACCCTACCTTTCACTCTTAGCTGAGAGGAAGTCTTGGATCTGCCTACAAGGAAAGTCACAAGGCCAGAGTCTTGGGGCATTGTATTGACGAAAACAAGGATGTGAGTTCGACCGAAGGACTTAAGGATGGTCTGATGCGTTTCACGAAGCTCAATGGCATCTTTGTACCAATGTATGTCCATTTCTTCTTTTTCCACTTCAACACAAAAGGCTGCGTTTTCACCTTCCAATACATCCACTTTTCTTGGAAGCTTCCGCAAAATTGTCCCTGCAAAGAAACACGTTGACATTAAGTGAATCCTTAGCACATTAGCTGGATTTTGATTACCTAATGAAAAAAAAAGTCCCTATAAATGATACAACAAAATGTCATTTGTATAACCTGTCAGTGCATCACATATATAATCAAGTTTATATAATCAGCACTAAAAAAGTAAAACCCTTTTCTGATCTGGCACTGCTAAAGTAATGGTTTGGTTGGGCTTAGGCAATAAAATGACCTCATTAGCTCGAGGAAAAGATCATTGTTTTGGTTAAAATGATGATATTGTTAAGGTTAGTGGATCTTCATTATAAAAAAGACAAAACAAAACAACAAAAAAAACAACAACAAATCAACACAGTCCCACTCTGACCTCATTACATATCAACGTTTGGTCGTGGACTTTCCACGTCCAAAAATGACATGCAAGGTACCCTGGGTGCATTGGTTATTGACATTCTGGGATGCCATGTCAAGTTCTGCCTGTTACATGCATTCCATTTTTTTAGAATACGCTTCTGTTTTCACAGAAAATGTACAGTTTACATACATAAATACACTATGTTGGTACAGCACTATAAATTGACGTCTTTTTTTCCCTCAACAGCAAACACGTGTGGTTACGTTGAGCCAACAGACGCATGTGGTTGGGTGTAGGCAACAAAAGTACATGGTTGGGGTTAGGTAAAAAAGAACCAGGTTTGGCTTTACAATCTTACAGAAAGTGAATACCCGCCACCCGCATTAAAGTTGGTGGTTGCTGGACCCATCCACCAGCCCTCCCACCTACCCTACGTGCACTTTTGCCACCTTAACTTTAGTTCTTGTCTCGCTGCATTTCCCCCTTAAGCCACCAGGCCGGCTGAGTATTAGGCCAACGTGAAAGGACAGCCTTTTTGTCTGTGTCTGACGCCAGCAGTCACTACCCATGCACCACATTTTGACATTGAGACTAATTGGTCAGGTTTAGGGCACAGTTGAGGTCATGGTTACAAGAAACTGTCGGTAGATAACGCAAAGTGAAGAGCGGTCTCCCATGGTAAAGTTCAATCTTTTGTGGACACGTCCAACCACTTTCACCTGCTCTACTCCACTACAGGGCTTTCTGACTTGAACGTGCACGGGATATTTTCTGAAAGACAGATGCTATGTTTTTCTCAGAGGGACAGTCTCGTAATGGACTATAATTTAGTGTTTCCTAATTGGCACTGGTTGAGAGAACATAGATGAAAAGTAACATCACACAAAGTGCTTTCCCAAAGTCAAATTACCTGACAAAAATTGAGACATCTGACATAATGTTCACTGCCATCAAAATTTTCATTTACAAGGATTTTCCTTGTTTCTCAAGCGCCAAACTGGCTCAAAGGAGAGAAGAGGAATAAAAGGTATAGCAAGAGGGTAGTGCAAGGGGTTAGAATTGTCACAGTTAAGATCAACTCTGGTTTTTATCATCCCAAACAAAAATTTAACTGTAATTTCTGAACCTTAACATCTTTTTATTAAAAGGGTCCTGTTGTATCTCTATGAACCACATACAGGTTCCGTTAAATTACGTCAATTACTTTCCACCCAGAAATACTGTAAAGGAACCACAGTCTGTAAATGTGATGATATCATTCTGCTGCTTCATTGTGTGGATCAGTTTGCATGTACTTTTGTATTTTTATTGTGCTTCTTTATTTCATCCTGATTTACCTTTCACAGCTACCTCTGCAATGCTTCTGCCTCCATCGGGCATCTCACAGAGGTAAATCCCATCATCGTCAACTCCGATGTCACGGATAGTTAGTCGCCGTTTTGTTCCCCACTCCTCCATTCCATATTTGGCCCCTGGCTGCAGTCGTCTGTCCTCCAGATACCATGTGATGGGAACAGAGTCCTCTGGAACTTCACACTCGAGAACCGCCAAATCTCGCTCCCACACTTCTAGATCAATGAGAGGCTGCTTGAACCGCACAGGCGGCTCTGGCACCAAAGAGGAAGAAGCACAGCAGTTTGATTACACCAACATAACTTTTGCTATAAAGAAATTCAGTTAAAAATCTAGCTTCAGATGTTCCTATTAACAAGTTGTCGAAAACATTAGTGTTACTTGATCAATATAAATTCTTCAGGCAAGTCGACCCTGCGAAAACTTACACAGCACATCATCCGTGTCCTTGTAGTAAACAGTGCAAATTGAAATATATTTGGCAGTAAATTCCAGTGAAGCAAACAAGATGAGCAAAATCATGAGACAAGTGGCTCATTTAGCTGAGGAATGGAAGGGTCATTAACACATCAGGGTGTTAGATAGGAAATAAACTGTCTGTAACTGACACCATCAGACAGGACCAGACAGTTGTAAACAAAAGAATGTGGACTGTATTTAGTAGTCTGTGTGCAAAGCTCTTCATTTCCTTATCTAACAAATGTTTTAATTCCAATTTATGTAAAACACAGAGACAACTGATGAAATACAATCACCATATTCCAATTACATTGACTTTAAATCCAGCCACTAGCCACCACTGGCCATTAATCCCACCCCAATATAACTTTCTTTATCTCTGAATGACACAGTACAATGCTGTCTGTGGTGCCATGAGTTTGGACTTCTGTGGGCCATGTGAGAAATATGATCCCCTACCCAAAGACTTCGATCACATGGACGCCCCCCAGACCTTTCACAAGCTAAGTGACTTTGCAGACATCATACTGCTGTTGGAATCCACCTCAAGCTGATGAACTTTGCCTGTTTAGATATCTCCTGGGTTGAATTTAAGACCATTATTATGTTTCATTAATCCTCCAGTGGACCAGGACTGAATGGCTTTTAATGCAGCTGCTATCAAATCATTTGATTTCTGATTATTTTTGAGGCTCAATGGCCTGCTGACCTGCTCTTTTATGAATTCAGCCGACTGATCAAACATAGCCATATACTTTACCTGCACGTCAGTGAGTTTCTAAAGCAGACATTTGTCAGCATGTGTCATACAATACGCATTAGTATGCTATTGTATACAGTTGGTGCTGTTATTTGCTTTGGTCAGAATTGGTCATTTCTGTCACTATCTGCTTCAAACATTGAGAGAATAATCTTTATTGTGCCACTTAAATTCGGTTTTCGGAAGACAATTTATTATCAGTATTATTGATTTTTACCAATAATCAATACACTATTTCTTCATGATGTACATGTTTCTAAGATTTTTGCATATTGAAACACATTATATCAGCATTTTAAAGCAACATAATTCTACCATAAAACTTTTTAAAGTTTAATATTGCCTTCCCTGTCTGGCCCTACCCCAATAAATGATCTCAGAGTGCCTCTTTGGCGACATCTCACTGACATCATCGTAGCATCAAATGGATAGAAATCTGATCCAAGAACACACCACACCCTCACTCACTCCTTTACTCGCTGCAAAAAGCCTCACAGGCTGCCACCGTGTCTGCCTTCAGTCTTTAATGTGTACGGATTATTCTCACATATAACAAATTTGAAATGCTGAAGCTCCTGAGAATGATCTTGACTTACCCTTTACAGAGAGGTGTACAGCACTGAGGGTTTGTCCAGCAGTATTTGACGCAGCACAAACATAAACTCCATTATCCTTCTGCTTACAGTACAGAACTTTAAGTGTGAAGTATCCTTCTCTGTCCTCATATAACAAATAACGCCTTCCAGACAGTATCAGCCTGCCATCTTTCCTCCAAATGATTTCTGGTTTGGGTTTACCAGTCACAAAGCAGCGGAATTTGGCATGTTTACCCTCTGTCACTGCAAACATTTTCACTTTAGTTGACTTGGTCATGGTGTCATCTTTGAGCCGGTTTGGCACTTGCCTACCACTCCTCTGTTTTCCTTGATGGCCTTTCCAGTGGCCATTTGTGTAGCCGTTACGATTCCCCTCTTCCTCATGTCCTGGGCCTGCATCAACCAACAACACAGCTCCTGCCAACGCTTCCCCAAACTCATTTCTGGCTTTACATGTATATACACCACCATCTGGAGCACGAGTCTTAAAGATCTTGAGCTGGAACCATCCACCGTCCTGGAAGCCCACATTGAAATGTGTGCTTTCAAATATTTCATTGAGTTTCCTGCCATCCTTTTCCCAGACTACCTCTGGTCGTGGGTTTCCCCAGAGCTTACAAGAGAAGACAGCATCGTCCCCACGACCGGCGCGAGTGGAGAGGGGCTTGATGAGGAATCGTGGCTTATTTTCCTCTCGTAACTCCATCTCTTGTGCTTCGCCTTCCACCTTCAGTGTGGCTGCTGCGTATGTTTCACCAATGCTGTTCTTTGCTTTGCATATGTACTGGCCACTATCCTCTGTGGTCACAGCTGAAATGATAAGATTGTAAACATTTCCATCCTCAAAGACCCTGTATCGTCCCTGTGGGTCAATCTTTTCATTGTTTCGCTCCCAGATAACCGCAGGCCTCGGATCACCACCAATTTGACACTTTAGGACTGCGTCAGTTCCACTTTGTACCACCACAGGTCTTGGATAGGCCAAGAAACGTGGTGCTCCACCGAACACATCCATTTCTGCTTTGTTGTCGGCCTCACTTCACCGTCAGCAGTCCAGGAGAGTACTAAGTGGCAGTTATTCACTGGGGGAAGACAGTCCGACCTCTGCACTGCAAATTTCTAAAAGAGATATAACAGATTAATATCAAGCCACTTTTGAGATTAAACATAAAAATAGCTCAACTGTAATTGTTCTAACATTGTAGCCAGATCATTCAACCTCACAAGAAATGACTGTATAGGTAATAAAATTATACTTTTAGCCTTCTAGTTAGAAGGAAATAAACCCTCATATTTTGAAATGAAAAATAAAACTTCTGTCGTTGAAACACTCAGCCTCTGCCTCCTTTACATGCATGTGTTTCAGTGCAAACGGATGGTATGATTATTAGGGCTAATTGAATTAGATCTGTCTGCATGAGAGAAAAACACAGGCTAGCAGTGAAAGGGGGGGCAGCCTAGCCCTATTGCAACAGCAGCCACAACACATAGCCAGTACAGCTGGTGCTGTATTTCAATGGGAAAGTGCTTAATATAGTACGCCCTAAATAAAGACCTGCGAGGGAGTGTGTGTCAGGTATCACAAAGAAGGTTCTGAAACCCGCGTGCTCACACAAACACACGCCGAAATCACAGTCTGCCCACCCATGAGACCTTGCAGTCAAAATATGCTGATCATATGTCACTGTTAAAATGAAAATAATTTTGACGGTGACATTCAAAGAAAGACTTCCCTAAAAGAGTTGCTATCACATGCTATCACATGTTTGCTGCTCTGTCAGTCCTCATATTCATAAGTAAATATCAGTTAGCCAATCCCTGAAATGTTGTTTATACTACAGTTTGTAACTCTCTCCCACTGAACACGATACTCCCCTTTTCGACATCTGTGTAAACTCATTCTTCGCCTAAAATGTTCCTTGTGGAGCCTCTGAGCTTGAGAGAACATATTTATCAGTAAACTGAGTTTATGTGTTTTGGGACAGCTCCCACAGAGTGTTGTAACTCAGTCCTCTTGGATGCATGAAACAAAGTTTCAGGTCTCAAAGAAGGTAATCTCAGGATAGTGTTTTTGAAGCCACCTAGTTGTTGATCATAATATTACATATGTTTGGTTTTTTTTAAAGGTTTTTACTGAAACATTTGCTAACAATATAAATATAATGATTATTGATAATATTCATAATAATATATTGTTATTCAGACACAAAAAACACCCCATGGTCAAATACTGGAAAACTGAACAATACTGTCTTGTATTCTTTAACACCTTTTAAGGTATTATCAATCCTGATGTGAGACGCATGCAGACTGAAAAAGAAACACAGCTTCTCTTTGATGACTTTTCCAGCTAACCTTTAAATAAAACGCCATTATATACACATTTGAATTCAATTTAAATATTGTTATAAAGGTGGAAGTTTAATCTAACAGTTTTACTTGCTTAACAATAAAACAACTGAATGGTGATGAAAATCAATTTTGTATATATTATATAATCCTTGAATATATTGCTTGATATAACTGGGTGTTTACATGAATTCTATGAGTTGCATAAAAACAGTTTTGCAAGATGTTTTATTGACAGAGTTTGGACATTGCGTTGAAAGTGTCTTAAATATTCCCTCCGGAGGTTTAAAGAGAGGAGATTAACCCCTGTGTTTACTTGTCTGATTTAATTGGAATGACCTCTGCCCCTTGTGAAGCTGTGCTGTGTACCCCTCACATGACCTACCTCGCTTCAGTCGCCGGGAACGACCGTCAACATACATTCCGCACTTGCAATCTCTCTTTGAGGTAAGAAGCAATGCCACCCGTCTCCTGAAGGCTGAGTAATGTCCCAAGTTGACTTCAGATCCAGACACATGCTCTCCTCAGAGGTCCCAAGTTGTACTCCAGTTCATCTTTAAAGACTTTTGTCCGGTAGGAGGAATAGAAAAGAGAATTTCAGTATCCACACCAGCTTCCTGTTTAACAACTGCAGAGTGGTCCCCCAATCTCTGTGTCGTTCAGGCCTTAGACACCCCAAGTGTCATTGTTCATGGAATACCGTTAAATGCTTTTGCAGCTGCTGCTGTCCCCTAAAAATACTGGCTGCCTCGATGACAGCAGTGAAGATAAGTCAGGCACTTCCATTCACTTGCCAGCAGGGGCTAAAGATAGTTCAGGTGGCCAGGGCATGTCAGACTGCTTAGCTTACTTGAGGCTTTGCAATAAAAATCTAAGGAGAAGAACAAGCCTCTGGTCTCCAGATATTTTAAAGTTCACCTTCATTAAAGCTCCAACATTTGTTTCACAGGCTGTTCCCCAGTCATACAGTCTGTGACTATGACACAGTGTGTTGGAAGCCAGAGTGATTTGTGACAGATATTTTTATGGCTCAGAAATGTCCATCTCATGGTGTATTCTCATTAGGCTGGTAGATATAAGCACATATTAAATACCTAATGACAAAAATCAAACTAAGTAACACACAGTTTTGAGCTGGTGTTGTTTATGGCTCTTAAACAGTTAACCTCAAGAGGTCTATATTTATCAGCATGTGCAATTCTGAAAACAGTCCAGCCTTACATAATTTATTAATTACAAGGGCTAGATGAGGGGGAAGCCTTTCCTGCTGCTGCTGCTCCCTGTACCATTATAACTTCACTCTACTGATTCACTCACATTGTTTACTGCTGATGCTTGAGGCAAGCAATGCTGTGATGTCATTTGTGTCAGCATCAATTGGGGCTGAAGGCAGTGGGTGACTTGTTAATTTTTAATATCAGAGTGCATAGATTTGATTGGCTGAGTAGCATAATGTGAGATTCTTCAAATGATGCGCCTGTGGAAGTAGAAATGCTCCACTGAATGTAATAATTCTCAGTAATTTGTCTGGGTGCGGATAAGGCAGGGGACCTGACACATTAAATAATGATCAGAATTTATTCTCTTTTTAAAATTAAGGTTTCCACCATCAAGCAAATGTTCATCTTTAAATATTAGGAGTGGGCAAATGATCTTGAATTTGTCAAGATCAGGTAATCACTGGTCTCATTGATGATGTAGAAATGATACAGACACAAAGGGTGTTACAGGGTTACATATCACAAGTAAAGGTATCCAGGAGAATGGCTGCTGTCCTGTCTGCATTATATTATTATATTATTGGCTCAATATTATTGATGTATTAAAGCTGGGGTAGGAAGTGATCTGGAAAAGGCAAATAAAACAGCAGAATTTTGAAATACAACCTCCTCCTACAGCTCACCTCTTTCCCCACTCTGTCCTAAGCCCCTCCCACCAGACGACCATGGGCATATCCACGAGTTTTATACAGTAATCCAGTGTTTCCCATACTCCAGTTATTAAACCTTATTTAATTGTTTAGCTGCATGCAGCACATTTGCTCAGCTCCTCTTTGCCCCACCCATTCTTTCTGTCATGTTTATCAGACTACAAATGAGAAACGAATTAGCTAGCTGGCCATGCTACGGTCCCTCCACCTCATTCCCTACCGCTGTGGACTGCTTCCCAGGAGTAGAGTGGCAGTTTGCACATGCAAACCTCCCATGGCTGGGTGTCACAGCAGGGTGGTGGCCAGCAGCGGGGTTGCCGGGTCTAACCTGTGTAATGGCAGCAACAGAAAGTTTGCTGATCTGGCGGGGATTCAGGGCTGTACAGTCCTCCATAACTTGGGTTTGTCCTGGCTGGATTCGGGTTGTAGCCGCCACTGACTGGGGTCCATCTTCGGAGCTGCTACAGGCTTTCCTTCCAGTAAAGTGGTCCGTAGCAGTGAGGGCTGAAGCAGAGGACACACTGGAGTTAAAGATTCTAACATTAGCTAATGTTAGCTACATAAACATGAACCTGAAGCCACAGCTGTGAACCAGTGGCTCCGGTCAGTAGAAGGCTAAACTATTACAAAATTGTTCTCTCCATCTCTTCACCAATATGACATGTGTTTTATTTTGTTTATTGTCTGACTCTGTTTTAAACTCCCCTTGGTTAAGTATGTCTTCCTTTTTCAGGGTTTGGGTGCAGTGCAGGTTGCAGTGTAGGCAGTTGTTGCCAGTGCTATATTAGCATATTTCTCCGCAGGATTCTTTCCCATCACATCAGGTTTTCACCAAAGGGACATGCACACAATCTGCATTTGTAGAACAGCCCTTTTTTTTTAAATGACCTGTGATTGGCCAGAGTCTCCTATCACAGGCTGATTTTCTAAAGCAGAGAAAACAGAGCCAAGAGGAAGTGTGGAAGTTTTGTGTTCTCTCAGACCACTTGAATTACAATATGCTCAAAGTTTATTGTTGGATTTTTGCCCAATGTAGCCAAAATTAAATTGCCTACAGCAGCTTTATTATGTAAACGGTACTTAAATAATGGAGGCTACTGGGTTAAAGTGGAACTAATTTTAACCATTTTATTTATTTTTATTATTTTATGTAAAGTCTTATTCTCAAAAGTATCTAGTAACATAACTACAGCTAATAAATAAATGTATTGCAGTAGAAATATAAAGAGTATGAGACAGTTCTCAACTCGGTGTTTGCTGAGCTGGTGGCTAGCTGCTAATCATACTAACTGCTTATATAGCACTAAACAATGGCAGCAATGCTGACATAGTTAACAGTATGAACTGGGAACCAGAGGGCCAACACATTCTCACTCTGACTTCGTCACATATCGCTGTTTGGTGATGGACTTTCCATGTCGAGATACGACATGTAAGGTACCCTGGGTGTGTTGGTTGTTGACGTTCTGGGATGCCATGTCAAGGTCTGCATGTTACATGCATTGCATTTTTATTTTTTTTTTTTACAGGAAATGTGTTTGCATTCTCCTTCAAATGTTTGTGTCTCTTTTAAAAGAAACGCACACCACTGGTACAACACCGCAAATGTACGTTTTTTTCCTTCAACAACAAACACAGCTACGTTTTGCTAATGTAGTTGGGTTTAGGCAACAAAAGCACGTGGTTAGGTTTAACAAAAAAGAAGAGCGCTTGGCTTTTCAGTCTTACAGGAAGCAAACACCAGCCTTCCAGGTGAAAGTCGATGGTTGTTGGACCCATCGACCACCCCTCCTGCTCACCTTACAGACTTTTGCCACATTAACTTTTGTTCTTGTCCCGCCATGTTTACTCTGATGCTGCTGGGCGCGATTGAACCACAATGTGACATGAAAGGACAGCTTTTTTGTCTGTGTCTGACGCTGGAAGTCACTGACCAAACACCAGATTTCGACGAATTCAGAGTGAGACCAGGTCGGGAGGGTGGGTACTGCGCTTCCGCGACAATGCTGTCCCAGTATCAGCGATAATAAGCAATAATCGCCGTAAAAGCACGGTGCAAAGCAGCGGCGATGAGCTAGCCAGTGAGATACATATATGCCTAAACGTGCAAGCACAGCTGGACAGGCTTACCACAACACACCACAGAGAAAATCGGATTACAGCACACACAGAGATTGCATGACTTCAGTCTCTGCTCAGACGCCGTTACACCACTAGGCCTATATATTTACATAGCAAGGTTTGCTGCTATATTTATGCTCTGAATGTCACATACAGAACCTTTAAGTTAAGCACCTCAAAGTTACGAGGACAGTGCTTGAGTACATGTACTGAATTGCGAGTCAATATCTATGCTTTGCATTTCATTTTATTTAGTATTTACATCTCTGTGGAAAGCGGGATTTATTCTCTTGGTCAAATCGATGTCCTACCTACGCCATACCCTACACAGCCTGACGGGAACCTCCTTAGAAAGGCTGTCTGTTTTTGTGAGTAGAAAACCATTTCCCTCAGTGGAAACAAAGCTTTTATTTCATAGATAAGACACATGAAATTGTGAAGACAATAGAGCCTCCTTGTGTTTGTGTTAAGTCTTGTGTTTGATTTATCCTGTCCTCATATGAGTAGAGGAAATATCCGCTAGCTAGGCTATTTTATATGATGTAAAATGCCTTAGGCTTGTGCTAATAATGTTAGCATGTTGTATTTGTTTGGAAAATGTGTTTAGTATAAGACAGTTGATTTGTCAGTGAACTTTGTCGGTTGTAATGGAGCCAAATTTTGTAACGTTACCTTTGTTAAATGTTGTTGTTGTCCCTGGCTTCATATGAGCAGATGAAATGCGTACTAGTCGCTAGGCTAATTTATACAATGTAAAATGCCATAGGCTTATGCTAATAACATTAGCATGTTGTAGTTGAGGGAAAATGTACCCAGCAAAAGACAAGTGCTTTGTCTGTGAATGCTGCGAGTTATGATGAAGCTGATTTGTGTACTTGTGTTTGAAATTGTAGCTATTAAGCCATGTTTAATGTGTGTTTTGGGTGTGTTTTGAATTAACTAAACTTAACAGCACTTCAGAGAAACCCCATCATCGACTAGTGTTTTGGAAGTGTAAGTGCAGAGTGACACAGACACACCACCACACAAGTCTAAATGCTCACAACAGAGTAGGCCACGTGCGTAGGCTACGGCGTAGGCTCTGCATAGAGCTGATACACAAGTATAAATCCACCATAAGAGCTGTGACAGTGGTGATACTATCATTGACTCAGTGCCAAAGATGGAGGTTTGTAGATAAAAATAAAATAGCATGGTCGATTTTGGAAGGTTGGTACTGTGACTCTGCTAGATTAAATCTTTTCTTTTGTTGGTGTCAGATATTTCAGACCTCCTAACATGACATTATTAAGTTAGTAAACCACTAAGTTTAAATTCAACCAATAAGTTTATTTACAGTATGTACTGTGTAGGGTCACAGGCCCGAAATCACTTTTATATGACTTTATCCAACAGTTAATACAGTTTGACCTTACATTTCTTTGTTTTACAGGAGCCCATAGGCAGTGTTTGATCCTATGCCTTGTGGGATGGGACAGCACGTGGGCCGGGGTTTTTCAGTGTGTGAGACTGTTATGTGTTAGTGAGACTTGGTCTCAGCGTGGGCTGCAGTGTCCTTTCAGCTGTTTAGTGGCTCCACAGCCCCACGCTCCCCCCCTCCCTGATTTCAGCTGTTGGGAGTAATCTGATATAACTCAGACCTCTGTAGCTGGTTATGAAACACTTTGTGCCTACCACTGAGTAACAACTTAAAGGGTTGTTATGTTTTCAGAACTTACATATCCTGAACTGAAAACAAAATTCAAGTGTGTAGTGTTTTCTTATGTTGTATCAGATCTAAGTAAAAGTGTTTGGGTTATATTGAGTAAGAACACTAAAGGGTTTGATTTTACCATGCTAAGAAAAACTTTATGTTTTCATACTTTGCTGAAAATTATATATTTTTGTCATTGCTCTAAGGGCAGATTTCAAATCTGTTTCCTTCAAACAGGCTACTCCAAATACCATACATTAAAATACCATAAATCTCTCCATTTTCCCAGTCCCATGTCTCAAAATGCATCTGATGCTTTCACTTCTACACAAACACTGAAATGTTTTTCTTGATGTTTGCTCTTTTAGCTAATTGCTTTAAAAGCCTTGGATGCTGAGAATGTTTTCTGTGTGTGTATGTCTCAAAAGGCTCATTTAAATGAAAACTGTTAGTTGATAAACAAATAAGAAAAAAAGCTGGAGTGAAAGTATGATGGAAAACAAACTTGGGTCAAGCTGTCACCTGTCACAAGACCAGTATATCACTGGACTAGAAAGATGTGTGAAGCTTTTAAATCTGAACAGTGTTGACAGGATCGGCAGAAGGACCACCTAGTTACAAAAGTTGTTTCATCAACAGTGACTCTGCCAAGAAAATATAATTTGTTCATGTTGACCATCAGGATCTGGACAGTTGGTTAGTCTGAACTATTTATTAGTACAGGCTATTGTAGCTAGTGACCTATTATGGAAGGGATCAAAGTGTGTCAAGGCTATTGATTACTAAACAAGCCACTCCTAGGTGTCGGGTCATTTGGTATACATAATGACGTGTTACTCACTCTTTGTGCAATGTAAAGGGTTAGCAGGACTGAAATGTTGCATTCAAAATCATCCTCTGAAAAATAATTTCTTCAAATGTTTTGAGTGACTTGTTTTTTGACAACTGATGTGCCTTTAAAATAAATAAAATTATGTACTGGAGAACCTGCCAAATGACAGACTAGATTACAAAGTATTTATCTGAACCCTGAAATAACACAGAGAGAGACAGAGGGCACCATACAATCTTGGTGCTCTATCCAATGCTTTAAACTCTTTTTAAAAATAAACTCAAAATGACTTAGTCTATTTTCAGCCCAGTCACCATAAGAAAATACATTTTGTATGGATTATATCAACATTTCTAATGTTCCGTTAACACGTATATGTGCTGAGTTTCACAGCAGGAGGAGAAGGAGGGGCTGTATGGCATGACACTCAGGCGAAATAAGGGCTGCCAAGTAGCAGACCAATGAGACCACCAAACAACAACACTGGTTGACATTGCTGAGACATTTGTGGCATTTCCAGTCGTGATTTTAGCACCAAAACCATGTTGTTTAAGCCAAAATATATATCCTATCCATAACCATAAGTGTTTTTGTGCCCAAATATAACCACACATAAACCACAACATTGTTAAAATGTCAAGTTTCAAGATATCCACTACATAATGACATACAAATGTGACATATCCGTGGTTTGCAGACATGTACAATGCCAACACTTACTGCGGTGATTTAAAATCCATGTCGACTATTTGGGATATCCAATAAAACAACTGAATCCAATGTGGACTCAAGACCTTTCAATTGTCCTTGGGTCAGAAAAATACTTTATGGCTTAGTGTAACAATAAAGCAACATGTCTTGTTACCCTATTTAACTTTAGAGCAGGAGTTTTAAAGGTCCAGTGTGTAGGATGCAGGGGGGTATATAGACAGAAATAGAATATAATATGAATAACTATGTTTTCATTACTGTATATCACCTGAAAATAAGAATCATTGTGTTTTTATTAGCTCAGAATGAGTTGTTTATATGCATAAGGAGCAGGTCTGCTCCCACAGAGTCTGCCATGTTTCAACAGTAGCCCAGAACAGACAAACCAAACACCAGCTTTGAAAGGGGCTATTTGCATTATTGCATTTGCCACTGTAGTTCTGCTGCATGTTTGGTACACAGGAGAAGCTTCACTTGGTTGTGAACCTGCAACCTCATTGCTAGATGCCACTAAATGGAGCAACTGTTAGAAGTTTGAGCACCTCCGAAAATGGTTGACACTGAACCTGTTATTAGCATTAAGACCACTTGGGCTGCTGTGAGACTGCAAATAAAGTTGGGATTATATAATTATATTATATGATACTTAATGTTCAAAAATAGAAAATAATTTATTTAAAAAATCAAGTTGTCATTTTACTTTTGATTTCCTGTGATCATGTACTGAAGCATGTCTTTCATTGTTGCTCCCAGTATTAAAAAAGGACAAAACAATTAGCATGAGTGCGGCTGTGACACATGGCTCGTCAGACGATAATAATCACAATTATGTTTTGATTATAGAGCTGCAATAGGAACTATTTATATTACTCTCTGTGGAAAGGGTCCCACCCTACTGTCTGTAAAGTTACACTGCAACATAGCATTTAGCAGACAATTTTGCCTTTCTTTTCCCTGACACTGGAATGTGAGCAAAGCAGACATTCACAGAGCTGTGGACGTGTTCAGACAGTAGTCTGGAGGCCTCTGGATATAGCCCCTAATACAGCGCAGTCTAATGCATAGTGCCAGAGGACTGAACCCAATGCCTTTACCTGTGATCACAAATTGACCTTATACTAAAAGAAGTCATAAAGAAGGCATTGATACCTGGTACATGTAAAGAAAGTGCCATTACATTGATAAATACATGTTTAATTAATATTCTAAAACTGACGAATTATACCTAAAGAGCTCAAGATATGCATGAGTACATGCCTGAACTTCTGCTGTGAAATGCTGCGCTGATACTCATCAATAAATGGGTAAAGTTGTACATCATGATTGCTTTTGTTTCTTCAGTTAAACAAGCTTCACACAGATGTGGACAAAACTGTGTTTACATCTTACACAGAGATACAAAAAGAAAGGAAAAACCAGCCAAACACAATCAACAGTGTGTACTCTGGGGTGACAGCAGTGCAATAATGAACTGTAGCAGACCAGAATGAAATGATCTCTCTGCAGAAATAAACAACAACTTCGTCCTCTGCTGGTCATCTTGTGTAAGTGCAGCATGCAACACCTCAACTCATGGTCATGCTTTTCAAGGCAAATACCAATAATGCTTATTCTTAAGTACAATCTTTATTTTGTCATTGGTCAGAACTGAGATTGGAGCAGGGCCGGCTGTAGACTTTTGGGGGACCTACGTAGGATTTGGTTTTTGAAGAACTTCTACAGTCATTTCAAGTGACTGAGTGACTGGTTGAAACATCTACAGTATGTTGTCAGTTGTTGTAGGCAAAAATGGTACAAATGTCAGTTTTTGTTGAGGAAGTTCAATCTTATTTCGTTATTGTCTCGTGCTCTAAACTTTTCTCTCAGCAACTGCCCATATTATTAAATGGATAAGACTGGCTCTGGGCTGAGAATCACCCTCAGGAGAATTTTTACACGCAACATGTCCTGTGTTTATAGATCCACCCCTTCTCACATATGCAACCGCGTTCTTCTGCACATACGTATCTCATGTCATCTATGAATGTTTTTTTGCTAACATATCATATGTTCTTCAGCTGGAGCAATTTAGTTGTTTATCAGGTCATACTGTTTGATCTTGCAGGCCTGATTTTGGACTTGTATTGCCAGTATGAACATACATTACAATAATACAGAAGGTAAGTGTTGAACGGGGAACTACGCCCATTTTCAAAATTCATACGTGTTGTTTCTGTGGTCTAGGACAATCCAAAAATATTAGTAAATATGAACTCTCTTGCAAATCCAAAAAATAGAGTGCTAAAACTCAAATGCATTGCAGTGTCATAGGTATAAAGTGTGTAGCTGTTCTATAGACAATGAATTGGGAAAAATGTTGTAGGTGAAAGTGAGGGCACCCAGGGGAATGATCTGGGTATATGGGTACATTTTCTGTAACAGAACTGAGAACACTACAATATAATAAAACTCATTTGGGTATAAAAAAGAAACTCTAGACTTTATACCCTGTGAAATCACAAGTTACTTCCGTGTCTAGTGTCTGATTTTGAGAGAGAGTAGCTCGTGCTCACAAATATTGGTTGACCCCTCCTAGGTCATGGAAATATATATTGGAATTCTTAATTTAGGTGGTGTTCCCCTTTAAATGGACTGACTTTTTTCTTCCAAATTTGCTTTAAAAACTAAAATTGCATATCTTTTTACGTTACTAAAAAAAAAAAAAAAAACAGAGAGAAAAAAATCTCTCCCACATGGAGGTCTCACCTCTCTTACCTCTAAGCAAGATAAACCAAAGTAAATAAGCCTTCACTGAAACTACATGTGGTCATTATCTTGTCAAGTCCGTTCTTGTGAGCTCCAGAAGGTACTGACTGTGTAAACTTTGCGTCACTGACACAAGATTTTCCGGTGGAAAACTCAGGTTTACACAGCTCGTGCTGTAGTTTTTCACCTATTCACAGCCAATCCAGCTAATGTCAGCAGAGGGGCACAACCTGACAGGTCTGTCACCAGAGACACAGTGTCTTTTCTCAGCATTGTTGAAACGTGAGAACAAGGGACAAAAGACAAAAGAGATTTGGTACCTCATCCAAAAAAGAACTAAAATAGATCTGAATATTTGTAAAACCATCACACGAAATCAAAAAACACATTTATTAATATTATTATTATTATTGTAGTGCCCTTGTCTCTAATTTTTTCTTTCTTTCTTTCTTACTTTCTTTCTTCTCTTTTCTTCTCTCTTTTTGTCTCTGTATACTTGTCCCTGCATGGCCACACTGTAACATGACAGTCGCTGGAATTTGTTCCCTTTTAGGACCTGGCGGAAGTCCCTGATGTGAACTCCTGCAGGTCACTTCTCTTCCTCTCCACACGTCTCCTCTTGTCTCCAGCAAAGCGCAGCCTGCGTCTCCATCAGCTGTTCAAACCGCGTGCAGCAGCGGTGCAGGACCAGGGAAGCTGTGAACACTTGAACACCCTTATTACACCCCAACAGTCCATGTAGCTGTGCCATTCGATACCAGCGAACGAAGAGATGAAGATGAGGTACTTTTTGCGTCTGTTACTCAACTTTTTGCTGCTTTGAGTAAAGCCATAAAGTTTTGAATGTGATTCATTGCCACCTCTGCAGGTGTTCCTCATGGCTGGAGCGCCTTCTCTGCTGCGTCCTGATTCTTGTCAGCTCAGCTGCAGCGCAGTGGCCAGGTAAGAACTAATATTAAACATATAGTTGTTGTGGCATGTTTAAACACAACCTTTGCAATATTTATAGCTTTTTCTTGCGACCTCCTGTGCATCGTTAATATCATTTGGTTAACAAATCTTTATCTTCACAATAAAAGTGTAGAATAGTAAAACACTGGCTGAAATTGAGAGATAGCTCTTTTTGGAGGCTGCTTGAAGTTATGTGCCCAATTTAGCACCAATCTTTGTAATCCGTGGACAATTGAGGATTTAAATTGCTAAAACTTAAAGCTGCTGTATGTGTCCCCAAAAGTACTGGGATGTTTTACACAACTTGAGAAAGGTGCAGCAACACCTAGTTACAGTGCTGAACTGCTACTGTATGCTGAGAATGATTTGCTCACTGCTGTCTTTTCTTTGGCTTTGTCTACCGCTTATTCTCTGCTCTTTAAACAAGAATCTACAGTCCCCTTTTGTGTATCACAAACGGGCTGACTAGTAAAGTTGCTACAAAGCTGCAATGACAATGTTATGATTCAGTGATAAAACAGCAGTTTGTCCATTCTGAGAAGGTCAAAGTGGCTTTGGAGCTGTTTACAGGGTTTTCAAGTCCAAAGTCTGCAGTGCTCAGAAACTCTACATTCCTCCTTTGTTAATCCTGTGTCCTGCTCTGTCTGACCAGAGACTGTTGCTGTAGTGGCGGCATTAAAGCACTGAAAGATGCTTTTTCCTCCTTTCCCTCCTGTGTGATGACCTGTTAGCACAAGCAGAATTCTTACTTGTTTCTTTCCAGCTGTTATAACATCAGTGCATTTGAACAAAGAGGAGATGACAAAGGATCATTTCTTTTGCCCACACAATAGTCATAGTGTTCAAGGGCTATATGAGCCAGTGAATGAAAGAACTCTCTTCTGCTGCTGAATAATTTATCTTTGAACCTCACTAATGTCCGTCATTTAATTTAGTAAACGTTCAGTTGGAGAACTGTGTCGCTGTCAGATGATATGGAGAGGAAACTGAGAGGACATTGATTAATATTTGATTGAATGTGATCACTACCAGCTAGATGCAGTATTTTAGGGTCTTAAAAGAAGACACGCTTTGACTGTGCCCCTTCCAGTATTCATCGTCTTGTCTTTTGTAACTAACCCAACCCACCTATGAACAAGAACAGGTTTGATCTGTTTGCAATTTGCCATTCATCTACCTTCAGCTGGTTATCCTTCTTGTTCTCTTTTATACTAACATGCCAGATCTAGATAATTCTTTACCTTCAGTGGAGATCAGAACAGGTAAAGAGATTTCAAACAGGGTAAAACATATTTCAAGTAACACTCGAACAACGTGACATTTTCACAGGAATGCTGTCCCGTCTGTGTGTGTCCAGGTTGAAAAGGCCTGCCACTCTGTCTCAAGAGCAATGCCTTTGGCTGCCTGCGACATGGTTGAATTAGGTCTGATTCATTCCCAGTCCCTGGCTGGGTCAGGAATCCCTATTGTCATGTGATCTTTGACATGCACCCAGCGTGGTTTTGCCTTGGGGGGAGCAGGGGGAGACGGGGGGAGGGGAACGGCTGTAGGGGGACACCCCGCCGTGCCATTTAATGGCTGAATTAGATGCCACATTAAAAATCACAGCTGGCTTGGGGTATTCTCCTTTTCAGTGCCGGGGCACGATGGCCAGAGGTACAGGAAGCTGTTTGAGCATTTGAAAAAGTGGTAAATGAGACAGGCTTTCAGTGTGCTGGGAAAGGGTGACAAACTTTTCTTCAGTCCCGATATTACCGTATTTGCTCCAAAGCTTATAGAATGACCGTTATTTGAGTATGCTATCTATTTTTTACCAAGATTATTTGCAAGCATCCCTCTGGTCGTTGAGCCCTAGTTGGTGGTGCTCATGGTGTAATAATATATGATCGAATATCAGGTCTGAAGCACAGCACCGGTTGACAAACATGTGTTGACACGTCTTGTATAGTTGCAGCATTTGCAGGAAAACATCTGCTTCCGTATCTTAGCTGTGTCCTGAGGATGATGATCTGAACTTTGATGTTTATTCATGTTTACCATCTGCAGCTGCAAAAATCTGATTTGATAATTACTTACTTTAAATTCAATTCCATGGCATATTGAAGTTGCTGGTTTTCACGATACCACATGATCTACTAGAAAATCTCAATTTGCTGTGTGAATGTACTGCTTCTAGTTTTAACAGTAATGACCATTGTGGTTTTCAAGAGAAGGAGTTAAGGCAAGAATGATGAGTGATTATCTGCATAAGTAAAAGCACTGTAATGTGAAGAAGCTGCATTTTTTAAATCTGTTTACAGTCTTCTTATGGCATGTTGCCTTTATTAGGTAGCAAAGAGACTAACAGAAAATTCACAGACAAATAGAGAGGGACAAAAAGGTCCTTGACTGAGTTCAAACTTGAAACATTGTGACCATATGTGCATGATGTGCTTTGGCACACTGCACCAACAGGATGCCCCACCTCTGCTGTATTGTTTTTAATGATAGCCCAATGGGTAGCAGCATTTTATTGAAGCATAACACACTATATTTAATAACTACAAAGCTAATTCAGGTCAGCATTGGTGAGCTCTGTCAAGACAGAAGGAGAGAACTGGAAGATAAAGGAAGAGCAGCTAATTAGTTTTTCAAAATAAAAATGTAAAACCAGTTACTTCTGGGCAGAAAAAACACCTAAGTATCAGGATAAAGAATCAGAAAATGTACCATAGTATTGAATAGCTTTGCTAAATTCAATACAATGCTGTAAATATAGAGTGTGTAAACATACATTTTGGTGGATCTAGAGATCCAAGATCCAACAGTGGATATGTAAGGACAAATTGCATAATAATCTTTGTATGGATAAAATTCTTATGGCTTTCTAAGTCTTTTGCTTTGGGAATTGTAAAATGGATGCTAAATATCCTTCCCACCAGATACCATGTATACGAATTGACATGCCTCTGTAAGGCTTATTGTCATTCATGTGTGCAAATGGAAGGGCACTTAAGGACTTTTTGCAACAAAGAAAAAGCTAACAGTGATGTGTAGAATACATGTGATTCTGCACTTTGTGTTACTGAGTACACTCAATGTAGGACATGGACAAACACTGAATTCCTGAAAAGATGCAATTGTCATAAACTGTCGACCTCACAGTACGTACTGTGATTTGTAAGTCCATACCCTTCAAGAATAAAAGTCTGGTTTTCTGTGGTGAACGACTGTTAGATTGGCCCCTCTGTTAGGATCATTGTAACTCTCAAATGAAATAAATGGACCGACTGTGCACAGATTCGGCTGACTCAGTGAACCTTGTGATGTCTAATCCCTGGATTTTCTAGTCACTAAACCTACTTATTCGTGATCGACATCCCTGGAGGTGCCTCATATCAAGGCCTGGAAGTTCTATCTAGCTTAGTTTTGTAGTATTGTGTCAGCCGCCTGCATTTAAAGGGTAATTAAAGCTTTGCTAGGACAATGGTTTATATCGTTGACGTGTTGGGTTTGGCTTGTGACTCTCAGTGTTGGCTTACATGTGTGTTAGGTTGTGGGTGGGGGTCATTCCAAATGTCAAGTGGGTGTCTGTACTTCACTTTCTGGCTCCTTTTTTCAGCATCTTTAAAAGTTTGACATCGGGGATTGACACTTCCTTTATGCATTTATGCTCATACTTGTGCCCGTGTGGCAACTGTCTTTTGTCTGTCACTCACCAAGATACCAGGTCAGATACAAGCTCTGTGCTGATCATTCAGTTGGAGGTTTCAGACGCCTCAGTAATGGACTGAACCGGCCTTTAAAATCTCACTTGATGCTCTGCTGTAAAAACACTAGAGACCCCATATGTCGCTGTTTTTTTGTTTCATAAAGGCTGTCACAACAGTGTTTATAAGGTCATTTCTGTCTGTCTCTTAAAACTCATACAGCGTAACAGGACCACGCTCTAACGCAGCACAGCTGTCCAAGACTAGGACAAAAAAAGTGTCTCTATATGAGAAGCGCTTTCTGAGGAGGCTGAAAAGGAAATGTAGATATGGTGTAGTTTACTTCAGTGTAGATGTGTTTTTACAAGAAATCCACGGTGGTTACATCCTGCTTTGATTACTTAATTCAACCCATCTGGATCCTGTAGTGAATCTGAAGAGTTGTATATCTCTGCTGGACATTTGAAAAACATGGCCCAGTTTGAGAGTCACCCCTGCGTCACCAGGCACATTGTTTGAATTAGGGTGTATGTACACATCGGAAGCATAAAGTAAATGTCTGTCACTTTGTTTATCATATTCTTTTTTATAATTTTTTAAAATGCAGGTGCATTCCAGACCATTTCCACAAAACATCTCACCATCTTAAATTCTTTAAATTCACCCAAACAGACATTGCACCACCAATGTGGTAACCGTATGCACAAGCCAGAAAAACCTACCTGGATGTGCCAGGTTTGACGCTCGTGTAACAGTGGAGTATGACCTGTGACAAAATTTAAACCAGCTTCCTGTTATTGCTTTTGCATTTGAACTTCATTTAAAGAAAACGCTACACCCATTTGAACCAGCTCCTGCTGAGTTTATAATTGTTTTGTTATGTGTCAAAGGAGGGAGGAAGTAAAGTTGGCCAGAGTCCCAGGATAACATGTATCAGCCAGACACCTGATCAGATTGAATGAAAACATTGAGAATGAATGGCAGATTTATCATGGGAAATTAAGCCTCTGCCTGCTGTATTAATCTGAAATTCATCAGTTTGGCTGATGCTCAGTATGAATAATTGAAAAGGAGGATTATGCAGGTTTGCTATTGGCACATGACCTATATGAACTTTTCATGGTTAATAGAGGTGTAACAAAACATTGCTCTGTATCAATATATCAGTTCAACAATACAGTAGTATAGATGCAAAGTTAAGACATCAATACATATGTTTAAGATACGCTTTTATTTTGCAAACCCCCATGGCACGTCTGTGTCACCAGTTCCATCCAAGTGCAGCTCATTCCGAAACATTTAAACAGTGCTAGTGGCCTAGTGTCAGGCAGATAATGGGAAGCAGCCAAGAAAAAGACAATGAGGGTGTTAACTGATATCGTCTCATATCAATCGCAGGCCCCTGAGTGAAATCCAATCGAAACTGTATCGTTGCAGACTTTCTGATATCAGCAAAAATTGTATTGTTGTCCAAAGAATTGATATAATAGTCATGATTGTAAGAGCCACTTCAGACTATATTTATATTTGGTAAAAATGTTTGTGTCAATAGGACATATCATGAAGGTTCTCATTTTATTTAAGTTTACACAACTGTTTCTATTTTGAATTGTGTATAATATTGCACTACACTAAGGTTATGTTTATATTTACTATTATATCTGTGTTAGAATACAGGCATATGTCATTTATGACAGGTATGGTGCTATAAGGCAATTAATGCACATGACAGAAGAAGATTGTTAGAAAGTGCTAGAAGACGATGTGAAGTCTGCGTAGGTTTGTATCATTGTAAGTTTTTGACAGTGTTATGCAGTGCTATAGTGTGTAATAACAAATAATATGTGAGAGCATATAGGATAGGGCATGAAGTGAGTAGTGGACCAGACAAAATGTAATTTTGGAAGGACTTTGCCTGCCATGTTTTTCGCAATCTCAAATAAACCTTGTTTTTCTGTGCCTGCCTCAAAATGACTGCTATAAAGATGAAACTTCTACAGTGCTAATGGCTGGTGTTTCTTTCGTTGTAGTTCTGAAGTTGAGGGACATGTGTCTTATATGGTGACTGTAGTACCATAAATGCTTACATCAGAAACTGAAACTCAGCAGTTGTTAAGGATCAGACTTTACAGGAAGATAGTATTGTGGTAATCATTTCAGATCAAACTGACCAAAAGAGTGACTTGATTATGTACATTTGACAACATAGTTTTGTTAGCATTGCCGTCTGTAAAGAAATGCACTTGCCAGGGCTTTGCTCCGTACTTGTGATCCCCTATCATCTTGCTTTCCAGGGCAGAGCATCCTTTTGAATGTTGCTCACAGCTGTTATTTGTATTTTTATGTGCTCCCACCACTCAGTGTTTCAGGTGCGCTCGGCTGTTCTCTCATGTTGTCCCCGATGTCAAAATGCTGGGTTGACCGAGGCAAAATACAGAGGGACACCATAATTACTGCTTCTCTTCCAAGAGAAGAGGATTTGTAAGACCACTTGCTCTCTACACCCAACCATCTCCAGCGCTAATGGCACACTCAGTGCCCTCTTACCTCTCAGCACCTCTTTCCTGTTTGCTGTGAAACCCTTACTTATTTGCTTGTCTTTCCCAGCCGCAATCGAGGTTAACAGTCAGTGGAAGGTGTGAAGCTCTGCAAATGACAGGACTGTACAGTTTATACAGGTTTTGTTGTAAAGATCTGAACATAGAGCAAGAAGAGCTTAAGTATTACCGACAAAAGTAAAACCGAGTCATGTCCATCTCTGTAACCACTGTTATGCATACTTGAAGGTACTTCTTAAGTGTTTTGCCGCAGGAGTACATTTCTAGACATTGAAACAACATAAAATGGGCAGGACAGCTAAGGCTTCTTAACATGTAGATTTTGATTCCATTAACTTTGCTGCAGGAGATACAAATAGACTTCAGCATGTTGGAGCAAGCTACCAAGCTACTTCAGTCAGCAGAAAACCTCACAATGGGTGAAAACAGCTGCAGTTTGCAGTAGTGTACTGTAATATAAAAAACGTAATGTTGTTGCAGACCTGTCAGCCACACAGACTACCCTGGCAAAGGGCATTTAGCCTCTTTAGATACCATTACGTTTCAGGCTTACTTCTACTCTTGTGGTCTGCTTGTCAGCACTGTAGGCTGTAGCCTGGGTGAACACTGGTTTCCATGGCCACCAGGTGCAGATTTTTCCACCACAAAGCCGTATTTGGCTGTAGCAAAGGAAACCAGATCTGTCTACCTGGCACTTTGTCCCTGTCTCCAGCTTTAGGGAGTGTTCGCTTGTCCTCACTGACAGCCTGCTGAACACAGGGAGGCATGAAACTAGAGAGCCCCCCCTCCACCCATTTACATTCTCCTGTCCTAAGAAATCTATACCATAAGCTCTCCCTGAACTAGGGCTGATTCAGAGTGACCGACACCTTACGGACTGCCTGCAGTTATGATGTGATCCTTTGACGTTATTTCGAAGAGACTTTACAGATTCAGACCTGAAATAAGCATATTTTAACTGTCAGATGTGAACACTGTTAATACTAGCACTACCACCCAGTGCGTTTTTTTAATGAATGAATAGACCATTCAGCATTTCACGAGGCCCCTCTCGGGAATGCCATTGTGCGATTCGACCCTCACTTTGTGGTTATATCCCTCTTTTTGCTCTCCACGTCTTCTTATCTTGTGATTGACTCTCATGATGTGCAGGCTGCTTTTCAAGGCATCCTTGAATTCCACTCATTCACCCGTCCCTCAAGAGCTGCCATGTCTGTAGGCACTTCTCTTTTTACCCCCTCACAAATCTCACACCATGGGGGTGTGAACTGAGGAGAATCCCATGGGACGGAGAGATTACCATCAGGCCTAGAGCTTCTGTGACAAAAGAGGGATTTGCTGAGTCCTGTACCTCTGTCCTCCACTTTCATACGGTCTTGCCGGAAGTTGGAATTTGGGCGAGGTTTGGGATTTGATGACATGGCTTGTCTTCACTGTACCTGTCAGAAACTGAGAGGTGGACTTTCCAGGTGCACACATTATTGGATGTCATCTGAGGTAGTGGACATATATGTAAAGGAAAGCTTCACCTGCAAATGACCATTTGTATATCAGTTACTCACAGTGTGTCACCTTGAATTCATGAACAAAACTTTGTTTTACTTGCATGCCTCCGCGGTGAATGGGGAATCCATAAAAGGAAGAACATACTTCATGAAACAAAGTAATCAAGGTCCATGTTTAACAACAGCAAAACTATATCAATACATACATTTACAAACTCTTACACATGTGTGCAGTGTAATCCAAGTCTTATTCATCCAGTCATATGCTCAGTACTTCCCAAACACATGGATTTTCACTAAAACATTACAGTTTAAAACATGTCAGTGCAAACAGTCTTGTGCAAGGACAAGTAGCGTTCCTGGCCTTTATAGTTTTGCTCTTCCTGTATGTGGACCCTGATTACTTCAATTCATGAAAAATGTTTGCCTCTTTTTGGATTTTCCGTTCACCGTAGAGGCTTGCGAGAAAAACAAAGTTCTCTCTATGACTTAAAGGAGAAGTCCGGTATTTTGCAGTTTGAGCCCCATTCCTGGGTTGTTTATGATGAAATAGAGTGGTTAAGACCAAAATCTTGACGATTGCTCCTTCTCTGAGAATTTGAGAGAATTTGGCTTTCCTCTGCCTGGCTTAACAATGCTGTCTATGGCCATGTGCAAATCTGTCCTAAAACCACCTTAAACGTTAGTTGTCAAAGCCATGAAACTCACCGAGTGGTCAGTGGTGTTTGTTGATGTTCCGACATAAAAATCGTAACAAACTGTGGTTTCCGTGATGATTTATTTGACATTTTGTCCATGCATTGATTTTCTATAGGAAGCCTTATTGTCCGTTGGTAGTAATCCGCCACCGGAAACGGAAAGGGGGTTGTTCACAACAAGGCTGTAGCCATTGTAGTCTTTAAGCTCAGCGAAAGTGCCAGCTCGACAGTTGCTGACTCCCGCAGTCGCTGACCACACAAACCTTGCCCATTATTACTCGCTTGTAAACAACCTTCGCAGTACGATGCCTTTGAACACAACGCCAGCCTTCTTCTTCTACTTCTTTCTGTGTCCCATTACATTGCAATGGTTTCCTGCCGGTTGGCGACACTCACGTAAAAGAGCATTATCGCCATCAAGTGGGCTGGAGTGTATAACGTACGGGTGTGAGACAGCTGAAAAAATTGTTCCATAATCGAGATGAATAGCGAAAACACGGATGGAAACCACAGTTTGCTACGATTTTTATGTCGGAACATCAACGAACACCACTGACCACTCGGTGAGTTTCATGGCTTTGAAAATGAACTTTTAAGGTGGTTTTAGGACAGATTTACACATGGCCATAGACAGCACTGTTAAGCCAGGCAGGGGAAAGCCAAATTCTCTCAAATTGTCAGAGAAGGAGCAATTGTCAAGATTTTGGTCTTAACCACTCTATTTCATCATAAACAACCCAGGAATGGGGCTCAAAGTGCAAAATACTGGACTTCTCCTTTAATTGTAACAGGAGGTGAGTAATTGATATACAAGTGGTCAATTTGTGGGTATAGTATTCCTTTAAAGACCAAAAGAAAGAAAAAACGATGAGAGAAGAAACAAAGAAAAGGAAAACATCAATTTCTGTTGACTAATAGAACAAATTACATTATTAATAATGATGCATTAGTGTTTAAGTATTACTCTGCTGTTAGCAGGTCAGGGTGGAGCTAATTTTGGTTCCCAACCCGAGGGCTCCAGGGTCACAAGATAAATCTGGGTAGTCATGAGATAATTATTTGGAGAGGAAAGAAGAAAGAACAAAGAACAAATGTCTTTTCATTTTTGCACTTTTCTCTTATCTTGGATTTCTTTTTTTTTTTAAATATTGGATAATTTGGCGTCTTGGAGTCAAACCTCAAACAGTTGCTCAATTGAAATCATGTGAGAGGTTTAGATGGGAAATGCCTTTTTGGTGGAACTGGTGCTAACAAGTCCTTATCTTAGACATCTGAAATGCAACAAGAAGCCCCAGCTGCCTATTTTTTTTTTTTTTTTTGGTCACAAGTCAAAGTAGTTGGCAACTACTGGTTTAATGTTTAACAGTGTATTTTTTTATAAACTGATCCTCTTTTTTAATGTGAAATTTAAATCTGAAAGTAAGTAATTTAAGCTGTCAAGTTAATGTAGTGGGGCAGAAGTATTAATTAGCATAAATAGTACAGTACTTGATAAAAGCACTTAGTTACATTCCATCACTGCAGAAAGCTAAAGCTCTTGTCAGATCATGTGCTGAGCCCGGATTTTTACAAAGTGAATGCCTCGGTTGCTCGTAACTTGGAAGCTGCTAATTGTTGTGTGAATCATGAGCTCGCAGACAATAAAGGGTGCCCTCTATTCACTCGGTCGTTGTTATGGGCCAGGTGGCACAGTGCCATCCATTGAGAGGTTGAGAGAGGAGGAACATAGGCCAACCATGGGGATGTTAAATATTTAGAGGTCCAGTGAAAGATTTGCAGGGCCGTTCCTCTGCTGAGACAGTGGCACTGTCAGTCGTGGAGACTGGCTGAAAGGTCTGCCGTCAAATTCCTCCCTCGGTGGCCACTTGACTCACTGGAACATGCTGTGAAACTCAGTTAGTGCCATGTTCAACAGAACCCTGTGGTTTCACAAGTCCAGTTTATAACCTTGTTATTTGGGTGTGGTAATAGACTTGCCATTGTAAAGTTTTTGTTACCTTGAGTTTCCTGTCTTGAATGTGTCCACCAAGCCAAAAGCAGAATAGAAGGTAAGAATGCAAGAGGATAATTGCAAAATAGTAAAGGTGTCAGTATCCATCTAGGCTGCATTGTGCTGTAGTGGGCAGATTCTCTCTCAGATCTCTGTTCTCTCTAAACTATCGGCATGTCTACATAGGAGCTAACCATGTTTCTTCAGTCATCCATCTCATCCACTTCTGACAGATATATAGATAATAGATATGCTTCTATTTTAATCAGCTCAGTCAACGTATCCTCATACAATGGACCTTAAAATAACTCAAAGTTCACTTAGTTTCACATGGTTCCAAATTTCGTTGTCCAGGGGAAAGTGTTTTGTGACTCATCAAACACCCAAACCTACCGTCCAGGTCCCCTAAGGAAGCGCACTGGTCACATGATTGCGGTCTTCCAAAAGACGTGGGTTATATATGAATTAGGGGGTTGTGATTATGTGGGACATGTATGAAATTTGGTGCATTATTTTTTGTAGGAAAACGTATGAACAATGCATGAGAGCAGCGCGATACACTTGTCTGCACGGGTGTTACTACTAAGGCTGGATATTGGCACTCAGTACCTTCAAGGTATCGACCAAAATAACTTGGTACCAAGTAGTATCGAAACATCTCCAGTCAAATGATAGCTGTATTTGGTCGTTTTTGCGCTGGTTCTTCCCTGCCAGACCAGCAGACTTTCTGTTACAGCCATCTCCAGCACCTCTGTCCAACCTCACGCCATTAAACTGTGCCAACAAACTCACTCTGACACTGAAACAGCTCGACTCTGTCGGTAAACAGATTGATGGAAAGCCGTGTGATGCTAACAGTTTACCCTTCACTGTGCGTGCACAGCCGGGTGGGCTTTCACGACATTCCCCTGCAAAGCTCACACTCAGCAGCATCCATAGCTTCAGTTTCTTTGGTCACCAGATGTCACAACTTTAATTCAATAAAATATCAATGTCTAAAGATGGTGACCAGCTGGGTCACAAGAGAGGTGATGTGCTGTATTTACCTATCTCCATTTCTCAGTGATAGTAGCAAATAAAAGCCTAGGCTATTAATTGTTACAGTATACAAGCCCTTTTATTCACATAATAAGAAAAGTTACAAATAACGACAAACAACTAACAAACAAAGAAAGAAGAGTACAGTTGACAGCAAGGATCATCACTTTCAGGAGCGATGGAAGGTTGAATGCTTTTTTTAATGGAGGATGAAACAGTTGATGAGTTTGTCTATGTATTTGTTTTTTTTTAAATAACCCATATAATGCGAGAAGCAGCTGGCCCCTCAGGTTTTTTCACTTTTTTTTCACATCATCATTCAAAAAAGTTTGGACACCTCTATTTCAAGATGTTACCTTTAGGCATAATACCTAAAACAAAAACAGATGGTTGCCTCATGTTGCAAATTTAAAAAAAAAAAAGAAATCTGAATGCACTGTAGAGACTACAGCATAAGGTCTACCGGCTGCTGAAATAGTCAGAGGAAATAACTAATAAGAAGTGTGTATTTGGGTAGCAATACAATACATGACCCAACTGAACCTGGCAGACTACTGTTAGCTCGAAGAGTCTGGACCCCAAAATAGGCACACGCTATAGCCTCGGGCCTTGGCAGGTTTTGTGCTTGTTTTCACTCAGTCTCTTGTTTCCTCCCTTCTTCTCTTTCTCTCTAAGAGAAACTCTGAAAGCATGATAAGGTCACTGCTCAATGAATACCTTTGGGAGAGAATAAGAAGTCTTCTGGTCTGGCACACTATACGTAGAACAGATCAGAGGGAGAGGCTGTAGTGTGTATGAGAACTCTAACCTTAGTTATATTTTGATCGCTGAGTCATTTTGTTTGTCACTGAAACTAAATGTTTCCTGTTGCTTGTATGAAGAGTTGGCAGAGTGTGGTCTATGTTTACTCTGGATAGGAGACAGTTGGCATGAAGATAATTCAGTCCTTGCTCTTATATCGGTTATCATTTTAACAACAACCCTTTGAAGTACTAAAAATCTATTTATTCATACGTCTCAGCTGCAGGGTCAAAATATTTTCCAGCCGGTTCATTAAGTTCACTTGCTTTAGATCAAGTTGGTGTACCAGCTCACCAAAGCCCCATCACGTGGATTATAACATGCCTTTGCCTGGCTTAAGCTGAAACAGAGGAAGAGCATGACCTGTGGGCTTTTTGTGCTAAAGTGCCCAGCGGGGGGAACAATGAACGCTGGCACCCTGGACCCCAGTCTGGCCTGTACTAATTGAGGGCCCTGATATTGTCTTGTTGATGAAAGCCCTCTTTGTCCCACTTACTTCTCTTCATCTACTGTATCCCCCGGGCCTCTGATATGGCCATAGGCATAACGTCATTCCCTTCCAGCCATTGTCACCATTCATTACAGGGGATTAAAGTGTCAGTTGAAGGTGAAGTATAAGCTAGCCAGCGTTATTCACTGAGGGGTGTTTTGCCTCGTAAGCTAAAAGTTTGTCCCCCCCGTCAACACCTTTCCTACATTGGAAGATGAGACTTTGCCTTTTGGGGTCTGGAGAGGATCATCTGAGGGAAAGTCACTGTCTTTGCGTCTCATTAATCTGTGGGAGTGAGATGTGATTTGTACTCAGTGTCCAAGTAACAAAGATCAGGACAGAAGAAATGGGTAGTGGTTGTCAGCGAGCTTCTTTCAAATATGGTAACAACTTTGAGAACCAATTCAGCTAACTCAATGATCGTCCACTTACAATACATTTACATATGTAATTGTGCGATGTAGGGTAGACAAGTGGGGGAGCACACATGCTTTGCTTTCATTTGTTGTAGTGGTATTCACACTGTGGAATTTGTATCAGTCTGCTACAAATGTCAAGGGCTTGGGCCTATAACTCCCTCCCATGCAAAGAGGAAGCTTTGTGACAGAATAAGAAGTGTTGTACACCTCTTTCATGGTTGGATTTACTGTCAAAGTGTTGATCTGCATTGACATGTTCTTGAAGTGCTGTGCAAAGCTGAAACTCAACACTTGAGTGAGGCCTAGCAGGTTCAAAGAACCTGCAAAAGGACAAAGAGACGGGACTGGCCAACAGACTGATCTAACAATCTGCTCCTTGCACAACCTGGCTAACACACAAATGAGATCTGCATGCACATTCTTTCCACATGAAGCCCACATCTTCGCTGGAGGATGTTATTTACTTATGCATTCAGGAGCAACAACAGGAATGGAAGGAAATTTATTTTGGCTTATGCTGATATATGTGGCATATGCATTTGCACCTTTGCCAGCGTTTGTAGCTGCTTGGTAAATTACAGACCTGTGTAGGCAGGTAGAATTTGTGCATTCATGGTGAATGTGCGGATGTGATGGGCCATGAAAAGAAATAGATGAGTGAGGGAGTTGGAATGGCATAATAATATGTATAAGTGTCACATTTGTGCATTTACTTTCCATCTCCAGAAAGGATCAAATCTATGAAGCCCACAGGAAAGGTTTCCTTGTAATTCAAGGTTTCAAAGGTTTTCAAAGCTTTAAAACTGTAGAATCTAACCTAGATTATGTCAAACAGCATGTTTTTACCATACTGTAAGTAGAGGAGACCAGAGTAGTAGCTCAGGAAAGGTTCTAATCTGAGAATACTCAAAATGATGAAAAGGGGAAAATTAGAGGAGATTCAAAATTACAGACAGCAATCCAGGAATGATAACTCACTTCACTTTTAATCTTGACTGCTTTAAGACATCATACAGATGCCCTCCCATACTGTAGTTTAGTTCTCTATTCTCTAATTCTTTATACTGTGTAAAATCCAGTGATTCAGCACCTTGACACTGCTTAGGGAATAAATGTAATAGACAGAATTCCTGCTGATCCTGAAGTCTAAAAGTCTTAAAAGACATTGAAGTCATTGATCTAAACATAAGGCCTGACTTGATATTAGAAATGTGTTAGATCAAACTTTCCAAAGTTTTAAAAATGTTCAGACATAGGAAGTAGAATTCTATCAATCGTTTCTTCTGATGTTGCATCATAAAATCCACAAATAATTGGTAACAATTAACTGAATGCCGCTCCTATTAATGTCATGTAGATCTGGATAGCAGAACCAACAACACTCAACACAATATTTTGTTTCCAGCCAGGATGCTCAGAGCAGAGGTTCTATTGTCTGCTAGCTAGCTGTCACTTTACCCTGGACGGCATGGGGAAGTGCAAATCAATGAAAACTGACCATTGAAAAACATGGTCATAAATTTTGTTCCAAGAGGTGTTAAAAAAACACTTAAAAAGTCTTAAATTCAAGCTGGGTTCAGGGTTCCTACAGCTAAATTAAAGCTGTTGGAATCCTGAATAAAAATGTCAGCATCTGTCAAGCACATTGCAAAATGTAGCACTTAAATCCCTAAAAGAAAGTTTAAATGTTAACTGTTGTCCCAAATAATTCTTTCATTATTTTTTTAGCAATAAATGTGCTATGTTTTTACTCACTTGTTGCATTTTACTTAACTGTTACCTTTATTTGTTATTGATTATTTATGGTCTATGAGGCCAAAGCACTCAAGGTCTTGATCAGATGGTGATGAACCTCAGTACAAGATAAAATCCACCATGCAACCACTGTCTGCTTCTCAGACTTTGGAGGACAGCATTTGGAAATTGCTTGAGGAATCTGTGTCTCGGCACATGCCTAGACACGGGGCTTTATAATTTGTAGCTAATGATCCAGACCTCTTCCTCAGACGTTTGATCTTTGAGTCCTTGTCTGAAATCTTTCAGGGTGATGAAAACTAACCTATTCCAGCCAAAGCCCTGAAGTGTCGGTGTTATGGAGTTGTTGACTATTGTTACTGTGCAACAACTTTATTGATGTGATTATCATTGTGTAATGTTTGGAAGTATAAACCTTGAGAACTCTGTGTTGAAACATTGGATCAAGGTTGTTAGATGGTCAGTCAATAAATTGTCCGGTGTGACTGGCAGGAGAATCTTAAGAATGCTGATAGCCTGGGAAGTTTGTCAGTGGACAGTCTGCACGCCAAAGAGGTGGGCCTCTATTTTATTAGATATGAGCACGTCTTGGAATGTGACCATAATGTACCTTTTGACTCATAGAGCCAACAAGCTACAGCAAGTTGTAGAGTTCTCAAGTCCTTTGAGTTCCCAGTTTTTGTCAAAAATACTCATTTATAGTTTCTTTGTCGCAGTTTTTAAAGCTGTTTGATTATTGCTATTTAGACAGGCAAGTTCTTGATATGGTTCCTGATTCACAGAGTGAGATGCACTGTGGAGGGTAAGCATCTCTAACCACCGTTTCATTTGTCCACATCGCTACTGGTACGCTTGCCCACCACCTGGAAGGAGACAACAGTGCCTGTAGCCGATAATGTTGTAGAAAGCAGGTGCCCTTACTGATAGTATTAAGTCAATACTTAACACTTTATACAGCTGCTTCACAATAAAACCCCTCAAGCAAATAGAGCTGGATATTGGCACTGCTTATTTGAATCAAGTCCAAAATAGAGTTTTGATCAATGTGATCCTTGAGTATTCAGTCTCAGCAGATAAATACCATTGTTACATATAGCACTTCTCAGAGTTCATCTATAAATCTTTTTGTGCATATCATAATAACTCAATTTCCACAAAGCAGCCATTTTACACATCATGCTGCCATAAGTGACCCACTTACAACAAGTAACCACTACCTACGCATAACATTTAGTGCAGATGTACACTTTAACTGAGAAAAGCCACATCAGAAATAGATTTGATTAAGGCTTCTACTGTGCAACTGAAGCATCTTGTAATGTCTCAACATGACGTAAACTCATTTTCCAGCGTGCCCACTGTCAGGTTGTAAATTGTGCTCAGGGGCATGTATTCCGACAAAACATCAGTGAGTCACGGTGAGACTTTGCAGTCACCTGTGGAAACTTGGCTTGGGTTTCTTTGATTTTAATTTGAGGTTAAAAATTGATCTGAATCATCATTTTTTCAATGCTTCTCTGTTGCTGGATAACACTCATTATCTATGGGGAAAAACCTCCCACACTCATTAAACCAACTGAAGAAATGTCTAACTAATGTCACTCGTTGGCCGAGTTCCCAAATGTGCTGAGGGTATTAACTTCCACATTTTTTTCCCTACCTTTCTCTGTTCCTAGAAAACCACCAGGCACTGTTGTGATAGTTAAATGTGGAAGGTTGAACTAATGCTATGCCAGCAACCTTTTTAAAATGTATTCTATAGCATAAAAAGTTGTTAGAATCTCAGCCTGTACGAACAGAATCATGCTGGCATTTTTCTTGATGTGTTCTTGGTGGTGTACCATTTGAGTGAAATGGTTTACAAAGCTAACATGAAAATGGGTCAAGTGGGGAGATTAGAGAGCTGAAGCACACAGTGTGTGAGCCCAGTGGTCTGTGGTTTACATCCATGTTTAGTGGTTTATTTTACAGCTGCACTTTCTGGTCACTATGGATTGTTGTGCTTCTCCTATTACTTATTACAAGTCAGACTGGTCGTAGAGAAGCTGTCATGAGCTCTTTGTTTCATCTCAAAGATTGTTGTTTTAGCTGATGAAATCTGCCCGGCATGCTCTTACGAGTTGACACTGACGTCAGATGATCCAGACTTTCAGGTATTGCATACAGTCAGAAAAGAACCTTTGTTTTATTTCACCAAATGCTGCCTGCTAGTTACAACGGATTATCAAAGCAGTATATTACTTTATGTGTGACCTATAGGCTAAAATGTTTTAGGGATAAAATATGGAAAATTATAGGGCTTTACCTGACTCAGAATTATGACAGTCGAATCAGATTTGATGGCTCAATATGATTATACAACTATTTGTTCCTTTTTTTCCATACAGAATTTGAGAGTTTTAGCAGGGTTCAGCGGGACGTTCTGGGTGACACTAACAAATCATGTAATATAGCAAACAAGCCAAGCCAAGTTAGCTGTCTGAGCTAATGCATGCTAACTACGCTAACAATAGAATCAGAAATGTGCAACATCAATTTTTTGCCAACATTAGATATCAAACAAAAGCCGGAGACTGCATTGTATTAAGGTGTTGTGAGCTGTAAATGCACCACCTCTAAGGAGAAGACAGAAGATAATGTTATCTCAGAGCCTATGCAGGCAAAGCCTCTCTTCTTTCAGGGCAGCTGCCTCTGTCTCACTCAGCCTCACCCTGGATCTGTGTCCAGAGCTACCTGTACCTAAGAGCAGCGTGAAAGCGAGGAGCACTCACTCTGCAGCTAAATCTGGAGGCCAAATTGTCCTAAGAAGTGCACAGCACACTGACTGACAAAAAACAGAGAACACAAAAACAACTGCTTGACTTTAAAGAATGTCAGTCGACTAAGGAGTCTTCAACTGATGATTCACGAGAACTACGGTGTGGGACACACTGCACTGACTAAGGTGACAGATGCTCACCTATAGCCCAACATTGACAGATGGCCAACCATCGGCTTGGTGTGTCTGGGCCTTTTGACTTTCAGAAAGCCCTAGAAAATTTCGTACATATTTTGAAATACTTGGCCTTCTAACTTGTGAGCACACTAGTCAAGATGTGGCTATTCATGTAGCTTTTAGCTTTAAAGAACATGTATGTACCATAGCACTCATTCTGTTTGGAAAAGGATGTTTCAGAGATAGTGTGTGGTTTGCTCACAATAGTCTTTTAATGTTTAGAAAAACCTTACGATGATAAAAAAAAGTGACTTAAGAAGTAAAATATCCCATTTCAGTGAAGTCAAACCCTCCAAGTTAAAGCCATGTAACAAGCTTGCTTATTAGATTTCCCATCAGTTTAGTTCAAATAAGGCAAAAGGTGGCCCTCAGACCTCTTGGGCTTTCTTGTAATTATTGTTTGGTAAACCTCATAATGTAGGACTGTTGCCAAAAGGCCTAATCTAATAAGAAGTCCTGATATTGGATAGACCTAGAGCAGATTCCAGTGTTATGGGCCTAGCATGAGGAGCAACGGGAGCTGATGTCAGTTTAGAGGCACACATCCCTCCTCAGTCACTTTACAGGCTTCAACTCGCTCCCAACAAGCCACTGAGAGTGTGTTGAAGTGCTTTGCTGTTTGTGGTCTGCAACTGTACGTCTTTTAAGTCTCCCTCCAGCCACAAGATGATTTGATGTAATCTATGTTTTTGTCACATTCATAGCAATTAATGTGTGTAAAAGCTGTTTTACTGACAAGCATCCAGCCCAGTACTGACTGTGTTTGAGAGTAAATACCAATTGAAGCAAAATATTGTGCAATGAACCACAAAGGGAGCATCAATTAAGCATTCAGACTTGTGTTCACAGTTCTCCTGTAAAGCTGCAGAATGTGAAATGGAGTGCCGTGCTGTAACAGTGCACTGATGGATGGGTTTTTTACCCCCTTCACCACCACAGTATGCTCACCCTGAGGGCAAGTCAAACCTCTCACTTCCAACCTGCTAAAACTCTGCCTTAGGCTGCTGACTGTATCTCAGGCCAGGACAAAGAAAAAAAAAAAAAAGTGGTGAGGTGTGTCTGTGTGAGTGGGTGGGGGGCAGGGGTCCATGGGGCCTTGCCTTAAGAGTCTGGCCACTTTCCAAGAGTTTAATACATCACTGGAAATTCACAATGGGGTGAAAAGTACACTGGCAAGAAATGACTCCTTGATAAACTCAGTGGAGAGCAGAGCTGATGGCAGACAATTTTTCAAAGGATATAGGACAATGTGGATCTGTGGGTGTTAACAGTGTTTGAACTGTGTCAGGAGAAAAAGCCATTGGCTCACCCGAGGTGTGTATTTGCCTCCACTTCCTGCTCCTTACCTTCCATATGCCTTTTTCTTCCTGCCACCGCTTAGGTATTTGTACACATTCCGGCCATGCATACCGCCGCTCAGCCCATACAGCGAGGCAGCGCTATTGGGTTACTGCAGCGTTACCTAATAGGTCTGATCTGGGCTCAAAAGCGGCATACTTATAAGACTGGCTTCGTTATTAAGCCGAGTAGGCAGAGAAGTCTGCACCTCTTACCTCTTTGTAGGTTAAAAATGGCAGAGCCAAAATTTTGCACCTACTGTACCTGCAAATTATGTGCTTAAATTGTGTCTTTCAGTGACACCAGAGAGCTTTATGATTTTGTTCCAAAGAAAAACCCAAAAGATGAAGGTTGAGCCAAGGAAGGTGCAAGACATCATAGAACTGAGTAGAAGCCAGAGCTCTCCTCCCAGGGGTGATTAAATGCTTATGAACGCTCATCACATACTAACAACCCATGACGGATAGTTTCCTGGAGTTTTATTATGAAGGTGGGATCATACCTCTGTTTTTCTTCCAGAAGGGGGAGGATGAAAATGAGTTCGCCACTCGTCTTGAGCTGTTGAAGTAGTTAGTTCTGGCCAATTATTTTCATCTAGCTCTTGGTAGTAAATGTTAAGTTTGAAACCAAGAAAAAAGAATCAATAAAGAAGACAAGCACGACTTATCCTGCTGCTTCATCAGAATTGACAGAGTGCTTTGTCTCTTGTGTAGCTTTATGAATGTCCTTCCTGAATGTCCATCCTGTTACAATGTGTAGCTGCTGCGGCATGCCTTTTGTAGTGTTTGTTGTATTTATTCTGCTGTTGAATGGTGCATTGTTTTTCAGAAAGAAGAAAACGAGGCCACACACAAACACGCACCCGCCTCCTCCTCCCAACTGGAGTTCACCTTCCTCCGCTGCCAGACATGCCATGGCGTTAAGCTGCGCGCGTGTGTATAGCTCTGAATTCTAGTGTGTGCGTGTTCGTTAGGTTGAGGATTTCTGTCACAGCGAAATGGTCCTTTACCCCTCCCTCACCCCATCTCTAAGTCCTGACTTCACTTTATCTCTTCTCCCCCTCAGTGAGTCCAAATAGCCATAAGCTCAGTGGCTAAAGTCGAAGTGAGGGGTCGGCATGCTTTCTCTGGCTCTCACACACACAGTGGAGTCGCCTTGGTGAATAGTCACAGCTTGTGGGGAATGCCTCGGGGCAGACAATAGCCATGTATTCATACTTACTTCTCCCACCATCCGACTGAAACACTGCAGGACTCTGAGATCTAGTCTGTGTTCCCCAAAGTGCTCAAACTGTCCCAGTCTGACTTTGAGGTACAGTGTGCAGTTTTTAACCTGTGATAACAGCTAAATGCCACTGTTTCAGAGACAGCTTTTAACTTTAATCTGAAATATGTGAATATGTGGCACCAAAGTGAAGTAGACATGAACCTTCAAGGAATTGAAGAAATTATGCCAGGCATGTGACAGTAAAGATAATCACAATACACCTTTCTTAATTTTGGCAACCAGGGTAGTTGGACCTAGTTTCATCACAATATGATATCGATTCTTCGGACAATGATGCAATATTTGCTGATATCACAAAGTCTACCATGATATGATTTTGATTAGATGCGATTCAGAGGCCTGGGATCGATATGAGACGCTATCACATTCTTTTTTAACATAGTCTGTTACAGAAGAAGCTGCCACCCCTTTCTTTTAGTCTTTTGACCATAAAAGATAAAAAAACAACATTTAATAGTGTAAGTAACTGTAAATGGGTAAGTTCAGTAAAGTTTAACACTCATAAAACAGTTCATGGGATAAATAAGCCTTTAGGGCTTTGGGCCAGATTGCCCTTTCTGAAAGAAATCTTTTCATTTTACCCCAAACCACGATCTTTTCCTAAAACGTCAGGGCTGTCTTTCCTGAAGGCAAACTTCTCCCAGCTGCCATCAAACATTGATTATCAGCATTATGATTTAGCATCAGTATAAAATTCAGCTCAAGGTTCATAGACAAAACAGCTCATTATAAGCTCAAGCAGCTAGCATGCCTTATCACTGCTCATAACTTAACAAATTACATGTATCATTTATACATCACTGCATGAACAGCACGGTTGAATTTCAGCCTCCATGCACACTTTTGCGGCCTAACATTTTTGTAACAGAGCAGCTAATATTGCTGTGTTGCTGTAAGAAGTTAGCGGAGAGAGATGCTCGGCCAGGCAGGTACATCGTATTTTATCTTGTAACAGCATCGTTGACATCAAAATAAAAAATAATCATCGTTATCTTCTATGTCCTTCCTTTAGCTGCTTGCCATTATCTGCCTGCTGCTGTTTTTCAAAATAAAGGAGTAATGCATTGAAGTTTTCACTTTGCATCGAAAAATATTCATCCAGATCAATGGATCATTACTTCCCTAGTTAGATCGGGAGCAAACCAAAACATGTTCTGAATAATATGAGGAGGGAAAACAACACAAATAAGTCAAAGAAAATGGAAGAGTTGGAGTTTTTAAGTGTTTGAGGCAACTTCTGTTATCATAATTACTGACTGACTCATTATTTTTGAGCATTTTGTTTCCTAGTTTATATCAGTATCAGATATTTGGACCCAAGATCGACAGTCTAAAGCCACACTAGCACCTAGGGGTGTTAGCAATATTGATATACTTGAGTATAGCGATATTATGTTTTGCGATACTGTCGATTCTCAAAAACACTGTCAGTTTTTATTGTAAAGTTTATATGCAAAGATTTGTGTTGTGTTTAAATCCCTGACTGCTAATAGATTTGAAATCTTTCTTCAGCTGTTTGACTTTTCCACTCCAACTTAACAACATATTCAGCACGGGCCTGTGAAACAAGTAGAGTCATAAAGGGCTAGCAATGACAATTTTGCTAAAATTAGATTTAAAAAGTCATTATATATCACGTTGCTTACAGTATCGCAATATATTGCAACATATTGGATTGTGCAGTAACCCCTGTATCGTGATATGTATCCTTGACCTTGCCCACACGCAGCCCTGCTAACACTTAGATGCTGTACTAGGCACAGAGGTTTCTTGAGCCAAATGCTAACATCAGTATGCTAACATGGTCAAAATGACTGATGTTTAGCAGATAAGATTTACATTGTTTACTATCTTAATTAAGCATGTTAGTGTGATAACATTCACTAATTAGCATCAAACACTATACAGCTGAGGATGATGGGGACGTGATGAGGAACAACGTTTGGCATGATTGTGTCACTTGAAGAAAAAGTCAGGAGGGGATTACCAGAGTCATAGGACCCACTGGGCACCATTGATATTTGTACCATATGCAATCACAAAAAAATGAAGATATAGCTGAAACATTGTTGTAAAAACACATTTGGATGATAGATTTGGAAAGTTGACAGTGCATGATGTCAACCACAGTGGAAAGACAAGAGACCATTATGTGCTTTGAAAAGGAACAATACAATGATTATTTATTTATTTTTAATTTTTTTTTTTTTTTCTGTTTTGTTTTGTTTCCTTGTTTGTTCCTTTTCTGGGCGGGTTGCACAAAGGAAAATTGTAAGGTTATTTTCTTTTGTGAAATAAAAAGACTTATAAAAAAAAAAAAAAGAAAAGGAACAATACAAGGCAGTTTTCTTTCTGTGGTGGTCCACTGCTACTGAAGGATACACTGATGTATGAGAGCGGTGGAATGTTTAAGTTGTCCAGCTCTGTACTTGTGGGTCAGGGTTAGCCCATTCAGCTCTGTCAGATCTTTGATGTCCAGGGATGAAAGGACGAAGCCTTCCCATCTTGTCTTTCGTCTACAGGGACAGCCTGTGTACATTTAAGTGTCCTCCACACCCTTTGCATTTCTCCTTGGACCTGGTCATAAAAGTTAACTTGCAAGGCACAGAAAGAGGGACAAGTAAAGAGAGCAGGTATTCAGATGGCCAGAGTTGTACGCCCCACCCAGACTTTAAAAGGTAGCAGCATTGTGTCTAGATGACACAATCCTTTAGGACACTTCCTGTTTTTATTCTCTACTGCTGCCTTGTAAGAGTTGGTGATGTTTGATCTGTCCTGTTCAGTTTTGCAGTATGTTTAGTTGTCCTTGAAGACTCAGTAGCAAGTCTCAAATTGCAACGTGTATCTACAGTCAAAGTACTGGGACAGTGACACATTTTTCTGTTGTGTTGACTTTTGTAATACAGCTCATTTGATTAGCAATGAAACAATGACACGAAAATTAAAGTGCTGCTCACTCTGTATTTGCTTCTTCATCCACATGAATGATTTAGGAATAGAGTCCCCCAATTATAGGGGACAGAAAAGAATTGGACTGATGAAAATAAACACATTTTTAATATTTGGTTGCACATGCAGTGTACGGCCCAGGTTCTCTGGTGATCCTCTGCCAGGCCTAGACTTTGGCCAGCTTCTCTTCTGGTGGAAATGCTTCAGGGGCTTTTTGCTTTCCATCTGCTCTTTAGTAAAGAAAACACATGCTCAGCTGGATTGAGGTCAGGTGATTGACATTGGCCAGTTGAGGCCAGCTGAGGACTTTTCACCATTTGGTAAAATAAAAAGACAACTTCCCTTATCTTTATGTGTCTTTCATTGTCTTGCTGCATTAATCGCTCAGTATAAATTAGAATACTCTGGAACTAGGGCTGTACTAAATGTCATTCTTTTAACATTTAAAGGTTCTATTGAGGTTTTCAAACATTGTTAGATTTTATGATATCATCACCCTGAGGAAAAAAAAATCAAACAAATCACACCGGTGTTCTTTAATGAAAAAATTACATATATGGTGTTGATAGGTTGCTGCCTCCATTTGTAAGAGGGCAAACCATTTTTCAAATCCTACAAATACTATAATTCTAATAATACTTGTATAGCCTAATCTTCATCTGCATCAGAAATACTGAGTCCAAACAAAAATATGAGAGAAAAAATTCAAATGTTGATTCTGATTGTCAACATTGTGAATGAAGCTTTGAGCCATCTGGTACAGCCCTACCTGAAACACCTGTGAAGGTCAGTATCAGCACTTAAAGCAAATTATAAAATGTGTGTATGTTAAAAATACATCACAGTAATATTGCAGATATGCATATTGTCATTCTAGGAAGCATAAAAATTAAATTTGAATTGAGGCTACAGCAGTATCCCTTCTTTAAGTCCTTGCAGTGAAAAAATGTTGCTGAAGCCATCTGTAGCCATTCAACAAAATGACTAATGCAAAGCGATGATGAAGGAAATCCCTGTACATCTGTTTAAATGATCAAGGCCCATAGTAATTCAGTTGCTGTGTTATATGTTTCAAAGATGACAAATTCTGCCTCAACCTCTCTTATCCTGTCTTTTCCTCCTCCTACACTGTCAGCTGTATTTTTGCCAATGCTTCATGAAAGTATTACAGATGTGAAGTAAATCACATGTGGTTTGAAAACACCTCCATGTTTTCCTTCTCCCAAATCATTTAGACATGTTTTATCAATCAGCGACACTTGATTCTGCTACTCCCCCGCTTGTAAGTTTGTGCATCTGAAAAAAAGGCTCATTATTTTCAGCAGTTTTCCTACTTAAAGGAAATAGAGGGCGTTTGCAGTGACTAATGTTGCTCTCTGATATTCTCATCTTATGATATGGGATGTAGATGTTGTCGAAATCTACTTTTATGTAGTGCTTGGCGACGTGGCCTGGACCGCAGTTGGTGAGGTCGGAGTGATGTGGTACAAAAGGCTGTAGTGCTGACTGTAACAATGTTGATGTGCCACTGTTCCCAGCCATTAATGGCAAAGAAACAAATACACTTGTTTGTTGTGAGGACAAAAAGATTTCTGGCTGACAACTGCACTGAGTCAGACTGCCTTGTATCCGGGAGTGTGTAGGTGGTAGAAAACTCCACCCTCTCTGACTGACCACACAAAACCACAGCCCCGGGGCGATACTTTTGGTGCGCCTGCCTGCCATCCTGCTTTCACATGCAGTATTTTGGTATTGCAAAGCCTGAACCAACATGATTGGAATGCTTGTTTTTCCTCTTTTGTCCCCTTTTTTGTAGCGAGGCTCTTTTGTTCTAATGGGATAATTTAAGTAGGAATGTTTTCACTTTGGGCTTTGGAGCTGGGGGTGGGGGGCTGTTTAGGGCTGGGAGTGAAGATTGAAAAGATGGACATTGCAGAAAGACCTTTTTTGGCCAGGTCTGTCTCTTTCAGTTTGTTGTTTGATTTAGTCCAGTCCATATTGCCTTTTTTCTTTCATTAAAATCATAGAATTGGGCCATTTCTCTTGACTGTTTACATAGCTGTGACACAGCATCTAAACAGTTCTGTCCTTTCTTGGGATCAAATCTTTCCATTGTGAAATGGGTTTATACTCAATGATCACATTAATTTACGGTTAAATAAGTAACCCCCCCCCCCCCCCAATTGTACACATAAAGGTTAGTTTATTAGACATGGTGACGACTCATTAGCTTGTCGAAACATCATCAAGTTTAAGAAAATAACCCTGACGATGACATATTTGTAGCTGCTATAAATAAAGTGTTGTTTCCTGTCAGAACAGGAAGCCTTGAGCTCACAGCAGTGTATTGTGGTGGCTTTGTTTTGTCTGCTGGCTTGTCTGGGGTATGATTAAGGGAAGGTGAGTCTTAATATAACTAAAGGGAATGAAAGCGACCGCTTTAGTTGAAAGAATAAAACACAAATCATAGGAGCAGAAGAAGAGTATATTTTATGTCTTGGTCCTCCACGTGTGTTCCCAAATGTCTGAAATAATATGAAACTGTTATTTAAATTTGAATTTAAATGTTAAGTATATAAAGTTGCCTACAGTCTACAAGGCATGAGAGGTGGGTTCTCATGCAGTGAATTAATACCACTAAATTACAATAAATTTGGCAGTTTGGAATTAGTAAATGAGCCCAAGAGGTATGGCAGACATATTTTTAAAATATTTTTAATTGTATCACACCCAAAAGTGTTTAATTACAATTATGATTACACAAATCACAGAATATTTTTACTTAAGCATTTCTTTGGTGGTTGTGCTGAAGTTGCCCAACATTAACAAAAATGTCAGAATTTCTGGTACAGCAGCACACTGCTCTGGAGGTGCTATGAGCTCATCCCCTAACCCTGGTTTTTGTGTCTTGGGATAGTCTGCCGAATGCTGATAATGAGTCAGCAGTATTCTGGGGTTTTTATTACCACTGCCTTTGCATGCTTGTATTGTCTTGTCTTGCACAAGAGCTTTCATCTGCAAACAGTTTCTTTGCTTACAGGAGATTATGGAGATGAAGTTCTACTGAACATGCAAAGCCGCAGAATTTCCTCTTTTTTATCCCGGTTCTTCCTCCACAACTCGCTCTTTAGATCTGCTGAACTAAAGGAACAATTCCTTTTCGATATCCTTTGTATGGAAAATGTGTGCTTCATGCGTTGGCTGTAATTGTGAATATGTATGGTGAATGCTGTGTGCATCTCGGGGCCCTTTTGCCATTACATGTTTTTCAGAACTGTTTTCCTAAACAAACTAAGTCATGCGATGAGTATAGCACCAATCTATAACTTTTTTTATGTAGCATTGCTTTAGGAGGGTTTTGTAAATACAGTCAGAACAGTGGTTGTTCAACGTACCTACTTTTTTTCGTTTTATGAAACGGATGGTAATAGGCTTAGTATATGATGATATTTGTGTGCAGTGCTACTTCTTAGATGTAAAAATATGCTGTTTGTCCCCGCAATGTTTCTCTGGCGTTGCTACAGTCCTGTCACGTTATCCCCATCACTCGCAGTTTCATGTCTGTCAGCTCAGCTGCCTGTTTCATCAGTAGAGACTGACCTCCGGTGGCATATGATGTGCACTACATAGGCCTTAATACATCCTGTATACAGTCTATCCGTGTGAGTTTAACAGAAAGATGAGCTTGTATATTTGTATAATTTTGAAGGTATGACTGAGAATCTTTACTGACTTGATGTTGCCAATCAATTTGGGAAGAATGCCCTTTGAGTGGTACAGGAATTCAATCAGTCATTTAGAATCGAAGAAGCTTCTTGAATGAGAGGCGAAATGTCTTCCAGAAACGCTACCAAGTTCAGTTGCTTACGAGATAGCATTTTTCATACCATCAGGATTTCTAAATACCCTGATACACTGTTATACCGTGATACCGCCCAAGCTTAGTTGGTTACCACTGTGACTTGAATGTAATGCTTATACATGAGAGGCACAAAGTAAGGTGAGTAATGTTTAGTGGTGTGGTCGTAGTTCTGTTCAGTTATCATGAGTGAGTTTCTACCCAAAGTCTTTTTTTGTGCATCAAACAGTAGACCCGAAAAGTAGCAGTAAAATGTTTCATCCTTCACAGAAAGTGATGGACTTGAATTGATGACAGTAAGTGGTTTCCAATAGTAACAAGACAGTTCATCAGAGCATCCTTAGAAACATTACAAACCTCCCTTGCAGCGTAATCTACTCCTCTGTTGTTTCAGTGCGTTCCAGACATTTTTTTGCTGAAATATGGCTAAAACTGCCATCTTAATCATAACACGCAACCTGCAAAGGTCTGCAGGTGATGTATGTGTGTGTGTGTGTGTGTGTTGGTTTGCACATGATCATAAATCTAATGATACATCTGATTTTACATCTTTGATTGACAAATAGAGTTAATTCAAATGAATATTGGCTGAGTGTGATGGCACCAGATTGATTACAATCCGACAGATTGTGATCATTTTATACAGCTGTAAAACTTTGTGATCTACCATGTGAAACTATTAAAGTCAAGGTTCAGTAGTATTTTGGTGACAGGAGTTTTCTCTGTCTATGTAAGTATAAGGCAGGCTACATGTTTCTTTTTCTGCCATTTATTTTAACTTATTTATTGTTTTACCTAGCAACACTTGTGTACTGAAAAGTAAAGCAAAAAATATGCCTAATTGACACATATTTACAATTATATTAGAATACTATTTTTTTTATTCTATTATACACAGTTTGATATAGGCTGTGAGTACACACTTGTTTGGGAGTGTGTTAAATGAGCAGATATGTGAAGCCTAACAAAAGTTAATGATTTCAGTATAATAAGGTGATGACACTGCCTTGCACCAAAAGGTTTTCATTTATTTTCTATTCATTTTTTTTCCTAATAGACCAATTGAGGGTACTTAATGCTTGGTCGGCTGAGTAAAGCTTCTGGAAACGACTCCTATTCATTGGCATGGTCGCAGAAGAATGCTCCTCCAACGGCCACAGTCCCAGGACCTTTTGATGTTTAAACACATGCTTCACTCATTTTGGGATTAAGAGGCTGAGGAAATGGCCTGGTTGACATCGCTGGAATTACCCAATGATTTGTAAAGTCCAAGGCTTAATTCCTGCTCGTCTAGCATCAACTGTACAGTCACACCTTAACACACTCAGACATACTGTGCCTGAAAGTATCAAAACCAGACACACTCATCTATGCTTTTCATCTTTGTTAGCTAGAGTCACTACCTGGGTGGTTCCCACTCAGCACAACTACTGTGCAACTAGCTGCAGATGAGATGTTATTAGGTTTAGGGATTGGAAGCCTTTTACAGGATAAAATCATCGTTTCATGTCTCCAAATCTCCTCTATCCATAAAAGCTGAGCAGATTGGACAGATAATGCCTTGTCTAGTGCAGGCATCTTTGTGAACATGACATAAATGTTTGGAAAAGCATAAATGTTTGCAAATCCTTCTAGCATGAAAGGCTAGTCACTGTTGTTATTGACTGTCTGATAATATAGGCGTCTGGATTTCCCCTCCATCTGTTAGCAAATAGGAGAAATTTCCGATTTGCCTGTGCTTATCGTGACTCATGTGCTTTAGCAGCAGGACAAATTTTACTCATTTTGGTATGACTCAGTGAGCGGAAATAAACACTGTCTGGGACACTGAGACTTAGAAATCATCTGTAATCAATCCAAAATGCTTTGTTTTGTAGTATCTGTGACACGTGAAATGACTCGTAACTTTAATATGAGCTTTATGGATAAACCTGTTTTACTCTGGACAGTGGTAGTACTTTAGGACTCTGGCAGCACATGTGTGTATATGTATACAAATTGGACAAAAGAACCTTGGCTCTTGTAGTGTGCACAAATCAGGGGTGAATAAAAATAGCCACAAATGATGCTTCAGATCAGGAATGACAAAAGAAACACTCCTGTAAATTCATGTCTCAGCGGATCACGATCACAGTCCGCAGTGATGATGGTTGGTTTGCACTGATGCCAAGTCTACCAGCCTGTCTGCCATGCCTTTTATTACACGGGTGAGAAACATTAAAGAGGACACCATTAAAAAGCAGCCAAAGTCTTTCAGTGTGTGTGACGGGAAATTCTCCAATAATGTGGGTAAACAACACAATTATCCGTTTCTCGTAGAATCTCATTGCAAAAGTCAAACATGAAGTCAAATCCCACATAAAAGAGAACCTGGCCACAATAATGGGATTTTTTTGGTTATCATGTTAATGGAACAAAGCAAACCCAAAAGAACATCCAATCTTTCTACTACTTGCATGAGGCTTTATTCTGCTAACACAGATGGGGCTTTCAGTCAGACATCTTGATTAACTTACCTTGAAAGAATCTGGAACTTTAAATAGCCCTTTCCTGCTACAATGCTAACAACAGGCAGTAACTAAGGCAAGGATGGCAGGTCAAAGATATCTAAGGTACTATTTTTTCTTCTAATTAATTTTGCTTGTTCAATCATAGACTGTATAAACAAAGTGGATGTAGCCACTGTGATGTCATCCATTAGTTTGTGGACTACCATTTTGAAGCCTTGCATTTAGCATTCTGGCTGTTGCCATCTTGGTTCTTTTTGGAGGCAGAAGTGACCATATTTAGAGGAGAGGGTGGAGCTGGGAAGGATGCACATCACCACACCCCTATCATGATTGACAGGCTGCCATGGTAATTACTTGTCAATCACAAGGCACGCCCTTAAGCACTTTGCTTTATCATCTATTACTTTAAAGTAGAGCAGGGCGATATGGCCAAAAATGTTACAATGCTAAAAAAATTTAACCAGTTGATACTGATAATCATCACAATGAATGTGAAGTCATTATTTTTCTCTTTCGAACTTAACCCATTAGGAAAATGGTTTAAGGCACTTCTGCATTAACTTTTTAGACCTGGAGATAACCTGTCATCATCCACTTTGAGTCAAGGATGAACTGATTAGAATTGGTGGTCAAAGGTCACTGTGACCTTGTCCGTTGCATTCTTATGAACTTGGTATCTTAAGAAGCCATTGAGAAAATTTCTTCAGATTTGGCACAAACCTCTACGCGGACTCAACAGTGAACTGATTTTGGTGGTCAAGGTCAAGGTCATAGTTACCTTGCATCAGTGTCATCCTCTTGAACACAATATCTCAAGAACACCTTGAAGGAATTACTCAAATTTGGTACAGATATCCACTTGGACTCCACAGTGTCCTGATTAGAATTTGGTGGGCAAAGGTCAAGGTCACTGTGACCTCACAAGACATGTTTTGGACCTAGCTCAAGAATTTATACATTAATTATGACAACATTTTATGTTTTAAATAGGATAAAATAATGAAGTGGGTTGATATCAAAAGGTCAAAGGTCAACATCACTGTGACATCACAATGTTCTGCAAAAACCCTTTCCTGGCCATTATTGAATGCCGTAACTCAAGAACAGAAGGGGAGACATTTGGTCAGATACCAAATTGGTGACACTAATCTTGGGTGCGCACCTTGAAACTGTTCTGATTGTGTAGATCTTCTGTGCTGCAGAGTTGAAAATGTAAGCATCCATGTTTTAGAATATGTAGCTTCTTTGCAGCAGCACTGACAGTTAAAGCATTGTCTACTGTCATGGCTACATAGGAGTCTGGACAGACATGGTTGTAAACTACAATGTGTATCATTGGTGGAGGCATACAACCATGAGATGATAATTCTAGTTTTGACTTGTCTTGGTATTGTTGCTTCAGGATCAAGAGTTTCTCCCCACGCTCCATTTCCCTGAGATCACACTGTTTACATAAATTCTCATAACCCACAGTCATTGTGCCTGTTCTTCTGGGAAAGGATAATAATAAAAACAACAACCCAAACAAAATAAATATGTGCACAAACGAATCCTCAGGGGACAAATACAGTGTACTGTATATATTAGCACAGACATGTCACAGAGTAACAGACACGGCCTTTTTACGAGAAAACAAAAAGGTCAAGGATTATTTAAAGGATGTCATTTCTGTTTTCTGTTTCCCTGCAGTCACTTACAGATGCCTCTCAAAGAAGTATCTGGATAATTTGTTCTTTTTCTGCCCATCCGGTTATGGATCCTAATCCCCAAAGTCAACACTCCTAATGCCGGACTTCCGATCTCCACATTGTTTCATCTTTGTGGGAAGTGAGAATGACAGCGTTGTCATCACCAGCTGGCCCAAACACAACACTGTAGCTGATCAGGTAGCAACCACCAGGATTTCTCTTTGATTGGTGATGAGCTGGTATTACAGAGCCTGAAATTAGTAACCCTTCTAATTCTGAGCCAGTCGTTAAAAAGTAGTGGCAGTAAACACATCTGCTGTTAAGTTTTGCAGTTTTTTTCTTTAGTTGACTTTCCTAAACATGGCATTGGTCGATCCCTCATTTTTTTTATGAGATGACAAATTATGTTTCAGCATTTGGCCCCAAATTGTACCCCTTGGCCTCTTTCATGTGTGTCAGATGTGTGCCGAAGGAAAGGTTCAGACTTGCCGTGCACCGTCCTGTTAGGCAGTCACAGGGAAACAGCTGGTATGTGCAATTCCTCCACTAACCTCTCCACCTCCAGACTCCCATTAACTGGTGGTTACCGATGGAAAAATGAGATATGAACTATTTTCCTCTTTCATTTCCTCAACAGACTTACAATTTTGTGTTGATTTGAAATGGAAATGTGAATGGGCTGGATTTGGTTTAGTTGGTAATGTAGCATTGCTCAATTAGTGTGTCCTGCACACCATTGCTGGAGGGTTGCAGATTCCCAAAGACAGCTGTTCAATACAAGAATACATACAAAAATAAAAAAATAATAAAATTGAGTTTAACTAGAGTCAAGTGCTTAAACTGCTCACACACGACCTTTGTAGTCATTTATCATTAGCTAGTGAGCAGCTCCAATTGGAGGTTAGGCACCTTGCTGTGGGACCTCTTCATGCCAGTTCTTGAAAGGAAATGACACTGTCACTCATTTACTCCCCCAATCCAGATTTTCCCACCTGGTCTCATAACCTTTCAGCCAGCAGGCCCAATTCTCTGACCTGTAGCCACCTGGTGCCTGCAACTGACCCCACTCTCCACCACAAAGAGAAGAAAGACCCTGTTGAATTTGTTGAAATTTCATTTTTCACAACACAGAAATCACTAATAAAACCAAATATAATGTCTTTTCTTTCATGACAAAGATTTAGAATGCTGTTATTTGAAATTTGCCAGTATTTTATACAGGTCATTAGATCCAAATATTCTGGAGTAAATATGTAGCTAACCTGAATGTGACATTTCCAACTCTGTGACCCTCTAACCCTGCCCATATTAGACAAGCAGAGTGTCTGGATTCCAGGTGTGGGAGAGTCCCTCTCCATTCTTTTCAGGTCTAGAGAGCAGGTAAATGATTTGTCAGAGCGGGATGACCCTTTGCTTCAAGTTCACCCAAAGTCCGGGCGGGCTGTCCTTTGAAGAATGAATTTACTCTTAGATGCACATGATAAAAAACAAATATATAGATTCAAGGTTTGTTAAGAATAGGTACAAATACATTGTAGATGGTGTCCAGTGAGCTCTTTGTCTACTTTTGATTAAAAACTACTTGTACAAGTCTTCTCAGCATTACAATGTGTTTCTTTATTGGAGGATTGAGATAGGCATTGGAAAATTACTGTATTCACTCTATTAAATTGAATTATTTGTGTCATTCTTCTTAACAATCAACCTTTAATTTGTCCTCATTACCCGGGCAAGCAAGGAACTTTTATTATTTTAAAAAAGACAAAAGAAAATGGACATTATTGAATTAGCTGAAGAGATAAAATATAAAGTACCACACACAGTGATTATATGTAGGTGCTGTTGAAAAGAGGTTGGAGGAACTTACTCAGCTAAACTTCTGTGTGCATCATGGCACTCTGCCGCAGGTTAGTGTAACTAAATATTTAGGCTCTGTTTCCTGTGATGACCTGAATGGACTTTGTCATCCTGTTTGTCTGCCCCACCCGTCTCTCATTTGACATTTGTGCATGTGTGTGCATGTCGATGACGGTCCTGTGACCTGAGTGCTTTGGACTGTAATGAGGTCAGCGTCCCATTGAACCCCATCATAAACCTGACAGTGATGTAGTCTCCCCCTGCTGATGAAAACAGTGAACAGCTGGTGGTGTTAAATGCTTCCTCGTGTCTTTGAATCACATTACACAGATTATGTAGATATTCTTTGTAATTTCAGCACAAAGATGAAAATCTGTTTTGAGTTATTTGCTTGAGTGAAAAAAGAGATTTACTTTGGCAGTGGTGATAATTCTATAATCCATCCATACATCCTCTTGCAAGTCATCTCATGGGCTATTAAATGTCAAAGAAGCGGCACCTTTAAGGACTTAATTGTCGAGTCCCATCATTCAGGAAACACAATAACTGTGAACACATGTCAGTGGTTTTTCTTTGTGCTGTGACATCAACAGTGCAGGTGTGTTGAAAGTTCTGCCGCAGGCTCGGCCACAACGTTGAGGCAGCTGATGAAAATAAACACCTTGTAATTAGATTGTTATCTTAGTGAGCATCATATTAAACAGTGTGTAACACAGTCATTCCCTCTTACCTTCCAACTACACACTTTCTGGTGCTTAAAAAAAGTTTTTTCCACAGCATCTTGACCACATGCTTTATCTGCCATGAGGTGCTGTTTGCTGTTGACAGGCCTTATGGACACTGTGTTTGATTTTCCACAGGTGTGTTTTTGTTAGGCGAGCACCACCTGTCTACAGAGGTTTGCTTTTTTGTCATCATTTGGCGCAGTCTGCAGCAGCAAGGACGTAGGACACCATGTCAAAGAGTATGATTTTTACCTATCAATGTGGAGTGTCTGTTAAGGTTTTATTGTTCATGAGACAATACAGTTATCTATACTAAGAGTTAACTGTTTGTATTGCAGCTCCATGGGATGAAAAAACATAAAGAACTTTCATTCTCTTTTGGTTGCATTTTAAATGGAGTTTAGTCAGTTTCTGACAGACATCTGATTCAAGGCTGTGTGATTGAGAGACTACATTGCTCTATTTTACTGCATGTAGTTGCGGCGCACATTGTGGACAGTAGAGGGAGCTATTTCCCCACAGCCTCACTACTCTGTGATTCGTAGTGATACAAGCACAGTCAGATGTTCCTAACCTGCTGCTTGTTATTTGTGATGAAGCTGCAGCCCTGTGCTAAGTATGTGGTAAAGATTGTGCATCCTAAGGGCTCTGCAGAACAGTGGGAACATTCTTGCTTTCCAGCATCACTAGAAAACAACTCTTTGAACCGTTAATAGTCGACAATAATACACATAAACCAGCCACACAGCTTTTATATGTCAAAGTGTACTCTGCAGTTTCAGCTCATCTCCTCTGTGAAGTTTTGTTTGAGGCAGAAGAATCAATACTGTGTCGGTCATTAGTTGAGGTAACACCTCCCAGGCATTGTGGGCCGATTATAGTTCTGACATTTCCGAATGCTCTGACTTCACAGTGCACTAATTAGTAGAGTCATTACAATTACAAGAAAGAAGAGAGCAAGGCAGTTTGTTTGAATCCTTAGATCTGTTCCTGCATCACACCTCTTTTAAAGCTATGCTGCAAGTTATATCCTGGTAAGATAATTCCTTTCATCAGTGTTATCTTCAGGCCTGGAAGAGTCGATAAAGCTGAGTGAATCTGGAATTCCCTGGTAACTGACTTAATACAATTTGAAGAATGTGTCAGTCTTAATCGCTATGCAGCTGTGAGTTAATAATATAGCAGTTAATGTATATACATTGGTGTAAAGAATGTCTCTGTTTTGCTGCTGCATGAGTAGCAGTTCCCAAAACACATCTTTCAAGGGATTTGATTAAATCTCAAGCCGCAGAAACAACAAAGGGACCGATCACTCATTAGTTAGCCGGGAATTTCATGCTGTTTCAAACTAAGTGGGACATATAGTTGTCATATTCTCAGGGTGCAATTTATGTGCAGAGCAGCAGTCTAGCTTTGATCTGCCCCTCTAGATAAGTGATGGTGTTTACTGGGAAAATAACATTTCTTCACTGCATTAAAGATGGTAAAACATGGGTGCCTCCTCCCCTTCTATCCCATATACAGTACCTCTTTCCTATACTGTAACTGTTGTTTAGGCCCCGCAGGCTACATATTCTCCTGTTGTTATGGAATGTGTCTTATTCAGAGTGACAGCCAAGCTGTTTCTGCTTGCCCGAGCAGGACTGCGAGGAACCCCGCAGGGCTCTGTCTGCCCGGCTGTCTCTTTCTACAGGATACTGGATTGTTCAGTTGAAAGATGCAGCCTAGCAATCTCTAAAGCAATCAGTAGGTTTTACTACTTTCCAAGAAAATGTTGCTCTTACGTTGAGGAGCTGCTGGGATTTGATGGAGCTATACTGACAGCTCAGTGTCTACCTTGCAGTGTGATGGGGCTTTTGGTTTTCAAACTCATTTTTACTTTAAGTTTAGGTTAGAGTTAGAAACTTTAGTGAGAATTCTATCAACGTTGCCACTTGCCACTGACAGAGAATGTCAAAAATGATTGATCATTTCGTTTTGAAGGGGAACACCACTTAGTTAGTCTTTAATTCAGGTCAACTTTGAACAAATTTGAAGTGACAGGTAATTAATTCATTCACATTAATTTAAACACAACCCACAAAGTCTTGAATAATGTCAAGTTAATGTTGCTCCTTTCATTGACGGTGCCTTTAATGCATCATGTTACAGAAAGGCAGTTGTATACTGTAGCCTTACCTTTATCCACAATTTTCCCGTTGATGGATCCAAAATGCTTCCTCACATTACACCTCAGATGGTTTGGTGTCATGGTTAACAGGGCAGAACAACGGGTCGGATAGACAGTGTTTTTAAGGATTATCCCCTTCTGGAGAGCAGAGCACAGCCTGTAGTATTCATTTAAACATCATCACAGATGACTTTTATAAGACTTCACACTTGACTACCTGATTCACATTTCTTCTTTTCATGCCCACACCAATGTGACCCTGTGTGTAGTTTGCCCAAGTGTAGTGTAAATGTACTCTAGCACTCCCCTAAAGTTTTTAGCTCCACTGCAGCTCGTCCATCAATGATAAATTTAAGAATATTTAACAGTTTAGGTTCACAGTAGCCATCATATCTCAGTGGGAGGCCTTTACACTGTGGGCAGGGTTACTCACTCACAACCTGCTCCTGCAGGCCACGCCAGGGCTGTGATAAGTCTCTATTTGTGGGAAACGGGACCCCTTTCCCTCCTAATCTGATAGCTGTGACCTTCTGACCTCTGTTCTGTTAGCCAACCCCCCACCTCTCATTCTCCGGCTGTCTCACACAGTCAGTGACACACATTCAGTGGTTGGAGATCTTAGAGATGTGAGAGGAGATGTCATTTGAATTAGAGTCTTTGATTCAGGCGTGGAATTTGTTCTGTGTAGAGTGGCAGTATAGACGCACAATACGTTTCAGAGCTCAGTCTGCTGCTGTGAGTTGAATTTCACCTGATAATACAGATATATATGGCTGAAATGTTGTTTGAGTTTGCTGAGTCCGGCACAAATGCAGTTTATCCTCTTTTCTGAGCACAGAAACTGTGACTGTTGCACTAGCTTGCCATGTAACAAGGCTAACTTTGACTCAGTAGAACATAGTTTACATTCTGGGACATACACATGAGACTAGAGCAGCAATGGCATATGACCACAAATTGCCCATTGTGCCTTTAAAAGATGGGATAGTATAAGTATATGCACTCTGTTTTTTAAGATTCACAGCAGGCTTTAAATTTAGCTGGAAAGCTGTTGAATGGTTCCTTTACTGTACAGTGATTCATCACTGTGTTGCAACCTGTTGCTCAGGGATACCGGGTCAGATGAGAGACGTTTTCTCTTTGCTAATAGTCAAATACAACATGTTGAGAAAGTGCTCAGTGTTGAAGATTATCAGATAATGGTATTACAGGCATTTCCTCATGTGTTTTTGTTTCTCTGGTGGATTCAAGTTGAGATATGTTTACACTGCTGCTTGGCCGTGACATGCTGTATGGCTGCAGCTGAGGCAGGGGAGTCCTGTGTGTGTGTGTGTGTGTGTGTGTTTCAGCCATATGTTCACTATAGTTTGTGTCTGTTTGTATTCGTTTACACTGCTGCTCAGCTGTGACATGCTGTGCGACTGTAGCCCAAGTTTATTTGTATGTGTGTGTGTGTGTGTGTGTGTGTGTGTGTACATGTATTTCAACCATATGCAGGCTCGTTTATGAGTGTCTGTGTGAACATCCTAATTTGTGTGTGTCATTTAAAAGTCCCAGCTCCGAGTGCCTCGGAGCTAAATGCTTGTATAACTGCTGAGACGGCGACTACACTATGACTCACAGCAAGAGGTCAACGACCCCCACTTGCTGAAATAACACCGGTGAAGGTGTAGGGAGGGCTGCCAAAAGGCCCTTTAGCTGCTCCAAGCTGCAGAGAAAAGACCCTCGCGTTTTTGTATTGTCAACCTGTGGTGTAGTGTGTGTCTAGTTTTGTGCCTCTCTGTTTGTACAGCAGTTACACTTCAGGTCATAATGACTTGCTGTATAGTGTTCAAGTGTTAAGTTAACATTTAGGCTAATAGAGAAGGTTTATAGTAAACTACATTTGAAACACATATACTTTCCCTCTTTCCAGTGCCAGTTTTGTAGGAGATTGTGTTGCACACACACATGCTGTCGTATTCTTGAATTATTTACAAAGGCTATATTTAGCACTGATGAAATTGGCACTCTGCATATGAAATTTGAAAGCTGAATGACAGTTTGGCATAAAGTATAGCTGTGCAGTGACAGATAATTGGACGCCTTTGGCCCCTCATGGATTATGTTCAGTGGGTTTTGTTGGTGTTGTAATTAGTTGATCATTTATCCTCCCATTCATGGTCTCAGCCCTCAGACTCATTCCTGGTCTTAGGTTTCAAGCTTTTGTCTCTGTATTGTGAGGACAGACACTGGGGGGGCTGGAATTTCAGTTCATCCTCTGCTCAAACATCTCAGGATTTCACAGGTCGCAGACATCACAGACATTTTTAAGGAATGACACTTTGTAATATCTACATGTATAGTAAAGGGTTTTCTTTTCTTAAAGGTGGAGAGATATACGGTATTCATGGTAAAGCTGAAGTAGTCAAATAAAGACAAAAAAATAAAACAGTAAAAGCATGTAGTTAGTATTTTTAGAGTCTGACTCCACACTGTAGGGTTTTATTGAAATTCAAAGTTGTCCAGAAATGACTCAACATGGAGGTTGCTGAGCCAGCGACTAGCAGCTAACAATGCTAACTCCATAAACAGCGCAAAGCAACAGTACTGACAGAGCTAATCGGCGGGACCGGAGGCTGGGCACTATGCTTTTGCGATGACGCCATCCCGATTGCATGAGCTTAATGCAAAACAGCGGCGATGAGCTCGTCAGTGAAATACACGCATACAGGAACATGCATGCAAGGACGCACCAGCTCAACACAACAAACCAGAGAGGCTCGGATTACAGCACACATAAAGGGAGTGTAACTTTGTTCTTTACTCAGGCCACCATTATTCCACTATTTCTTTACATAGCATGTATTGGTGTGCTGCAATGTTAATGCTGTGAATGTTGCAAACAGAACTTTTAAGCGTTTCCTATTACATTATTATTAGAATAATAATGTAATGAGTTTTCATTCATTTCATTTTAATGATCTAGTTTTTCTAACTCTTCTTGTAAACATTTTAGACAAAAATGTATATGTATTCCTGTGTAACACATGTCTCTAGTTGATGAGTTACTGGGTCACTTCACCAAAATTACCAACTACTCCTCTTGGTTTTGAGCCAGGGAAATACTTTTGGTTCTATCAGCGGTTCAATCTGCTGCTAAGGTTTCTGCCACCACTCAAATACAATGAAGGTGAATGGAATTTCATTAGTGGTGCCAAAGCACTGAAACATAACATTTTTTTGTAATTTGGGTGAACTGACCCTTTAGATTACAGATCCCTGCTGAGATAATGGCCCTCTGTCAGCAGGATGCAGTGACCAGCATGTGCACTGTGTCAAAGGGAAGTTCTCAAACCCTTGTAAAAGACATGCTTTAGCTGCACAGAGGTCTCCAGAAGAGGAACCACTTTATTTGATGAAGTTTTATTACTAATCATAACATATTTTATCTTAGCCATGTGTGTGTATAAAATTAACACTGATTAAAATATATATGAATCACATTTTACTGAAGCGTTTTTGAACATGACGTGATTTCACCCAGGTGTCATTTTCTGTCAAATGTCAGAAAACAGACAGAAACCTAATATTTAGTCCCACCAAGAAACATTTCTTTTCACTTTCTGAAATAACACATATTAAAAGGACGGCTTATTTGATCTGTTTGAGTTTGAGTTCCCCAGAAACAAGATGTATCATCAGCAAAGTACAGTGGATGTGCTTCTTTGTTCATACAGCACAGTGCAGACTTTTCAACTATTCTTACTGTAATTACCTGTTCCAATTACAAATGCTACTCCTGAAAACAGGAAATCTTCTGGCCGTGTTGACATTACGCAGCCTGTACTCTATTCCGGCAGCAGCCGACATGAAAGGGATGTTGAAAAGAGGGACTTTTGACAAAGTTCAAGGCATGTTATGATATCTGCAGATTACCTGTGCTGAGAAAACTGTCACTAAAAAAGCGCAAAAGTACTACCTTCATTAAATGCAATTTTGTCTTTTCCTTGTCAGGTTTTTCCATAAGTAAGCAGACTGTTTCCCAGTTCTGAGGTGACAGAGTATATGCCTGGCCACCCAAGTCTTTTGGCAAGTTTCCTACTTTTAAGTGTAGAACAACATTTCCAAACTTTGTAAGATCTTTTATCTTTTGCTGTCATACAAAACATCTTCAGGCTAATTCATTGTCATTTTTGAAATACTGATGGGAGTATTTCACTTTGTTAGACAACTTCTTTCTCTCTGGATTCTGCGAGTGATTAGGGTTGGCATCTTGTGTAGTTAAGAAACAGAAAGGGACAAGATAAAAGAGCAGATCATGCTGATGGGACTCCCCACAGGACATGGGAAGTGTAGAACAGTAAAGGCACCTCTGCTGTCATTAAGTTACAATGATCTGGTTTGAATGACCCCTGTGAAAATTCTTGCCGAAGAAAGCGTCTACTATTTTGTTTTTGTTCTGAAATAAAAACCTATACAATAATGCAATAAACCACAGAGTCCATGAGAAGGTTAGAACTGATGTCTGAGGCTAATCATTATCTATCACAAGACAGAGTTTATTACCCTAGGGTTTATTAGCCAAGTCCCGACTATAAACATTGTGTTTATTCTAGTTTACAGACTGAAAAAAATTCAGACCACAGAAACATGGGCTTGTGGCTTGTGTCCACTTTTAATGTCTCCTGAAACATTTCATATTGGTCCCTTTCTTGAGGAGCATTGCCTAAAGTCAACGTGAACATGAGTTTCCCACAGAAAGTTGTCACTCTCATTTTTTTTTCAAGCAACTGCTGTAATTAAATTGTCTACTTTTGACAGGTTTAGAGTGAACAATTGCTTGGTTAAGAGTGTTAACTCCTTCTTGCCTAGAGGGTCTAGTAATTTACATTTATGAAATCATGCTACAACTAGCCTCTTCGAATCATGCCGCTGAGCTGATAATAGAAAACCTTAGATCTTCCATTCTTAAAGTAGCGTTCTTTATAAATTATTTTAGTGGCCGCACAGTATACTTTTTTGTTCCTTAGAGGAACCAATGTTCTTGTAAACAAAAGTCAAACAGACACCAGCTCAAGACAACCACAAGCGCCTTAGTCGTGTTTACCCAAGAGGAGTCCACTTTTCATATGACTACACACAATATTTTTCTTTCATTAAAATTGTCATCAGGGCAAAAAGTGGAAAAATAGCTTGGTCTTGTGATAAATAAGTGAGCTATATCATGTTTTTTTTTTCTTTAATAGGTCACAGTTGACTAGTCTTTGCAGTTTTTGTCTGCTGTATAGATAAATGTCAATATTTTCCATCCTACTTTTTAATATCTCAAGTGTTCGCCCTCTCCCTGTGTGAGATCAAACAAACATAATCTTGCAGACATGGATGAGTTAGATCATTAATGACCACAAGCCATGACAGAGAGCCATAGGATAGAAAGTTGTCGAGCTCGTGTCAAGACATTTATGCATCTCAACATTAGCGCCTGGAACATTTATAGGGATAGTTGCACGCTGTGCACAAATGACCCAAGTTCCCCATCAGGAATTGAGGTTACATACACAAGATCCCTGCCTTTATTTTAAACAGAGGTGCTATTAGAGACACATTTGCACAAACCTCCTGTTCCCTTTATCACTAATCCCCCATTAGCAGATGTTGAGGGTCTCTGTCAACTGATCACAGCATGGTAGGCACTATGAGAAACCAGTCTGGACAAGAAAGTGAGTCCTGGATTACTGTGTAACCACAGAGCACTGAAAACAGGGGTCTTAACCCGATTGAGTAATAAATGGCACCATATAGAGAGGGGACAACGTATGCAGGACTAGTGGAAGAACAAAAGATGATACATTTGCATTATTTAATGGCTTGAATTTGACACTGTCTAGATCTAGATGTAAAGAATAATTGTAAAAACATTTACTGGCTCAGGTGGATTGAATTACTTTAGTTTATATGTAGTGGTTTTGAATTGTGTTGTTTAGATACATCACCCCCATAATCACATAAAATAATACAATTACTTTAATAAGATATGGTTGTTATATTGTGTTTAAACAACAGCAGCTCTGCTGGATAATTGGTTGTATTTTTTCCAATGGAATGGGACTAATTTAATCCATCGGACTGAATTCAGCATTCAGTTCTTTTTGTTGAAATCACCAAATCACTTGACCACAGCTTTTGCTCCCAATGCAGTTTCACACAGTTTGCAGTTTTTAAAGCTATATCTGCAGTTTTCCCATTATCATCTTTTAACAAAGAGAACGAGTCAAGGGGAACAAATTGCTCCTCTCTGTAAAACACTGAAAGCATCAGTATTGTACACTGAAAGGCAAAGCTGCCGTAATTCTAAGGTATCAGTCAGCAGGAGAGATCGCTTTTCACTGCTGTGACAAAAGGAGAAGGAGGAGGAAGGAGGAGTTAGGAGAGGAAATATTGCCAGGGCAGCCAATACGGAGCACACCTCCTCCTGCTCTCCCCCTTTACTCTTTTGAATGGGGCACTCCTCTTCACTTTTCCTCTCTGCCTAGTGGAGTGTGTGTGGAGACAGAGCTGGAAAGTGTGTGTGAGGAGTGTAGTGGCAGTGTGGACATGTCACAGTTCACTTTGGGAGCCTGATCAAGCCGGTGGATGTGGTCAAGACTTGATGTTATGCCTAAAATGAGGACCCAGTTTGGAGTTTTGTTTTTGTTGACCCTGTGGGTGGTCTACTCTGATGCTTGGTTCTGGGCCTGGAGTGGTACTACAACTTTGCCCCCAACAGTGGACCATGAGGGGTCTGGCAGTCCAGCAGGTAGTGGAGAACCACCATCAGAGAATATTGCAAGGGTTGGAGAGGAGATCATTGATGAGGGACATGGGATCCCAAAGGTTGTGCAGACTGAGGGACCACGACTGACCACTCTAATACCTACGTCACAACCGGAGAATGAACGTGCATCTGAAAAGGGAACAGCACGAATTTCATCACGCACACGTAAACCTGGTAATGGCACATCTTCACTAGAGGGTATGGGTTCTGGAGAATCTGATTATTTAAGCTTTACAGAAATTGTTTCAGGACTCGGATCTGGGCTTGAGTCTGAATTGGCATCAGACACTGGGTCAGGTCACTGGTCTGGCTCTGGATTAACATCAGGAGCTGAAACTAGTTGGGAATCTGGTTTTGAAACACAAGGGGTAGTAATGCCCACAGATTATAGGGGGTTTGATAGTGGCGGCAGTGTAGAGTCCCAAACAACAGCTAAACAGGAAGCTTTATCTAATCAAGTGTTACAGACTACACAAACTTCATTTGTTAGCAAGGCACAAACACCAACTACTACCCCAAATATGTTAATTACCAGACCACAAACAGCTAGCAAGAGACCAGACACTACCTTAATGCCCATTGTGGCCCAACCTCAAGTACCCAGTCAAGCATCAGTAACTAGCCAGAAAGTGGTGACCAGCCAAACTGGCCACATCTTAGATGCTACTCAAACATCAGTAAGTGAGCCTAGTAAAGCAACCTTAATAACCCCGACACCTGGAAGCCACACAGAGGTAGCTAAATCAGAACTGGTTGTAGAATCCCCACAGTGCTTGTTGATAGATACTGCTCTTCCTTTCTGCTCCTACATGGTTGGGAAAAGGTTTGTTGTGCCCAATTACCTCAACCAGAGCAGTGTGGAAGAAGTTGAGGCACTCCTAAATGAATGGGCTTGGCTGTTGAAGTCACCTTGCCACCATAGTTTGGAGTGGTTTTTCTGCCTTCTCTTGGTACCTGAGTGTGGCTCTCAATCCCCGCTGCCGGTGTTGCCTTGCCGGAGTTTCTGCGAAGTCTTGCGGGACAGTTGCTGGACACTCCTGGATGAGGGACGCCTCCCCTTGGAGTGCCACAATCTACCAGACGAGGAGGATGATGGGTATCATTGCTTGTCAGTTAGTAACCAGAAAGGTAATCACTGGTTAAAATGAATCCTGTTTTTGGGATTCATTTTAACCAGTTTTTGGTGTCCATACTCCCCAGTTTGTCTGGTGTTTCCTCCCGCTACCCAAAACCCAATACCCAATACCCAATACCTGATACCCCCCAAAAATTTACATTTATCCCTGTCAGCACAGCCAAAGACATTAACAATATCTTGGTTCCTATCCTCAGCAAATTAATATCAAAGAATAATAAGCATGCTTCAAGTTTGTTAGTCCTGTTGTTAAAAGGAAGTTCTGGCTACAGCCTAACAAGCATGGCGCCAGCATTCCTTACAGTTTTGCATGTATGTGTTTCCCTTGTTCTTTGGATCGCACGTGACTTACTACTTAAAGGTCATTATAACACACATACCACACTCATGCACACACAGTACAGAGAGTATATGGTTCATAACCAAAGCCATTGATGTGTGTTTTCTCTGTAAGTTATTAACTCAAATGGTAATATTTTGCTGAAAGGGACATTACATGGTTTTGTATGTTGTACCCTACAGTGCAATCATAGTATAAACAGACATTCAGTCCATAGTGTTCAGCAAATCTCAAGCGTGACATGCCACTAAAAAATGAAATGTGAATTGGAAGATCCTCCGTCTTCAGACTTAATCACAGAGTTCTTAAATGCAGATTGTTGCAACATCCGGAAACACAGTGATGTAAAAAAAACCCCAACATAATTATTTATAAGAAATAAAGTACTAATTTGTTTTTTTCTACTTTAGTACTTTTTTGCATTAATGCATCGGAAATGCATTAGACAAAGGCCTGTCTTCTATAAAGAACTTGTGCATGAAACACTGTTAATAATTTGGCATGTAGCATTGCATGTCTCTTTTGACAGCGAGTGACTTGCAGGCAGCTCGTGTGCATTTGTCTGTCCAGTAATGGACAAATTAGGTTGTCATGCATGGGAAGCAGTCATGCTTGCACCGAACAACTTTACAACTGCACAAGGCAAAGGTATTCATGACAGCTGGAGAGTTACTTTACTCAGGTTAATCATTTTAACAGGTGCATGCATTTATATTCCATGAATATGGCATGTCAAATACTACAGCAGATCATTTGTTGTCTCTTGAGTTAGAGCTGAGAGGATATTTAAAATTGCATAAAATTCCAGCAAAATATTAGTTACATGGCAGTTTATGGTTGAATTGGTTGATGATATAATCCTAAACACTCAAAGGACCGGTGTACATTTGATTAATTTCTCCAGGGGTAATCAGTAAAATGCATGGATGTGATGAAAAAAAAAGACTCAAATGTGTAATACTGCTACTGATCTGTATTCTTAGTTGTGTATCAAACAATCTAATATGAGAAAAAGTGGTTTTGTGAGCATGTGCACCTCAAATTAAGAGCATCTTTAAAGCCTCATTCCTTTTATTGAGCTACTGCCCTGCCCTCCACTTTGACTTCATATCACTATGACTCTATGTCTTTTTACAGGTTCACTATCTTCCCAACAGCTTGCTTCATTGACAGACATGAGTGGACAACATGTCTCTAGTTCCAGGACTAAGTGATGCATCTGGGCCCAAATAGTTTTGCATTTGTTTGAATTGTTTAACTTTCAATGTGTTGATGTGAAAGGTTGCATAGCTTTTCACTTAATTTGTTTGATGCAAGTGTAAAGTTAGGTGTAGGGAGTGTTTATCTGCTTTAGATTTGTGTTTGGGAAAGGTAAAAAACTGTGAGACAGATATATGTAGCAGTTTCTACATAAAGCAGCCCTGACATTGCTATTTGCAACCCCAGGCAGTTGGAAAAAGTATGATTATGTTGCCATCTTTACACCTCAAAGACAGCTTTTATAGGCTCCCCAGAAGCTGGTTCACCACTAAGATGAGCGTGTTGGGTATCACCTGTTAAGAGTAGCCTTGAGGTATCACTGGAGCACTTCAGTCACTCTAAATCTTTCCTGGATAAACAGAAAGCCACCGCAGTTGCAACCATCTGGACTCACTCATTTAAACACAATGATCTTAAAAATCTACCAATGGACGCTGATTGTTGGAGTGATGGTTGAGTGAGGCTGAGTAGACATGATGTAAGGAATTACCAGTGACTGTCCCTGTGAGGTCTCTTTGCCTTTGAAGATAACTGATAAACTTCAGAGTCAATTAGACGTTTCCTATGAGCATTCACATGGTTTCAGTTAACAAAATACCTCGTGCATATGCCAGTGTTTTCTTTCTGCAGCAGCCAGTGATCATACTGGTAAATGTTTAAAAGTAGTTAACAGGTCGGTGGGCTTTGGCTTAAAGCTGAATGAGGTCACACTTAAATAGCCAGGATAATGTGTTACACAGCTCTGTAAATGTGTGCCCTAAAGCCCAGAATTCCCAGTTTATTAGCCCAATAACTTAATCTGAGGCTGTTTTCTGCTGCGTCCACCCACTTAGGAGTCCTTTGCCCTTTTAAATTCACTGATCAGAACCCCTGCTATGTTGTGTCTGAGAAGCTTCAGACCTTTTTCAATATCTGCAGCTCTGCGTGCTTCATGTGTGGGAGGAGGGCACTCATATTCTCCTTAATACCACTCCACTCCTACATCATTTAACTATGACCTGTCATGCAAGAATGTCTCATGTTATACTTACATCTTTTTTAGCTAGATGGATTTAAAGTTTAGAGCCGTCGGCATAGGGGAAGAAACACAATGGAGCAATTTATATATGAAAATATCTGTATGTAGCCTATAGATGTGTGTATGTGGGAGAGATTACTGTGGGAAGATTGCAGAGATATTAGTGTGTGCATGGAAACATTGTAAGAAATCTGTCAGATGTGAGCCTTTTACCGCAGGGGAGCTACCCCTGTGGTAAGACAGGATTGTTAGGGCACAATAGGGCTTTTAATGATGTTTTTCCATGGTTACCGGCCTCCTGCTTGAAAGATGAGCAGTCATTCATATCAGGGTCTAGAGGTCAAACGCAATTTATTTTGGTTAGCTCTTGAGGGTAAAACTATATCCTGTATGAGGAACTATTACTCTCAGTCAGTTTAGGTTAGAGTGACTCCCGTTCCTTACCACCTCTGTGGTGGTCTTAAAGTATGTTTTCCTGTTAAGATGTACACCGCTCTTTTTGTGGTATCTGTGTACATTTAGCCTTTGTATTGTGGCTTGTACACACTTTTGGTGGTCTGACACTGATTTGTTGCACTGTAGTTTCACTGAGCCGAGATTGATATTGTATCTCATGACAGGAAGGCCCGAAGCTGGCTCCAGTTCTTCAGTGTGCTGCTTGCCAGGGAATCATTTTGAGTTGGCTCTCAGGAGGGTTCCAATTATGGGCACAGCGTAGTCCGACTTCTTTGCTGCCAGAAACTCATTGCCCCCTCTGGTTTGTGTTGCACCATGTACAAACTGAGAACTGATGAGGCAGTGTTGCAGAACGGTGCTGGAGCATAGGGATGTCTTGAGCTGGATAACAGCCTAATTTTGACCCTCTTAACACTTACTAGAGGATAGCAGTGCTGTCCCAGTATTTTGAAGAGCTCTAAACCTATTTAGAGGCATTTCCACTTTGCCTCTGTGAATATCATACGCACTGTTTTCTTCCAGAGTTCAAAAAAGACATTATTTATGAGGCTTGTAGTGGCAAGGGTTTTGTGTACACCCTGCATGTTGCCTTAAAAGTTTGTCATTTACAGGTAGAGAACTTAAACAGTATCATATTACTTCTTCCCCCAAAAAGTTAAGTGCCCAGCTTGTGGTAGGCCCATCTCCCTTTTTGTGGTTTGAGAATTACAGCTAAGTCTTCAGGGTGAGCCAAGATGAAATCTCCTTCCTGGACTGTGATGTGGGTTTTGGGTTTAATATCTTTTTCCGAGCATTCGGCATCATCAGGTTAAAGATACCGCAAAGTTTCCCCAGAGGTTCACCGAATATGCTTTGCAGGAAGAAAGGACCATTCATTCATGGTGTTGATGTCTACCTTGATATTTAAAACTTCTGTTTATCATTTATTTTTCAATTTAGTGACAGATCATACAAATAGTAGTGGAACCTGGTTTCATCAGAGAGTAGCTACACATGTACATGGCACTAGACTTTATGTTGTTATAGTTTATGATATATGTAAGTTTCAGAAATCATAGAACCATATCTGCTTGCAGGAGATAAAATTATTTAGCCACTGCTGTGTGAATGGTGCAACCAAATATAGCACTGTACTTATTTTCTCTTCAGCAACAAAAATGGGCTTTTAAAGATCCAATAATAATAAATGACTGTATAAAAGTTGTTTTGATATCATATGAAAACAACTCATACAGTCATTTATATTGCTGGATAAAATTGATTCCACCATATACTTGGAATTGCTTTAACATTAGAAGCATTACAAATGACCCTCTTTAATCTTATATGCAGCCAGACATACATTGAGACAAAGATCAAACGTGGATCAAATAAGCAGAAAGCAAACACAGACACCATATCATGTCACCAAATTTCATTTACTTCACTTAAATCAATTGTCTGACAGACACGTCAAACATAGTTTATACTGCACGTGCATACACATTGTAGATATTTTTTTTTTACTGTCATTGGAGGGTTATTTTTATATCTCCTGTAGTGAACTCTGTTCAGACCACTGACCATCTTTTTTTCAGACTAAGGGGAGAGATTATTGCCCTTGTCAGCAGGCCTCAAGGGATGTTTGAAATGGTGATGGAGCGTAGTCAGTGAAACCGCAAAGTTTTCTGGGACTGTCCAGATGTTCAAATGTTTTCCCGTGGATTATACAGGATCCTGTACTTCCCAAAGCTGTATATACAGCTTTATCAACAGGGTATCACAAACTGCGGTACCCCGTCCTGGAATGTTAGGAAGTGAAAAAGAGCTGCGTTCCTGGTCAGTAAGCCGCCTTTTTGACAAGACAAACTAGCACCATAAACCCAGCACTGCTCCATTCATCAGCAGTCCTTTTCTAAGCCAGATTGGCCTTGAAGCTGTCATTGGTTAACAAAAGCTATTTGGAAAACCTGAATTGAGATTGCACTTAAAATGCTAATGGTGAACCTTTTGTATACCCAACAATTTTTGATCTCTGAGAAGGAATGACTGGCTGGCCCTTTGCTGACAATGCAGGCACATTGAACAGGCTTTAGCAAAAGCATTCCTTTGCAGGTCAAACCTTTTCATCTGCTTTAGATCCGGTAATTAAATTGTCTTTATTTACACTTCCAAGCTTTCTTTCTTTTTTCTATACTGGCGTGTGGTATAACTACATCAGGATTCTTTTTTAGATCTAATGTAAACAGTGATCATTTTTTGCATTTAGTGTCATGGATGTGCCTTCTCTGAACACGGTTCAAAAAAAGTGCACATCTGGTCGGTGTGAGTGATGGCTAATAATAGGTGAGCTGCTGCAGTAATGAGAGGTTTGGGGAAGCTTGGATCTTGTGCGAGGTGTCTGCTGTTCCTTTTGCAAATGTATAAGTAAGTCAGATGTTTGAGTTATAGGAGACGGTTATTCATACTGTTTGAGAGGGACAACCAGACTCTGTTTGAGTGACCTCACATTCCAACTTATTACAGGCCTTGAAGTTTAATCTGCATACAAATCCAATATTTTTCATGACCAGCTGCTAATTTACTGCTAACAAATCGCATGTTTCTTGGAAATTATTGAACAAAGTGAAATGCAGCTAGTAGAGACATTTTTCAGTGCAAATGACGTCATTCAGAGCTAAAAGAGTTCTGACACATGCTCAGTCATGGAGTGTTTCTGCTTTAAAAATAGCTCACATATCTGCTTTAGCACCCGCAGCAGGAGGATTACATTAAAATGGTGTGCTTTCCCACGTAATGGATTAAACCACTGAATAACTGCAAAGTTTTGCCTTTTTCAAGCCTACTCTGGCAGAGATTGTGCTCAGAAGAGGGAGCCAGGTTCAGACATGTGAGCACAGGCCCACTGAAGAGACCCTCGAGGTTTCTCATCCTCAGTTTATCAGAGTAAACATCTGGTTGGCTGGGTGCAAATGAGTTTGTTGTTAACTGCCATTCATGCAGCAGTCAAGGACTCACAGTCTACCTTGCTCTGAACCTTGGACTCTGTGTGTGCATCAGCATCTGTCATTTCATAATTAGCTTATATTAATGTAGGTAGAAAGAGGACCTAATATGCTCATTTTTAGGTTCATACTTGTATGTAAGGTTTTTACTAGAACATGTTCACATGCTGTAATGATCAAAAAACACTTTATTTTCCTCATACTGTCTGTGCTGGAGCACCTGTATTCACACTCTGTCTGACAACACTCTGTTAAGTGCCTGTCTCTTCAAGCCCTCCTCCCAAAAGAGCCCAGTCTGCTCTGATTGGTCAGTGTATCTGGGTCTTCCGTATTTCAGCCAAGGAGGTTAAAAAGCACTTGCCGAAAGGCTGATGCATCAGAACATGGGGACAATGAATGGTTCGTTTCACTGGGGTGGCCACAGTCATAAATAGGGTTTCCATCCACCTATTCTTATTCGAATTTTCAAAAATAGCGAAAATAAACATTAATGGAAACGCTAGAAATTCGAAAAAAGGCCGAAAATTCGCAAAAAAGTTTTTACGCTTGGAGGGGGTGGATTTGTCTGCGTATCGATAAAAGGAAAGTACGACTTTTTGCTATGGAAACAGGTTTTGCGGATAAACGATGACTGGACCGGATACCACGTCACACGTCTGGACCAGATATCACGTAGCACGTATACGTTGTGGTCACAAAAAAATGACTGCGGACGATAAAGTAAGATATGTTTGATATGTTTCTGACAAAATGGTGACCAGAGTTCTTCCAAACGCCGACAGGTCAATCAGGAATCTGTCCATGATCACTTGTTGACTGTCAGCCAAGTGTGTTGTTTTGTGGCAGAGAGACGCTCTCTGATGACGTCATCTCATGGCGCACTCTCCTCTCAATAATCGCAAAATAATAACAAATGGAAACGGGCATAAAGTCGCATTTTCTGGGAAAAAAAAAAAGAAAGAAAAAACTACAATTTCACATTTATTTAAAATGTCCTTAATAGATATGTGCTGTCTATATGAAAACAAAGTATTGTGTTTTGGCCGCCATCAATTCCGTCGTAAAGTCTACAAAGTTCCGAGTGCACCCGAAGAGCACCTGAGTGGACAGCATCCCTTTATTTCTAGCGCTGTCCGCTGTAACCTTCCAACATCTTAGCTCCAGTTACATTGTGTAATACCACAGGTATTAAACCAACTTAAGCTGTAAATATTTTTTTCATACCTTCATACCTTTCTGAAATTTCGTACAGTATATGGCGGTATTAGTGTGCGGCAATACACCCACCCCTGCTGGTGCATTTGGTACGTCCTGCAATCTCTTAGCTTTTTCAGTCTCATAAATAAACAATATAAACTCGCTAAATGACAAGAAAGTTAATATTTATATACTTATTTTCCTTATTAAACAGAGAAATACAACCCTACACCTGGATTCAAGTTTCTCTCTCACACCAAACTAAGACTATCTCAACAGGCTAAAACACACTTCATTTAAACTCAACAGTAACAAAATAAACCTCACCAAAACTGTCTTGGTAAGTCTTGTTAGTCGTCTTCAGGTTAGTTAGTCCACTGTTCCAACAATCGCAAACTCTGGTTTGGTTGAAATAAACCCTCAGTTTAAGGGGTTAGATGTGAAAACACGCTGTGTCTCTCTTTGCTGTTGCTGGCCGTCGTTCACAGTCCTGTAATGCTATCCCTGACCCCCACACAGACTGGAAACTAACCTCTGGTGGTGTGTAATGTGCACTACATGCAATAAGTTTAATAGAAAAAGGTTTGCTGTATTTTTTATAGTATTAAAAATGATACGATAGAGATGTCTAAATACCTCGGTATACCTTGATACCGCACTAGCCTACCCCACAGCTCCCTTGAGGTCAGAGAGTGTGTCCCAGCCTCCATTTCATTGCCATGATTCCAGTATCTCTGCACTGTCATTGCAGCTAAGGGAATAGGATACTTTACTGTGAAAAAAACACCAGTAAAACCTTCTAAATACATGCAACAATGATTACCTATTCCCCTGACATTAGCATTTAGCTTTGGAGCAGATGCCCAAATAAAGAAATCTGGCACGCTATGACATCATACTGTAGCATAGTGCTCAGACAGAAAGCTTGAGGTTTTTGCTCAAGTGATTACAGCTACATACGTTTACCTTACCATTTGAAATTCTGGCCATGTTTAATGTGCACATGCAGCATGGTAACAATATCTATAAGACAAACAATACACAAAAGCATAGTAGGTCACCTTGTTTGTTTCAGGATTTAAAATTTTTAGGAAATTCAGAATGGTTTATTAAGGACATGTGAGAGTAACATCTATAGTGTATTTTATATGATACTATAGACAAATAGTGATCCTCTTTTAAAAGACTCTAGCTTGCTATATTGTATATAGCATGTTAATGAATTTTCCACCAAGATGCTATTTTAAAATTGACCCAGTGAGTATAATTTGTACAGTCAAGTCATGTATAGTGCACAAAATACTTAAACTTTTTCACATTGCATCACTTATCTCAATTTGTTTTCCAGATTTGTTTGGTATCTCTGGCATGTCTTTAAACTATCAGTGCTTCATTTATATATTCTGGCTACATGTGCAATCTGTTTACTGAGATTCTTCCTCAGAAATGTCTTTCTGATTCTTGGTGCAGAGGGGACCTGCATAATTAATACTGGAAAGTATTTTTATTGCTGTCCAGTCACAGTTTGACTGGGTTCTCTGTTAGCTCTAATTCAAATGAAAGCATCTTTAGTTCCAGACAGCATGCAGAAAAATTCAGACTCGTGTTTATGGTTGTACAACAGAAAGCAGGACCTCGGGTTCAGCTAAACACCTCGTGTGTTTAAGCTCTCAACAAAGTCAATTGCAGACCCCACTGATCTCCAGCACTCGGGGCAGTGGGGAGGCTTTGAACGGGGCAACAGAGCACGCACATTAGTCACCGGGTGGTAAACCAAAGCATTTCTTCAAAGCACCAGAAACTACGTCAAGTGTCCTCCCAAAACAGTGATTTTTCTTTTAACATGAGAAAACATTGTTTTTGATCAAAGCAGAAAGGTTTAGTCTCAAGTTTGATCCTCGTAAAACCAAAAACTATCTCCACTGTTATGTGAATGAACACACATCGCTCTTTGTGTTTCTTGTATTTCCTAAATGCCTCCAATTATTATGCACTGATCTCTACAGAGTCACCCAGGGTGATGGAAGAGTGAGCAAAGATATGCAGGAGGCCCAGCTGTTGGTCCATGTGTGCCCTGGAGCAGTGACATTTAGCAGATGTCACACAAGTCGGAAGAGCTTTTTTTGTGTGTGTCTTCAGGAATGTGATGCATAAATATCTGTCTTCACCCCATTCTGCACACACACTGAATTTATCAGTGGTCAAAATTAGAGGCAATTTAAAGTTTTTAATGAGTAATTTTTCTGTTTGAATAAATTTGGTCGGTTGATGCAGTTGCACAGAGCACTAAAAGCTGCATGTTTTAGTTTTGCTTTTAGTTCTTCAACTTTTTACAACTTTGTTTCAAACTCTTCTATCTCTGCATGAAATTAAAGGGTCAGAGGTCGAGTGTAGAAATGTCAGTTTTGGTTAATTATGCTTTCGATAGCCTGACATCCATTAACAGGTAACTTACTAGTTATTTTTTAAGAAAAGAAAAAACAGTGGCAAATGATGTGAAGTACAAGAGGCCTTTCCTTTTAGTCCAGCACTGCACTGACTCACTTCAATACTGCATTTCAAAGCACAATCAATTTAGAAAGGGTGGAATTTTAATGTTTTGTGTCATAAATGTTTTGCCTTTATTTTATTTTTGGTTAGCTTTCCTAACAGACAGCTGGTTAGCCATTGTAACATGCAGAAAGATAGTGCCCACGGCCTACTCTGTGGTTTCCACTGTTAAGCTAATGTTGCCTTGTGCGTTCTGCACTGTGCACCACTGGTGGTCTGGTGGAAGCTAACGTTAGCTAGTGCGCCGCTCATTCAATGATTAACACTGGTAACACCACCCCAGTGAATGCATGGTGGCCATGTTTCAATCTCCGGTAGGCCCAGTGTTGTCATGGTAACATTCTTGGGTTGGGATGGCTTTACAAGTAGTGACTGTTGAATGAGCTAGCTAACGTTAGTTCTCACTAGATCACCACTGGTGCAGTGTATTAAATTGAAGAGTAGAAAAAACAACCTACAGACCAACATGCATAACCGGTGAAAAAAATTTCTCTCTGGTTAACTCGTTAACTGATTAACAGTTAACGAGTTAACCATTGATATTTAGTGGCATCTAATGGTGAGGTTACAGAACTAAAATTTCTCTCGTGTGCCAAGTGTATAGTACTACAGTGGCCGATGCAATAGCGTAAATAGCCCTGTCTAGAGCCAGTGTCTAAATTGTCCATTCTGGGCTACTGAAGAACAGCATGGAAGACTTTGTGGTAGAGGACTTGTTTTGTCTGCAGATATAAACAGCTCAATCTAAGATTACCAAAACACAATGATTCTTATTTTTCAGGTGATTATAAACTAATGAAAACATAGCTGTGAATATTATGTACCATTTCTGCCAATAGTTGCCCCTAAATCCTACACATTGGACCTTTAAACTTTTTTTAGGCAAATGCAACACAACAGAAATGTAAAGTTTTTTTTCCAAAGAGGTAGACTCATTTAAGTAAAAAGCTATTTTTGACTCAAAATGCTAAGAGCATTTCAAGTCCCATCTTCTTGCACTGTATCTTCTGGACTGTGACTTTATATTCCCCTTCAGTTTAGGAAGTTTTGGCATTAGCTGGTCTCGTCTTTGGAATACAGGAATACAGTGTCTGTTAAAGTGTTCTGTTTTTCTGTCTCATCTGGTTGATCCCTTTGCCTTTTTGGGGGATGTCAACCTTTTCCACATTTTGGTCAAACAGTTCTAAAATGGTTTGTTTGTTTGTCTGCGGTCCCCTGAGTAGAACTGCTCTGCCAATGTTTCTCAGAAAATAGCCTACATGTTGTTTGGTTGGAGGAAGTTGTGGTAACTTTCCATTGACTTTTAATGCTCTTTATCTTTTGAAAGGGAAAAATCTTTGACCAGCTGTGCTGTTGCTTTTTTTTGTTCGAGTACAACAAAGATTTAAAATACCACCATCGTAGGCAAGTGAAAGCAGTTGTTCCTGCATTCATCAGGCACATTGACTCTAGGTCGACCCTCAGCAGCCTTGTCTAACATTACACCCTGCCATGCAGCCCTCCCTGTCTAACCTCCAATATAATTTAATGCATATTGTATCCTCACATTCTTTTTCTCTCCCCTTCTAGAAGACAGTGGAGTCTCCCTGCTTCAGTTGATTGGGGATCCTCCTCCAAATACAATCACCACGGTCTTCGGGTCAGACAACAACCCTGGCTATGTCTTTGGCCCTGATGCCAACACGGGCCAGCTGGCGCGTGCCCACCTGCCGAGCCCATTCTACCGAGACTTTGCCCTCATCTTCAACCTGAAACCCACCACGGACAGGGGTGGTGTCATCTTCTCCATCACAGATGCTGCTCAGCAGATCATGTATGTGGGTGTTAAACTGTCCGCCGTGCAGGGCAGCAACCAGAATGTCATTCTGTACTACACTGAGCCCGACTCGCAGCAGTCGTATGAGGCGGCCAGGTTCCTTGTGCCCTCCATGAGGGATACCTGGACTCGTTTTGCCATCGCTGTGAGGGATGACAAGGTGATGTTCTACCTCAACTGTGACATAGACCCTCAGGTGATGCGCATTGAGAGGTCCCCGGACGAGATGGAGATGGAGGCTGGTGCTGGGGTCTTTGTCGGGCAAGCTGGAGGAGCTGATCCTGAAAAGTTTCTGGTGTGTACACAGGCTCTATCTGTTTTGAACAAAACAATATTCTTGAAATCAGGAAATGAAATGAGTTATATATGACATTAAAATACATACTGTATTTATTTTAAAAGCTTTAATAGTAGATTAGGAAATACTTGCATGACACCTTTGCACTAAATAATCAGACTAATACTTGCATTGGAGTCAGAAGTCTGCACATCTCACATTTCCTAACGACTTCTTTCTCTAACCAACACAAACTACGATGAGACAGGACACCAGCTGTGTGAAGTGCAGTATGGTGTTTTGACTTTCCCTAATCAATCATGTGAAACATCTTGGCCGAATAACTCTTGTATGATTTGATTGCTCAAATTGGCCTGCTCTAAACCACAACATAAATGTCTGCATCACTTCACCATCTTCTTGAGAGTAGTCTTCAAATAATTGGAAGACCTCACAGTTGGTATTTAATTAACTTCAGTCATTTGACTGCTGTAAATCCTAGTAGTTGACCGCAACAACTGCTGACCTTAACTATTAAAGGGTTATAGTGGTTCACCCATGGCTACCTGCACGGACAAAACATGCAACTGCATGTTGAAAGCATAGGACTGAAGGTGAAGTGGGATGGGGGAGCAGGGGGAGAAGTTATTGGGGGAGCAGAGCTAAGAGTTGAGTCTCAGGTCAGAGGGTGTAGATTGAGCTGAAGTTTATGGGATGTTGAGAGGCCAGTAACTGGGCATCAACACCAAAAACAGCACTGTTAGAAAAACACAAGGAGCTGCTAATCCAGATCTGGTTTGATTATTAGATCCATGAGTTTAAAGAAACACTGCACTGCAGTTTGTAACTCCATTAGCAAATTTACCCTCTGTCGCAATCTTCACAAGCAAACAGTAGAAGTTACAAAGTCATCAACCAAATTGAGCACTTGTGTATTTGACTGGCCTATACAGCACCATGTTGGGTCTTCACAGCTGTCTCATTAAAACAAATGATGGGGTTGCCTTTTTTCTCCGCTAAAGTCATTCTGCCATTGAAACTTGATTGCTTTAGTGATTTACATAAATACTTTCGCATTTACAATAGGTCAAACAGTCGGTATTAACTGCCTGTTTTATATCCTGATGATTCACCTTAGAGCGCATTCACACTGGCGCAATTTGGTCCGCTTTAAACGAACCCTGGTCTGCTTCCACGGATAGTTTGGTTCGTTTGGAGTGGTGTGGAAGCCCATTTGAACTCCGGTGCAGACCAAACGAGTGAACCCTGGTCCGCTTGAATACTGAGAGCCTCGGTTCACTTGCAAGTGAAGTGGTAGTTTCGGGCAATACTGCCCCCAAATGAGCAGCTGTTGTAACTGCGTGACGTTGTCCAGGCGGTTTGGTCCGCTTTAAAAAGTGCAGTGTGAAAGTGAACCAAACCAAATGAAGGTGTGAAATTTTTCCGCATTCCCCTCCCAATGGAACCGAGTCCCTCAGACTATCCTAGTATGAATGTCTCTTTAGAATCTGGGTGGAAATAACTTTTTTGACTTTGGTAGTAGTTTGAGTGTTATATTCCTAGTTGTAAAAAGTAGATCATTACTTAATTTCTTTTTAAGTGACACCCGAAAATCCAACCCAGGTCCCTTGGGGTGAGGAGACATCTCTATCTTCATGCAAATCTCCTCTATTTATCTCAGAAAATAAGACATTTATGTAAAAGACAATACTGTCTTAGACAGAGCTAGCTACTCAGTCACTTTTATGAGATGGCTGGCTTTTATAGACATTCAGTGGACTTTTTTTCACTACATCCAACATGACCCTGTTGTCCTTTTCTGTTTGAGTTACACTTCAGCTTAACAGTGATGCTTTTTTTGCTGTCTTAACTGTTCAGTGTTGCCAAGCATGGCGTCTTGCTGCTTATATGACATCAATGACCTCCCTGTTCTGCTAATGAGACTCAATTGAGGCAGTTAAACCATAAAGGCAGAAGCACTTTTGATAAACTTTACCAGTGAGCCAAAAAAGGGTGGCCATTCCCTCCATATATACTATAGTATATTTTAATATTTTTCATAATAAAGAGATATTTGCATACTAAATATGTCAAAATTCCACTGAAGTACTTCCCATCTGGCTCCTGAATTAGAGTTTTCAGTGTTTGCCCAGCTGAATCATTAACTCTGGCCTTCTCTCAGCTGTTAAACTTGTTTTAATCTTTTTTATTACCCTGTTTGAAGACAGCTGCTTATTTTGTTGTAAACAACTTAGTAACTCTGCTACACGGTTCAGGTTTTATCTATTTTATTTAATTTTTTTTTTTACACAAGACCATCTAAGGTATTTATGTAATCAGATATTTTGTCAGAAAATTATTAAAACTGCTTATTTGTCAAAAAAGGAACCTTACCCTGTTTATTCTTTCAGGACATGTTGGCCATGTGCTATTTATTGACCCTAGCGTGGCCCTAAGCTTACAGAGGTCTTGTGAATTTAATTTTTCTAATCAAATCAAGACTCGCCGAGCTTATTTGGTATTTAAATATTTACATTATGTATTTATAAAATGGACATTCCATGCTGAAACAGGATTTGTTTAGGGGATGTCTCTTTCCTTATTATCCATCACTAGTAAAAACATGCTGCAGTGACAGTTAAGTCCTTGTTGTGCAACGTATCTGAGATTTATTGCAAAGATCTAAAGCAATTTGTCAGGAATAGACCATGACATGTCGACTAAACATTGTACAAGTAACAAAAAAAGACTACCAGCACGACCAATAAAAGCCTGTGTGGAGACAGGGTTTAAATGTCAAAGGGCCTCTGCTGTTTATCTTCAAAGTTCTCTTAAAAAATCCATTTGACTTTTTTTTCTCAGGACATAAATATGTCGTGAAGAGTCGACTTCAAATAAGTCAACAGCAGCGAAACCACCTCTTCATTCAGAGCTAATGGCCCTTTGATAGGCAGTCAGATAGCATGAATGCTATCTGTACAAGTATCCTGTGTGGGAACATGTATCAGATCATGTGTGTGGGACAGAGATAGTGGCACTTCACAGGCAGAGGCTAAAACTGGAGACATCAATAGCTCCTCTGATTTTGCGGAAAGGGGAAATTCCCTGAAAAGATTACCAAAATCTGAGCAGCAAGTTCAGAGAGCATGTTGTGTGTATGTGTGTGTGGGAGAGAGAATAAGTGCTGTTCTGACATTATTATATGTATCATTAACATGAAAACACCATGTCCTTGTTTTGGAACAGGGGGTGATCGGTGAGCTGAGGGTGGTGGGAGACCCCCGTGCTGCTGAGAGGCACTGCGAAGAGGATGAAGATGACTCAGACATGGTAAATGACACCTAATTACATTTTGAAGATAAGTGACTACATGTGATTGGAAACACATGACAGTGTAAGCTCTAGCTGTTCCAGTCGTATAGATAAATTAGACCCGTTTCATGACTAGAACTTCCACAGTGTAATATTTCCCCACTGTGGGGAAGCCGGTCCTGGATGGTGTTAGAGTTGGGCTAACATTTGCGGCCCTTCCCTGCTCCTTTTCGGATGCGGGGAAGTTTACACTCCAGAAATCCTAGCCGAACTCATCTGCCAAACACATCAGTTAGTCCTGATCATAAAAACCTCTCCTATGGCATACTATGTGAAAATGCAAACAAGAATGTAAGCTAAGCAACCACATAGGGTTATGTTAGAATTAAATTACAGTCTGATATCAAAATGTTCCTTATTATACCTATGTAACTAGGACTAACCAGCCCTACACTACAAAAACAATGCCTTTTTTTTCTGTCTTCCAGAAGGATCAACTGATGATGTCAATTTTATTTGTCTGGGACACGTAGCGTTCGCCTCAGTGTTTCGGCCACCATGTGCATAGTTAGGTAACATTTCAAACAAAGTCAGCTGGAAACATTGAAAAGTCAGCTGGAAGCAAGGTTTTCATCCAACTCATGGAGCTAACATTAGCTTTATTGGCTAATTAGCTGCAGCTAATAAAATCTGACAGCTGGATTATTTCAGACAAAAATACTAACAGACACTGGTGGATCTGTCACTGATATCATTGTAAACTACATATGTGCCATGTGAGGATGGAGAGCCTTGATAGGTACAGCAATAGTAACTAAGGGGGGCAACTTATGTTTACGTAGTAGTTTAAATTTAAATTTATCCTTCATATAATTAGGGTTGCACAGTATATCTAAAATGTACCTTCATCGCGATGTTAACATGTATGATACAGGTATCACATAAAACGGCTTGAACTGCGATAAATATATATTTACACGTGCCGCATGTTTACATGCTGCATGTCAGTATATGAGAGGGAGTTGTGAATAACCAATCTGTGTTGAAACAGTGTCGTCAGGTGACTTTAGGCATATTAGTTTAGAAAATATTTCTCATGTCACAGAAAGCGCCATGAGTAAAACTTGTGTCTTGGATGTCATAATAATACTATCCATGATGTCTTGGTGTTGTGGTTTGGGTGCTCTGCACAGGTCTGACACCTGTCTGCTAGCCCATCTGTTCTCAACCCCGGCTCTCTGAAGCCTGGTGCGCTGCCGCTTCCTGGTAAATGCCGGTGGACAGTAACCTTGTATTTTAAGGTTGCTTCATTTTGATAATTGTGCTACTGATAGATACTGTATTGACTCATGTCAGTAATGACTCAATGATGTTTTACTGTCCAGAGAAAGCGCCCTGTTGAAAAACTTTTTTTACTGAAGACTGCCATTTTCTTACCGTACATATCATATATCTCATACAAGACCAGCTTTGTTATTTCCTGTTTTGTTCAACATCTCAATAAGTAAAAAGAAAACATAAAAATGAGAATCATCATATATCTCAAAATGTCAAATTGTTACATTTTTTTACAGTAAAGTATTTATTTGTTTACATTGAAAATCTATAAACATCACTCCATTTCATTTTTTATTCAGTGTGCATATGCTATTCATTGTCTGGGGTCTATGTTAGCAGTGAAAACCTAAAGCAGAAAGACATTAAATCTGATGCCTCAATATTTGTTTTTGATCATCGCAATATTCAGTGTAATCACATATCGCATGTTTCCGGATACTGTACGGCCCTAATGCTAATAATTTGACTATTATATAAAAACAGTAAGTTGCTGAAAGATTGACACATTCACACTTGGGACACTACAACGAGTATGAGCCTAGCTTTGTAAAGAGAAGCACCTCTGAAGTTTTTTCAAAAACAGCCAACATGGCTGCAACTAGTGTGAAACTTTCTGCTGAATTCCTGTTTTAAAATTCTGATAGCAAAAACAGCAACACTGGTTCACAGACATTGATGCCACGCCATCACAGCTCATCTCTGTGCGCTGTAGTCTGATTTGTACTCTGTAGTCTGTTTACATTTTTAGGACTTCATTATATGTTTTATTAATTTGATTGGTTGTAGGTGTATCCAGTAGCGTCCAGAGGCATTTTAATCTACAGCTGTTAAATAACACCCCTTGGAAATTAGATATGAACTGAGAGATTGCAAACCAGCTGGCATTAGTTATTTGGTCTGAGGATGTAGTGACATTTTACTGGACTTTGTTGATTTATTCCAGCATGTAACATCATGTATCAGGCATTATACATGTGTGACAGATAAGAATCTTAGAGCAGCCTTTTCACAGCTGACCCTGACCACCCACACACAAACACAGGTGCCTCGTTGCAGCCCACCAGCAGCCTTTACTGTTGTTTAGTCAAACATTGCCTTCACAGCTGCTCTGCTTGCTGAGACCACCAAAAACCTCATCCTTACTGACAGAAGATGATGCAAGATTTTACTGCTTGTTGTCATCAAATCTTTTGATGCTGTTTGGATCAGATGAGAGAATCACATTCCAAGCGGAAATGACAGGTTTCTGATTTCAGCGGTGTCTTTAATCTCAAACGCCTCACACACACACGGCTGTGTAGTTAAGACACAGTCAATACATTGAATAGACTAAAATGCTTTGAATCTAAGGGGAGTATATGAGAAGTACTTACTGTGTCGTACAGTGTCCGATACAACAAATATACAAACATTTGACTACATGACGTTAGTGCAGAGACAATGAGCATTGTCAGTAGTACATAACACCTTAATTTAACCAGGTAAAATGCTCATTGAGATAAAATCTGATTCAAGAGGGAAATACATGTACAGATACTCCTTTCTGGCTGACTTGACTTTGACCAAGATTGTGGACATGGCACACATGCTGCAAGGACACAACACAGTTGAAAGAATATTTTCAGATGTTACTGGTTTGTAATTGTCAAAACACTTTATCTTCTTGACATTAAATGAAAAATGTCTGATTGGTTTCCTCAGGCCTCAGGTGAAGGAAGTGGCTATGTGGAGTCCAGACCCCCAAAACCAGACATGGAAAGACACAGATGGACGGTATGGAACAGCTTCTTTTTTTTTTTGCTTTTTAATCATTTAGCTCTTTTACTTATTACAATGGTGTGACAGTATTCACCTACTCGGCTGAATGATGTTTAATTAATGACAGTGCTGTTCCTTGCAGTTATTTTACCCTTATTCATCTCAATCCATTGTATTGAAACATTATGGGCTGGTCTACCTTATTCTCACAGGAAAGTGTGTTTGATGTAAAACTTTAAATCAATAGATAAAAGAGTGAAAGAAAAAATGATCAAAGAATGCTTTGTTCCCTAAAGAGGACTCAATCAGCTGATCAGATGTGTATACCTGGCTGATGGAGATTATTAACAGCAGGCCGTGCCTTTGCAAACTGAGTCATCCTAGTGTTAGATAATATACCAGTGATGTCTCAAGTTACTCGCTGTAAGTGAGTGAACACTCATCCCTCAAGAGAGATTAAAAACTGCTGAGTTGATGTCTGGAAATTGAGCTGCTTCTGTCTTATAGATTTGGAGACAAAGACGTTTTCTAAGTTTCCTCTCGTCAGACTAGAAAGGAAGTGACCTTGTGGAGTTAAAACTGGGCCTTTCTAAAGTTTAAGAGTTAATAACTAATTCAGGGGTTTTATAGGTATTTTATTTGAAGTAGGGCCAACAAAAGGAATGTCAAAGGATAAGTTCCAATTTCTTTTATGTGGGGTTGTATAAGGTAGTTATTTATAGTCAGTGTATTACATACAATAAACTGTGGTCAGCACACTCCTAGTTTTGGAGAAATAGATAGGAGTGCCACCATGGAAGTTATGCAATGTACTGCTATGGATGGGAGCAGCAGCAAAACATATATTAGCCACCTAAAAAAATCAATATGAGTTTAAGTGTGTGCTATATTTACAATATTTTCACTACTTTACTTTGCGGTGAGACAGCCCTTTCTGATGGGAACTGTTATCTATGCTCACTTCAAAGCCACCAGACTCCTTTGACAGAAACAGTAATTTTAACTCACAGCACACAGGAGTTGCTGATCTTCCACTACCTGGAGTGGTAAGTTTATTTATGTTATTGTGTGACTTTGGTGTTTTAAAGGGTTAGTTTGGATTCACCAAAGTCACACAATAACATAAACAAAGGCAGTAGTAGACCAGCAATTACCGTACGTTGCAAGTTAAAATAACTGATCTTGTCAAAGGAGTCTGGTGACTTTGAAGAGAGTATAGATAACGGCATCAGTTCACTGTTGGAAATCACTGTCTAATAGCAAGGTAAAGTGTTAAAAATATTCTCAATATGGCACACACTTAAACTGATAGTAATTTTTTTAGGTGGCTAAAATGTGTTTTCCTGCTGCCCCTGTCCACAGCAGTACATTGCTTAGCTTCCATGTAATTACTCCTGCATACTTTTTCAAACTGTTGGCGTGCCAGCTGACACTTACTGTAGAGCCCCTTTCCCACTGCACAAAAACAACAACTTTCTAACACCTGCTAACATCTGGCGTTTGGATATAATGTGAAGGGTTACAATCTGCATTCACACCAGTCAAATGAAACCCAGGTGAGCAAGCTAATTTTAGCCCCTTTACTTTACAGCAAAATACCGTCTGTCTTCACCCAAGCAGCACTCAAACGTTGTTTTTAAATTAGTCTGCACCAAGTTTGGAAGAGACAGAATAAGTAAGACTTATAAGGCCACCATAACATTTTCACTGGCCTCCATGCTGCTTTCTACTGTTTGCTAACCTGTTTTGTCCATGACATTGAACGTGACACACTGTAAAAAAACAAAACAAAACAAAAATACAGAAAGATGAAAGCAGTCTATCGGCTATTTGTTTAAAAAACATGCATACTCATTTTTGGTAGAAAATAGGTATTGGTAATAGGGCTGGGTGATATGTCCCGTAAATTACATTATGATCATTTTAGGCTATATCTCGATACACAATATTTATCTCCATATTTTTAAATCTCCTCAAAAGCACTTCATTAATGTGAGGACTAGGAAACAAAATTGAACATAATATTTCTGACCAAATACCCTCTCTGATGCAAAAAAGTTGTACAGATGACTGTTGTTTTTTTTTGTTTGTTTGATCAATAATTATCAATGATGTGTATATAACAACTAAGTGCGTTAAGGCAAGATGATGAATTTACATCACTTCATGTGATGCAGCCTTTAAAATAAGGGAAAAAACACCATTCATGCCATATCATGATACAATGATATTAATTATCTAAGACGATACGCATATAGTCTCATATCTTGATAACGATGCAATGCCTTCATATTGCCCAGCCCCAATTGGTAACACACTGACTATAGATAGGTGCCTCATACAACTCCACTTTCAAAAATCTGTACTGTCTCTTTAAGCTTTGAATGTTAGTTTTAGTACAGTTATTCAGCATGAACTGAACATGCTTAAACAGGGGCTTTACCTGATGTCAGGTGAGGTGTGTGTGCATCGGATAGATGTAGACTTATCACCTGGATGACGGCCTAACATAACAGATGGCGCAAGAAGGCTGACAGGTGGTAGCCTCTAACCCACCATGCATATATGCACTGTTCCATTCTCTCACACTTTCATGCTTATGCTGTTATTCCCTCTATCTTTTTGCACTCACCCATGCAAGTTTTCTAAATCACTGCATGGGCTTGTATCTTTTGGTGTCTTCCTTCATCTCTCCTTTTGTCACTCTCTCTATCTAACCCCCTTTGTCCCTCTGTCCTCCTCTGTCTGCTTTCTGTCTCTCTCACACTCAAACACAATCAGATTCCACAGACACCCACTCACATCCTCCCACCCTCAAAGATAGCCATGCAGACTGAAATATAGCACAGCCTCCACCCTGCAAACACCACCTCTGTGCGTGCATGCACTCCCACTCACAATTACAGTGGAGAGTTAGAAAAACCAGATGTCAATTTGGACTCGATCTGATCCAAGTCAGAGGCCCCCCGCCTCAAGGCTTTGTTATTCTGGCTGGTTTCTCAATCAGCGGTGCACAGGAACTGACAGAGGTGGAAAGAAAGTAAGAGAAGGAGACAGGGGAGGGCAGGGTCAGGCACCTCCAGTCGGAAGTCTCTTCATCATTACTGCCATATACTCTGCAACTTTTTATAAGGGGCTTTTCCATCTGTTCAGTAGGTATTCATTAACATCATGTAATATGCTATGTAATGTAAAAGACAACAGCTGGCATCTAATGCCTACCTGTTGCTGTTTTTTCCGTCTGATGTCTGTTCACAGACAGAAGAACCTACACTCTTCACAATTGTCCAACCAGTGCAATTAAGGCAAGTCTGGGCAGGGACGAGCTAAACAGGGAGAGTTGTACAAGTGAAACTTTCCATTTTGTCATCCTGGAATTCATGGTGATAGATGGCAGAGCTAGTCAGTCACCCTTAGCAGTGTCACTGCTGGAGTCCAAGTGTCTCCTTCAGCATGAAGCCCAAAGAGGAAATGTTTCAAGAGCATAATCCTAACTGCATGTGATGATTGCTTCAGGTAGAGTACAGCTGCTGAGCTGTTAGAAGCAGTTGTCTGTAATGTCCATCATGTCATTACACACAGAGCGGTACACTTGAGACTTGGACTTAAATTTGCAAATATGAGAACTTGGCTAGGACTCGTCTGCTGTGAAACTTGGCTTGAATGAAGACTTGAAGGAAATAAGATGTGGAGACTTGACTTGGTGACTCATAAATATTGAAAACTGTTGTACCTTTTGGAGACCTGCCAAACTGTCCTGAATGATTAATAACATAACCAGGATCCAATGTCCCCATAATCTAATGCACACTTTAAAGGGACAGTTCAGCCCAAAAATCAAAAATACATATATTTCCTCTTATCTGTAGGGCTATTTATTAATACAGTCGGCAGGTGTAGTTCGGTAGAAAGAAAATAGTTCCTACATGAAACTGCTCACAACAAGGTCTGTGGATTATCTTGAGTAACCAGGTCATTATTTTTGGAAAGAGACACTGCTGTTGAGTTTTATAAGGTTTTCTTTTTTCTTTTGGTGCTCTGAGCACCACAAGCTGAGTGCCAGATGGAGAGAAGGTATACATATCTACAGCCGATATCTCCAACACTTGGCAACTCACACCAAAATAATCAAGATTAATAAACTGCACTACAGGTAAGAGGAAAAATATGTATTTTAGATTTTGGGGTGAACTGTCCCTTTAAGTTGTAGCTGCTGGCACTAAAACAAACTGAAAAAAAACCCCTCTTAATTCAGATTAAAGAAATTAGCCTTTCATTATAAAATTAATACACATAAATGAGTGTCTGAATAGTTTCTCTCCTCTCCACCATATTGCCTGTTTTCCTCCCTGCAGCCATGAAAATTATGCAGATGCACAAATGATTTATTTATGTGCTAGTTCCTGCTTTTAGTTATTAAAAGAGCTCCTTTTTGTTGTTGTTAAATATTTAGGATTATTGTTCATCATTTTCACTTGTTTATTTTACTCAATATTAGAAAATAACCTATTTTATAAGCCTCTTTCCCTGTTTCAAATAAAATGTTGTATCTATTGCATCTCTGCCAAATAACAGATATTTTGCCCAGGTCTGTTTGTGCTAACACGGGCTGTTAACATGTTTAAGGTCATTGCTGTGGTATGTGAAAGCTGATCAGATTTGCAAAGTTGAGCTGGGTGCTGAAGGAGCCTTGCCTGAACTTCTTTCACTTGAAAATACCAAGGCACTAACTGGTTGGCCAAGGAGCAGTTCTTCCATTTAGTATGCATTTAGGTCTTAATGAAATACAGCACTATTTGGGGAAAAGACGTGATTGTTTCCGGGCTGATAATTTTTTTGAAGCCTGATTCTACTTTATTATGCAGGAGCCAATAAGAGTCAAACACGCAAGACTCAAACTTTCTTTGCTGCATTTTATAAACAGTTTTATTTCCTCCTTAAAGCTACTTTCCTCTGTGATACTTTATAGGGCATGTACTGAAAAACAAACAAAATAAACACTGCTGCAGAGGTGGAACATGTTCATTGGGGAGGGAGCTGCATACCTGCTCTTAGATTCAGGGGGTTGTGTGGTTCAAATCTATCAACACTATGTTTTTAAGATCGGAGCCTCCCACCCGTCAACCTCCAGCTATGATGGATACCTGAAAGAGTGAACAAACAGGGTATTCTTTATCTCATTAATACATATATCAACTTAGAACAGTCAATAGTGGTCGGGCCAAATTCTTAGCATAGCCAGTGCCGTGCAACACAGCGGGGAGAATTCCTCAGAAAGGAAACTGGTTAATTATCAACAGTGGCTTCACGTTGCCCCCTTAGTTGCCCCCTCGACTACATTCTCTATCCCACTCCTCTCTGAATTCCACAGGTGACAATTCAAGGTGTGTCAGCGGTGAAGAATGAGTTACAGACGAGGGGGGGGGGTGTTTGCATTGTTTCCTCCCCCTCTCTACTTTTTACCCAAAGGCACTTTGCTAACAGAAGTGATCCCACCTCCCCCGACCTTCAATAACTTATGTTGCTTCTCTGAGTTCAGCTGTGTTTTTAGTGACAGAAGATTGTTGGTAGACTGGAGACTGATCTGTCTTTCCTCAGTCCACAAACAAGGGCGTAGGTTTTGTTTCAAGAATTGGGTGAGGGGGATTCACATATGGTTTGGGGTTCCTCCGGCAGAAAATTCTGAGTTTCAGACACTTAATATCTTGCAATCTGGTGAATGTTTTATTGCGTAAATGTCTTCGATTTTGTCAAAATAAAAGTCCTCTGCTACTTAAACATTTTCATTGGGGGTGAAAAATGCACATGCTCTAAATACTGACAGGACGTGTCCCCTGCTTCATCCCCCAAAATCTATGCCTGTCTACAAATGCACTGTACTAAACAGGGTGCACAAAAACATAAAAATTATTTCTCACTACTTTTCATATTAGATGAAACAATGAATTTGATTCATTGATGCAGTCATAAAAAAGGCAGTAAAAAAACAAAGGTTGCGTATATATCTGATAAGGAAGCACAAACACACACACACACAATTTTTATATTTGTATCTTTATGGGGACTCTGGTGCACATAATGCATTGCCTAGACCCTTACCGTAACCTTAGCCATCACGACTAAATGCCTACCCCTAACCCAAACCCAAACCCAAACTTATTTGTAACCTTAACCTTTAAACCAAGTCTTAACCCTCAAACAGGCCTTTGAAAAATTAGGAGCGGCCAAAATGTCTTTACTTTCCAAAAATGTCCTCATTTTTGTTGCATAAATACATTTCTTTGGTCCTCACTATGTAGCTTGTACACACACACACACACTGTATCCTTTGCTAAGTTCAACCCCTTTTATTTGATCATGGCTTTTTGTAGTTTAGCTGCGCAGCTTACAAATGAGGTTTAAAGTGGCAGCAGTGACATGACCACACACAGCTACACAAAAATGACTACTAATGAAGGCTGGCGTATGTCATTTGTAGCTCAGTTATTGTACTTTGGGTGTCCTTATAACTCTGGGGTAATGATGTTTTGCAACAGCGGTGTAGATCAGTGTGATAGACTGGGAACTGTGTTTCCCCGACAGCCTTCATAATGATCACATAAAGAGCAGTTTTGCAACACAGCCCAGGCATGAGATGTCTGACAGCGATTAACACATAAACTGCAATTACTGAAAACAATAACCATTTGCCAAAAAAAGAAAAGAAAGAAAAAGATTTAGTTCTGTCCTTGCTTTTTAATGCACATGTTGACTTAATCATGTTTACCCTGTTTAAAAGGCTCCATGTAGACCTGGGAAACAAGCTTGTTAGTTAGGATGAGAGCTTTGGCTGCACAAACTGTAAACATCATTGCATCTGAATGGTAACACAATGCTTACTTTTTCCCATGCAATGCACATGGCTCTTGTATTGTTTCATCAACGCAGGGGGGATACTGGTCGATCCGGAGCCATGAAATGTAGAGCAGGCTTTTTGTGTTGCTTCCAGCAAATGTCATCCATTGCCCTTTTTAAATATGTATCTCTCTCTGTTGCGTGATTACCCTCCTGCAGACGACTCCTCCATCTTCCAGGCCCATTCAGCAGCCACCACTGACCAGGAAAGATGAGCTGTTAATCGCAAGAGAAACAGGTGAGTTTATGTGGAAACAGATAAAACTTCTACAAAGAGACTCTTCTGTATTATCAGTATTATTTCTACACTGGACAGAAGTCAAAAAGATTAGAGTAGCTTCTTTATGCCAGCCCTCTTCAGAGTGTTTTTACAGATGCCTTTTGATCTGCCCTTTGCAGTTTTGCCATGTCACTGCCTTTCATAAATTTAAAATGTTGCTTTTGAAGATGGGAAAATAGATATTCTTCCAGATGCTGACACGTGACTTAGCTCACCTGTTGGGTATGAAGAGGAATGATGATGGCACTTGGTGTTGCAGAGTTCATATTCCTTGAACATGCATAGCTGAGCCAGTCAGAGCTTGCAACAAACAAATCTACTGACACATGTCTCCATCTGGTGGACACAAGGAAAAATGCAATGTAGAATGTTGGAAGTCTCATTTGTGATGGGCATTGGAGTGTCAGTGTGGGTATTACTTACTGTGTGAATTACGTCAAAATAAACAATTTCCACTGCCACAGTCTTACTTGGTACAGAAAGTTGAACTTATCTCCTATGTTTTGCCAGTTGACTTGAGGATAATTTACCCCCATCCACAGAAAATGTGACACAGCTTTTTGTCTGCGATGTACTTAATTTTCTGTATTATGTATCATACAAGGTCTTCCATTGTCAAAATGTCACGTAAATACCCATAAATCTGTAGTCTGTAACTAAAAAAAACCCAGCTTTTTTAATATTGGCTGAAACTTTCACTTATTCACAAAGCACTAAATGAGACAGATAATTTGTGAAAAACAAACATATTCCTCCACCTATTCTAATGCCTCGTAGCACTTCTTGGCTTTACCACACATGAACAATACATGATAACAACAAATCAAAGTCAAGGAGTCTCTGTCTCATTTATATCAACCGCTGCTCATGAACTGCAGTCAAACAAATCAAATATGAAACTGTCTATTTCCCATCTCAGTTGTTTTCAGACACATATATTAGTGTACTGTTTTGCTGTAAAATGAGTCAGCTGGTCTGCCTGGTCAGCTGTTTCTAACATGACGGCTGGGCCACAAACTTTCTCATTTTACAGCTTAACAGTACACTAAAGTATGTTTCCGAACACATCAGTTGAGGAATAGGCAATGCAGTAACAGATTGGTATTTGTTCAGCGCTGCCTACTTTGACGGCTGACCGCAGTACACAGTGATTGACATGACTGACAGCTGCATTCCTTGGCTTTGATTGGTTGTTTTTGGTGAGCTGCGGTGGATTCTAGGAAATGCCATAAAAGGCAGTAGGAGGAGGAGAAGGGACTCTTTTTTTTTTACCTGTCTCGTGTAGTTTTTTCAGAATGTAGTGAAAGTTTCAGGAATGATGACACAAAGTTATTTTCATAAAAGTTAACAGCTGTAGCAAAATAGCCTTTGTGTTAGATTTAATATGTTTTACACTGACACCATCTAGTGGTAGCCACATGAGTGACACTAACATCTTAATTTTATCGTTTTACGTTTTTTGTTTGGATCCTGATGGTTGCATTGTCAGTAATGTCAAGTATTCAAACATATATGTATAAGAGATTTCCAATATGTTATTTCCATGGCTAAGGAAAGTTCAGTCAATATTTGTGAACATGAGCTACTCCCTCTCAAAGCCAGAAACCAGTGAAGGAAGTCTCAAATTTGTGGTGCCATCAAGTATAAAGTCTGGAGCTGCTCTATAGATGATGAATGAGAGACAGATTTTGTGGACCCAGAGAATCCTTTTTTATACTTAAATGAGCTTTATTCTTTTGTAGTGTCCTATGCTCTGAAACAGAAAATGGTCCCATATACTCAGGAAATTCCCCTGGGTGGTCTCACTGTCATCTAGATCTTCTTCCCCAATTCACTGTTCATGAGCAGCTCCAGACTTAATATCCGATGACATCATAAATTTAAGTTTTGACACTCTAGTTTTTGGACTTAGGAGAGAGTTGTTCATGTTCACTTATATTTTAGGACTGTCTTAGACCATAGGAGCAACATGTATGAATTTTGAAAAGGGACATACTTCTCCTACTATAAAGCATCAACACCAATGCTAAATACAAAGATGTAGGTCTTTGATGTAGAACTCTGTGAAACTCAGTAGTCATCATGAGGTGCTGCTGTCTGTGGTGGCCCTGAAAAACTCAATGCACTGCAAATTAAGAGAGACAATGTCCTGTAGAGGAAATTCCAAACACTCTGACTTTCATTGTAAAAATTAATCTAGAAGCTGGGAAGAAGATTGGAGAAAGGTCTACACCTACAAAACACCTTTTTGAAAATGCTTACAAAGTCAAGTCCTTTGTTGGATGAACAGTGACAGACCCAACTCAACAAGAATATCATACCTTACCTCACCCACATAACTGACTTGAAATAATGTTAATCTGGAAACTTCATTTAACACTGTCTTTTACATTGTGTTTAGCAAGTGACTCCCAGCACATATCACTTTCTGAGGAGTCCAGGCCCGGACTTCCTGGGTCACCAGGTGGGTCGAGGGTAGTTAAAAACACAGAAACGAGCATCCAGATCATCTGTGTTTTATTCTCTAGTTTGATGTTATGCCTGCTTCATGTGTACTCCTCATGCAGGACCTCACATGGATTTCAAAAGCTCACAGTCACAGGAATGCATGATCTATCTACTTTGTGCTTTTGAATTCATGCAGGGTGGCGGACATGTTGGTATATAAGCCAGCAGGAGGATGGAAAATTGGGCCGTTCAGGCTGTAATCCTCTGAAAAAATGTACACAAAGAGAAAATAGAAGAGCTCATGAGAGGGAGGAGGAGAGGAAGAGGGAGTGAGAGAAGAAATAATTTTGGCAATTTTTGTAGCTCTTCACAGAGATATTTATTTCTTAAAAATAACAAGGATTGGAAAATATTGCAGATTGGTTTAGGCTGCTTATGCTATGATGTAAGGTATTAGTTTTTTCAGTGAATATTCCATGCTGATGTATCCCTTCAGAGTAATGGGATCCATTTTGCCATTGCTAACCCCTGAACTGGAACACTGAAAAAGCCTGCTTGAAGTGGACATCATGTTGCTGTGCATGTCAGCAGCATTGGAGATGTGCGACTTCTATGCAACTGTGAAAGTGGGTTGCATTTGATACAAGCTCAGCTGAAAGTGACACATTCTGAATAGAAATATCAGGATGGTAGTGCATGCAGGTATGGGAAGGTGCATTCGGTTACCACCTCAAAACCTTCACATGGCCTTTAAATCACAGCCACACACACTGGGATTCTCGCTCCATCAAGCAAAAAGTCATTTTCTTTTCCTCCTTTCTCCTCTTCTTTTGGGTCCTGTTTATTGTTTGGGATGTGGGATACAATCATTAATCATTTTTGAAAGGTCTTTTCATGAGGGCATTAATGACTCTGTCCTTTTGTCGCTGTTTTCAGGGCAAGCCGGGGCTAAAGGAGAAAAGGGTGACCGAGGGGATACAGGAATGAAAGGAGACAGGGGTCCAATTGGGCCGAAGGGAGAGGCCGGCTCTGGCTCCGGCTCACGGGGTGGAGCCCGTGGAGAGAAGGTTTGGACCTTTATATAGGATCCACTGTGATAGTGGATGGAATACTTGGATTAGACAAGCCATCTTTGTCATGCAGTGTGAGGGGTGGGATGCACTGATATTATGCCACAAAACTTTTTTTTTGTCCTTGTGAAGGTTGCAGTGGGCAGCTGAATAAAGCATAAGCAAAGATGAGAGCACGAGTAGTAACAGCAGTGATATAAGCTTTAGTGAAGTTTCCCAAAGGAACACTAGAGGGAGCCGCAAGTCCTAATTTTATCCAGGCATACTGTACACAATCTCACAGACCTTAAGAAGTCTTTGACGTCTTAAAATTCAATTTTATAAATATAAGGCTTTATGTCATTCAGTTGTCTTTAACTTGAATTTGTGAAGTCTTAAGTGCCACAAACATTTTTATCTAATTTGATATTTATATCTATTAATTTCTTTATGTCAAAATGAATCAAGGTCTTCTGTGTTGTTACAAATCTTTAAACCTAAGACTGAACTTAATACAGTCTTTTTACTTTCTACTTGCACTTGCCTTATACCTGCAAAAAGTGGATTAACCTAACACACTCTAATAATCATGTTTCTACATGAAACCTGACTGCACTGGACCACACATATACTTATCTTTATAGTTCCCTTCAACTACTTAAACAATAAATAGATGATATATCCCAAATACTGAAAAGGTTTAAAAAGCATTAAATTGAAGTGTCTGATACGTGTGTCTTACAATGCCTAAATGTTGTCACAATGATGGAAAAATGTATAAATGAGGACAATGTTGTTGACATTGATTTGATATTCTTCTGTCTTTCAACAACATTTACACAATACTTCTAAAAATAAACACCAAACAAGGAAAAAAAGACAACTGAAACACATAGATTTAACCTTGCATGGGATACAGACACACAGAGACAAAAAATAAAACTAAAATACAAAAAAGCAGGTATCATGCACCTAACTTTTTTTGGTACCAACAGAAGTTACATTTCTGTTATGGTTAGGCTAAAGTATAGTGTTTTATGGACTGGTGTTACTGAAACAGGGATTAGTTATAAGTTTCTTTTTTTTCCTAAAGATTTAAAACAGACGTGAGCTTGTGGCTCCGTTACACAGCAGAATGAAACTTTCATTATTGACCCTACTGAAAGTGTATACACTCAATTTCAGGCGCTTTGGATCAAGTTCTCAAACAAGTGGATTTTCATGTCAGTGCAATTTAGTCACACATAGTCAAAAGAGACAAAGACTGTTTGCACTGACGTGACTGTTTCTTGTTTTCATTTTCAGGGAGAACCAGGGGAAAAAGGAGCAAAGGTAAGTTGGAGATGTCATTTTTGGGAGACTTTTGCCTCTTTGGCTTAAGTCACCATGAAGTAAAGTTACAAATACAAGGTGTCTTGTACAAACAGAACAATGTTGTACATGATACATTATGATCCCTCGTCAGAAGAGGACTGCTACAGTATTAAAACAGGGAAATTCAGTGGTGTTGATTCCTTTGTTTGGATTTTGTAGTTGACAGTTATCACTGTAAAATCCACCTCGAACTGACAGATGGGAAAAACCTTAGTCACCACCTCAGCTAACACTGATGCGTCTTTATCTCCAGGGCAGTGCAGGCTTTGGCTACCAAGGAAAGAAGGGAGAGACCGGCCCACCTGGGCCCCCCGGTCCCCCCGGTCCTCCAGGGCCTGCCACCGAGTTTTCAGTCGGCAATGACGGCTCAGTTGCTTCCAGAGTCCCCGGACCCCGAGGACCAGCTGGGCCAAAAGGTGCTACGGGCCCCCAGGGACCACCAGGAGCTGATGGAGAGCCAGTTAGTAGACTATAGTTGAATTGTTTACATGAAAACAAGCACAGTGCCTTGTGTTTGTCACAGCATGTGGTTGTTTTTGTTATAACTGTAAAGTAATGTTGTCACAGTACCAGAATGTTAAACTTCAATACTAGTATTTAAAAAAAGATACTTGATACCTTGGCCAAAAGAAACAAAAGTCTTAGACACAAAATGTAGGAATTTGTTTTCTTTTTCTTTTATGAACAACCTGCACACAGTGCTGATACAGAAACCGTCACTAAACACAGGCCTCCAGTCACGTGGTTTGTTTGCTGCCAGAGAGATTGTTGTAACAGCCACAGGTTGACAATCACTTGTTTTGTTTTTTTTCCCCGCCCTTTCATCTGTGCAGCCTTGGGTTGAAAATCTGTAGATCTGTGGATCTGTTTTTAGCTGTGGCTACTGTCTGTACATCCGTCCCATTCTTGTAAATGCCAAATCTCAAGAATGCTTTGAGGGAATTTCTTCAAATTAGACACTAATGCCTCCTTGGTCTTAACAATGACCTGTCAAAGGTCAAGATCACTGTGATCTTGCCTGTCTTATTTTTATAAGATATCTCAAGAACACCTGGAGGAATTTTTTTAAATTTAGCACAAACATTCACTTGGACTCAATGACGAATTGATTAGATTTTGGAGATCAAAGGTCAAGGTCACTGTGACCTTGCATCCATCTCATTCTCGTGAATGTAATATCTCAAAAAGGCCTTGAGAAAGTTTCCTCAAATTTGGTACAAATGCCCACTTGGACTCAAGAATAAACTGGTTAGAATTTTGTGGCCAAAGGTCAAAGTCACTGTGACCTTGTAAAACATGTTTTGGGCCATAACTCAAGAATTTATATGGTTATTATGACAAAATTTCATACAGATGTCTGGTATGAGATAATGATGACATTTTGTATCCAAAACGTCAAAGGTCAGCTTCACTGTGATATCATAAGTTCTACAGAAACACTTTTCTTGCCATTATTCAGAGTTATATCTCAGGAACAGAAGGCGAGACATTTGATCAGATACTGAAATGGTGACTAATCTTGGGTACCTAGCTTGAAACTGTGCTGATAGTATAGATCTTCTGTGCTGCCGGGGGAACGTGTGTGAAGCATCTGTGCTTTCACAGACATGGATGTAAACTGTAAGCGCAGGTTGACTGCTTGGTGGAGGCATACAACCATGAAGCAATAATTCTCTCTTCTTTTTTTTAATAGATTTGGTACTTCAATACAATCACATGTAAAATTTACAGAGATCATATCATTCTAAAAACATGGTACTGAAAAAGTATTGAAGTATGATACTTTTGACAAGATTACTGTATAACATGTATTTTCTGTTGCATGCCCTGTTGAGAGATCAAGAAGAAAAATTGTTTTATTCTTAAGATTTAAATGTCATTCTTTTAAAAGGCAAAATATAAAGTTAAAGTGTTTATGTATGTGGAGATAAGAATGGTCTTGTAAATTTTATGTAATTTTTTCAAAATCACAAAAGGACGTGCATTTAATTCTTTATTTCATTCTCACAGGGCGACCCTGGTGAAGATGGAAAAACTGTAAGTGTTTTTTTTTCCCTGCACAATACCAAGAACATTGATAAATTGCTGTAACTCATATGAACTGTCCAAAGGTCACGTAATGACGGTAGTTAAAAGATATATGTATTCCCTTACAATTAGCTTTGCCTTGTAATAACACCACGGCTACCTCTAGTGCCCTAACAATATTGTTTTCCTTAACACAGGGTCCTGAAGGACCTCCAGGTTTCCCAGGAACCCCCGGTGACCCTGGACTTAAAGGAGAAAAGGTTAGATGATCAACAGAATAAAGAGAATGTGTAAAATAAAATAAAAAAATCACGTCATTTTAATGGATCTGTCTGTTGAAGAAATCTACCTTGTCCTAATGAGTCTCGTGCACACAGGGAGACCGTGGAGAGGGTCAGCCTGGCCCCAGGGGACCCCCAGGACCTCCAGGACCCCCAGGACCAGGACTCAGATCTGTGAGTTAATCTTGGCCTTGGTCACATGCTGTATAATGTTTAGACATACGACTACCTGCCTTCGTGAGTCATTTGATGAATAAAACTAATCTCTGTTTAATGTGTTTCAGACATTTGTGGACATGGAAGGCTCAGGGTTCCCTGATCTGGAATCTGTGCGGGTGAGAAGAATTAAAATTTTAAATACTACTCTCAGCAGTAACAAACTATGAAGTGGAGGGCATCATCTTTGTTGCTATAAGACTGTAACCAGTATCTGTAAATAACAATCAAAGTCAAACTGCAAACATGATTAATTGATGGTGAAAGACATTTCAGTTTCTGGATACTTTAATCTGATATGAAGCTAAACATCTTTGAGTGGAAAGACATCTTTGAGTAATATGTCTTTGCTATATGCTAAAGCATTTTTGTTTTATTGTTGAAGGGACCACCTGGCCCACCAGGTCCCCCAGGTCCCCCTGGTCTTCCTGGTCCCTCTACAGGAGGAGCAGCCACAGGAACAAGTTCTGGGGCATTCGGACCACCAGGAAAGGACGGAGCACCCGGTCAACCTGTAGGTGTCAATGTGTTTGTCTCTCAACTCCACAAGCAAAATAATTCTCTAAACTCTCTGAATCATTATTAAAATATCTGTAGAGCCTTACCTAATCAACTGTATACTTGAACCAAATCTTTCGGACTTTAGGGCTTGCCTGGTTTGCCGGGTACTGATGGCCTCCCAGGAGCTGCTGGTCCAAAGGGAGAAAAGGTAATGTGACCTTGTGACAATGATTGTTTCCTCTGTAAAGACAAACGAAATGTAATTTTTTCATCCATTTTTTTGGATTTCCGGGTTAGAGGCACTTCAGCCAGTACCCTGGGGTTTAGTTACTTTTTAAATGCCATTGTTTTTAGGGGATATCCTTGAAGCTGTTGCTTAGTCCCATCTATGATTTGAGTAAGCTCTCTGTTACTCTGTTGTGTGATTTGTGTTATAAATTTAATCACTGGGTAATAAATGGAGTGCGTAGGTCACAAGACTACCTGGTGTTGTGAGTTATGATAGTCTGGCCATTTGATTTCACCATAGCTAGACCTATGAAAGAGAGACAGCTAATACTAGGTAGATGCCTGTCCTGTAAGGCAACCCTGAGTAAGTGGGAGCTGCCAATGGCTCAGCAGGTGTTGGAAAAACACATCTAGTGGGAATAAGTGCTTACATGGGCGAGCTAGGCTAACAAGCTTCCCCTTTCAGAGCATGGATCAGGTCAACACAATGTGACGTCTATGAGTTGAGCCGGAATTTACAGGTGGTGCCAGCAGGAGAAACACTACTGTGCATATTCAATGAGCCAAATATCGCAGATGTAAATACGAAAGCTAGAAACTTTCTTTGGCGTATACACCAGGTGAGCGACTCCACTGAAATAAATAGGCATCATCTTGGGCTCCGGTATCTAGTTATCATTATGCATTTATGCCATGAATTTTAAAAAGAAAGTGGTTACAGTGTTGGAAGCGGGGCCCTATCCATTTCTAAGAAAGTTGCTCAGTGGGGCTGAAGCCAAGAAAGTTTGATTCAGCTGGTATATATTACCTTGATCATCTGCATCATGAGACCCACTAGCGACTCGCCAATTGAGCAGCTAACTCCCGTTTTAGCGTTCCACTAACTTGAATGGGGATTAAATTATTTTATTGTGTGGCTCTTGTAGACTGCACGAATGTTATTTGATCAAGTGGATCGAATCCCGATAGTGAAACCAGTTATTTCGTGGGGGTTGTGACGCTCTTTCATAGTTTAAGTCTACACCATGGGCAACAGTCTTTTTAGACCCAATGGCATCATGTGACAGACCTGAAAGTTGTAGTTACATGGTTTGGCCATTAGGTCAAATTGTCTTTAAAGTCTGCCTCACTTCCTGGGGGCCTTTCGCAGTCGAAGCCAGTCACTTGTTAGCTTCTACTTTCCTAGTTGGTAAAGCTTCAACACTGTCTCAAATGGTAACTGTTGTAAAGGGAGACTGTAAATTGCTTATTGTGCATAACCAGCATGAGCTTCTTAAAAAAAGTGAAACAACAGCTTGTATCAACATATGTAGGCTATAAAGGGCTAAGACGTGTGGCTAAAACGCAGGCTCTCAGATTTCTGTCAGCTGCTGCCATGGCAACCATTCACCCAGCGACTTGAGGTTCAGGCGCTGTTTCCACAAATATGTCCAATAACATTTTTTTTTCCTTTTTTGAAAAATGACATAGACCTGCACAAAATCCACAGTATTATTAGAGAGTATTATTAGATTTCAAATGTCAGTTTGACTTAACTGGCATTTCTATTAACATAGTTTGTCCAACTCTTTTTGCTACACTAGGGTGATTCAGGCGAGCTGGGTCTTCCAGGAGCAGTTGGAGAAAAGGTGAGGATTTATGACCCTGATTGCTTTCTTTCTTTTCTTTTCTTTTTTTTTTTTTTAATTTTACATCAAAGTAGGAGCCACTTTACAGTTGAATCTACACTCTAGAACACAACTAAAAGCAAAGTGCCCTTACTGTTGAAACCACTATTAGAAAAGACATAATCCTGAGAAGAAGGTACATGAATTGAAGTGTAAGTTGGTGGCGTGCTCTTGGGAACACCAGAACTTTGTAATGCCCATTCGATAACTAGAATGACATATTAACTTTCATCCAACAATTTCTAAAGCTGTTCTCATCCCTTTCATTTCTCCAGCCAAGCTCCTACTTTTCTTTTCTCACCAATCTGCTGCCCCACTATTTATCCTCCTCCTACTTTCCTAAGCCTTCCCATGTGCAGGTAACTGGGCTCCAGCACGTCAGCCATCAAAGGGGATTTGTGTCTTCTAACAATATGCAAATGTTTGTCAAATAATGTCAGCTACAGGCTTGATTTAAGGTTTAATCTGAGTTGTGGCTATGGTTTGGTTTAACATTTGGTGACGTCTGAAATTGGCCCCTGAACAATGAGCATGGGTGTTTGTGCAGTTACATTATCCTACAAACCATTAACCACGCTTTCTCTTACTAAATGCTGCATGACACAAGTATTAGTAGTGTTGTGCAGGATAGAAGAGATTGCTGACAATGAATTGAATGAATGGTTACATAAACTTCACTTGAGATGAAATTATTATATCTTCTGTTACTTAAGTTTGTATTTATTTATTCTGAACACTGATGTTATTCCACCCAACAGGGATCTCGAGGAGACCCTGGTTTACCTGGAGCTCCAGGACAGCCCGGACTGGCTGGTCTGCCTGGACCCATTGGACCAATTGGACCACCCGGGCCTCCTGGGCCTCCTGGACCAAGTTATCGTGTTGGATTTGTGAGTTCTCTGTTAGTTTTTGTGAAGATACCTTTGACAAAAGTCTCACAGTGAAAGATGAAAAAGCCAAATATTTTTTGTGTAATTTAGTTGTTGGTACAGTTCATCAAGGGACATCTCATAATTAAATAAATGGAAATTGAAAAGATCATATCTAGTGACAGCTGTCGTGCAGACACATTGATTTGATTAATGTGTATATATAGTTTATCAGTAGGTAGATCATGTGAGGTGTTGTTTGGCTGTTTGTGTTAAAACTCTTTGTTGGTGTTTGAAGGATGACATGGAGGGCTCCGGTGGAGGTTTCAGCAATGGACTTCCTGGTGTCAGAGGACCAGAAGGAAGACAGGTCAGTACTGCGTATTGAAGAAATACTTCAAATCCGGAGGCAGACGATATTCAGGATCTCAAATCTTCACATCACAAAGTTTAAAACAAGCAGTAGTTCCTCCTTGTACCAAAATTCTTAAAATGTTGTTTTTTAGTCCCCATATTGCAACCCGGAGTACGTGTTTGATCTCAGATCTGACTGGCAACTTCAGATTGTGGTCATATTGTCACCTTGTAGGACAGGATCAGGTGCAAGACAGTGATCGTCTCATATTCCAGAGTGCCATGTAGAGGTGAAGTTAGGACAAAACGAAATCTGAAAATAAATTTTGAAGTAGTAAAATTTATATTTCACCTGAAAACGTAATTTGAAATTGTTACATGTTAGTGTACCTGTCTCCAGAGGGAAGCATCTTAGTGTAGCTCAGATATCAGTAGCTATCAGATGATACTGTCATCACTATAGCAGAGGCCAGTATCAGGACTAACTGATTGCGTAGGTGGTACGGTAGTGCAGTGGTTAGCAATGTCACCTCACAGCAAGAGGGCTCCTGTTTCAAACCCCTTCTGTGCAGAGTTAATATGTTCTCCTCGTGTCTGCGTGGGTTCTCACCAGGCACTTCAGCTTCCTCCCACAGTCCAAAGACATGCAGGTTAATTGGTGACTCTAAATTGCCTTTAGGTGTGAATTCAAACATCAATAGTTGTCTGTCTCTATTTGTCAGCCCTGTGTTGGTCTGGCGACCTGTCCAGGGTGTACCCTGCCTCTCACCCAATGTCAGCTGGGATAGGCTCCAGGATGAGTGGTAACTGAAATGAATGAATAAATGATTGCAAAGTATTGATGGTAGCAATAACAAAAAGTTGCATATCTTGTAAAACCAAGCAGGTAAATGGGTGAACCCAGCTCGTTTTTCATATCCATTGCTGTTTACATAACTATCGAATATTCCAATAATATTCCCATTTACATACAGCTATGTACACTGCAAGTTAATGTGCCTAGCATGCCATTTATCACGTCAAAGTATAGAAAAGTGGAACGGCTGTAGCTGCTTTGCCATCTTGCTTCTTGTGTATTTTTTGTATTTTGTATCAAAATACAAAGTTTTCCAAGGGCAATGGACTTGTTTGACCATGTGAACACAGTCTCACTCTTTCATTCCTTTAACCACATTTTTTAAAAGGTCAGTGCTGTGATATTGTCGCATATCCAAAGACCTGTTGATAACTACGACTGTCATATGTTCATGTTTATGTTGATGTTTAAAAATAGGTGTGTTTTTCCTTCCAACCAGAAATATTGGCTTTTCTTTTGGGCATGGATTGCTACCCCAACTTTGCATACTGCTCTCTATCACTTAGTGTACATCGTATTCATGACAATGTATAAATCTGACTGTAAACAGGCAAGATGCCATGTGCCGAAGAAGTGTGGTAAAAACCCCAGCTGAGACGCATGTCCTAAGAATGCTCATAAAGCCTGCATATCCAACATATCCAATGCTACATTTGGAAAAAAGCCTAACTCAGAATATCCAAACAGGATATGCTGTTTACATGACCAATACTAAATTCAGAATTTTGTTGAATTTTGTTGCAGAATAAAAGTGGAATATGAGCGTGCATGTATATGTAGTCAAGGAAGATATACATGGACTTGCAAATAACTAAGGCTAATGTGTTTGCTTTCAGGGTCCTCCTGGCTTGCCCGGACTTCCAGTAAGTATCTTGCCCCCTTCTCCAATTCACGTTGTTTTCCTACTATTAAATCAAACTATTGGATCAAAAGGGGTCTTTATCTGAGTATGTGAAATGAGTTGAAACACACAAAGAAGCCTGAGGTACTGCCACTGAGGACTGAACAAAGGTCTCTAAGGTGATAGCAGGGGGCACATCCTCAAGCTTCTTAATTAGATTGTTTAACATTCAGGTTTGGTTATTGGTGGTAGACTTCTCCTTGCTACTCTCCTCTACTGTCATTTCACTTGTTTGTTTTCTAAACCATTGAGGTCGAGAAAAATAAGCTGCAGCTTTATTGATTGCTGAGGGGAAATCGGGTCCTTGTCCTGTTTAATGAAGCAGAAACGAGGGAAAAACAATGCAAGCAAACTTTTCATATTACAAGAAGCGATGCAGTTGTAACGATTTTTTGTGTGTTTGGCTGAATTTTGTTTTTCACTGGTGTACCTCTGCAGGGTAAAGCTGGGCTGCCTGGTATACCAGGTCAGAAGGGCACTGACGGTCTTGCAGGAAAAGATGGACGACCAGGGTTGGATGGCTTCCCTGGACCTCAGGTAAAATAGATAGAGATTACAAAGAAGAATATTTCATGCACCAGCTGAATGGCAGAGGTCACACACTGGAGCCGTTGAAAAGTCATGGTGTTAACACAGTGTTAGATGTCTGAAACCAGTGTGATGTAACAGAGCATGTGGTTTATCATGTAACACTACAGACAGGGCAAGCTGTCAAAATAAGGATCCTTGACTTTCAAAGAGAGGTTCATGGTTTGTGTTTTGTTTTTCCCGGTGTTATGTAGCAGACATAATATTTTGCATTCTCAAATGTTTATGTCTGTGTACCCCCATGGCCACAATGGGTAATTCCATAAAGTCCTTTGTATAGGGTACCTTCTGGGTTTCTAAGTTCAGCAGAGTATGCAGCCTGAAGGGGAGAAAATGGCCTGTTTAAAGACAAAGAATTATCTTTTGAACATCCTGCTGCTGTTTCTAGCAGTGCAGAAGAAGTTAAAACACAGTTTGGCCACAGTGCATTCTGAAGAGTTTTACAGCAAAGGTGCACAATACATCACACAGCTTATCAGTGTCAGGCAACAGCTGCTTTAAAATACACTACATCATATTGGGATCTATAATAAGTAATACCCAATGAGCATTAAAGTTCATTCTTGACCTTGGAAATAGTAACTTCAATTTTAACTTAAAGTACACTTACTAGCTTTCTCCAGAGCTTTCATCTGCATGTCATGCTCTTTATTGTGGAGTTGTTGTATTCATATATTGGTTGTAATGACAGCTGGGCAAACTCCATCCACTGACAAATACAGTGAGATGCAGTTGTGTGGCTTCTAAGTGGCTCTTGAGTTGAGATTATTTCGTGAATATATTCAATATGTTTTGGGGACACTTTTGATTTGATAACAGTAATATCTAATCTGCATTTCTTAAACTTTTAGGACGACTAAAGGGAGCATATTTTCCCCATGTGATATTAAAAACAGCTTGATCTCAGTTTAGGCAAGATCTTAATCTGCTTAGGAAAACATAAATGATATTTACCATATAAATGATTTTTAATTTTTTTTACATTTGTTTTTTTTATCTTACATTTTTCAATAAAAGGGCTGTTCCTCTAGTATGTTTTTGTTTTATATAATCTCTATTTTGTCTGCTAGTTTTTTAGGACATACAGTGCTTTTACCTTTGTCTCATTTTGCTTTAATTTTACAGGGACCAAAGGGTGAGAGTGGCTCCCAAGGAGAGAGGGTGAATATCATTTTATCCCTTGATGTCTGTTTATTTATATGTTATGTTCACCACAGAGCAATTGTCTGCAAAATGCTGACACATGCCCTCTCAATTCTGTATGTCTCTTTGTAGTTACATTCCTTTAAGTTATGTAGATCTCTCAGACCTTCTGAAAAAGAAAATGATGAAATTAATAATAATTGTTACCTTTTTTGAAGATTTTTTTAATTCTTTATGTTAAATACAAACAAAAACTACAGCTGTGCCACACTGAGCATTTGCTTAACATCTGGTCTTAGATGTCTTACAAGCTGGGATAGTTATTCATCTTGTTGCTGCATGTTTCAGGGTGACCCAGGTCGGGATGGGACCGGACCACCAGGCCCACCCGGCCCTCCTGGACCACCAGGACAAATCATCTACCGGACATCTGGCGATGTACGTCACAAAAAGCACACACTAGACATAAATCCAAAACTAAGAGTAGTTTTAATTAGTGATGGTGTTCAACTTAACTTTGTTCTCTTTTTGTGTCACTGCAGTTTGATGGTGTTGTTGGCGGTGCTGGGCCTCAGGTTTGTATTCATGTTTTAATAGTAATACTGATACCAAAAAACAGCAAAACAACTCTCATCGTGCCATTTTTTAAAAAAAAAGTTGATATCAGTCCCACAGATTACCTTCAAACAGAGATCCCAATGCATTTTGTATAACTACACTGAGCAAGTTGCTGTACATGTCACTGAGTTTTTTACAACACAAATTAAGTTGATTGTGCACTTGTAATCATAACTTTAGAGTGAGCTGTCAACTGAGACATGACAGACATCTTAAACCAATATTTATACCACCTGGTGAAATCTACAATTAATTCACCCTTTTATGTGTTCAAAAGAAACATCGGTGCTGACAGTGTGTGATTGCTTTACACGTCAGCCTTTATTAGAGCACAGACTTGCCGTCATCACTGTCTGACCTTTATAAAACACAACAACAAAACATCTGTTTCTATTTTAATATATTATTAAAGGCAGCTGTACACCATTTATCTGCACTGAGTGACAGCTGCACTTATTTCACAGCCAACCTTTTAAAATGAGTCACAACAGTCAGGGCCAGAAAAAGGTGTGTTTGGATTTGATTTGTGTTTCTTGTAAAGTTAGTAAAACAAATGAAACAGAACATCTATCTAATGAAGTTATGAATATGTTTTCCTGTACAGGGAGGACCTGGTTTACCTGGTCAAGCTGGATTCCCTGTAAGTGTCATCATTACATTATTAATGTGCCTTTATGATAACCATAAATGTGGAGTGTATTGGAGTGTAAATGATCTTTGGCTTAGTCTCTTGTGTGTTTCGAGCCTTTTATTTTAAATTATTATGATTATAAAAATCTCAAAACCAACAGTGTTTTAATCCACCCCTCAGTAGTTTTCAACTTCCTGACCCTGTTTTTGGCACTCAGCCTCAAGGCCATTCACTGCTGCTAAAGATACAAATCTTACTCTTCTTATATTCTTATAAAGGTAAATTAAAGGCCCCTAATACCTGTTTTCTCAACCAGCATTGATTAATGACCACATGACAGGTCGGTGGAATGTGCTTTTGGTAGAGCACGGTGACTTAAGTCAATGAAACAGACAGCTATAAATGTCACATTTCATTAGACATATAACTAACACAACAGACACAATTTACAACAAGACAAATGCATGTGTTTACAAGACTGACACAAGAGTTTTAAGTGCGGTACATCTGTCAGGGTTTGTAAGAAATGTTCAAAGTCATTATTGCAGTGGGGAAAAAGCTGTGTGTGATACCAGATGATTTGGTGGGCAGCAACATAGAGTACCTCCTAGAGGGTGTCAGCTGGAAGAGATGGTGGGCAGGGTGAAAGGGGTCTGAGACTATTAGTTTTGCTTCTTTGATAATGTTTTGTTTTTTATTAGGGTAGGGGCCACCATTGTTATAGATTAGGTGGGTTGGTAATGTGGTCCATATTGATGTTCCATTTGAGTCTTCTGCTGATGTGTAGTCATTAAACTTAAGAGTCAAGGGTGTTTTAGGTGTGTTGAGCTGGAGGTTGTTTTCGAGACACCAAGCAGCTGCTTGGGTGACTTGTTCAGTTGTACCAGTTTTGGTTGTTGGTTTTAAGTCCTATCATAGTTGTGTCATCTGCATACTTAAAAATGGTGCCTGAACTGTAGTGGGATGTAAAGCAGGGGAAGAGCCAGGATAAGAGGACGCCACACTGGGGGCGCCTGTGCTAAGGGTCAGAGGGCAAGATAAAAGGCTATTTAGCCCTTTCCACAGGAAGCTCCTTATCCAGTGACATATGCAGAGGTCAATACTCATGTCCAGCAGTTTATTGAAGAGACTGACCGCGTTTGGTGTATTGTAGCCCGAGCTGAAGTCAATGAATAGGATGGGGGCGTAGGTGTTGGGTGACTCTCAGTGTTGTAGTGTGCGATGGAGAGCTTTGTTAACAACATCCTCAACAGACCTATTGGCTCAGTGAGCAAACTGATACATATCCATCAGAGCGGTGGTGTTCAGATTTCACATAAGAAAGGATGATGATGCACTCAAACAACTTAATGACTACAGATGCAGGGCAAAAGTTGTTGAGGCAGGAGATCTTTGTTGATTTTGGCACACGGCTAATGTTTGAGTCCTTAAAGCGCTGTGGTACTGATCACCGGCAGAGGGAGGGGTTGAAGATATTGGAGCCAGATGAGCTGCACTTTGGTTGAGTACAGCTGGACTGCTGCTCTCCTCTTCATTTTAATGTATGTGGCCTCACCTCTTCCTCCTAAGTGTAAAATGGAGGGGGTGAAGGGTGGATCGGAGAGGAGTAGTATTATACTGGAGACAGTTCAAACCTCCATTAGAACTTATTGAGTTTGTCCAGGAGGTTATTATCAATGTTAGGTGGGGGTGGGGGACTGTTTTGTAATTGGTCATTACCTTTTTGTTTTTTTAAAATGGTTCTTGTGTTATGAGATGCAATCTGTTGTTCTACTTTATTCATTTAACATGCTCGTGGATGGATAGGAAAACTCACCATTGACTTAACTAGTTAATATCCAGCTTTGTGATACTGGTTATCCAGACAGCTGATGTTATGGTAGTCAAACCAGATTATGAAAACATATCCTGGGTAAATTGAACTGGCTCGCAGTACAGGCCTCTGGAAGCAAACTGCTCTAGGCAAAAAGAAGAGACTTTTTTAACACTTACTTCAAGCTCCATTTCTTTCGAATACCCATAATGCCTCCAGATAATTTAACAATAAAGTTTGGTATTCACAAAACTAAGCAAGCATCAAATGCTTATCTGCATTACAGTTAGCAGATAGCACTGCATCTACTCAAAGATGCCCACAACATCTCATCCACTGATTTCTACACTCAGTATCTACACAGTGGTCCACTCAGCAATTCCATAAACTGCTCAGTGTGTTAGGCGGAAACTAATGGAATGGCTTCAATTGATCCAGGAGAACAAAGCCTTTCCTGCTGCCAAATGACTGTTACTCTGACCTTTTGTAAGTTGAGCAATCTTATTGTGTTCATCCTGCAGGGTCCTATGGGACCAAAGGGTGACAGAGGAGACCCCGGCCTTCCAGGCTACGGTGTAAAGGTAAAGTCTTGTTTATTTAGCAATTTAGCCGTGCATTATCATGAAGACACTGCCGCAGTTGAGTCTGTGTTGACTCGTAATGTTACTGCATCATGTGCTCAGGGTGAGAAAGGTGAACCAGGCTTAGTAATCGGACCTGATGGAAATCTTCTGCATCTGGAAGGACTAACGGGTCTGAAGGTGAGTCTCACGCATTCGACCACATGTCTTTACTGTATGTCTGTTTTGTTTCTCTCATACAAACACATACACACACCTCTCCTCTATAGTATATGATATGTTGCTACTTTTCATGTCAGAATGTGTCGCCTGCATTACAGTGGTACATTTGATGTTGAAACTAATCTGGTTGTCTTGCCGCCCCTTGTAGGGAGACAGAGGACCTGCTGGACCTGTCGGACCTCCTGTAAGTGCTTCAGCAGTTCTATCTAAGATACCTACAATGATGTACTAAAACAGTTTTAAACAAAAAAAATGTCCTATTTCATGATGTGTTGTTGTAGGGTCAGTATGGGCCTCCTGGAATAAAGGGTGAAATCGGAATGCCTGGAAGACCTGTAAGTACCCTGTCCTCTGTGTCCTATGTTGGTTTAATTTCATATACATATGCAATGCTTTTCTGTGTGACCACTTATTCAGTTTGCTCACCTATTCTGTAGTTACGTTTTTACCCCATTGCTCTGTTTTTTGGAGTCCAGGAAAATATTATTCAATGTTTTTCTCCCCTCAGGGTCGCCCTGGTGTAAATGGGTACAAGGGTGAGAAAGGAGACCCAGGAGTTGGTTCAGGATATGGCTACCCAGTAAGTGTTCATCTTATTACCAGTGCCTTAGACAGGCAGATTTTACAGTGGCAGAAGATATTAAAGTCAGTTTGACATCATCTTATTTACTTTCCAACTTCAGACTCATGCCAGAGTGTAATGAAGGCACATTCTCAAGTGTCACCATGATACTAATATATGTGACCTGTCTGTGACCTGCCTTCTGTCAAAAATAGTTGTGCTGCACAGGTGACACATGTCATGAACTACACATATTCAGTAAAAAGGAAGAGAGTCTAGCATTGAATGTCAAACACTGACTGACTGGCTTGCTTTTTAGTTAGTTATTTTATGTTAATAAACAATAAACCCTTTAAGTGGCCAGTTAGCTCACTGGTTTGTTATGTTGTATACACATTATTTCCCTTTGCATAAGTTGCTGTGTACTACCAGTAACATAAGTCTTGGGTTAAAAAAAAACAACCCCTGTTTAATTTAACAAATATTAGCTTTTCTGCTCTGTATTTATGTCTTGTCAGAGCTGCTGTTGTGCCAGTGTGATATATGTTGATGGACAATGTTAATTAACATAAATGTCGACACACCATTTCCTCAGTGAATGCATTCCTCCAGAGCGAGTGTTTGCTGGGAGAATGCCCTAACATCAAATACTCATACAGGGCTGGGTATCATTTAAAAAAAATAAAATACCAGTACCGACACCAGTACCCTTAAAGTGATACTGATAGGTAGTGGCATGTAGCATAGTCATACTCTGCCTCATACGCTGCCAACTCTGTCAATACATCACACTCAACTTAACCATAAAACAGACTGTATGAGTTGTAGTTGCTACTGTGGGAGTGTGTGAGCTCCACGTCAGACACATTTGTGAGAGTTGCACACACACACAGTGACAGGGCTAACTGTTAGCATCACATGGCTAACATTACTTATTGTTTATTAAAGGTTTTGACATCACAGTCGAACCGTTTTAGTGTCAGTGTGAGTTTGTTGGGAGTGTTATATGCCTTGATGTTAGCCTCTGCTGCTGTGTTAGCTCGTGCTTACCAAGCAAACATTGAACTTACTGCATGCCGGGCGAGGAGCGGCTCCAGAGACAGCGGCAACAGACATTTTTGTGTATCCAGTGGTCCGATATAAGAACCCCGGCACAAAAAGGCTTTAATGTAGGTGTTGTTTGACTGGAGACATTTCGACACTAGTGGTACCGGGTTATTTCAGTTGATACTTTGAAGGTATCAGGTACCGATACCCAGCCCTACACACATACCAATGTTTTCATCAGTGCTAACAATCAGTGTGTGGCAATAGTAGTAAAATATCAAAATATTGTCTAAATTATTGATGGTATGTCAGTAATCTCACCACTACCTCATGGGCATAATTCTATATCTACACATCAAACACTAAGAAATAATTAATAACTTTGTTTTCATCAGGGAGTCCCTGGACCACCAGGACCACCCGGACCACCTGGACCTCCTGGGCCAGTTATTCCTTTAGATCGCTTCAATGTGAGTACACAGTAATCTTTGGAAATTTATATGTACCAGTTAGTGTAACACAAAGTTGATGTCTCTCGTGTATCCTGTGGTTGCTGATTGCTAAAGCATATATACTTGTGTCATTAAGGCATAAGTGACCAGTCATTATTTGGTGCTTTTGTTCTGTTGTCGAGTGAAACTACTGAGTCAGTTGCTAATCGCATAATTCAGCATAAACCTTAGATAAATCTTTTTCTCTGCTGTTGTTGGTACTGGGAATTTCTTCACTGAGCACCTTTTCTTTCTGTTTATAGCGCTATGATGAATCCTCAAGGAATTACCCAGGTATGACCTCCAACACACATCATTTGTTGTTTTAACACCAATACATAATACTGTAAGGCAGAGAGGGATCAGAATGGAGAAGTTCAGTAAAAGTGCCAGTCAAGGAAGAGAGATTTAGGAAGGGTTTAAAGTGTCTGCAGAGATAAACAGTTCTATCTTAATTTCAGTTTGATCCAGCTGCCTCAGCCTGAAGGGGATATACACTCTATTGTCAAGAGATTAAGCTGTCAAGTCTAGATTTGAAGAATGAATTGATAAAACACAGAAGACATTTCTATCACTGACACAGGGCGAAAACAGTTTTGCAATGTTAGATATACCTGTGTGATATTGTGTCTGACTAAGTGATGTTAAAAATGATCATATGTTGTAGAACTTAAAGGGGAAAAAGGAGAGCGTGGTGACCGAGGACTTCCAGGAATTCCAGGTAAATTCTAGTTTGCTTAAAATATAAGTACATGCTGTATTATTATTACATACACATCCACTGCACTGCAGGACTGTTTGGATGTGAATTATGTCTTACTTAATTACTAAAACATCTTTGTTTTTTCCAGGAACAGCCTCTAATTTTGATATTTACGCATTCAAGGTAAACTAGCTTATCACTTCACCACCATTTACTTTTACTAGTGTGCTGGAAGTACCGTGCTTCATAATGTTAAACTGTTTCCAACAGAATGAACTGAAGGGAGAGCGTGGAGAAGTGGGTGTGAAGGGAGAAAAGGGAGAGCCTGGTGGTGGATATTATGACCCACGCTTTGGAGGAGTACAAGGCCAACCAGGGCCTCCTGGCAGACCAGGCCTACCAGTAAGTTGGTTTTATCTATACAGTAAGCACAAGACTGTTTATTACACATAAACCAAAGTTGTTTGTAATGACCTAAATGATAGATTATTAAAAAAAGTGTTCCAGTAATTTAGGTTTTTCTCCTTCACGTTAGGGTCCAAAGGGAGAACCTGTAATGGGCCCTCCTGGACCCCAGGGACCACCAGGGCAACCAGGGATTGGTTACGATGGGCGTCCAGGTCCTCCAGGACCACCTGGACCTCCAGGACCCCCAGGATCTTCCTCACATCCAGGAGCATATAGGCCAAATCACCGTAAGCAGCTTTTTCTGTTTCAATATTCTGGATATTTGTAAAGCCAGTGTGGAGGTGACATCTAGCTATTGTCTGCACTCTGCTTGTTGCCTACAAACTGCACTGGAGGTCTTCATAAGCAAACTATTTAGCAAGCTTTTGTTTTCATTTGAAGCCGTCACTGTTCCTGGACCTCCCGGTCCTCCTGGCCCACCTGGAAGTCCTGGTCACTCCTCTGGGGTGAGTACCTTCACTGCACTTTTAAAGAACACTTTAAAGAACACTGCAAAATGACCATTTGTATATTAATTACTCACCCCAGGTTGTGTTGAATGCGTAAAGAAAACCTTGCTTTTCTGGCATGCCTCACGCTTAACAGAGAATCCAAAAAAGGCAAACATTATTCATGAATTGAAATTATAGGGGACCGCATTCAACAACAGCAATCCTATACCAAAACATCCTGAGCACATACATGCTTTTGAGTTTCGCTTGAGCAGAGTCTAAACATATGTGTGCTTGGACACGCTACTCGGCTGTGCATGAGACTGTTTACACTGATGTGTTTTACATCAAAACAATTTAGTGAAAACGCATGTGTTTAGAAAGTACTGAACATACAACTGAATAAATGAGACTTGGATAATACTGCAGGATTGTGTGAGTTTGTAAACGGATGTTTTAATATAGTTGTTTTAAACTGATGTTTTAATATAGTTGTTTTAAACTGATGTTTTAATATAGTTTTGCTATGTAGTTTTACTTCAATTCATGAAGAACGTTCGCCTTATTTGGATTCTCCAATAACAATAACAATAACAATAACACCATGTATATAATTTTTTCACAGGTTACAGTTCTGAGGTCGTATGACACAATGTTAGCTACTGCCAGACGCCAGGCTGAGGGCAGCCTCATCTACATCATTGACAAAGCAGACCTCTATTTGAGAGTACGCGATGGACTGCGGCAAGTCATGGTACGGTCATCTACCTTTCACCCAATAAAATGAAATGCTTTCAAATGATAACTAACTTTCAAAATTGGCATTTCAACCTTACATCTTCAATACAATTAGACTTTAAAGCTGCTATGATTGATTTTTGGCCAGTAGGGGGCAAAAAAGTCTGAAGAAATTCAACTTTTTTAATTGGTATGGCTAACACGCTATCATCCAGCACATAAGGAAGCAAATAATGGGTTTTTACAGACATAATGGTATTTGTGGGAGATATGCTAAAACACAAAACTATGTTTTGATTTATTTGTTTTTTTTTAATTTATAGTTGTGCAAAATAACTTGCATTTTAATGATGTTTACTGCTCAAAATGTACTGTTAAGCCCCCAAAGCACTAAAAGTGTCTGATGCACTCTACACTGAACACCAAAAGCATTATGAGCATTATGTTAGCTGTATTAGCTTGGCTTAAAACTTGATGAACATTATAGATGTAATTCTGCAATGCTCAACGAAAACAGCTACTACTTCCGACAGCTATGCTAACTGTTGTGTTGTCACATGTCAAATACTAAAGATAAAAAAAATAAAATAAAAGCTTAGACCCTCGGTAGTTAGGTTAGCATAACAGACCCACACCTTATCCTCATGAACGTTAACTGATACCTACTGGTCATAAAAATGAACTTGCTGCATAAACCTAACAACAGCAATTAATTAACATAGTACAGAGTTATGATTGGCTGTGTTTTATGTTTTTTTTTTACCCATCTAAAAAAAAAAAAAAAGAAAACATGCAATGAGATGGCAGCTCCCCAGTGGCTTTACCGATGTTCAACTAAAAAAAGCAGCAGTATGCACCCAATTTCATATAACTTTACTCATCTAGAAATGTATAGAAAAAACAGGCATCTGTAGTATACTAAAATGTTCCCTTAAAACTTTTTCTAAAAAACTGTGTATTTGGGCCTTTACTGTTTACCATTGTGTTGTTCGACTATAAAATGCTTTCACTCATATAAAAAGATTTGCTAATGTTACATGTTTGTGTAAGAAGTAATTTGATTTAATGTAAATATAGAGTACATATCAAGTGATGAATTCATTCATTCATTCAAGTGTCAGTGTTTGCTAAACAGCTCTTTTTCCCCTCTCAGCTTGGAGAGTACAGTCCCTTCTTCAGAGATCTGGTGAGTTCCACTTAATTAAAAATAGAATAGACATACTTTGATTTTTTATTTACTGACTGTTTTATGATTTTTAAATCTCTTATTTTCATTTAAAGGAGAACGAGGTGGCAGAGGTCCAGCCTCCACCAGTGATCCTGTACCCCCAGTCCCAGGACCAGTCCCAGAACAACGGCGCTGGCCATTACTCACAGGGTGGTTCTGCCATACGGCCCATCGAGCCTCCGCCGCACCCACCTGTAGACCCGAGATACCCCCCACAGTATGATCCCAGATTCCCAGAACCGAGACACACGGGTCAGACAGATGGAAGATTAGCCACCCATCATACTGACAACAGATACCCCGTAACTCCGCAGCGACGACCCAGCCCACCTGTGCCGCAGCCTGCTGGCCATGTGCCATCAGCATCAGGAGTGAGTAGAGTTCAACCAGGAGAACTCATTAATATACATGTCAATTAGTTAATTGTGGAGGGTGTCATGTTGAGCAGGATAAATTGGTGTAAACTGTGACCCTAAATACTTCCAGTAATTAAGTGACGATAAGGGTGTATTTGCTGGTGAGATAACACACTTTGTGGTGAAGAGGAGGAGGTCACATTGCAGCACACTTACAGACCTTAATGGTGGTGAAAATGTGGTTTGTTTAAACTGTATACTTGACAGGAAGATTCTAATTAGTTAAAAAAAAGAAAGGAAACTTGATTGGATAGCAAAAGAAGGAATAAAATTTAAGACAATATCTATTCTCATATCACGATGTTGATATAATAATCATATACTGCCCAACCCTAATTTAGAATATTAAACTTCCGGCTCATGTTTTACTGGAACTGAATATTTGATCATTGCTTGAAAAAAACTGTAATGTTAATACTTACAGCAATATTAATATTTAGGAGTATCCAAAACCCAATGATGTCATATCTTCCAGTAGTCTTCTTTTTCATACATACTTTGATCAGGTTAAGTGAGCGAGACACTTGAAAAACAACATGTCAGTGTTTACTGTTGGACAGTTCTTCCAAATAACCTTAAATATATCTGGCATTTTTGTGCCTCAGTTAGCGGCTAAATGATAAATGGACTGCACTTGTCCTAGTCTTTCAACCACGCAAAGGTTTTTTACACTACTTGTCACATTCACCCATTCACACACACATTCATACACTGGTGACCGATGCTACTGTACAAGGTGTCACCTACTACTCAGCAAATCAGTCACATGCTCTCACACCATCAGGAGCAATTTGGGGTTCACTATGTTGCCCAAGGACATGCAGACTGGATGAGCCAGGGATCAAATTGCTCATCTTCCAGTTAGTGGATGACCCGCTCTACCACCTGAGTTACAGCTGCCCATTTTATGTTTGTGAAGTATTTGTAACTTAACAGCAGACATATATTAGTAGTAAGATAATATTGGGTGATACAGTGGCCGAGTCTGTTTAGCCTTCTAGCTCTGTTGCATATAGTACTTCCTGTGGACAGTAAGGGTCACTCACTGTTGGACAACGAAGCTTGTCTGAACTGAAAATAATATAAAATTTGCAAAACGCAGGGTCACGATTTTAAAATAAGGATGCAAAATTTTGTCTAATGGCAACAATCATTTAAAACTTATTTTCAATAATGTGCTAAACTTGGTTTATTAAAATAATTCACCCCATACTGATATGTAATAAGAGCAGGTCATACAGAGGAAGCTATTTTAACACAAACCTCTGTCTTCCTCATCAGCTACATCTCATCGCCTTGAACGCCCCTCAAACTGGTAACATGCGAGGAATCCGCGGGGCAGACTTCCTGTGCTTCCAGCAGGCCCGCGCTGTGGGCCTGAAGGGCACCTTCAGAGCTTTCCTGTCCTCCAAGCTTCAAGACCTCTACACCATCGTCCGCAGGTCGGACAGGGACAGCTTCCCCATCGTGAACCTCAAGGTGAGATACTGCTGCTGAGGAAGAGGCATTATTACTAAAGGGCCAAAACGGACAGTGGGCGTGGTTCTGTTTATACTACACTGGGTGTCTGCATAGGCTGTCCCTCACAGATGTGGACAGATTTCAAGTTTTACATCACCTAAAACAGGGCTGTTGACATTTCTCCGCACTATTATTCTCATTATGCATGTATACCGAAAACATCAAGCCACCATATTTTCGAAACTTATTTCGCTACATTGCAATTTACAATTACATTTACATTTACATTTTTCCAACCTCTAGTTGCAGTTCAGTTTCACTGCATTTTGGTCACATGATTGTTGGTCTCAGCTGAGTCATTCATGGCTTCCCTGTTGCGCTGAAGAATGCAGAATTTTTTTTTTTTACAAATCAGGTTAATGCAAACAATTTATTTATTTTTTTTAATTTAAATTTTAAATAAGACGTCATATGAAGTGAAAATCACGGTTTTAAACTTAGATCTATGGTCCCTGACAGAAGCACCACAAAAGATGCGTTCAAGAACTATCAGAAATGTAAAAATCTGACAATAATTTCAGTTTTCACAGTTTCTGGCTATGATAAATGGTGTCAATTTGGCAATTTTTAAAAAGGAAAATATGCCTTTCAAACCTGCTGAAGGGTTGTGGGGTTCAGAGGCAATTAGGCCAAGCGCACAGAAGCGCTCTCCTGGTTTTATTGTGCCAAAATGTTACTGGATTGTGGTTGGATTCTGTCTGAATGGTTGTGGTCTACGGCTTTGTTTTCACTGCGGTCTCAATTTACTTAATTCAATCTATCTCACGAATTGATTAGGAACATATTATGGAGGAGAAATCAAATTTAAGGCATTTTATTATCTTCATTGCAGGACCAAGTGTTGTTCAGCAGCTGGGAATCTATCTTTGGAGACAATGCAAGCAAAATGAAGGAGAATGTACCGATCTACTCCTTTGATGGTAGAGACATCCTCAGGGACAGTGCATGGTGAGTCTTTGTTTGTATAATAATGTTAAATTTTATACAACATCCTCTGCACTAGCCTTTGTTTACTTCACAGTTTTATTTTGTATACTCTTAAATCTGTAGGCACATGCTGTATACTGTACATTTATTCTGACTTATGTGCTTGTTTTTGCTGTCCTCCAGGCCAGAAAAAATGGTCTGGCATGGATCAAGCAACAAAGGCCACCGGCAAACAGACCATTACTGCGAAACATGGCGGGCGGGCGATCACGCTGTGACTGGTCTGGCATCATCGCTACAGAGCGGCCACCTCCTGCAGCAATCCTCTAGTAGCTGCTCCGGCTCCTACATCGTCCTCTGCATCGAGAACGCCTTCACATCACACTCCAAAAAATAAATCCCGTCCACCCTCCTTTTTTTTTTTTTGTTTTGTATTTGTTCTGGGCCCTAGTTAAACACAGTTTGAATTCCCCGAGAACACGCCTGGTGAACATGTGGCGTCCAATGAACTGGCCCTGTGGCTCTTTGCCTGGCAGAGACGCTTTGCATCGTCTGCTCCTCCCCTCCATAAACGCCAAAGAGATGGGTCGAACAGAGGGGGTGTTGTTCCTTTTTCTCGGGGGCATTGGCACATATTCTCTCCAAGGGGCAGAACGAGACCAGAGAAGCTGAATGAAGCTCTCACATTGTATCCATTTTTTAAAATTCTGTATATTACATGTTTGTTGTTTGTGATTTTTTTTTTTTGTTTATTGTTTTTGATGTTATCAATGTTTTACCTTTTGAACTGTTTATAAAAATGCATTATCCATCCTGTTATTTTTTTTATTCTAGGTATTGATCATTTCCACCTTTTTTTTTTTCAATTTCATTTTAGAATTGTGGTTAATGATGGGGAACAGCAAACGTTTAAAGATTATTTTAAAGAAGATAATAGATATTTATTTTTAAATGAAGTTATGTAAGAGAAAAAAAATGATTTGGAAAAATAAAAAATGCTAAATACCCTCATTTATATTCTACACAGCACAGAACATTTAATTCTTTTCAGAAGAGCTTGTGATCAGATACTGTGCCTTATTACACAACCAGGACTGCTTTAGAAAATAAGTTCATATAGTGAACCACTCCTTTTGTATGCATTACTCTACAAATATGTAAATGTTACAGCGACTTTTGCTCAAGTGCATTCAGATGCTTTTACTTCACACTAAATTTAAATGACCTTGTTGGACAGACACTACTGTAATGAATAATCCCACATCCAGAGGGCAAGAGTCCTCGTAGCTGAAATTGAGCCTTTTGAATCTAAAATGATTTATTTTCCCTTTTACCACTTTATAAAAACCTATCAGTGAGTAAGCTGGAAATGATTAGTCTGCTGCTAATCTTTGTTGGAGTGATTGCTGTCATGGGTGTTAGGGACAGGAAACCCAGTATGTTAAGGAGAGAGCAGTTTTGCAGTAGCCTTGTTTGAATTTCAGAGACTAACCTGGCCTTAGTGCTACTGATGTCTTGACTGAACCTGTGGATATCCATTTTTATAACAAAATTGTGCTGTACTGTTTCTCCCAGGCACTGAATAAAAGTCTTTTTCAACTACAACAATAATGTGATGTATGGTACATATGCCTGTGCAGTGTGTTGAATTCTTTTATATGCTGAAACAAGTGGTCCAATCTCATGAGGATCTCTGATGGCACTGTGACCTTGATACTTTTCACTCAGCAGCCCTGACCAGCAGTTTTATGTCCTACTCAATGACATGTTGCTGGTGGCATTGACTCCACCACAAATCAGTGTCTCCTGTGGCAGTAAGAGGTGCTCAACTCACTTTGGTCATACATCATCAAGCCTCGCATAGCCAGATCTATCTCCACACTTTTAGTGCTGTCCCAGCACTGGAGAAAGGTGGCCAAGCCCATTGGAATTCCACACTGAGAGGAAAACAGGCTCTGTGTTGTTGGTATTTCTTTGACCAATCAGGATCGGCTTGGGCAGCACTAAGCCAGAGATGCAGCCACGGTGCCCTCGCAAAATACTTGAAATACTGAAACATTTGCACATGAGGAGGCGAGCCCTGGCATTACAATGGCTAAATCCCAGCAGAAGAGAGTGCCACATAGAACATTAAGTTAACTATCCTCATGCAGTTTGTATAATATCCTGTGAACTAGCACCCCACAAATGACGTTATGTCATTAGCGTTAGGTTATTGAGATTAGGTTTAGGTAATTAAAGTTACTGTGGTTATGTTTAGCAAAAGAAACGTGGGATGTATGTTAAAACTGTTTCAAAGTTCACAGTTCTGAACATCTATCTCCCGGGGAAAGTCCTGTGTTTCTTGACCCATCCACCATTGGAGGTTGTTTTTGCTGTTTTATGTAGCGACAGTGATTTTAAAAATGGTATGGATAGCAGGAGGGGAGGAACTGTGTCTGAAGTAGACAGCCAATGGCAGGCTTAGTGCTGGGCAATATGAATAAATTCAAATAACATGATATTTTTGAAAAAATACCTCAATACTGATATTGCAACAATACTGTGGGGTTGACTACTAGTGCTTTCAGAAATAAGTACCTCATGAGATTTTTGATAAATAAGCATCAGTAGTGTGGTTATAAAGACTAACTAGGTAAAGGCAAATAATATAACAGCTAGGACAGTCTGGTAAATTCAGAAAATTACACCACTTTACTGTAATTCAGCCTTTAAAACCAGGGAAAGACAACACTTGTGATATTACCATATCCAAAATATAGGACGATATCTAGTCTCATATCATAATACTGATATATCACTGATATGTTGCCCAGCTCTACTTATACACACAACCTATATCCTCTGAGTCAGCCTGCACATTATCTGTTGACCTTCACAGTTAATCTAGACCTCTAAATTAATTCAGTTTAACCATGAAATCATAACAATTTAATCATAGTATCTTTTTGTTATAAATGTTGGACTGTTCATCAGTCAGACGCAATTAATGTGCAATTTATTACCTTAAATTAGAAGTAAAAATTGTTGTTAACTTTATATGACACAAGTACAACTGCCCTACATTGCCTGAAAATGTCAAGATTGACATAAAAAAAAAAAGTGAAATTACCAGCCAATCATGAATATATTTGCTGTAGGTCTAATAGTAAAGTGGATTTTAAAAGAGAACCGAATTAGGTCACCAGTCATTGGTGATAGCTCATGAAATCCCCTTAAATCTCTTCTTTAAAGTTAGGAGGCGTTTCAAGATAATATTTGATTAAGAAGATTAATTTGAATTATTCAGAGTTGGCCTAATTTAGTAGTTACTTTAAAATTATATGCCCACCAGAAGAGACTGTCTTACATTCAGGTGGTTATAGTGGGGTGTACCTTATGTATCCCTCTATATATAACTGCACATAATGATAGCAAGCTGTTCACATGTGAAACAACACAATGGTGATTGAATAAGATAAATCACAGCGTTCAGCAGAATAACACGGGTCATCAGCAAAGCCAACTCAACACAATGTAGTATTTAATACTGATGTATTTCTAGTGAAGGTCAGCCATTGTGAGGCAGACTCTACATTAGGTATATACATTACAGAGACAATGTAATGAAAGTACATGAACACATTTTGTAGCAATCAAATGAGTCCTTTGCCCTCTCTGTAGGCTTGCCCACTCATCTCTGCAGAGAAGCACTCTGAAATATACATTACAGAGAGTCCCCTGTCACAGATACTGAAACACTGAGGCAAAACTGGCACCTCAGTGACCTGTTGGGTGACTTCTTGCCCCTGACAGATCGAGGTTCAGTCCTTGCAGTTTTATTTAAACTACACTGAACAAAAATATAAACGCAACACTTTTGTTTTTGCTCCCATTTTTCATGAGCTGAACTCAAAGATCTAACACATTTTTTTTATATACACAAAAGACCATTTCTCTCAAATATTGTTCACAAATCTGTCTAAATCTGTGTTAGTGAGCACTTCTCCTTTGCCGAGATAATCCATCCCACCTCACAGGTGTGGCATATCAAGATGCTGAGTAGACAGCATGATTATTGCACAATGTGCAGTTTTGCTTTATTGGGGGGGGTCTAGGGGGGGTCAGAAAACCAGTCAGTATCTGGTGTGACCACCATTTGCCTCACGCAGTGCAACACATCTCCTTCACATAGAGTTGATCAGGTTGTTGATTGTGGCCTGTGGAATGTTGGTCCACTCCTCTTCAGTGGCTGTGCCAAGTTGCTGGATATTGGCAGGAACTGGAACACGCTGTCGTATACACCGATCCAGAGCATCCCAAACATGCTCAATGGCTGACATGTCCGGTGAGTATGCTGGCCATGCAAGAACTGGGATGTTTTCAGCTTCCAGGAATTGTGTACAGACAGATCCTTGCAACATGGGGTGGTGGTCGTGGATGAATGGCACAACAATGGGCCTCAGGATCTCGTCACGGTATCTCTGTGCATTCAAAATGCCATCAATAAAATGCACCTGTGTTTGTTGTCCATAACATACGCCTGCCCATACCATAACCCCACTCAATCCACAATGTTGACATCAGCAAACCGCTCACCCACACGACGCCACACACGCTGTCTGCCATCTGCCCTGAACAGTGAAAAACGGGATTCATCCGTGAAGAGAACACCTCTCCAACGTGCCAGACGCCATCGAATGTGAGCATTTGCCCACTCAAGTCGGTTACGACGATAAACTGCAGTCAGGTCGAGACCCCGATGAGGACAATGAGCATGCAGATGAGCTTCCCCGAGACGGTTTCTGACAGTTTGTGCAGAAATTCTTTGGTTATGCAAACCGATTGTTGTAGCAGCTGTCCGGGTGGCTGGTCTCAGACGATCTTGGAGGTGAACATGCTGGATGTGGAGGTCCTGGGCTGGTGTGGTTACACGTGGCGTGGTCTGCGGTTGTGAGGCCGGTTGGATGTACTGCCAAATAATCTGAAACGCCTTTGGCTTATGGTATGAGAAATGAACATTCAATTCACGGGCAACAGCTCTGGTGGACATTCCTGCAGTCAGCATGCCAATTGCATGCTCCCTCAAAACTTGCGACATCTGTGGCATTGTGCTGTGTGATAAAACTGAACATTTCAGAGTGGCCTTTTATTGTGGCCAGCCTAACGCACACCTGTGCAATAATCATGCCGTCTAATCAGCATCTTGATATGCCACACCTGTGAGGTGGGATGGATTATCTCGGCAAAGGAGAAGTGCTCACTAACACAGATTTAGACAGATTTGTGAACAATATTTGAGAGCAATGGTCTTTTGTGTATATAAAAAAAAGTTTTAGATCTTTGAGTTCAGCTCATGAAAAATGGGAGCAAAAACAAAAGTGTTGCATTAATATTTTTGTTCAGTGTAGAAACAGAAGGCCTCGGGCCCAGCTCCTGAGACTTTCATGCACAGTTCTTCTTTAAAAGGGCTGAGCCAGCAGCTAGCAGCTAAAAGTGCTAACTCCATAAACAACCCCAACAACAGAAACACTGCTGACACAGCTTACGGTGTTAACCAGAACGAACCAGAAGGGGGGCACTATCAGCGGTAACCGCTGTATGAGACAGACATTTTCAGACACTTATCTTGCGGTTTACATGAAATTCTGTGTTCTCCAGCGCCACATTGTGGGCACAGGAAGTAGTATGAAATGTGAAATAGCTCATTCCAGCTCCCACACTCGAAGTATATATCCTCCCATTTTTGCGTGCGGGGTCTGACTTTCGCAGAAAAGAATAGCTGCATCAGCCAGTGTCCTGCCAGCACCCCCGAGTTGCGCAGAGGTGCGAGGGCCCGTTCATTGCTGCTTGCAGCTTTAATTCTGTTTGTGTTATTGTGTAACTTTGGTGTCAAAAGGTTAGCTCTGATTCACCAAAGTCACACAATAGCACAAACTAACTGATTGAAGCAGCAGTAGACCAGCAGCTCTCATGTACAGCTAGCTAAAAGGACTGTTTTTGTTATTGGAGTCTGGTGGCTTTGACAAGAGCATAGATGGGGAGCTGAATATAATCTCATTTATCAAACTGTGTGCGCTGTACTTCCCAAACACGCTGCATTTTCGCTAAAACCTTACTATTTAAAATTGAACTGAAAAGTAAAACTTATCTGGTTTCTCTTAAAAACCACACTCCAATACTGAGGGTTTTTTTAAAGTGAAAATGCATGTGTTTGAGAAAAAATGAGCATATGACTGGATACGTGAGACTTGGATTATATTACGTGAGTTTGTAAATGGATTTTGATATAGTTTTGCTGTTGTTAACCTTGGTCCCCAATCAGTCCATAAATCAATATGTGTCTCTGTTTTCCCTAGGGCATGTGAGAAAAAAAAAGTTCACAATTTCAATGTAACAAGGCATGACAAATTGATTTACATAATGGTGTTTTGTGGATAAACTATTCCTTTAATAATTCCTATGACTTATCAGGCAGAGAGGGCACTAATTAAGAGTTAGTACCCTTAAGATAGACCTCTGATTCCTGCTGTTGAGCCATTTTTCTCACTGTGATCTGAGTCTGTTCTCAGAGATGATAAAAAAAACACGATTCCATGCAGTTAGTGAAAATTATTCACAACAACCTGATGTTCAACTGTGTTTATTTATTTATTGATTTTTCTTTTGTAGAGCTCAATAGTACCATGTCAAAATGTCTGCAAACGATAGCCAGACCAGGAGGATGAAAAGGAAGCCCAGTCCCTACAAGATGACCCTCAGGAAAAAGATAAGGGTCTTTGAAACTGACAACCCAAGCATCTCTGAGGAGGAGGTCAGGGTTAGGAGAGTGAAGAGGAGGTCAGAGAAGATGGGGAGGGACTATTAGAGAAGAGGCCAAAGAAAATGTGACCAGGAGGTGGCGTCTTTCTCAACAGACACCAGCAGAGGTAGGCTGATCATGAGAAACTACTGTTGGGAGTGTATAACACCATCAGTTTACTGAACACGAGGTTCAGACAGTAGTGAAAGCAGTACTCAGATCTTTAACTTCACTAAAAGCAGCACTACCACTGTGTTGCAAGTAAAAGTCCTGCATTTAAAATGTCATTTACAGCTGGTGAAGGTAGGGCTTATTTTTATGTCTCTAGGCCAGTGACAGCCATTGGTGGAGGCATTATGTTTTTGGGCTGTCTGTCTGTCCCTGTCTTGTGAACGCATATCACAAGAACGCCTTGAGGGAATTTCTTCAAATTTGGCACAACTGTCCACTTGGACTCAACCATGAACTGATTATTTTTGGTGGTCAAATGTCAAAGGTCAAGGTCTCTGTGACCCCATCCTAGTCGCACTCTTGTGAACGCTGTTTCTCAAGAACACCTTGAGGAAATATCTTCAAATTTGGCATTAACATCCACTGTGACTCAAAGATAAACTGATTAGAATTTGGTGGTCAAGGTCAAGGTCACTGTGACCTTGTGTACGTCTCATTTCGTGAATGGGATATCTCAAGAACTCACTGAGGGACTTTTTCCAACATTGGCACAAATGTTCAGTCGGACCTGGGGTCTGTGTCCACATACACTTTTTTCTTTAGCAGAACAGCAGTTGCAGGGCACTGGGAAGCACTTCATCCCACTTCACTAAAAAATATCTGTGATGTGCATGAATACGTGAAGAAGCATATTTGATTGAGTAAAGACACTTTTTGTCTTTATTTATATACTAAAATGACAGTTTTTCATTCGTTGCCTCAGGGTAACACTGTGCAGTTAAACCACTTTTCTTTGAACAATAACATGCTCATGGATGGAGATGTGCAGGGATGATAGTTATCACATTAATGTTTTTTTTTGCTGTACTATCTACTCACAGAAAATGGATGCACGAATATTTTATGGATGTAAGGAACATGATCGAGCAGTTAGGCTCATTCCTTCTGACAGTGAGGACAGTGAGCTTGAGGAGAGTGACAGTGAGCAAGAGTGGACACCAGAATCAGGTCTGAGGGAGAGTTAGGAGATCAGGGTTCAGTCAGCAGAGTAACATACCGTATGTAATGAATGTGTGTGTGTGTGTGTGTGTGTGTGTGTGCATCACAGTGGGTGAAGAGAGGTATATGACCTATTCTAATTTTATGCTTCCTGGTTTCTTTTGAAAACAGATGGCCTGTCTGATGACAATGACTCTGTGGATGAAGAGGAAAATGAAGATGATGATGTATCAGAGGAAGATGTTCCACGCTTACCCCGGTGGAGAACGCCCCACAGTGCCAACATCACTGATTACCCAGAATGGCAAGCCAGCCTTCCAAAATCAGACAATATCATGTCCCCCTACGAATACTTCAAGATGTTTTTTTCTGAAGACATTCTGGAAGTAGTTGTAGAGCAGTCAAATTTATATGCAATTCAGTGTGACACCAACAAGCCCCTTAACCTCACTACTAAAGAACTGGAGCAGTTCTTGGGTACAGCAGTGTACATGTCATTGTTTGGTTTACCAGGCACCCGCATGTTTTGGAACAAAGCCACCCGAGTGTCCCAGGTAGCAGACACCATGGCACTAAACAGAGGCGAGTTCATCAAAAAATCCCTGCACTTCAACAACAATGAAGAGAGACAAGGAGAAAATGTTGATCCACTCTACAAATCTGACCACTGGTCTCTCATCTTACCCTGAAGCTGCAGACGATCCCCATGGGTGAGAGGCTGGCTGTAGACGCGCAGATGGTTCCTCTCAAGGGAAGAAATAGACTCAAGCAATACCTGCCAGCAAAACCACAGAAATGGGGCTACAAGATACTCGTTTTGGCTGGCTCTGATGGTGTCCCACACAATTTTGAGATCTACACAGGGAGAGTTGTGCAACCCCCTGAGCTGCCAGATATAGGAGCAAGTGGCAACGTTGTCCTTCGCCTGGCCCAGCCAATACCCACGCAGCAGAACTACAAGGTGTTCTCTGACAACTGGTTCACGAGTGTCCCTCTCATACTCACACTTGCTCAGCAGGGAATTCACTGTACTGGTACTGTTCGTAGCAACAGACTACCAGGTGTCAACATGATGTGTGAGGCTGAGTTGAAGAGAACTGGATGTGGATCTTTTGAGCAGAAGACGGCCATGGTTGGAGAAACCACCTTGCATGCTGTGAAGTGGTATGATAACTGTTCAGTCAGTCTTCTCAGTAATTACATTGGAGCACACCCAGTCACCAAAGTTGATAGGTGGGATGGCAAGCAAAGGAAAATCGTCAAAGTCCCCTGTCCTGCTGTGGTGAGAGAATACAATAAGAATATGGGTGGGGTGGATCTGCTGGACTCTCATTGCACTGTACCGCAACAAAATCAGGTCGAAGAAGTGGTACCACCAGCTGATGTTCCACTTTATCGACATGACCATCATGACTGCCTGGCTGCTCTACAAGAGAGACTGCAGCAGCACTGGGATGAGAAGAGTGGAACAAATGAAGCTTTATACGTTCAAGTCGTATATCGCAGAAAGCTTGTGCAGAAGTGGCAAGAATCTGGAGCGTAGGAGAGGTCGTCCCAGTTCCACAATTGCTGGGGAGTATGAAGAAAAGAGGAGAGGAGGACCCACTTCACCCATTCCAGTCCCTGATGTGTGTCTGGACGCCACAGCCCACTGGATGGTCATGGATGAAAAGAAAGGGAGATGCAAGGTACCAGGATGCAAAGGTACACCTAAAACCAAGTGCCAAAAATGTGACGTCCACCTCTGCTTCACATCCACCAGCAATTGGAAGGCAGCAAAAGAACATGTTTTCTTGCGGTGGCCTTTCTAAAGTGAGCACTGGTAAAAGTAAATATACTTTGTTATGATCAAGGTGTTGATAAGCAGACAGTGTTAGCTAGCTAGCACGTTGATAAGTTGTACTTCCACATTAAATAATATGGGGACGTCCTCAAGACTGTTAGTCAAGGACAATATGCCAAATCCATGCTTGACAAGCATGAGTTTTACATTTCTTCTGATGATTTATCTTTAAACATGTAAATAATTAAGTAATTTAAATAAACTGAACACACACTCTTCTACTGAGCATTGAGCAGCAGAGACTAGCCTAAATATCTAAAATTGATTTTACAGTACAGCAATTGTGTCTTTTACAGACAGTACGAGGAACTTTTAAAACACCTCTTACTCAAGCAGTGACGTCTTTGTCTTGCCCCTTTGCAGCCAATTTGCTCCCCTCAGATAAACGAAGCATGTAAATTCTTTGAATTACCTAAAAATGAACTGTAATAGTAGATTTAAAAAAAAAAGGCTAAGTGTCTGAAACCAACTAAATTATTATTACTTTGAGGGTGAGACAACTTTTATTTCCCAGCTGTGTGTCTTCACATTAGCAGCAGAGAGAGGATGACAGAGGAAAGGATCAGTGATGGCACATGGCTGTTAGCCAGTTTAATATAAACCACAGAGTATGGTTAAGTTAATAACACATTCACTCTGCTCGGCGCTCTGCTACTCTGAGAGTGCGGTGCTTTGGATAACCGAACTGCACATTTCGACAAATCTGAAGTTAAAATCTGCTAAATGCCAATTTATTTAACTAAATGTGTTATATTTCTAATCTTGTCATATTTAACTTCCATGTTTCAAAGACATCTGTGTATTGTGAAAATAACAGAACATAATTCAAAATAAAACTGTAATTTCTAAAGTGACAAGCAACATTTATGTGCAGTATCTTATGTGCACAAGCACTACGAGCAGTATTGATGAATGCTGAGATACATGTAAATTTCCTTCTGCAAACAATTTATATACAAATTAGATCTGCTCACGTTCCATGAATGAGACCCAGTGTTTTCCCACTGCAGAGCCGGAGAGCCAGTACTGTTTTAAACGTGTGTATGTGCGAGTTTCAGAGCCACAAATGCTTGTCTTTTTACTACCTAGTGCACTAGCTAGCTAACGCTGCCTGCTCATCAGCTCCTTAATCATGGATCAATATAGAATATAGCAACTTTCACCTACAGTTCATTTTAGACGGAGCACTCTAAGGAAACATGCTCTTTGTTTAGATTATCGTTTTGAAGTCGAAATAGACAACTTTTCTAGCTACCTTAGCTGCGTTAGTGTATATGTGTGATCAATTGTCGTCTTCACTGTAGAGGACTCCAGTATTAGATGTGTGGTCAGAGGCTTGATAAGTTGTAAATATACAGCGAAATGCGGCAGCTAGCCTTAGCTCGGTAGATAGCCAGTGAATAGAGTGAATAGAGCCAATATCAGCTACGACATGGCGTATCGCAGTATTTGTGTTTCTGTTATAATCTGATGTCTATAACGTTATACATTCTGGTCTTACTAGGGACGAACGAGGACACGAGGTCCCTGATCTTGTGGAGGGTTGCCAACACCCCCGTTCACGGGGAGCCAAACGCAGCTGTAAATGGATATGAGTAATTGAATGCGTAAGCTATAATATTTAGCTATTGTTATACACTGTATGAAACCTTTCCTACATTGTGAAATTGTGTTTGAGAGTGTTCATTGCAGAAAAAGGCCTGGAGGGGAAGGTGACCCCAACCTTCATTAAAAAAAAAAAAAAAAAAAAGTGGGAACACCTTAAACAAAAATATAAGGTTGGTTGGCTGTCTTTTCTTCCTTTCATTTGTAATTTAATTCAATTTTATTTTATTTATATAGTGCCAAATCACAACAAAAGTCATCTCAGGGCACTTTTCACAAAGAGCAGGTACTCTTTACTTTACAGAGACCCAACAATACCCCCATGAGCAAGCACTCTTTGCAAGTAGTTAATACAGTAACCCCAGCAAATGTAACGCCAGTGTTTCCCCTATATGCATTCAACAGCAGTGGTGGACCACCAATACTGTTGAAATTTTACAGTTTATTATTCATGATGTTTGGTGCACTCTCAGTATACAGTGCTCATAACAGAAATTGTGTTTTTCTGTTTTTTGCTATCCTTCCTCCACAGGACCGGAAGTGTCCCAAAACTGGGGTCAGCACAGAGGGGGGTTCGACCACTGCCGCATCCTAGAAGTGGTACACTTTAATGGATGAGGCAGTGGTCTCACCCCCCTCTGTGCCGGTGTCGGTAACACCGTCTGTCCTCATTGCCTCATCCTCCCAGGATGCAGTGGTGGTCGAACCCCCCTCTGTGCTGACCCCAGAACGGGACACCTCCACAACATCCACCCCAAAAAGGCGGCAGGTGGATATTGTGGAGGCATTGAGGGAGCTTCAGGAGAAGGAGGACAGTTATGAGATGGAGGTGAGAGAGATGGAAGTGAAGAGAGAGGAGGCCAGAGCCAGAGAGGCAGTGGACAGGGAGGAAAAGAGAAGGCGAGAGGATCTAGAAAGGGAGGAAAGGAGAAGGCGTGAGGATCTAGAACGGGAGAAGAGGAGACACAGAGAAAATGTGGAGAGGGAGGAGCGGTTTTTTAGGGAGATACGGGAGAGGAAAGAGAGAAGAGACAGAGAGAAGGTGGACCTCCACCTGGTCTTCAGGATGCCAAAGGCTCTTTCCACAACACATCTCGCTCTTGACAGGTAGCCATTAAAGCGCATCTGGAGTTGGTTGTGGAGAGGCTGTCTATAAGGTGTCATGAGGGCGATCGGCTGTCTGACGCAGGGGTAGCCACCATCCCCAAGGATGCAGAAGCCTGGTGGAGGGTATTTCTGCTGGTGGTAAATGGGGCTGGGCTTCAGCACCATTGCGTCATGCGCCAACTCAGGGAAACCCACAAAAACATCCAAAAACTTGGCTGTGTGGTCACAGACAGCCTGAAACTGAACAGAACAGAACAGTTTTCTGTTCAGGTAACAGGCCTGCATCCTCCGTTGGTGGCTTCACTCTCACATGGCAACCATCAACACTGCCAACAACCTTGTTGAAGGCTGCTGACTCAGCCAACCTAGCAAAACCTGCACCCAGGTGAGGCAAATCCTCCGCCAATGGAAGAGGGACCACCTGTGGGTGGAGCGAGAGGACCTTCCTGCTCGTTTTGTGGACTGCACAGTGCACAAAATGGTACAGTGTCAGCACTGGCACTGCACCATTCAGCTGGCAGCACTGCCTGGGGTTTGGAGGTTGGAGAAAGAAAGTAAAAGGAAAACATATCTGTTTTGAATAAAATTCTATTAAATTTATTTTAATGATAGTATGTGTTTTGTTGTATGTTTTGTTATACTTGAGTGTAATTAGCTCCACCTCCAGCAGCTACAACAGTAACGGCAACGACAGTATCGGGCAAATGGTGGCGGTAATGCTCCACTGGCCAGTAACAATAGGCATTAAAAGAAGAAGAGGTTGAAATTTGTGGTAGTCATTTCTGGTAATTGCACAACGGCCGTGTTTGGTTTGAGACCACACTACCCTGTCGAAAATTTGTGCACTACAACAATAAGTACATAGTGCACATATTATACTATATGGAAGTGTACTAACAGAAGTATGTGATTTGAGACACACTGCTGGTCATGTAGCTGGCTGCTAGCCTCTGTCATTTTAGGGATAATGCTAGCAACAGAAACATTAGCAGACGCAGTGCTCGTACTGCTGCTGTCTGCATATTAATAATAATGATAATAATTATAACAATAATAACAATAAACTTTATTTCTATGGTGCTTCTCTAAACCAGGGTGCTTTACAGTACCATACAATATGAAAAACAAATAAGTAAAAGAACATCACCCACAGAAAATGCAATTTAAGAATTATATATATATAAAGTATAACAAATACACTAACTTATACAACAGATACTCAAGATAAATACATCCATACATACACGTCTGTCTGCATACATACACATAAAGGCTTCACATATGTATATACATGCACACATACCCATAAACACACATACAAGCATACACACATATGTATATATGCGTACATAAGCGCACATACACACCTTCAAAATCATGCAATGTTATATAAATGCCAGTCTGTACAGGTGGGTTTTTAACAACTTTTTGAACTGAGGAATGAGTCAGCTGATTTGATGTTATGGGGGAGTTTGTTCCATAACTGTACTAAAATAGTAAAAGCATGATCGCCCTTTGTTTTAAGTCTAGACCGTGGGACTTTTAACATTAGATTTTCTGATTGGAGGGATCGTGGAGAAGAATAGGGGTTTCAGAGCTCTGAAATGAAAGGCGGAGTCAGACCGTGTAGGGATTTGAAAGTAATTAATAGAACCTTAAACTGAATTCTGTACTGAACAGGGAGCCAGTGTAATTCAGCCAGGACTGGGGTGATATGTTCCCTACGTCAAGTGTTCGTGAGTAGCCGTGCTGCCGCATTCTGTACAAATTGTAAACAGTTAACGGATGCATAGTTAAGACAAGTAAAGAGGGAGTTACAGTAGTCTAGGCGTGAAAAAATTAGTTGAACAACTTGTACATTCCCTATGTTTTTTAAAAGTATTGGTTTGATCTTGGCAATATTTCTGATTTGTAACAAACAGGATTGAGCAACACCCTTAATGTGCTGAATGAAGTTTAGGTATGGACCAAAAACAACTCCTAAGTTTCTAGCTGAGTACTTTGTGTAAGTTGTTAGTGATCCAAGGTAGGGGGTGACACTGTACCAATAACCAGGACTTCTGTCTTATCTGTGTTAAGCTGTTGGAAGTTGGAAGTCATCCAGTCCCTATTAGCAGCAAGGCAGCAGGTGCAGAGAGTCCAGGTTGCTATGATTTTCAAGGCTAAATGAGACGTACAACTGAGAATCATCAGCGTAACAGTGGTAGGACACGGAGGTAAAATTGCAGATAACATGGCCAAGGGGTAAAAGATAAAAGCTGAATAAAATAGGACCAAGGACTGAGCCCTGTGGGACACCACATGACATCAGAGCAGTTGAACTAAAGTTGTCAACAATGTCTTTGAACTCTCTATTTGACAAATAGGATGCAAACCAGTTGAGAGCAGTTCCACTTTGACCAGCCCAGTTCCTGAGTCTGCTGAGTGAAATTGTGTGATCAACTGTATCAAATACTGCAGTTAAGTCCAGAAAAATTAGTGGTATGGTTTCCTGAGTTTGCACTCATCAAAATGTCATTTGTTACTCTAAGTAGGGCAGTTTCTGAACTCAGACTCTGTCTAAAGCCAGATTGGAATTCATCAAATATGTTGTTTTCTTCTATTCTTTGTAGAAGTTGCTGAGCAACCACCTTTTCAACATTTTTTGAGATCAGCGGTAATTTGGATATAGGACAGTAATTACCAAGCAGTGTGGTATCTAAACCAGGCTTCTTAAGGAGAGGCTGGATACAGGCTTGTTTGAAGTAATCCGGGACCTGGCCAGACAAAAGAGATTCATTAACAATTTTTAGAAGCCATGGGGTGATGACTTCAAAAACCTCTTTGAAAAACTCAGAAGGCAGAGTATCCAATGTACAGGTACTGAGATTAGTACTGGGCACAATGTTAACCAAATCCCTATGGTTAATGGGGGTAAACTCATCCAACACTATAATGGAGAGCGAAGGCTGTGGTAACAAAGTAAACCAGTGGGAGTAATTGATGATTTGATGTTTTCTATCTTTTCAACAAAGTTCTTTAAAAACTTCCCACAGTCATTTACAGATATTCTTCACTGCTAAGACATTTTCTTTTTTCAAATGCCTAAAAAATGCTCAGTTGTTTTCATTTGCTCATTTCTAATGACTTTTGCTTGCTTACACACAAGATTTGTAACAGAATATTGCTAGTATCACAATTGAGTGCCAGAAATATTTATCTTGCACTGACCTTTGGCCTGTGACATGTGCACCAATCAATGGCATCCAAATGTATATGAGTCATAGTGAGTGGACACTGCCAAAAAATGCATCCCAAAGACACAATCTGCTGCCTTTGTCATGATGAAGATAGGATGATAAATCACTGAAAAAAATATATATGCACAGTGTGTACAGAATTAGGGCTGCCAGCACCACTGCAGAGGGTCATCATGAACACTGAACCAGACCAGTGCTCAACAAGAATCCATGAACTCAGAAATGAACTGCTTGAATATTGCCTGGGAACAAGCCCCTACTAGGAGGAAGCAGTTATCTGAGAGTGAAACAAACATTGTTCATGTTCACATTTTGCCTCATTGTAGAAACCCTGCTCATATGCCCCTTTCTCCAGCACTCCCAGTTGTTAAGAGATAGTTAATTTTTTTGCAGTGGGGTTGTACGGGGTACACTATAGATAGTGTATGACATATAGTAGATGTCAGTCAGGATGGCCCCAGTTTGGAGAAGCAGGATGGAGTCCAACATGGAGCTGAGCAATCTACGCTGTGGAGGGGTCAACAACGGCAAAGTGATGTCGTTATATTCCTCACTTCAATACCAGACTTGATTTACTTTTTTTACCATTGAGAAAATCGGTGATTTAACATCGCTGAACACGAGTTGTTGGTCTACCACTGCCTCGTTCAGTTATATACAGTTATAATACAGTTATATATATATTAGGGCCTAAGCACCACGCGGTGCGAGGACCCTTTTGAAATCCAAGGGAACTTTATACTTCCTTCAAGTAAATTGCATTTTTGAGGGGCTTAACATAGTCAAAAACTTTGCACACACATCATGCCTGGTGAAAAATTTGATATTTTAGGGGTCTCATGCTCGGGTTGCAAAAAAAATGGCTCAGTAGCGCCCCCTACAAGATTTCTAAGAAGCAGCCCCCTGAAGCTGGTCTGACCTTCACATATGAAACTTAGTAGGCACATGGAATGTCCCAAGACAAGATTTTATGTGCAATTTTTGTGCTTTTCTGGCCATTTCCAGGGGTTGTACGTCAACAAATTCCTCCTACAGGTTTGATGCGACTGACTTCACATTTTGTTCGTACCATCTAAAGACATTGGGCATCAAAATTTACTTAAAGCTCGAGCTTTTGTTGAACCATGTGGCCTTGGCAAACTGTCAAATTTCCCTGTGTTGCCACCAAACAGAAAGTTGATGTAACTTTCGTGTAGCTTGTTCAATCTGCACCAAGCTTTACATATTTCAAAGGGTCCAGGCCCAAAGCCAACTACATGCACATTAGGATTCATGGTGTTTGCGCCACCTTCTGGCAACAGGAAGTACGTCTTTTCAGACACTTATCTTTTGGTTAACATGAAATTTACATGGTGTGGTCAACAGTTGATTTACAGCAACATGACATTTAATTAGTGTGTTCTCCAGCGCCACCTAGTGGACACAGGAAGTGGTATAAAATGTGAAATAGGTCATTCCAACGCCCACGCTCGATGAAGGACCTCACTACGGCATGTAGGATCTGACTTTGGCAGAAAAGGACAGCCACGTCAGCCGGTGTCCTGCCAGCACCCCCAAGTTGCGTGGAGGTGCGAGGGCCTGTTCATCGCTGCTTGCAGCTTTAGTTCATTTTTATGTTTAATAAAAGTGACTGTTATGAACCACAGTTTTACAGAGAGTTTTGTGTGGGACCATTTCATGGCTTCCTGGAGTCTTTTCACCATGTGGTTGCCAGACGACCAGCTGGCAAACAAACAAGATATAATGTGCTAATTAGTGAGCTTTAGAGGCCTCTGCCGCCATGCTCATCAGCATTATTGGTGGTGTGGCCCTCTGAGGATTGCAGCTCTTTTGGATGGAAGGGGATGTTTTAGGCATGGTGTGTGTACCAATTGGACACCTTATCATGTATGTGTCCAAGAGATGGCCAATGATGTGTATGGTTTACATACATAATAATCTTTGGATGTTTAATTACTAGCTTGTTTTACAAGTTATTGTGTGACACATTAAACCACATTAAAACTACACTAAATCCATCTATGCTTGTAATACTACTATAATTCCTGTAAAAGAAAAAAAAAGCAGCCAGCAAGGAAAGCAAAGAACAATTATTTCTGTATTAATTACTTTTTCCTTATAGCACATGCACCATGGGACTGTGAAGAAAGTGTTCATGTTGTGAATGTGTACTTAGGAATGAGTTATGGCAGCTGCACAGCATGGTTTTTCTTATTTTAACACATCCAAAAGACAAAAATAGACTGCGGTAGATACGGTAGGTAATATCAAATGCAAAAACTGCAGCTGCAGGTTTGGGGTTGCAAACTTAAGAAAGCTGTTCTGAAAATAAAAGGAAAGTATGAAAACGCAGCTGTGTATTAAGCTTAAGCAAGCCTAAATGTAACAGGAAGCACACATATAAAAATAAACATATAAAATTGCCCAGAACATTTTCCAGAACATACTGCTGAATAAGCAGTTCCGTTTTTCAGAGAAAGTCCCATAATAATCAAACACACACTTGCCACAAGTGAATTAGTCAGTTTAACACTCTGCTGGAAAAAATGATAAGAACAGTGAATTTTCATCACACAAGCCATCACAACTGGTTCTAAAACTTCTGGTACTTCAGACACAGCACTGAATTGAACTAAATGCTAATGCAAGCATGGCTGTGATGACATTTTGATAGCTGGTGTAATGTTTGCCGTGATCACCATGTGAAGTTAGCATGCTAACATTTGCAATAAATACAAAGTATGGCAAAGGCTGATGGGAATGTCATTTCTTTTTTAGGTATCTGAACCACAGAATTTGACAAAAAGAGTGTGTGGTACATGAATGCTTGTCCCAAATCTAATTGTAATCTATGGAATAGTTGTTGAGACATTTCACTTAACAACCATAGTTGAAATTAACACCTTCCATCAACCTGGTTAAAAATTAAAGCCAACACAAGCTTCAAAAACTGCAGTTCCTCGAATGGCCACTTGAGGCTAGCTCCAGAAGTGAGTCATACCCTGTAGACCCCAGTGTTAAAAAGCTCAACAGTACAGCACAAAAAAACATGTTCAAAGCTTGGTATTCAAAAGGTGTTTGTCTCTACAGCTAATTTCAACTTTCATGACAACTGTACAGGTGCTGAATTTTTATGTAACTCATTTGTTCATATTCTATTAAGGCTTAAAGTGACAGGCTGTCACCTCAGGTAATTCAAGTCACTCAACTTGCCCTCTTCCCTACATCCAGTCTGTCACCCATAAATGGTCACTTCTAGCCCCCAAAATCCAAGATGGCAACGGCCAAAGTCCAAACTCGAGGCTTTAAAATGGAAGTTACAGTAAATCAATAGGTGATGTTGAGGTAGCTAGGTCAATTATTTTTACAGTCTATACTTAGTGCTAAATGAAAAGTCAAGGGTCCAAAGTAGAGATGAGTATTAACTTCCATATTTGAATACTTGCATTATAAGGTACTCGAGCACAAGGAAAAACTCTTGCACCGATGAGAACAAGCTGCCAAAATAAATATCTCGGTCTTCAGCTACCTACATACTTTGTGAGAACCTGTGCTAATCTAATTCAAGAAAGCAAACCAGTAATTAGCACTATTAGTTTTAGTTTATGCCGCTCATGTTGTGGCCTAGGCTGCTGTTGCGTCAAGCTAGCTTGGTGTTTGCATGCTAGCTTGTAGCGTGCTGCGGTGTGGAGTTAACATAAAAAATCTGCCAGATTATTTTTACCACATGTGTGTATAATGTTGGCTTGCTCATGTGTTTGTCTTTATGGAGTATTGCTGTAGCCTGTAAAACTGAAATTTAAGGCTGTTTTACCTCAAAAATACTTTACATAAAGCTAGGGAGTGTTAATAACATTACAGCAACTCTGTCATTTAACCTGTTATTGACCATGAGGTAACATTAGCTATGTGATGCTAACAATTAGCATTGTCTCTGTGTTTGCAAGTGGGAGAACTCTCACAAACTGTCTCGGTGTGGAGCTTGCACTCCTGCCAGTGTTGCCAACTTGGCAACTTTCTCGCTCAGTATAGCCATTTTTCTCCCTAACAGGGACTTTACCTCTGAACAGCAACTAGCAGCAAATTTAGCTACTTTTTCAGACCACCAGAAAAAAAGAGAAATATATCCCTCTATGATGGATTTTCATGCATGCTGCTGAGAGTAGTCGTAGTCCATGGCTCTTCCACCACCAGCTGAGCATCTCTCCTCATCTTTCCTCTCTCCTCTGTGCAGTAGGTGTGGGACAGGCAGGTGTGGGAGTTCATTGTTGTGAGTTTCTATAGGTTATGTTGACACTCTTGCTCTCTGGATTGGAAGTGCAAGAAAGGGGTTCACTTCAGTGTAAGCGCAATAGCTCTCATGTCTTCTGATGTTTTGCTGAGGATTTTTCTGTTACATCTAATTAGAGACGATTTAATGCTTTTATTGATGTGTAATGATGTCACCATTATGCTAATAACAGCATGACATCATCTGACAACTTTTAGCGTCCTTTGAAAGGGTGCTTGCCACTTTCATTGGAAAGTGACTCCTGGGACAGTAGTCTCATGATAAACAGAGGGAGAGCAACAGCAGGCTAAGGAAGTGCTGACCCAGGCAATCCACTGCCCACAGCTCTACAATGAAATAAGATTTTACCGGTTTTAAATTGTGAAAAAATAGAAAAGTCTATGTTCACATGTGGGAGGTTGGTTGGCAGTGAATGATTACTTTATACGTTGAATGAATACTGATGTCCAATCAAGTTCTTGAGTACTCGTGCCCATCCCTACGTACAAGTCGTTGGGATTCATATTTTTATGACCATAAATATTTCTATGAAATTTGATCGTAGGGTTTCAGAGCATTTCTAGTAAAGGGCAATGTTCTAATCAATGTCTAACAGTGTGACTTTAAATACTCTCCACAGCCAACCTCAAACAACGGTTACTTAGCACAAACACATTCAAATCTCCTCACACACAGATGTTTGATTCATACACCCAATCAATGCTTGTATGTGGCCCCATGTGAGTAGTAAATGGGCTGAAAAATAAACCCGATATGGGTTTTTTAAAGGGTTCCATAATGGCCCCGCGACAATTGGCCACATGGGTGGTTTTACTCAAGTGGGCCCGAGGTAAGATGCCCATTTTGGGCCCATATCCACTTGGTACTCAGGTAGCAATCACAAAAATAGCAAAACTCATGCGGGGCTCACTTGGGTATACCCATCTATGTCGGCAATTGGCATAGGGCCATTATGGAACCCATGGAAAATCCCATATAGGGGCCCATTTTTAAGCTCATTTACTAAGCACATGGGGCCCATATACAAATACTGACTGGGGATATAATATATAAAATATTGTCTGTGATATTTCCTGAGATGCAAAAATGTAATCAGCATGCAAATATGTCCTGTAATTATAAAAACAGATAAGATCACAACAAAAAAAACAGCATATAAGCAAAAACGTTATATTCCAAAATATAACACCACATAGTGCTTTACTGCCATTAAATCATGTCCATTAAACTATTTGATTGTACCTGATATTTGCCACCTTATCAGGCACATTTCCTTGCACTACTACATGTGTCAGTAGGAAAGCCCATACAGTAGCTCCTCCTCTAGAACTAGGGTTACAATATGTGTAACCATTGTTTTCTGCACACTGTCCATGGATAGTATCCAGCACAATCATGGAAAATACTGTCATACACATGTAACTAATTCTGTATTAGCTTGCTTATGAGACAGATCATTTTGTAGGCTATAATTCCTGGGCCTATAAACTAAACAAGCCTGTACTCCAATACAGAGGACAGTGAACATTGTAGAAACTTTGTTGGTCATTTTCTTTCAAGTTTCCCATTTCAATAAACTTGTGCCAAAGTTGGTATTAAATATTGGGAGCCTGAAAGCATCATCTTTAGTGGCATGCCATTTGAGAATCCATCGTAGCTGAGTTTATCCATGCGTCCACCCCATAATAAAAAGCGAGCATTCCCTAAAAATAATCAGAAAAATACCATCACTTCCCACTCAATTTCATCAAATCTGCCTCTTAAGCATCTTCACCCGCTGAGCAGCCTTACCAGAGCTGGAGGGCTTATATTAATTGACTGTAAGGGCTCAGTGTCACTGCAGTGTCCCTGGTTGAAAGAAAAATAAACTAGAATCATAACTCCTGTCCAATTCCTCAATGTCCTTGGTTGGGTAAATCTTCAGGAAAAAACATAACTTACTGAGTGGCGTATTATCCATTTAAGTCTTCTTGACTGAGTGAGGTTGGAGTGGGTGGGGGGTGGTCGGGGTGTAATAACCCGCAGCTGGCTTTGCTGCAAAGTGCTATCACACTGGCTGCCTGAGGAAGGCTATATTTAGTGGGTGCTAAGTAATAACTAAGTACAGTGAAATGATCCAGCTACGGTAATGATACAACAAGGTGACAACCAGATATTGGGGGACTTAATTACGTTTGGGGCGGCAGTGAAAAGCCACAGTTGTCAGATCTCTGGTCTGTGTTTATTCGACGCTGGTGACTCGCTGTCACGTTAACCCAAATCTAACAATATCTTAACAGTGCACTCAGCGTACTTAAAGAGCCACTTTGTTTCGTGACCTTCTACTGTGTTTTATCTGTGAGAATATCAAGCTTATTTTGGTGTAATACCAACCTCAGCTTATGTACAGGAAAATAACTGCGTCTATAAAAAGACTACTTGCCATAAATCATTCGTAAATGCCTTCATGTGTCACAGTTTTAATGCATTCTGCCTCTAACTAGACCAACATGTTTCCCATCAAATTAAAGGGTAATAAGGAGGCCTGAAGCAACGTTTGTGTAGTGTCTGATGTACTTAAGGCCCACCGCAAGGCTTTCACATTTCACTGACATTTAGATAGATAATGAGTAACAATCTTAGTCTTTAAATCCCCTTGTGAATCTTATGGCATTTAAGGCTATTTTTTTCCCTCCTGTCTTTTTAAATATTTGATGAGGAGGATGTTATCCAGAGCAGATATTCCTGGCATTGGCTTTGACCACTTCATCATACCTCCTCTTTCCTTTACACTGACCCAGGTACAGTATGCTGCTCCAGTGCCTTTTCTTACCTTTGCATCTGAGAGGCATGATTCAAAGTAGGACTGGGTAAAATGAAGACAATCCAGTACCACAATATTTCTGACCCGACACCTTGATATCAATATTGTGATGACACTGTAGGGATGACTACTGATGCTATCACAAAATATTTACACTGTGACATTTTTGATAAATAATCATCATTAATGTGGATATAATGACTAAGTAGGTAAAAGCTAACAATAAAACAGCGAGAACAGTCTTGTCAGTTTAGAAAATGACATCACTTTACTGTAATGAAGCCTTTAAAACCAGAAAAAGACACACAACATGTCCAGCATCTTAGACCACATGCAGTCTCATATCACGATATCAATATAATATCAATATATTGCCCAGCCCTAATTCAAAGCCAAGGTAGTAACTTCCTGTTTAGTCTCTATAAACTATAAACAGATATCTGCATATGTATTTAAAATCTGTAGGTAACGGAACAAGATTTTGGTATTGGAAGCATTTTAGTCTCCACTTGTAGTCTGAATAGAATTGACCAGTCGCATTAGAAAGGCAGGTAAACAGCCTGCATGGAGAGGTGGAACACATGGGCTGATGTTCTCTGAACTCAGCTAATGCTGACGACAAGTTAGCTTTATAATTAGCTTGTTGAAAATCTATTTGCATTTACATGCAGATATCTGTTTATAGTAGGGATGCACCGATTGTGAGATTCTAGGCCAATACCAGTGTTTAAAGTAACTACTTTGCCGATAGCTGATACTAAAGGGTTTTTTGTTGTTATTTATTTTGTTTTTGTTGTTATTTATTTCTTGTTTTGTGCTAGGGAAACAAATAAATCTACATTATTAAAAGACAACTGAACCGTTTTAATGTCATTCGGTCCCTTATTGCACTATCCTTAAATGAGCACAAATTCAGTCATAGACATTTATGAGACAACCTTTAAGATAATCTTCTTTTACATGCAGAACGTTAAAAATAACTGCCTTAGAAGTATTTTTACTATATATAACATATATAATTCCCTCTCTAATGTATATTTTATATTGTTGTTAAAACATTAACAAATTTTTCCTTCAAACAACTGCATTTAGTCAAGTTTCTTTTTTTACTGACCATCAGCAGTCAGCTCCGGCCACTGGTGGCTAACAGCTAACAGCTAACATTACAAACTCTCCTGCTGATGTCAACACAGATTTGTTATTTACAGAGTAGCATTAGCAGGGTAACAATAGGGTGCGTCCCCTGATACGTCAATGTTGAAGTTACTGTCCTTTCATCCTGCGGAAGATCTCCATTAATCCCAAACACCTTTTTATTGTCCCCGGGGTAACGGGGCGCTGTTAGTTTTGAGCTCTGCTTTTAAGCCTGCGCAAAATTGATGTGATCCATCACAAAAACATTGGCCACTGCCATCAGTGAATGTCATCTTATTCGCCGATGGGTCGATGGCAGTCAATGAGGCGAATACTGGCCTATGCTGATGTTTGGCCGATAAATCGGTGCACCTCTACTTTATAGAGATTAGCCAAAATGACCGGGATATGGAAGACAAAGTCTTGGCCTGGATATTCTGCTGGCTTCACCAGATCAAGCCAAAGTACTGGCCCTAACCCAAGGTTGCTTCCTGTCAAACTTCAGGGACAGAGGTGGAAAAATCATGATGTTTCACACTGGCCAATACTGATTTTCTACCACTGATTGCCCTCCTCATAACTGATGCAGTTTAATCAATGCAAGTGCGCATTTGGTTTAATGCATATTTTATGTATTTTTCTGGGTGATGATGTCACTTAGCAGCACTGAGGAAAAAGGATTGTTCAGCTCTTGCCAAAATTCTGAGCCAGAACATAGCAGCTTCACAGATATATAACTCCTGTTTGTTAGTTTTCATCAAAAAACAAATCCTAAAGCCATTTATTTATCAGACTTTTTTTATAAACAACCAAATAACCACAAAAACAAATATCTGTTTGTATTTATCGTGCTTCCTTTTTTTAAATTCAGAATTCCCCCAGGTCAGGTCTACAGCGGCAGCTCACAGCTACCTTACACAGCTCACTGCCTGTGGTCATCAGTGCAGCTGGCTACATATTCGATGTGACATCTCCTTCCATCTTCTAATGAATTTTTTATGTCTCTTCCTCTCTCGCTCGCACGCAGACGGGGCTCGTATCAGCCCCCTTCTGTAAAACTATGCTACTGTAAATGACAGTGTTGCCTTTGGAATCTGTGACCCTTCTGTTCTGCTATGGCGATAGATCGCTCTACTGTAGGTTCCTCACTGATTGGATTGTCCAGAGACATTGTAATGCACAGTTTCGGCGCATTCACTAGATAATTTACAATCATAGTGTCATCTAGATACAAACTTGTGCATGCAGGGAAGGGGAAAATCATGCCAAACATTCTAAATATCCATGAAATTATTTTTCTGATTAGGAATCCTGCATGTATGTCTAATCCTAGACACCATTATACAAGCAGCACTCCAGCAAGGGATATTTTTTTCTCATGCATCCCCTGTCTGGTGATATTGATTTGACAGAAAGACAAACTTCTGGATTTTACTCTCTGCTAAACTGACAGTTTGATGCCACACTTGTGCTGTGCATACCTGAACATGTTATAATGCACTCAGGTATTGACAGCCGCATTGATTTTCAGGGGCTCTGCAAAAGATCATTCAAAGAGGAGTAATGGGATAATCTGCTGGCCACACACATGCAGCTGTTGTACCTCTATGGAGAAAGAAGATATTTTATCTGATCATAAGATCGTTAAGTTTTTCTAAATTCTTAAAACACCTGAAGATAACTGTGTAGTGTGGACTGAAGAAAATAAATGACCTTTAAATCCATTTTTTAGGACACTGAAATTGAACTGTGGATGACAACTATTGCATAATAGAAATGTCTTATCTAATTTTACAAAATGAGTTTAATATAATAAAAGATTTATATAAAGGCACTGTATTATGTAAGTTACTATAATAAATTCGTCACTTGACTAGAACTGAAATGACTAATTGAACATGCTAACTGATTAGTTGGTAAACAAACAAATTATTGGCAACTACATTGATTATCAATTAATTGTTTGTCATTTTTGCAACAAAAGTCCCAAATGATCCCTAGTCCCAGCGTGACCTTAATGTGACCTTAAGCTTGTGATAGGCATTTTTTCAGCCCAGTAGCCAGATGAAAATGTTGGCATTGTACATTTCTGCAAACCATAGATACGTTACATTTGTACATTTTATACCTATCATATTAGTGTTTTTAAAGTGACATAGTTCTGATTATATGTAAATGCCACCGCTCCACTCCACTCCACTCCACTCCACTCCACAGTCGTCAAATACTGCTGCTTGGTGAGTGACTTCCGGTGTCAGACACCAACAAAAAAACCTTCCTTTCATGAGATACAGTCACAGTTTTCTGCGTCGGGGAAACGCGGCTAGACGACAGTGTAAATTAAGTGGGCGAAAGTCCGAGTAGGGTAGGCAGGAGGGGTTGTGGATGGGTCCAACAACCACCGACCTTCACCTGAATGTTAAGCAAAACCCTGTTCTTTTTTCCTGAACCAAACCAGAACGTCAACAATCGAGGGTATCTAGCATGTCATATCTCAACGTGGAAAGTCCATGACCAAACGTCGATATGCGATGAGGTTGGAGTGAGAATGTGTTGGTAAATGAGCTGACTTTGTCATTAGGAGTTGGAGAGGATGGTAGATGGCATATCACTGAGGCAAGATGGTTGCCAAGCTGCACTGTTGGGACCAAAAAAACAACACTGGTGGTTTTTTAGTGAGACAATGTGGCATTTCCAGCTGTGACTGTGCCACCATAAGCAGATTTTTAAGCCAAAGCTTAACCAAGTGGTTTTTCTTGCCTAAAAATAACAACATGTCAACCACAGCGTTGTTGATGAATAAAGAGATGTAAAGTTTCAACATGTCCGCCACATATTACCCTACAAATGTTACATATCTGTTGTTTGCAGAAACACACAATGCCAACATTTATTCCATAAACAATAAATCAAGAAAATAACTGGCAGATTAATAATAATTGATAATGACGCTTATCATTAGTTGCAGCCCTACACATAATTATCATTTCTTCCTAAGAAAGAAAAAACAAATAAAAAACACTGTGAATGATCCAAATACAAGTTGCTGCAGTCTCCCTTCATACATTTTAAACAAATGCATGAATGTAATGATAAAAACTACCAAAAAAACCTTCTCTAAAGCATTTCACATACAGCATGTGACTAAACTGTTCCATTCTGCCACTGCTCCCTCTCCTCTGCACCAGGTCACATTAACATTGTAGTTATTTCTGTAACAGTCCTATCATGTCTGAATAAAGCTCGAACAAACATTATGTCATGGAAACCAAAAAGTGGCTGAAAATCCATCTACTTAAAAGATACATGAGCCAATATTCCATATGTACATAGCACACATGCCGTATCTAAGAATGGGGAAGGGGTTGTAGACATTGCCAAGCCCATTTAGATTAAAGTTTGGCAAGAGAACTTAAGTGCAAGGAGAGGAAATGGCAAGAAATGGCACTCTGCTACTATTAGTGTTTCCTTGAAACCAACTGTCTGACTACTGCCCTTAGTTTGTATGTATGCCTCATGTCTGCCTGGGTTTCCTCCCACACCCCAAACACATGCAGGTTAGGTGAATTGAAAACACTCAAATACCCACAGGCGTGAATGTGAGTGTGATTTTGTTCATCTGTGTGTGTTAGCCTTGTGATAGAGTGCCGACCTGTCCGGGGTGTACTCCTGCCTCTTGTCTAAAGCATGCTGGGACAGGCTTTAGCCCCCCCGCCACCTTGAACAGCGGTTTAGAAGTGGATGGATAATTTTCCTTGGGGACTCTCTTTTCACAGTGAAGCCAAGTTATTGTTAAAGCTTGTGAACATCGTGAAGAAAAAAACTCAGAGTTTCACAGCAATATATAAAAAGCCTGCATCCCCCCACAGCTGGCGGCCCCTGAGAATTCCCTCCATCCCTCACAAAATCTACCTTTCAGCAAGTCGCCGAGCTGTTTGCTGACAAAAAGAACAACGGAAAAGTACTGCTTCTTTCCACTGTTCTTGATGTAACAGTATAACTGGTGTTTCCTTTACTTCCCTGTGCAGTATGAGGAGTGGAATGGTGATGTGCCTTTCATTCCTCAACCTGACAGTTCACCATTGATCATTTATCAAGCTGGGTGCTTGCCAGAGCCATCGATTGAGCGGGGGGAAATAAAATAAGACTTGTGGAAGTGAAGTATGCTCCTTAGTGAACATAGGAGCAAAAATGCCTGATGAAATTTCACACTATGCTCTTCTTCCCTGCTTAGTGTTGTAGGAGAATGCTGAGTGTAAATGAACTGTACGTGGCAGAAGGCAATTGATTATGTGGGTGTGTGTGTGTGAGCCTGTGAATGTGAACACATGCCTGCATGTGTGTCATCATGTGTTCCTGGCTCTGTGCATGTGTGGCTCGTCTGACTGTACATGAGTAATTCTCAAACTCCAGCTGACTGGCGCTTCTTCTTTTTTTTTTTCTTCTGTGTGGCGGCAGGGTATTCTGCCAGGTCTGCAGAGGAGCATGCAGGGATATTGTGCCGGGTTAAGTGGCCCAGAATCTAATCACTCTAATGTCTGTTGCAGCCCTAAATCATAGTCACCGGCTGGACTGCAACGCCTGGTCTGTCCTTCAAAAAAGAGAAGCTTTTCACGACTCCTTCCATATTGTAATTATTCCAACTGGATATGAGCTATTGCACTTATTGGCTGGGGCAAGCCACCGGCTGCTTCCCCTTTCATTGGCTGCCTGGACACCTCTGTGCCGCCTCCCATTGGCTGCCTAGAGGAGAGTGGGAGGAGAGCTCACCCCATCCTCCCCCTGTGGCAGAGCGTGTAAATGTAAAGACTCTTTCTCTGCCTATTATCTGAGTGACTCGGGGTTTTGGTGTCTGCCTCCGAGCGCGTGTGTGTGTGTGTGTGTATGTTGGAGGGAGAAAAGAGATAAAGAGAGAGAGAGTAAGGGAGGGAGAGGCAAGCAGCGTTTCTTCTCCCCCCTTTAGCCTCCCCGTCTCCCTGCTCCCTGTCACTCCATCCTTCCTCCCCTCTCCTGGACCACCCTCCAGCCCTGCTTCGAGCCGGACCGAGACCCCCTACCACCCAGACCACCCCGGGACCCTTTGACTCTCCTCACTTCTCCGTCCCACCAACCAACACCTCTGAGCAGGTAAGACTCTGCTTATTTCAGCTGGCACTGAGGCTTTAAAAGTACTTCCCGCCTCTCCTCCTGCTCTTGTTTTTGGTTTCTTTACACTCACTTGTCTCTGTTCTCTCTGGCCTCTCCGTCTCTCCTGTATGCATATTTCAAGTTTTCCCTGCAGCACTTTTGTCCCTCTCAGAAAAGTGACACAGTTACAGAAGATGATATCAGTGAGGTCACTGTATTTTTCTTCTCCCTCTGATATCAACTCCCCCCTCCTCCCTCTCTACCCCACAATCTCTTCATCTTCTCTCCTCATGTCTTTTGCAATCTCATAGCCTCCGGCTCAGCGTGTGCAAATTCAGCGGTGAGGTCTTTTATTTTTAAGTCTGCCTGGAGCACAAGTTGACAAGAACAACATGCTGTGTTTTGGTTATGGAAAATGCATCTCTAATTGATTTTTCAAAAGTGTTTATGTTAGTTGGTGACAGCTATTTATAGGTGCTGACGTGCCAGGCACACGTGCTTTTCGCTAGGCCACTTCCCCTAATGCCGGGACAGAACACAGGACTGTCCACTGGCTCCACAATGCATGACATTGCACAAAGTGGAATGACTTTACAAGGCAGGGACTTGCTTGATTGAATCAAGCAATCTTTCCAGTGAGAGAACTCCAATATTAACATGGCCCATAAAGCATTCCTGGCAACAGCAGAGACAAAAAAAAACTGCTTAGTTCTCCATCCGCACATCCTGTACTTTACCAGGAAGGGGAAGTGGAGTGTGTGAGAGTGTGTGTGTGTGTGTGTGTGTGTGCATGTGTGTATTTGTGAGAGAGACAGAGATACTGCTAAAGTGCTTTAGACATCAATACTGCCAGCCCCGGAGTTTTAAAGCCACTCTATCATATCTGAAAATTGGACCTTACAACAATGTCAACAACTGAGGAAATGCTTCTCCTGGTGTGGTGTTTTGTTTCTGTGGAGGGGTTCTGTGAGGAGGTGGGTGTTTAAATATGACTGAGGAAAAAAGATGGATGGAGGTTTTTAATCACATAATATTTTATCATATTATTTACATTTGTAAATAGCATCTTTTTTCCAACAATTATCTAAAAAGCTGTGAGGGGTCATGTTTCTCTGTCAGAGTCTTCAGATAATTCAGTTTAAAAAGACACTGTTAGTATAATCCAATCATACATCGGGTCTCCTGCCTTATTTAAGGCACTTTAATTTGTATTATTAGGGCTGCAAATGATTTTCACTGTCAATTAATCTGTCGGTTACCCTCGATTAACTGATTAGTTGTTTGTTAAAAAAAAAAAAAAAAAATTACAGAAAATGGTGATCGGTGTTTCCTAAAGCCCAAGATGACATCCTCAAATGTCTTATTTTGCCCACAACCTAAAGATAGTCAGTCTACTGTCATAGAGGAGTAAAGAAAGAGATAATTATGACATTTCTTAAAAAACTGACTTAAACCAATTAACATATTAATTAAATTAGTTTGGGATTAATTTAATGGTTGACACCTAATAGATTCATCATTGCAGCTCTAATGTTTGAAGTATTTTTGTTATGCAATCTTGTTAAGTTTGCCTGTGACTTTCAACTTAAAAAGAAACTGGCCTTTTCTATCAGACAGTTTGACCTTTCTCTCTGTGATAATCATTTTCTAATTTACACAAAAAGAGCATCTGTGACAAAGCATCTTGGGAATGAGGGTCTTCCCATCAGGGCTGCCTCGAGGGAGAGCAGCTTTCACTGAAAGGCTTTTATTGTGGTAGTTTTTTGTGGAACAACTGAATTAAAAAAAAGGAAATCCTTAATGCTTAAATCCAACTCTGAATGTCACTTTGATTTAGCATATTTATGGTATGTTGTTTTTTTTTTTTTTTTTACTATAAATATGTCTGTGAAGAGCAGATTTATGATGTTGTTGGCAGCAGTCACATATTCATGCATTCAGGTGTTGGGTTGTTGTTAGTTTATTAGGACGTGTAAATTGGCTGCCTTTACTTCTTGAAGAAACATGCAGGTGTTTGTCTGCACTTACCCCTCAGATGCTCTGCTGGCTCTGAGCCAAATGCTAAAGCAAAGTCACAACTGCTTGTCCTCCCCGTATTAACCCAGACTCATTTTCATGTATCATCACAAAAAGCATGTGGACAGGAGGCCTTTAAACCTTAACAGAGCCCAGGCTGGATACATAGTTATGTTGCTCACTGAACAAAAACACAAATAAAGGAGAAACAATGTGCGTCACAAATAAAAGTAAAGTTAGCAAATTGACTTAAGTGTCTTAGGTCAAGCACTTGGCTGTATTTTGTGATTACACATTTTTATGAATGAACGGATGACGCGCAGTATCAAAGGAAATCTGTTTCATAGTTTTTGAGAAAGGCTTTTTCCCAGAAACACTAAAAAAAAAAAAAAACATTTCATCATTCAGGTCTGTGACAACTTAATGTCACAAACCTTAAACTTCTTCTGAAATTTATGATTTTTAAATCACCATAAGTACCAGGTTTAGTCAAGGATTTTCAACGTAGGTTAAAAAAGTCACTGAGAGAGCTAAAGAACATTAAAGAAAATAAAATGGCCTTGCTGTGCAAACATAACAGTCGTTTTTCTTTTTCCTCACCACATGAACCCAGCAGCTCTTATGCGGCCATATTTAATGCACTTACTGCACGTCAACTCTTTCAGTGTAAGCTCTCATAAGAATGCATACATAAAATCCCTTGTAGAATGAGATATTTATGAGCCTCAGTGATGTGTTTGCTTTTGCACTTGCATGCCTTCATAAGCCACTGCTTTAAGCTTAAGTTGAGCTGCATGCAGTTAATGCAGACAATGAGTGTGGCTCACCGTGTCAGACCAGTTTTACACTTTCACATCACATAATGCCACAGATGTCGGTTTGGGGCACTAGGTGTTGTGAAGGTTTGGGAATTGATTTGAGCAAAACAAACAAATGAAGTGTTGAAGTGGCAGCATGTGAAATGTGAGCAGACAGGCTTTTGTTTTTCAAATAATGTCATCGAGAAAAGACGGCGATGAAAGTGAGGATGGCACACGACGTACCGGTTGATCATGGGCTACTTGCTCGTAATTATTCAATGAATCCTCAGTAATTATATATGAATGCATATATTCTCTATAAATGCCCTCCTTTAAATTCATTTTCAGCGTGTTCCTGTTTCCACCGCTAATTTTCCATTTGGAACAACCACACTATAAAAAGATGGATCACATGTATCCAGTATATTCAGTAAGCCCTGCTTCCTTCTATGTAAAGCCAACGCTCTGCGAGCAGCTGGCCCTTTGTGCCTTGGCCCTTTCGAGCCGTTCCGGATCTCCCGCTGGCCTGGCTCAGGGCACAGAGTGTGCCGGGAGTTGCCTGGGTAGGGACTGGCTCAGTGTGAAAAAGGCCACTGACACTGACTGACTGCCGTCTTGGTCGCTGTCACAGAATGATGGAGGGCAAATGGACACAGACAAAAGTGGTGCAGAGGAATTACTGGGGTTGGTCTGTTGGGTGCTGACTTGAGAGTTAATACAATGGAAAACTGACTGTACACTGGAATCTGCTTTATAGAAAAAAACTCTACATAGGCTAAATCAGTTGTATGCAATTTATGAATTAAAATTTGGTGAACTGAAATTTGCAATTGTTAGTGTACATATTTGTTATATTTATTAAACCTATAATCCAAAGTTTTATTCCCAGATTGTGATGCTGCAAAACAGGTCTTAAAATTACACGTTAAACAAGGTCTGATGTGATGTGTTCATCTTGAACAACTTGAAGTTTAAAATTACTTTTTTTAATATAAACACAGCTCAGAAAAGAGTGATATTAAAATGCTGTTATTTGTATTATAATTGTCAAAGTACATAATTTATAGCACAAGTTATATCTTGAGGGTTGATTATCTTTATAGCACACAATAACAAAAATCTGGAAATGTCTTAGCTTTTTATTTTGAATATTAAAACATATGAAAATTGGATTGAACACAAAAACCTGTTAACTTTTTATGAGTTTTTTTTAATTATGTTAAGGTTGTTTACAATTTAGTTTGCCTTTCCAGTGAGTCATACAGCAATTTCTGCAAACCAGAGACTGAATTATTAATGTTTATTTCTAGATCTTTTAATTTGATTTTATTTATTATTTCACATCAGGCACTTACCTTTTTTATTGAGTATTTTTTAGATTTATTTAACTTAAATCATATTTAGTGGATTTCATAGGCAGACTGTACCATGACTAATTTCTCAAATAACATCTGAAAACTAAAAGATGCTATGGGCGCTGTCTTATCTTGATCTTTATTTTATGCCTTTTATGTGCAGGTAAATAACTCTGTATAGTGACAAGTTAAAATAATTATAGCCAAACATTTCTGTAGTATCAAAAAATACATTGAGGCTTACAATAATACTCCTCAAAAGCAACCAGTATTAGTCTATCTTTATCTCCACTCCTGGCATCACTAGGACACCAGGGCAGTCTTTTGTGTTGTAACTTCACACAGAAGGGGTCAATGGTTAGTTTTAAGGCAGATTTATACTTTTGCATCAACTCCATGCAGAGGCTACGCCGTAGCCTACGCATGTGGACTATGCCGTTGTGAGCATTGCTCTGTCTGTTTCACTTCGCAGTTACACCTCCAAAACACTAGTCGTTGGTGGGGTTTCTGTGGAGTGCTGTATAGTTTACTTGATTCAAAAGTTCAAATTGACTTCACTATAACTCTCAGGATTCAAAGACAAAGCACTTGTCTTCTACTGGAAGCATTTTCCCCACAAATACAACATGCTAATGTTATTAGCACGAGCCCATGGCATTATGCATTGTATGAATTAGCCTAGTGATTCGTGGAGATTTCATCTACCCTAGTTGCATTTCTAGGGAGTTGCACATCAGGCTACGGCGTAGGTTATGGCATTGGCTCTATGTCAATCCAGAGCCTACGTCTAAGGTACAGTGTCAATTTGACGCAGAAGTATAAATCCCGCTTTAGGCATCAAAATTACTTGGTTATGGTTAGGAGGAGACCACAGTGGACATTCACAAGACTAATGACTGATGTGACAAAATTACTCAACATAGACTGTTAGTTTCACACTGGAGACAAACACCAGTCTCCTAGGGTCAAAGTCCTGTGCTTGTTGGACCCGTCCACCTCCCCCCCCACCTACCCTTACGCCTCAGACAGACTGTGAGATTTTTGCAATCTTATAAGTTTAGTGCAAACTAAACTGAACAACATGCATCTTATAAATTTGGGTATGACATCAAGTTTGATGTATGCAGACTGTTCGATGACAGTGCCTACTGAATTACAGGCTACAACATATGATGCAAAAGTTATTTTCTTCCATGCTTCGTCCTTCTTTACACAATCATGGTAAGAGCTGGAGGACACATCATACAGGCAAGGCTTCTGCTGCCATAATACCACACGGTTTTCCACTTTGCTGGAATCCCACACATTTCTTTTAACGCTTTTTGCCTCCATGGCGAGCTGCTATCTGTCTGTTTGGGTTTAGCGCCAGTGCATCATTTCATGCTGCATTTCTATTGGTTTGTTTGTAGACATAGACTGTAACAGCAGGATGTCTTTGGTCGCAAGATCATGACAACGGCCATCCTTGAATCTCTCTCACAGTGCGACGTAGGACCACCATATTAGAGCCACGACAAAAGATATCGCCACATTTCTTTCACTTAAAGTACAGCCAAAAATTGCACAGTGTATACCAGGCATTAGCGGACTTTGTCGCTCTTTATATTACATCCATAGCTTTGATCATCTAACGATGGCTTTACATTGGAGTTTGCTGCCAGCCCAGTGCATCTCATATGGATGCTAAAGGGTGCTGGGTGCGTCCATAACTGCCTGAGGTCACTGACTGAGCAGCAGTATTTGTCAGTCTGTGTACCATATTCTTTTGACATGTGAAATATGATCACCTGATTAATTATACTGACTATCTGGTTCACAGGCTATTAAGTTAGGGTAAGAGGATTGAAATTAAAAGGAGTTCGCCACCTGCGGTCATGGCTGGATTAAGACCTCAATTTAACCCTGGCTGTTTAAGGTCAAATGCTCTCCTCTCCCACCCATTTAAACAATCACTCCATCAGTAGCTCAGCAGCGTATTACTGCAGGCTGTATAGCATTAAAGCTTGTACTTTAACCTTAATTCAACTGGTTACACCAACAAAAACAAACATCCATTACAGGAGTTTATTACCTTTACTTCCTCTTGTCTGATTTGCAACTAGATATGGCACTGCTGGTATTGTACCACTATTCTTCTCACTGACTGCTTGCACTTGTTGAAACTGCCAGTTTTGTTCTGCCGTCACTATGATCTAACTCCGCTCCCTTTGCCTCAGTAAAGAATTTGAAGATTGCAGGAATGATAAAGTCACTAATTTAAATTTCCTTTTTTTCTGCTTGGTGAACACTTTCCATCTTCATTACAATGGGGGAAAAAAAGATTACTAGAGAGTGGTAGCTCTATGTTGGACAGTGAAGATGCTCAGGAATGCAGTTTGACCAGCTGTGGCAACGCAGACCTTTACATCCATAGTCATCTTTACAGCTCAACCTGAAAACAGTGTTGTTTTTGAAAAGCTCTAGTTAGTGTTTACATGGACATGAATGACCGCTTTATGAGGCTTATCCAGGTTATGATTATTTAGGATATGATGTTTACACCAGCACAGAGAAATGGGATTTACTCATATTGCGCATACACATAAATAATACTAGTAAAGCAGGTACTAATTTCTGGGAGATGAGAGCAACAGGAATTATCAAACACATTGTACGTTTACTACCACTCGACCATTTAACTGCTTATTTCTTTTCTGCTTCGATCAGCAACAGCTGTCTGCTCCGACCACCGTCTCTCTCAAACACACACACACACACACTATGTACTAAGCTAATGTTATTCCTGAGAGGAGCTATGCTGCTCTTATAACCCTGTCCTCCCCTTAAACCAGTGCCAGCCTGTCACTGTCACTGCCACCACGTAGGACAGGGGAGCAGAAAATATGCAGCCTCTTTTATTACTGAAAGACAAAATCCATTTCTTAATCACTCCCAAAGTGAGACACTTTTGTCGCAGCCATTGTTTGTATTTCTGTTACGTTACTTGGCTGAAGCCACACCTGTGCTAAATAAACACAGTAAGGTGTAAACATGCAACAATGTCCCTTTTTGTTTTCCTCACAGCACTCCAGGTTAGGGCTGTCACTTTTCCCAAAAATTAAGATTTCAAGAATGTATGAATTTGAAATAACATGCAATTCGTAGCTCGAGTTCCATCATAAGATCCTGAAACCCCTCTCCTGAAACAATACCAATAGGCTGCATATCCTTGCATAGAAATCTTGCTATCTTGGCAGTGATAACATTTTTATGAGCTTCTGGCAGGGGGCCTACTGAAGCTGATTGTGCTGAATAGTAGGCAGTCAGATGGGGTTGTGCATTGCCCCTGCTCCATTCATCTGTGACGCCTGCGCTGCCTTACTTGGGGGGCAAACTAACATTAGCCGATGAGTCCACACATTTGTCGTCATCATAAAGTAAGACATGTGCTTTGTACATAGTTGGCAAACAGCCTTGTCTTTGTTGGTTACTCTTCCATCTGCAATGTAGAAGTCAAAATACTTCTACTCAGTGCTTCTCAGATGCTTTCGTGTTGTGATTTTCCGCTTAGGACAGTTTTGCTCGCCAGCATCCTGCATTTTCAAAGCGAACAACAATCTTACTATAGGCCATCTTTACCAGGCCCCCAGGAACTGCGCCAGGCTTTGAAGCTAATATTTATAGTGGCCAAACAGTATAATTACACAGTCACATAATGCCCTATGGACCAAAACATTTTTCCCATTGACTTACATGGCAAAAGAGACATCTGTAAATCAAGGGGTACATTTTTTTGAGCATTACAACCCCTACAAAATTACTTGTTGCACTATCGGGATCTTAACCATTTAATCCGATAACACTTGGAAAATCTAGAAAATCCACATGGTTGAATCATTTTATCCCCAGAAACAGTAAAAATGGTAAACAGGAAGTAGCTGGTTCAGCTGGTGGAAGTCTAAAGTGTGCCTGCGGGAGCAGTGCCAATCATCTGGGTAATTTTAGGCACGGCTTCATGCGCCATTGAGCAACTTTCATAGGGATGAACGGGGCCCCGCCTCCATCGCTGTATCCAGTTTTGTTTATACATCCATTATCTCTGCTTAAGCTTTGTTTACCGATGGGTCAAAAGGGTACAGTATGCAACAGGTCAGGCTGATAGTAAAATTTTAGAGCATCCTCTGCTGAATCAAGAGGCAAACTACATCAAACCATCTGCTGTGCTTATGGACCGTATATTCTTAAATCAAACAAGTTATTACAGCTCCAAAATCAAGTACATTTGAATGAACAATGGAATTTCAAAATAAGAAGTGACAGTCTTACTCCAGATGGCATTTTTGGGTTTCTTATAAACAGGATATGGTGTCTACAAGGGGTAGGGGGGAAAACCGATGAAGCATGGGTGTTTTTTTTTTGTTTTGTTTTTTGCCAATATTGTATCAATACGCAGACACCAAGTACCAAACTTTTAATTATATAAAATATCAATATTACAAATATAAAGTAAATTTTTGGTAGCCTACTACAATAATGACATGTTTTTTTTTCAGTTCACTAGATACACTTTGCTGCAATAAAAATGAATGAAGTGAGATAAAAACACTAGAGACTTTATCTTCTTCGATGATAGATGTTGACAAAGCTTTCCTTTGGGGACATAATTTGCAGTGGAGAAGGTAATAAATTGCAAATTATATGTTATTGCAATACTCAGTATTCCACAACATGTTTGAAATTGCAGTAATATTGCATCCTGACTTAAGTATTATGATAATATGGTATCTGGGGCCTCTGGTGACCCCACCTCTGGTGTTTACATGTTAAAACACATAAACGAGGTAATCCAAAAACCTGGTCATAAACTGGTTAGCTTATTCGTGACCATGTAACTGCACTTAATGACTGCTGAAGGCTTGCAGTGTGTTTTAGCAGAGATTATGTGCATTGTGTTGACTTCCAACACAGCGTCAACACACAACTGATCAGACACTGACATACAAACAGTCCATTGGGCATTCCTGTGGCCACTGACTGTTTTATACCTCCCACTCTCTCCTTCACACTCACTTGATTGGTTAGCAGTTTTCTGTCACTGCGCTGGGCTGTAAACTTAAAAAACAATCTATCCTGTGTCATAATTCATAACAGAATGCGAGGGGTTGGGGGTTTGAGGCATTGCCAAAGGCTGAAATTAAACATGGCACCTTTTAAAAGTTGAAGCTATTGGAGAGAATTATGATCTGTGAAACCTGAGGGCCTTTTTGTCTCTGTGCGAAGCCACTGGCTGATGTAATTTAAGCTGGTGAAGGGTTGCGAGATCAATCAGAGAGGATGAAGAGTTGGGAGAGGAAAAAATGGAAGAGGCTGTGGGGTTGAGAAGGGAAAGGTGGAGCAGGAACAGGGCTTTAGCCTTCCCTGCTGCTTTCCTAGCATCACTCTGGGTGGTGAAGCATGGTCATAAATAGGCAGCCCCTCTGCCCCCTGTGTTAGTGCTATTTTTATACCCGCTAATGCATGGGGTTTGGAGAACCAGCTCAAGTGGTGAAGTGACGAGAAAATATTATTGTTGGCTTGGAGTTAAGAGAGCTGTAGTGATCAAAGAACTATGCACATACCCATGGAGGAGTGTCATAGCAGAATAAGCCTTGTGTTGTTATTTCTTTATTAGATTAGAGCTCGAATGTGCTCATGTATGACTCTGGCTGCAATCCAATCCGACATGTGTTGAAGCATTTTTATACTGGATCAATTTTCAAACAGTGATAGTGCTTTGGTATAAGATACTATAGAGTTAAATCAGAGGTCAAATGTTGAACTACAAGCCCACGTTTCTGCCTACATTATTTTTCCTGTTAGAGAGTCGACTTTGTGCAGAGTATTTTGTTCTTGGTTAAAGCAACAGGAAAGGTGTTACAGTTTCCCATGAAATCTGTGAAAACAGCATGATGTTTGAAACCTGTGCTCACGTAAACGATGTGAAAATAATTGAGTTTTCTCACAAGAGAAGGATGAAATAAATGATGTGTCACAAGAATCAGGCGGTAGTTTGACATCTGATAAGCACAATGGAAAAAAAGGCTGATAGAGTTCAGGTAGTGCTCAAACAGATATGGAATATTAGCCTTGACCTCAGAAGATATGGGTTACATTTCCAGCCCATGCCATGAATTATTCTACTGCCAGTTTGATTTTTCAATATTGTTCTCAAATTCAAAGACAAACCCAAACCATATTTTCTTTAATTTTAACTTAAAGCCTTTTCATGTCACACACAGATGAACATGGAATCCAGCTAATGCTGTGTACTGTGGTGCAGTTTGTGATGGAGATGCATCATGCACACACTTTAGTTGTGTCTGCAACATGTAATGCAATTAATTATTTAAAGGTCTGCATGGGACTGTTTTTTAAATCCTGCACCCACCTGTGCACCCAGAATTTGCACCCACTCCCATCTATCCCTGCAGAGATTCAGTGTTTGGCAAATCTGTCCACATCATCCTGCAGGCAAACTAACTAACTAACGAGGCTTTTCTGTAAACCTCTGCATGTTTGACCTCTTTATACAGTCTGCTGGTGTGGACTGCGCGTGCATATATTTATCCATTAATTACCGTTGTTCTTTTGACATGGCTTTCATAATCTGGACTGGAAGAATTACTGAGTATTTTGACCCTCTGTCTACAGTGGGGTTCCTCTACATGTAGCTTTACATCTAACTGCTATTAGGCAGCCTTCACAGCAAATCAGGCATTGTGGTGATTAGCCACAGGGTTGTGTGATGGTGTGGCCTATTTGTGGGAGAGTGGAGGGTGGAGACCAACCATAGAAAGCCAATCTCCCCATTTCAGGTTCTGTTTATACGACAACAATTTCAACCAAAAGCGGTAAACTTTAGCTGTGTTTTGGCTTATCGTTGACACGACAGCAGCGTTTTGGGTGCCTGTATACGCAACGTGTTGAAAACGGGTTCCAGAGTGCAATTTTTTGGAAACAGCACAGTCACCGTTGTCATGTAAACTTGCAATATGCAGTTCCTCTGAAAACAGACTTTTCACACATGCGCTAGGCATGCGCGAGAAAGTCGACCACCACAACAACAATGGCTGACTCCTGAGCTCTGTTTGTGCTGCTCGCCCTATTGAATTTATCAACGCTTCTCCAGCAAAGTGTAGATTTACTGTAGCAACTCCACCTCGTTGTCTGTCCAGACAAACGTTTGTGGGGTTGTTGTTTGTTTATACATCACCGCTCTCACATTTTTGGCCATTTTTGCGGATCCGTGTGCACAGCGATTGTTAACAACAATCAAAAATGAGAAATGATTCAGTTTTCAGCGGATTGTTTACGTGTCAACATGGCCTCAGTGTCTGTCTTCAGTGTTTGTCTTTAGTAAGTTTTGTTTATGTTGGCTTTAAAGACCTGTAGAATTCCCTATGGTTATCATAAGTGTATTATCTGTACTGCCACAAAAGATACACGTGCACGCAAACACAAACAAAGTGCTCTCCTGTGCAGGACAGTACACACAAGCTTTTAATACATACTTTGTTATTACTTTTACTCTCTATAATATTTAACAACAGAAAGAGACAGTATTACCTGTTCCCATAGACTGTGGGTGTTTTTCGGCCTGTTAACCACTTACATGACTGACCACAGCAGCGTTACATTGGGTTGTGTTTGCTGCAGGCCTGCAGCCCAGATGCACTACCCACATTTGAATGAATGAGAGGATGCTTGATTTGGTGTAAATGCAGGTTAAGGAGGGGGCTGTCTGTGATTTTGTTGTCTTTTTGTTTGTTTGTTTGTTTTTTAAAGTCGGTAACAAGACAAGGGGTCAGTATACGCTTGTTCAGAACTAGTTTGAAAGATGTGTTGTCCGGCCTCGTGGGAAATCAAAAATGTTTTTAGTTGTTCCGAATGGCCACACTGGAAGGCTGAGTGAAAAACCAGCCATCACAGAGAGAGGCAAGACGGGAGATTGTTTAGGTATGGGAAAAACACAGTCTCTCCTGAAAGGCATTCACAGTGTTGCACTCGGTTGTTCACATGAAAAGTGAAAGAAATTGTTGTATTATGATTGAAAGCAGAGAGCTACAGAGAGAAACTTAAACCCTGGCTCCTTTCTCACCTCCCCACAGCTAACCAATCACAGCAGGAAGTGGACCTGACTGTTGGTTTTGGAACAGTACAAATAGTTTGCTTACCCCCCCCCCCTCCCATCTGACTTTGGAAAGGTGTGTGATAGTGATGGTGTTAGGGGGGGGCTTTGAATTGGAGGTATACTTGCACCACTGCACCCAGTAGTTATGGAGATCTTTAATTTTAAACAAAGTGTCAACCTTGTGGTGTTACATGAAGTCAGGGGATCACCTAAGTAAGTGTTTCTCTGACAGCTGATTTCCATCACACATTCAAACCAGAATGTCGCACATCAGAGAAACACCTTAAACACAGCACTGCATTTATAAACTAGCTTCTGATTAAGACAGTAATTCTCTCAAACTGTACAACTGCCTATGAATGCACCATTTGGGGAGACATTTCAACAGCACTTTGATACTTGCAAAAATCTACTGTCTTGGGTTAAATTAGGTTCCATTCTGTAAATGGAGAAACACCGTAGGTTTTGTTTTCACCAAGCCAAGACAGAACATAAATCAAAATCAGACTCTGTGACAGTTCAGCAATGCTGACAACTGCTGCTGACAGTAGGCTTTCACATATAGTGCACTGGGTCACAGCATCACGGTAAATTGCACAGTAGGCTGGATATCACCAAAACAATGTAGATTACGCCATCATTCACAGTGAATGTGGAATCTATTTGTGGAATGTGCAGAGAACGTCGTACTATGAGGCAGTTACACTGAATCTGATGATTCATATTAGATGAAAGCGTGGAGAAAATTCACTGTGTCCTCCTTAAAGAAAAGAAAAAACAGACGTGTCTGCAGCTTACAGTGAAAACGCACGTCTGGTGATGTCAGGAGAAAGTGTAACAGATATTCTAAAGCTCATCTCTTAGCCTGGGCTCTTGGCACTCGCCACTGCCTCTCAGCGTTTTTGCTTGATTAAAAAGCGCCCAGGAGTTTGTAAGCGCGTGGTAGGTGCGAGCGCACACCCTGACAGCTTAACATACTGATTATTCAAGCCTCTTAGGCTAAGCCACGGCACTCGAGTGATGAACGTCAACTCCCCTCTCTCCCTCGCACAGTCTCCATTTCTCCCTCTCTTTTATTCTTCATTTGAAAGAGTGGAAAGCCAGTGACAGCTTGCAGAAGGCAAACCTGTTGTCTGGGAAGCAGAGGGGATCAGTGACACAGTGATTCATACACTGCTGAGGCTTTATTTAGACATAATCCACCCAGCGTAGGGTCCTCGCTCGCAACTTCTTGTATGGAGCTGGCTAGCAGTAGCCAGGCTGTGTATTGTCCAACACTGTGGACCACAGGGAAAGTCCCTCCAGTGGGGTTTAATGCATTAGTGGTTGCCTGGTACAATCCTGATGTCCTCCTGATGGGGTCAAATTATCACACATAGAGAACTGTGCTGTTTGTCATCAAAACAAAATACACCACATTCTTGACATGGCTAGTGAGCCCTCAGTGTACAAGGATCTGTCATCTAAAGAATGTCTTTCACCATCCCTGTTCTGTTGGCACTGCACAACGGCCATATGCACTCTGTTGGCATTATAGTTTCTGTCCCTGTTTATTTATGCATTCACATAAAGGTTATTCTGACTGAAGTCTATTCAGACTCAAGCATGTCTGTTTCCATTAAAATGTCATTCTGGGTAAAAGAAACATGTCTGTAATGGTGATAACAAATTGCTACAAGGATTTTTTTGTATCTGTTGTGTGTTATGGGTCGCATTGCAGTGTAAGCTGCCCTGGTCTGTATGTGGGCTGTGTGCACTCTCAGCTTGCTGGCGAGGCCGTGGCTACTACCACCGAGCCACACCTGACCAACAGATTGGCCCCAGCTGGAGGCTGAGGCAGGAACAGACACAGCAGACGCTTACCTAGTGATTCAGCTCACACTGTGGACATGCACAATGGAGGAGTGCACAAAATGCCACTTCAGCTGCCTTTTGCATGTCTTTGGTAGACTGATTTGTTGGGTTGATTACAGACAAACCACTTTAAAGGATAAAGCTTGTGATATTCTACACAGATTTTTTTTTTATTGTCAACAAAACAAACCAAAAATGCTCTCAATACTTCCTACTGTCTGTGGCTCTCAGCCCCAAGCCCATTTGTTACTACAGACAAGTCTTTATAAACAGGTCAAAAACATATAGTGTCTTCTTTTTGAATGCTAAAAAAATCCCTTAACAGCTCTGCTTTTTGCTTTTGGGCAAACATTATTCAAACAGGAATAAATAGTATTTCTGTAGGGAACTGTTTTCACAGATTTAGTTTGCTCATACCAGGTAAAGGCAGCAGGAAGATGAATGCAGGATTGACTTAAAATACACTACAGTACCCATGTTCATGTTCACAGTTAAGGAATGTGTTACATTTTTTTATCGTTTCTGGACAAACATGGAACTACCTATGGCAAAGGGGAACAAACATATCAGGCTTTGACTTCACCATGGGTAGGCAACCTAAGGCTCTGGAGCTGCATGCGGCTCTTTAGCCCCTCTCCATTGGATCTCTTTAGCTTTGTAGAAATTAAAAACGGTTGTTTTTAACATTATAATTTTCAAATTCTATGGCCTGGCACCTTTTCATGGATTTTTTGCTGAACCTAAACAGCAGTGGCTTGTCTTAAGTTTTCCTGGCTAGACTAGTTATGGATTCCAAACCCAAAAAAACAGTCTTGGAGGGAAGTAGAGAATTTAATAGTGTGTGGACAAGATTTGTCTGCTTTCACCACCAATGCTGCAAAGCTTAATTTCCAAATTATTATACACAGGCCACTGCAGGGTGGCCACCTCGTTGTAAAACATACAGTATCAGTGAGTGCTCATTTAGACCTATTAGTAATGTTTATAGGTTAGTGAAGACTTAATAGGGTAGGGTTACTTACACGGTAAAGCTCAAATATGTTTTGTGGCTTCAGAAAGTTGTTTTTTTGGGGGGGGGGGCACTACACAGATAAAACCTGTTGATTAATTCAAAGTTTGGTTTCGACTTTGCATGGGTGACATCAGTCAGAAAAAAAAGAATATTGCCAGACATGTTCTTCAATTTTCTACTCTGAAAATATATTTAAAAAGTGCCATCTTTGTCTTTGTTTTACTTTATTTCATTTTGGACTGAAACAAAACAAATTAAATTTGCATTACAAAGTGCCTTAGGGACAATAAAACAATATTACAGTATCAATAAAATAAAAAAACGACAAAATCAACATCTTTACAATCACATTTTAGGGGAGTATTACAGGCAAAAGCTAAACTTAGCAGAAACAAAACATTTCAGCAACTTCAGCAAGAGGTTGATGTAAAGGATTCAGCAGATTACAGTATTACGTTACAGATTCCTTATTTCCTCTTTTTAGGTCATTAGGCTGGGGATACACCACACTGGCAACAAGTCTGTTAACCTGGCTGTGAACTCCTAAGCATGTCTTTTTATATTTTTCCATGTTCAATCTCTCTCATCTGTCTCTCCTCTAATTTCATCCTCCTATCTCAGAGGAAGAATGGGATAGCTGTGCTTTCTGCTTCTTTGACACACTTTTCCTCAACGCTGCCTTTATTTTTTTATTTTTATACTTCTCTGTGCAGCTCCTGAAGCATCCGCAGAAGAGGCTGCTAAGTCAGCGAGAACTCAGCCGAGTGTGCTTAAGCAGATGTAGAAAAGGAGGCGAGCGCTTCAGGAGCTTGAGAAAACACTTCCCCGGGTTGCTGCCGCTGGCGTGTGCTCAGCGTCTTAGGTAGTTTGATGGCGGGGGGGTGTGGGGGGGAGCAGCCGTAATGAAATGGGGCAGGTCTGAAAAAGGAGAGCTTAAAATCCCATTAGCCCGAGCTGTGCTTTTCCACCTCCCCATATGTACAACCTAATTCATTAATCACTAAAAATTTCAGAGACCCCCCAGGGGGACATATTTAAGAATTCCATCATGTACTATTAGGAGTAACATTTGGATGACTGGATGCACCAAAATAATGCTGAAAGTGTGCATTAACTTCTGTTAAACTAACTGTCAAGAGAATGTCACCTTACAGCTGTGCCTTGTGTGCTCCTCTCTCCCCGTCTTTCTTTTCTTTCCACATTAGGAAAGAGGAAATGCTCTTAACCCTCCCTTCTTCCTCTATTATTCATTTAATGGAATACTGAAACTGTGTCAGTGCAACTGCTCAGATATTGTACCAGACCTGGTGTGCAACAGTGGCTCTCCCTCTCTCCTGCCTTGTAGTCTCTGCTCTCTTGTTTGCACGACATTACCTTGTCCCCTTATCTCCTGTCTGTTGTGTATTATCACCTGACGACATTAGAGACATGACATTTTGCAGGCCTATTTGAGACACGCCATCTGTTTCAGATCAGCACTAAACAATGGCAACAATAATTCCGACAGCTAAAACCGAGCATTGTCCTTTTGCTGAAAGCTTGAATCAGGAATCACTTTTAATTAGCAGACACAAACTTCCATGATAATGCACAATCTGCGACTTTTCCTCTCTGTATTGACATTGCAACACCACTGGAGCACATTAACTGGAAGAACATCCTCTTGATTTTTTTTTTTTTTTTTTTTTGACATTTTGCAGTGCTCGTTGTGAGCTGAGCCGCAATCTGTTTCCCTGCAGGCGAATCAAAAGTGGAAGCAGATTATTTAACCAGCATGGTGTGATCTCCACGCACCCAGATTTGATGGAACTTGATCCATCGGCTAATTCGCTTTTGTCGTTCTGCAAGAGGGAGAGCCGTATGACATCATGATTACCCCCCGTGAATGTTTCACCACGCATGAGTGTACTGCTGTCGTCATGTGCAAACCTTGTAACTCCAATTGTTGGGGGAATTTCAGTGTATTTACTTGGAGGGTTAAAGTGATTTCTGCTGGCTGAGTAAATTCTGAGGGAACCCTTTGAAATATACATGAGATCAATCCCAAATGCATGGATGTCAAGCTACAAAAGCCCTATATATGTCTCTATATATATCAAAAGTCTGTGTGTTTGTGTGTAGAATGTGCAGAGAGTGGAAAACTACAAAAACGACAGTCAAATGTAGGAGGTTCTTAATTTTTCTCCCTTCTTTGGGATTAAGTGGTTAAAGACTCTTGAACATCAAAGAGTTTCAGTGTCGTCTCCATGTTAAGGAAAGGCTCTATGATGAAGGTGTGGAGATGTCAAATGCTGCTTAACGATGCAAATTATTAGGCTTCCCCTGACACACACACAGACACCCACACACATATAAGATGCAAAAACACATTTTCACTACGTAAATTAAGCGTATGCATCACATTAGCTCATTCAGCTAAGTGGCACACGGAGTTGTTATGACATTCACATGCATGTATCAACAGTGACACACTGAAGTCTCCACAAACCATGCAACTACAGTATTTGTAAATCTGCACATTAACCTTTTAATATCTGTTCACTGGTGCGAACGAACAGCATGAAGGTTATGGGGATTTGGACAATTTTACCTTTGATGTGTAGCTCCATTCATTTGCATGTACATCAGAGCAGCAGCGCTGTTAAAAGGTCTTCTTAGCCGCTGACCTCATTAATGTGGTTAGATCAAACAGTCTTTTATCATCTTCTATCTACCATTTAGCAGTGGGGTTCTCCACTGAGGGGTCAGAACGCTACAGGGGGCTGCAAGACAATTTTGTGGGTCGTGCCTTTATTTTTGGGTTACCAAGAGTTCTTTGCCATTTTTGGGCTAAATACGAAATTAAATTGAAACAAAAAAATGTTCTTTGGCTACATATATCACCACTATTACCTTAATGCGGATATACTGGTACAAGTCTATTAGGTAAGGTGGGAAAAAACATTCACTTCAGTATTGTGATTTTAATCCATTGTTTTAATGCCTGAATCAATATAATTCAAATGCGGAAGTGCTGCTTTGATTGTAATGTCATATGCATTTAAGAAAAACAAGCCTAAAGTGAGAAAGCAGAAAATGGCGGACGATCCAAGGACATTGACTTCAGCTGCTTGAATAGCAACTCCAGTTTTGCCAACCCACTGCAAACTCCCCACCGGATGAGAAATCTTTCTGTTGCTGCCATTACATAGATTCGACCCTGGTGCTGGAGTTTGTGCATGCTGAATTCAAGTTGCTATAGCTGCTACTAATGGTCCATTTCTTTCTCCTTTTTTTCTTTTTGTTAAGATTATTGTTTTGCTTTTGCTTTTATTAGATAAGACAGCATGAAAATGGGAGAGAGAGGGGTAGGGGGTGACATGCAGCAAAGGGTCACAGGAAGGAATTTAACCCATGGCTGCTGCGGCAAGGACACAGTCTTTGTACACAGGGAATCCACTCTACCAGGTGAGCTAATAAGTGCCCCTAAAGGTCCATTTCGAAGCTCGCGCCCACTCTCCTCCCAGCAATTAGTCTCCTAGTGGCAGAGAGTGAGGCAGAGGGACCACAGGGTGCACAAGCTGGCTAATTCATCTAATTTGTGGTCTGATGAACAGAAAAAGAGCAAGAGGGCAGAGCGAGGGGCTGAGGGGATCACTGCATTGTGCGTAGATTAATTCACCTTTTTTGCAAAAAATAGAAAACCAGTAAGTGGTCAATGTTGATAATGTGGCGGCTATAACAAATACATCAAGGTAAGAGGAGAGACAGCTAAACGGAGCAATTTAGTTTTATTTCAAAAGGTATAGGCCTATATTTTTTTTATACATTCCACTTTACATGTGTATTTTAGTAAGCAAGTTAAGGTTATTTTTTATAGCACCTTTCACAGAGTAAGGTCACAAAAGGGCTCCAGCGAAATAAATTGTAAAAAATAAGACCATAAAAACAATTATTTTATTTACCACTTTTCAAAGTAGTTAATTATTCTGCTGAATTAAAAGTCAGAAAGACTAACTGCTATGAGGTGAGCATTGTTTTTGGAAATGCACAGTCTGTAGAACTTTGATTCAACTTTTTCTCATGATCTAGCGTTAGAAAAGTAAAACATTGAAATAAATCATATTATCCAATTGCAACACATAGAATCGCAATACTTCAAAATCACAATACTTATCAAATCGTTGTCATGATTGTACCAAATCCATGTTGTCTCACCTGTAATGACTGTGCATTAAAGGGAAAATGAGCCATTTTCTATTTGGAGAACCAATCAAGTTCTCAGTGTGTGCTGTATTGACTGACAAAGCTGAGTTCACAGCTGCAAAATTTGTTGTTCTTCCTGCATCCAGCACCATCATTTGACATGACTAGTTGGAAGGAGGGGAGAACTACAGGCTATTTCAGCTTGGATTTCTAGTCTCATTTACTTAAACTGCTTCTGCTCGAGAACAGAATTTCCTTGTTCTCCTTGCTTGTACTGCAAACTAGCTATGTTCCCACAGTCAGAATTGGCATCCAAAAATATTAGTGCATTGAATGTTATGAACAATGATACATTTGACAGTATTTTGGCTGACTCTGCTGTTTTTAATTGAGCCGGAGTATACGACTTAAAAGATGCAGCAGAGAGGCCAGGTTGAGGCTCCATTAGTCGCGCAAGGGTTGGCTGTCAGAAGCTCACACGCAATGCATCCTGGCACATGTAGGCACTGTCAGCATGGCTCCGTGAACAGAAGAACTCAGCTTTCTCAGTTAATATAGCACACCCTGAGAAATATATTACTTGTTTTGACTACATTTACAATCAACACTGAGTGGACATAGACATACTGTATGAGGTGGTGAATTGTTCCTTTAAAGCCACAGTGTGTAGGAATTTCTCTCATCTAATGTTGAAACCCTATATTGCATTCAAACAGATAGCGCACTCTAGCGCCTCACTTTTTCAAACTTGTATTGCAACTACGCTAGCCGCTGTGTACCAAACAGCTATGATAACATTGATGAAACCATGTCATCTGATACATGGAGTATTCATTCAGGTGATGAGGTTTGTTATTTCGTAAATATTGCATACTGCATTGCATCATTAGTGTGAGTGTGTATAAGCAAAAAAGACTCGAGCAAGATAGTGAATTATATTGTGCTGTTTTGTATAGTGGGGGATTTGGCACCACATAGCATGTAGCAACTTGCTAACGAACACGAACAAATGGTCCCAAAGTGCTAAGTGCTAAGCTAAGTGCCGTCACTTACCACCATTGTCTATGCGCTATAGGCCCACAAAGAAAATTGCTGATGGAGGTCAATCCTGCACCAATGAGGCTAATGTTTTTTTCTACTGATATGCTGCTTATGGTAACGAACGGTACAGCTAGCTGTAGGCTAATTTAGGCAGTAAAGCTTACCTGTCGAGAAGAAAGCAGGCAACTTCAGCGTGCCTTTAAAAAAAACCTTTCTCCTTCAGCAGCTCTTTCCACCTGGGAAAGGCTACCCCAATGCTGACCCTCGTTTTTTTAATTCACCGGTCACGTTGCCTTTTTGATTCCCTTTTGCGCTTTCTTGGGGACAGAGGATTCAGTCTCCCGTGATGCTTCACATGCATGATTCTGCATTATGCTCAAAGAGTGGGACTTTGTTACGCTGCAGTAGTGCAGGCTTTCAAATTTGCCGGGGTAGAAGCGAAGCGCCTCTTGCTCCTCTCCTTTGGCTTCTCAGTCACGTAGCGTTGGCCTGGCTCTCAACGAAAACACAGAAGGCGGGGCTATTCCCTGGTAGTGCTATATGTCCCTTGCAGGCAGATGTATTTTAAGGATGGGGGAATGTTATGGAGCCCCCCAAAAGACTTACCCACGCAATGTACAAACAAATCCGAAATTCTCCTTTTACAAGAATAAGTCAGATTATTGGTGGAGGTAATAATACACTAATGATGACATATTTATGAATCGATTTTTGCCGATGAACAACTGAAAACGCTACACAATGTCCCTTTAAAAGGTACCCTGTGGAGTTTTTGACCATTAGTAGTGCTATGGAGCACCGTTTTTACCACTGGATCTCGATTTTGCTTATATTATGCATAACTGCACTTGCCAATTGGGTCTCACTCCCAAGTCGTTAGAAACCAGCACTAGGTCAGTGACCTCCATAGTCGGACACAGACAAAAATAGCTGTCCTTTCAGTGATCGTGGCCAGTTGCCGTTATTGTTTAATGGCAGCCAGCTGCATCAGGGGGAAACATGGCAGGACAACAACTGAAGTTAAGGCGGCAGAGGGCGGAGTAGAGTGGGTTGGAGGGGTGGTGGATGTGTCCTGGAGGCCAGTGCTCACTTCCCGATTATTATGAAAGATTATGAAAGCCAAACCCTGTTCTTTTTTTCTTAAACCCAACCACGTGCATGTGTTTACTAAAAGTAACTATGTGTTTGTAGTTGAAGGAAAAAAAAACATGTCAGTGACATTGACACATTTCATGGTTGTATCTTGAGACCAGACAATGTATGTAACAGGTAGAACCTGACACAGAGTGCCAGAACATTAGCAACCATGACCAAAGGTTATGTGACAAGGCCGCAGTGAGAATGTGTCGCACTTGCACTACACTTGTATAGGGCTTTTCTGGTCCTCTGACCACTCAAAGCTCTTTCACACTCCGAGCCACATTCAACCATTCACACACACAATCACACACTGGTGGCTGAGGTGACCATACATGGTGCCACCTGCTAGTCAGCACTCACACAGCCATCAGGAACAATTTGGGGTGCAATCAGGGGTCAAGGATGCTTCGAAACACGGACTGCAGGAGCTGGGGATCCAACCCCCAATCTTCTGAATGGTGGACGACCCGCTCTACCTCCTGAGCCACAGCCTGTCCATTTGAATCCACATTAAATACAGTATATGTTTGAAAGAGGAAAAACATTCAATTCACTTTTTTTCCCTCAAGGCTATACACAGTGTGTTTGGGTGGGATGCATCTAATGTAAAAATTACTTGTTTATTTAAAAAAAAAAGAAAATGTTCCTATTGCAAAGTTTGTCCACCAGAGAGCACTGACAAGCCCTATTAAAACAGGCCTGGTCACAGTTCTTTAAAAACCTAATTTAAGGGCTCTTAAGGGCTCTTTGTTTATGTTATATGCTTATTAAAAAATTAGGCCCATACTGTCATCACATCTTTCAGATACCTGAATTGATCCTTAAAATTCTACTATACTGAGGATGTCCCTGTGGCTTAGGATCTGGGCCAATCCGGGCATTTTTTAGTGGATCAAAAATACATCATAGCCCTAAAACAAGGCTGTTTCTCAGTTTCTAAAAATTTTACTTTTTGGAGATACAGTGTTTTTACTGGAGGTGATAATACTGTATGCATCCTATGATAAGGGATCACAATAAGGCACTGATTTGTTTTAAGAGCCACAGAGTTGAATAACTTACTATATATGTAGTGTCTTAACATGTCAGTTCTTCTCTAATTGTGAGTCAAGTGAATCTGTGAACCTGCAATCATAGCTATTAATGGGAGTGTTAAAAAATAATGGCCCCTTTGAGTGCACCTGTTTATGTGTGAGAGAGAGGGAAAGAAACTCAACAGAACAACTGTCTGTCTTTACGTGAGAAAATTCACTGGAGAAAGAAAAAAGCTGAGTTAGTTCAACATCATTAAATCTGTAACTCACCACCTTGGGGAGCAATCAGGCTCCATTTGCAGTATGTCTTGATAAAAAAAAGGAGAAAATCAGGTAATACACCCTGTCAGAAAAATTGACTGGTCAACAGTTTGCAACTGGTAATTTATCAGATTTATTAAAGCTGGCACTTTTTATCTGCAGAAAAATTGTACTAGTAAGGGGAAAAACAGCTGTGCAATTTCCATGCACATAAGGAGCGGCATATCTCATGATGCATGAAACTCATTTGGCTGACTGTGTACATAGAATTGAGATATGTTAGACAAGGCACATTATAGAATTCCACTTCTCTTCAGTCAGAAATATGAATACTTGGGCTGGACATTAGTAGAACGATGAGGAAGTTTGCCTCTTTAATTCTGGAGATGTATGCAGGATTAATAAGGCTCATATCCTCTATTGCAGGCATTACAGTAATGTTACTCATCTGGCAATGAGGAATAAGCTCAACTATAATTAGAGTGATATAATGGTGAAAAAAACACTGATAATGTCTTTTTAAAGATTTGCTTAATATGTGCCTTAGTCTCTCTAGAAGACAAGAAACACTCTCATACTTGAGCCTTACATATTCAGATCAAACAGTTGGAGGAGCAACATCTATTCGTTTTTATCAGAATTCAGAAACAGATGGTAGTTGATTCATAAACACCAGATATGACACAAACAGAGCAAATTAAAGAGCACATCTCAGTAAGAAATCTGTCCACAAATGAAGCATCAGTCTTGCTAGGATACATGTCATGCCAGTTGTGACTGTACATCTAACAATTGCACTTAAAACTGATTTGCAGGCCGTCATTGACTGCCAAACTCGGAATAAATTGGTGGTGAAATTCTTTTGATTGTGCGAGTTGCTTGTCAAAGCTGATAATACAAAATTCCTCTGTGCAGTTTGCAGACAACAATAAGCTGTGGGTGACCCCCAACTGTTGGCAAGGGATACTGCACTCACTTTAAAAACAGGATTTAGCAGAGATGGGGAATATTATGGTGTGATGACAAACTCAAAGCCAGAGTTGGTGCTTTTCAAGCACTGTAATTACAAATGTTGGTCATTCATATTACTTTATACTCTAAGACTAAACAATCAGTCATTTTTCCACACAATACAGTGTTGACAAATTGAAAAACAAAGGCATACTACAAAAAACATGTGGGTAATTGTCTTTGCGCTGAGTGATAAAAGTGATGAGGGGTGTCAGGAGAATACAAACAAAATAATATTCATCATTTTTGAGAAATGTGTGATTTGTATTCAGGGCTCTGTGTCTCAATGTTCATTCACACAGATGTCACAAAGGATGAACTGATTTAAATAACCAGTGTGAAATGTAATTTATCAGACACAGCAACGTAACGGCCCAGAAAATTATCCTGACAGGCCTCAGTTTGCTCATATATTTATCTCTGCATTTGTCCTTTGCGTACTTTGACTTGGACTTTATCCAGTGCACGTTTAAGTCTTCTTTGCACATCTCTCAGGGTTAAGCACCCACAGTGTAGATATTATTTTAGCAGAAATAAGTAATTGTTGCAATAAAATCATTAAAGAGCAACTTAACAAGCCCCCTTCACAATAAAAAAATAAATAAATTCAGACATCAAGCACCATCACAGCTTTAGTAATGAATGAGCATGACATCACCTCCTAGTTTTGGGGGTGTGTGGGACAAAGATTGAAGATATTTTGAAGGAGTAAAGTGGACTGAATTACTGTATTTTTTAATGGAAAAGTGAAAATGACTTATTTTGCAATAAACAGTATAACATAGGACCTGGACCAACAGATGATATATAAAGTAACTGTACATCTGATTTATCGAGGTGTAAATCACAAGTTTCATCACAATATGATGCATTGATTATTTTGGACAACACCTGTAAACATCCTCATTGTCTGTTTCATAGCTGCTTGTCATTATCTGCCTGGCACTAGGCCGCTTGCATTGTTTGAATGTTTTGGAAGGAGGTGGATGGAAATAATGACAAAGACATGCCACTGGAATTTTACAATAAAGGCATATCTTGAAGATTCATATTTCACTTTGTATTTTGTTACCAACTGAACGGACCTAGATCAATGTGTCATTAAACCCCTACTAATTTACCAAGTCATAAAGTGAATTAAGTGTTAAGTCACTCTTTAAATACTATATATATAGCAAGAAGAATAAAGTATGGAGTAATGGAGAAGTGTTGTGCAACGTGTTTTAATTTTGTTGGACTTGCATAGTAGTCAAACATTTGGTTTTATATCAAAATAAATACTGATTCTGAGTGTCACACTCTTGCCATTTAACTTTTGTTTTGGTTGAGAAAGTGGTCCCTGTCTGTCTACTGACTGCAGTGTAGCACAAGTGTTGCTCTGTCTCTTGCTTTTTGGCAGAACTGAAACAGCCTGTTCTTTCTGGGTTGCCAGATTTGTCTGCATTCACCAGTCTGAATGGCCAGGTTGTGCTAACTCTATATGTAGTTAAAGTCTGTCTCAGTTTATGGTTGTTCACAGTGATCATCTGCAACTTGTTATTGTCTGTTCGGGGCTAAAGGGCATTGACATTTACTGTGTTGATGATGTCCAGTGACACTTTTATTTTTCTTTGTGTCTGTGGACTAAATTGGTTGGTGCACACTATCTGAGGGCAGTGCTGACTCTGTGTACTGTTAGAGGGGCTAAGGATCAGGATGAGCTGGCTGAGCAGACTTTTCTCCATCTTCTCCCCTTGGCAGGTTTAGGTTGGTAGGCTTTTATTTCATGCCATAGAAAACCCTCCTTCCCTTGTGGTCTGTCATAATGTACAAACTATTTACATCATTAACATCCTGCATTAGTATATTTACAGTGTAAACCTTGTACAGCATGATATGGTAATACTTTATTATTTTTGTAGTAAGTGTGCACTCTATCTCAGTGACACATACACACATAACAACATAGAATTGGAAACAGTGTGCACTACATACAGTATGTACATGCACACGGCCTCATATAATCAACACATGCACATAGCACAAACACAGTCTGCATACACACACACACACACAGAGTTCACTACCCGACAGTTGCTGTGATGAGCAGGCAGAAAGGAGAGCCACTCTGAGCATAAATATGTCCAGCGTCAAGATATACAACTGGCAATTCCATCTCCAGTTGAAGCCTCGCCGATTGCTTTTTGCCCCTTCCCTGCAACTCATGCAGGCGTGCAACACACACAGACAAAAACATGGCCTTGCATGCACAGCGCAGACACATAATGCAGGCACAATGAAGGGGGTCAAAGAAGGGATATCTAACAAATTAAAATGACCTCTCAGTTTAATTGAGGATTATCCAAACACATCCATCCATCATACATTGATGCTTTGCGCAGCGGAGCAGCAACCTACAACCAAGGAAGCTGTCTTATTCCTCACAGCTTTCAGTGCGTCTGGACGTTCACATTAGAACCGATGAACTCTGATCACACTGAATATATATATATCCATGATGAAATGTTTAAATTGAATGCTTTTTATTCACAGTTGTGTCCCTGTAAATCAGTTCTGCGACATTTTAATTTCTATGTGTAATATTTTTACAGTATTAGTGATCTTAAATATCATGTGTTGCCTAATCAACTACTTCTGCCAACAACAGGACAGTTATTTTTAAACATTTCCCCTTTGTGACCGAGTAGCCATGCTGTGATTCGAAATCATCTTTAAGCATGGTCTAAGCAAGTAGTAAATGAATGACAGGGTGGGTGTATGAATCATGCAATACTCAATTAAATAGAAAGGTCCGTTTTACCCTTTATAATTTACTGCATGAAGGTAACTTTACATTTGATTCCATTTGAAATCATTCTGCATACTGTATCACCAAATGAAACCACAGCATGCTGTTGGCCTTAATAAATCATATTAAGCACTTACTCATCATTCTACAATAATTAATGTAATTTGGAAAGGATTTAAAATATAGTTTCAAAAGGACTATGCCTATGACTGCCATCGGCCTATCAGCAAATAAGACGACATTCACCAATGGCAGTGGCCGATGTTTTTCTATTGTCACATTTTTCCTGTCTGGAATGAACAGAGATCCTCACCGGGCGCCTTTGGATGAGAGGACACAGAAACTTACTATCAGTGCATAGAGGGGACACACCCTATTGTTTCCCTGATAATGCTACATTGTGAATGACAAATATGTTTTTAAATTGGCACGAGGAGAGTGAGTTAATGTTAACTGTTAGCAGCCGGTGGCCCGGAACTAACAGCTAACGGAGGTTGCACAGTTACATCATGTTACGTTATTACGTTCAAGCTCTATTCAGGAAAAATTAGTACTGGGTGAAGGTAAATCAAAACATTCTCATGGTGTGTTTATATGTAATCATGTAAAATGTTGTTTTTTGGGGGGAGAAAATTATTAAATTAATTTAAAAAAAGAAAGAATCTTATTATGAAGGTTGTTTCATAAAGCGGTATGGTTGAATGTGTGCTAATTAAAGATAGTATAATAAAGCACTTAATGACTTTTCAAACACTTATTTTTTAAATAATGAATATTTGTTTCTCTGACACAAGCCTTTTGTAAAATAACAATAACAAAAATAAATAAACAAAAGCATCTATAGACCGTATTATTGTATTTAAAAGATTGGTACTGGCCCAGAATTTCTTTCTCAATTGGTGTATCCCTACATAGGTAGAAAACAAAAAATGTTTTTAACTATTAATATGACAATGACTAAAAACAAAAATGAAATTGCAAATATACAACTTTACAGTTTTAAGTGAGCTTTAAAACTGAAATCACGTAGTTGAGCAGGTGTCAATATATTGAGTGTTGAAAACCAGTACATCGCTCTCTGAGAGAGTAGTTTTGATAGACTGTCCCTTCTGACTGGAAGAGTTAAATGTTCTAGTCCAAGTCCATGCTCTGATGAAGGCCACCAGGCCAAAACCTTAGCATGTTTGTTTGACAGGGCCAGAACAAACTGCTGCGTGCGTGCGTGCGTGCGTGTGTTGCCTTTTTTAATCTGGGTATCAACGCTGAAACTATATGCACTTTGAGTTACCAACAAAAACAAATACTGGGAAGGCGCATCCTCTCAAAGACCAAACTACCAAAAAAGCAGACTTGGACTGGCCTAACTTGGCTGGCAGAACAGTTATGATGAATCTGCATTCACTACAACTTTGATTTTGCACTATGCAGGGCTGCTTACTAACATTTACTCCTGGCTCATTAGATCAACTCAATAGATCCTGCAGATTTTTTTTTTCATCTCTGCCAGGGGATCTGGCATTTGGTTGTGTGTGTGTGTGCATCTGAGTGTGTGTATCTGTGTGTCCGCAGCTAATCTCGCAAACTACTGGACCAATCAGCCTAATATTTTATGAGTAAAGTAGTGTCTATATGCTTAAGGATCTCTGGTGGTAATGGAGATTCACAATGCTGAATACCGTCACTGACAGGGGCCACAAGTCTTCTGAAAAATATCTTGGCTAAAAACAACAAGCCTTACTGTTTGTTGCTGGCCACTTTTAGGCCTTTGTTGTGGCTCAAGAACTGACAACCATAGAAAAGTTTGGTTTTATTTCTAACAAGAGCATCTGCAGATTAATTCCATACCCAATATGTTATGATCCTTTAAAGTTAGGCACGATGCGAGATGAATTAGTTTGTGTTTTTGTTATCCTTGCTGCCATCTTGACTGTAATGGAGCCTGGAGGGACGATTCTAGCCTCAGCTGTTGTTCCATCCTCTGCACAGCATCACACCGCACAGGGAGTGTTTCAGAAGCAGAGCATTTTACCTGCCAGATTTTGCAGACTTTCAGATTTTGTTGATTTGGTCATTTTCCTTGATATTTGTGCTTCTATCATTAGTAAGTCATGTCAAGTAAATTTTACTTATACAGCATATACAAGTTACCTCAGTGTGCTTTACAGAAATTAAACAAATGAGATGGAGAACAAATATAAAACCTCCACATACATAAAAGTAAGAGTAGACTACAAAGCCGTGTTAAATTGTCTGTAGACTTCTGAACAAACTAAGTTAATACTGTGTAAAGTTCAGTTATGAGTGACATCTGGACATCAAAGATTGCTGGCTGTGTTTTAGTCATAAAAAAACATGAACTAATCCTCATAATGACATTGTATCTATATTTAACATACAGTTCCTGCTTGCAGGAAAATCTGATCTGCTCGGTGCAAAGTGCCATGGTGCAAATACAAACGAGGCATGTATTTTTATTCATTTCTGGGACACTTCTAAAACGTACTGCTGCTGTGCTGGAATTACAAGATTTGTCTAGAGTGGCCGCAATCAGCTCGGGCGTCCGCCTGGTGGAAATCTGCATCTCACTGAATGCACATTTCTACTTTGCTTTATAATTTCTGAGAGGGCATAACTAATTTGATGACGTGACACAGCAAATGAATCAAAGTTTGAAAAACTTTAACCCTCTGTGAAGGCATAATGCAATTTCAGTATCGTGTGCGAGTTTGCTTGATGCTGAAGTTTTCATATGTTTTTCTCTTACAGTGTCAGTGTTCAGCAACTCTGACAAAAACACCTCAGAAGCAAAAATCCCTAAAACGCAGCAGTCAAGAAAGCTGATGCACACTCTCCAATAAACATAGCATGACTAATCCCTCCTCTCAAATGACAAGGCCTAGTCATCTTACACACAATGAATGGTCTCCCTCTAAATGACTTCAAAGCAAAGCATTTGGCACAACACAGACTTGAGTGATGGAACTACACTTCTGTCAGTCGCACACAGGGTTAACTAAACAAGCAATTTCAGTGCGGCAGCATTTGCTAAAAAGCTTGATGGGGCCAGCTAAGCTCCTGTGATTGGCCTTTGTGTGTGAAAGTGACCACTTAAGTGCTGTGCAGCCCCTCCTGAGTGTGTTTGTAGGCATAAGCATTTCCTCTGACTTTTTGCCTGCTCGCACTGTCTGTTTGTTTGTGTATGTCCTTGAGAATGTAGTGCTCACTGGTGCATTTGTGGTTGCTTTGCTGTGTGTGCATGTGTATGAGATAGTACATCTGTGTTAAATGCCCTGTTTCATTATGGTGCGGTACAATGTAGTGTGTTTGCATAATTTAAAACAAGATGTCAATGCTCCATGTAAAAATATTACTGCAGGTAAGCAGCTTTTGAAAGTGAGAATATCCACAGATTCACAAAAAAAAAAATCCCTGACCCAAATAATGTCAAAAAACAAAGTATTAGTCATCAACTTAATATGTTGTGGTATTTTCTTAATTTAAGGCAATGCAACCAACAAAATAATGTTTATTTCAGTGAAAAAACATGATGCTATTGATCCACTTTTCAATATTTTATCTCCATTCCAGCACATTTAATGACATGACACTGTGACTATAGCCCCTTTCCCATTGCTCAAAAAAAACACTAACACCTGCTTACATCTGGCTTGTGTATGTAATGGCAATGTTACATTCTGTATTCACACCAGGGTCAAATTACTCTGCAGTAGACACAGGTACTTAGCCCCAGCCCTGACGAAAATACAGCACCTGGGTAGGCACGCTAATTTTATTCCCTTTACCGGTGAGATGCAATGACGCCACAAAATACCATCAGTCTCCGCCACTAGAACATCGTTTCAAATTGACTGTGCACCAAGGTTGATAGAGAGAAGGAATAAGTAAGAGATACAAAAAAAGAGGTAATAAGCAGCCTCCATGCTACTTTCTAATGCTTACTAACCTGTTTTCTGGTCTGTTTGTAACACAGAGTGTGACACACCAGGAAAATACACACAGACACATAGAAAAGCATACAGTCAACAACACAGGACTGGTAGCCCTTTTAATATTTAGGAAATGCATCAGGACAATGGTCCTAAACATGCAAACAAGGTCTGGGAAGGTCTTCACTTGTCACACATATGATCTTAATCCAGCTGGTTACTGTATGTTTTTCACTTAGATATTGAGTGGGCAACATAACCTGAAAGTAAACCCGGAAGCTACAGACTTTTTTTGGTGCATGCGCCAGGTGAGCAATTCCCATTAGACTGAATAGGCGTCATCTCAGGGCTCACTATCTAGTTATTACACACCTGTAGTACAGCCTTGCAGAACTGTTAGTGTGGCTGTTGACTCTTGTTAATCAGGTCATGACATGCAGTGTTGCACATTATGAGTAAGGAGGACGGGACAGAGAAACAGAACAAAGGAAAAGTACAGGCTAACTTTGTTTTGTATACTTACAGTTTGTCAACTGCAGTATCATTTCTATTACTATTTGTAATCTACACAATTCTTCAGTCAATGGGCAGTTAGAATGAGTCTTTTTCATGAATCTTCCCTACACACACACACATGCCACAAAGGGGTGGTTCAGGGTCAGCCATGAACAGCACCCAAGGAGCAGCATAGGGGCTCAATGCCTTGCTCACGCACACCCAGACAGTGCCCAGGTGGTGAACTGCCACCTCTCCAGCTGCCAGTCCACACTCTATACTTAGTCCATACAGGGACTTGAACCGGCAACCCTTCAGTTCCCAAGCAAATCCCCATGGACTGAGCGACTGCAGCTACCAGCAGAGAGCAGGATTAATGCTGTCACACAAATAACTGGCCATTACTAGTCAACATGTGATGACCTGTAAAAGGATAATTCCAGCTAATTACAACTTGGATCACATTTTCTTGGGTCTGGTCATCACATCTATTAGATATGATACTTAAAATAATTGCTGAAGTCTATAAAATCAGTCCGACAGGAGAAGAAACATGAGCGGTCAAACGACTGGACAGCCAACAGTCTATTTTATCTTAACTATGGATGGAACTATAAAATATACTGACTAGATGTTTGGCACTAATACTGACATTATGAAGAGGATCTGGTTTCAGCAATGAGGTAACTAGTCCACATTAAATAAACTTTCCTCTTCAATGTCTTTATCAAATTCAGTGTCTCCCCTACATGTTACAGTCTGTCATTGCGAGCTGCCAAGTCAGTCCTCAGTGCTACACCTGGCCTCACATTACCTTACATAGAAAAGATTTCAATGAGTTTCATGCAGTGAGATACAGATTTTAAATTTGGAAAAAAAGGGAGCACTGGAATGGAACTAGTAATCAGTATTTGGTATCAGTCCATCCTTACAATATATCACTTTATATAGAGGTGTGACCAAAGGTGAGAGTTTCAAAAATGTTGGTAACAATCCTCCATTGCACAGGAAAATAATGTGCCCACATATCTATGATAGTAGGTCAAAGGTTAACTGTTGAAAACTGTAATTTACAAAATAGAATTTAGGTAATAATTTCAACATCTGCCTTCTCCCCCAAATAGTATAACTTCAGTCCATTATCTGACAATAATAATACCTGAGACAACTGACAAATGAGATTCCTCTGTACTTTTTATGAGAAACAAATTAAGGGAATAGGAGAATATTACCTCCAATATCAAATTTAAGAATACTGTCTCTGAACAAGAGAAGAGAGGATGTTTCTATAAATTTGTTGCAAATATAACTGTGTGGTGCCCTGTCTGCTGTCACATTTGAACTGTTCCTACACCCACAAAACTTGCATTAATGGATATAAAAATGAAATTTAATCATGAATGTTTAATTGTAAATCAAATATTAAGTCTATTAAAACTGATACCAGTTGTATCTGTATTTTAAATCATGCATGATGTCAAATTTTACCATTTGTCTCAAGGCTGCAATGTTCACATTACTCACAGAGGACAAAGTAATGATTGGTGCTACCCTATTTTTTCTTTTCTTTTGAACCAAAAAGGCTTGCCTTCAATAAAAATGGGTCTGGTTTATTTCATTTAAGGTACACTTGACTGCACAGTCCAGAGCTGCACTGTGCTGTGAAGTGGTTACTCTGCATGACAATACTGATGTAAAAGAATCCATTTTTGTGAAACTATGTAGAATAACAGAAATCAGAATTTTAACACAAATTGATTCCAATCAAATACAAATGTCCATTCATCACAACAAAGTAAATTAAAAACATAATAATACAACACAAAACAATTAAAAAAAAAAAAAAGTTAAATTGATAGAGTGCTGCTGGACTATTTTTTTCTAATCTGCTCTCTTTTATTGTGTTTGGTCCTTACATTTGTTCAAACTGACTTTCTGACAAAAGGTTTTTAGCAAAGTCAAAACATATATTTATTTACTTACTTATTATTTGTATAAACCTCATCAAGCCATTTTTTTGCAATGGTAGCAAACCCTGTGAGAATTGTGCAGGGTTAGGGTTAACAGTTCCTGAAGGCTCACCCCTGCCTTGCCATGTACACATTTAATGTAAGTGCATTCAGACATTTAAAGTACCAATGGTACCTTTTTACACATCAACATTAGCTTACTGCAGCAAATGGCTGTGGACTCCCAACTGAGAAATGCCATATGACTGACAGAATGTGTGCTTGCAAATAGTGATAAATAAGGTGATGTTATGCACAGGGGGCTGCTGCAGTGTCTTCCAGTGAAAGCTGCTCACCCAGCACGTACACCCAATAAGTTTCACCTGCTTCCTTCCCATAACTCATCCACATTAGTGTCTTTATCTGGGTGACTTTTTGCACACATGAATGGCACAAAATGAATACTTTAATATCGATCTTGGTGGGTTTCAAATAAATACTGGACCCAATCTTCAAATGGTGATAAGTCACAGTTTTTGGTCTGTGTGTGATGTTCAGTTTCCTAGTTTTACTTGTTTTTCCAGTTTCTGTAATTAATGCATGTGGCAAAAGGCCTGTCTTGTTCCCTGACCTGTAGTTACAGCTAAACAGGCCTCATTGAGATCCAAGATGGTGTGCGATTTCCTCCTCACTCACAGATTTGAACACCCATCGCTGCCACTGGTGTCTGAGAGTGAAGTCCCACTGGTGGCTCATTATTATTTTATAATTCCCCTTGCTGAATCACGACACAAACACAACATGATAAACATGCACATAGACAGAGAGTTATGTATTATTATACATTTGATATAACTAAAAGTATAATTTTGTGTGCACATAAGGTCTTATTTTACATATCCATCTTCCAGCATATGGTGCTCTGCTGCCTCCCCCCAACACATCTTAAATGCTACATTAATCTTTTGTGTGTGTGTGTGTGTGTGTGTGTGTGTGTGTGTGTGTGTGTGTGTGTGTGTATGTGCATGCTTGCCTGAGAAAGACAGAATGAGAGAGAAATAGTAAGTGAAAGAGAGATGTGTTCACCATCAGTGAAGGGCGAGTCCTTTAGCAGACGGGGTCAGCGCTCTAATCTGAGGAGGTGATGATATTGTGAGGATATTTAATGAGAGGATAAAAGCAAAAGCGAAAAGGGGGGATGAGTATTAGCCTTTTTAGATATCATTAAACATTAATACTGTCAGGGGGCTGGAGCACACTGGGGTCCTTTTCATTGACTTTCATGCTGCGTGCTAATAGAGTTTCACCTCTGGGGACCTCCACACCCCCACCCAGCCCTCGGTGCAGCGCTAAAGCTAAGAGAAGATCAGATCGCCACCCCGCTTCTGAGGATAAGCTTAGTCTGTGCGTGTGCGTGTGTCTGTGTGTGTAACTGTAGATTATGTGAGGTCATGCACTCTCTCTTGCTCCCTGTCTGTCTTTTGCTCATGATGTATGATATACGCATATTATAACTATTAAAAGGCCCTGAAGAGACTAGCATATATTAACCCAACACTTAATCCTCAGAAGCACTTCAAATACTTTTTGACATAACGTTGTTTTTGTGGGCGTTTACAGAGTAAAGTATTTAGCACTGACTAAAACTTATTTTTTTTAAGTTTTAGTCAGTTTTGGACTTCAGGCATATAAGCAGTGTCTTTCTCACAGTTCAATTATTCATAAGCACATCGTTAGCTAATATGTCTGTGATATTGTGTTCATTGGTCAATGTCTTTGTATGAGACAGGCCTCTTAGTCATTATTTAGCAGTGTTTTTGTGTCTTCCATGATGACAATTATTTTTATGATAATTAATGTGCGGGTTATTTTTCTCAGTTCATCATTCCGTCTTCAAAATGCCAGAAAATAGTTAAGATGCCTATCGCAGATTCCTAAAGCCCGAGTTGATGTCATTAAGTTGCTTGTAATTAAATTGTTTGTTTTCCTCAACCAACAAGCCAAAGCTAAAAAATATTCAGTTCCCTAATCAACAGGACATACAAATGCAACAAACTTCACAATTAAGAAGCTGAACTGGGGGATTGTTGACATTTTTGTCAGAGAAATGACTCAATTAATCAATTATCAAAAGAGTCCATTATTTTTCTGTCAATCACCGAACAGACTAATAGAGTAATAGGATGTTAATTTGCCATTGCACTCTACTGTTACCACGTATGACAAATATAACAGTAGTAGAGCCATTTATGTTGTCAGTATTTTTATATGACTTTTGGTAAATGGTGTTGTTCTTGCGTTAATTTATGTTCACACAAAAAAACATCAGCAGCCAGTGATTTTATCAGAGCTCCTTCTAACTGAATGGTGAGTCATGTGAAGCACCAACAGAGGGCAGTGGTCCCCTTCTAAAGAAAAGATGCTTGGCAGCGCACACAAACTCAAACACCGTGTATGTGCATGTGTGTATTTATTGCAGAGCTGGGTGTGGCTGGGAATGAATGAGACTCAGCGGGGTATGGCCAGATGGCGATGGAGGGAGCTGTTACTGTACATCCCTTAAGTCGCACTGACACTAAATTTAATAAATGAATCTCATTCACAGGAATTCCTCTCCTCTCCTCCCCTGGAGTGCTGTCTGTCAACAACTCAACTGCACAATGTAAGAAACATTAGCACACCCTGCACTGATTACTCATTCAGCAATTTTGCCTATAATCAAAATTAAACCCTTAATGCATTCACTTCATGCAGTATGATAATGCCATAATTTATTCTAACAGCAGAGGAGTGCTTGGTGTGCCTTCACATATTTATTATTGCCTTGAAAGCAGCATCTTCTTTTCTCCAACAGATCCGCTGAATCCACTTCCACGTTTTGTTTGATCTTAATACGCTTCTGCTGGCCAGGCACAGCAAAGTAAGTGGTCGTGTTAAATTTGATTCAGAAGATTCTACATTATTTTTGAAAGATAAAAAGCGTGGATCCCAATATGCCTGAATCACTTTATGCTCTTCACACTTGGCTGCTTGCAACACATTTCAATGCAAATGCAGACCCTCTAAATTATCACATCATACAAAGGTTAAATAAGCCTCAGCCACAGATTCCCACAGGCTAGTTAGAAGTCACTCACTCACTCACTACATTTATAAGATACTTGAGTGTTCAATGGCATTTAGTTGATGCAACTTTAAGTAAACAATCAGAATACCCCTTACACCAAGGCACAAGATTGTATCTGTTAGATCCCCATGATTCAGCCAAAGTCTAGTTGTGAGAAGTCCCTGTAACATACATGTTTTTATGTCTTAATCCTGTGATCTGTTTAGGTGCATCGGCCACAAGTCCACTCTCCCCGTTCTGCTGGAAGGCTGCCAGCCACAGGTCACATGACCTGGAAGAAAAAACCTGGGAGACTTTTGGGATCCCTTTTCGGTCAGACACACCTTCTTATTGCTATTGCTTGCACACACTATATGAGCAACATGACTGATGGGTTGCTCTATTTTGATTGAAAGGCGGTGGTCCGAGAATCTCGATTTGCTTTACCATGTATTGATCCTGTGCAGAAACACAGGCTTTATAAGAAAAACAACCCATGTAATATAAATGTATGCTTCAATACAAGTTGAAAGTGATATTGTAGTGATATATCATTTTAAAGATAAAAATTATTGCGGTGGATGATATGAGACAAGATATCTTAGATTTTGAATGCTGTAAAATTGTGACTGTTGTCTTTTCCTGGTTTTAAAGACTACATTACAGTAAAGAAATGTAATGTCATAAACTCACCAGACTGTTGTAGCTGTTCTATTATTTGTCTACCCACTTAATTGTTAAAACCACATTACTGACGATTATTTATCAAATATTGTTAAGGTATTTGGTCAAAAATATTGTGATATTTGATTTTCTTCATATCACCCAGCCCCAGCTGCAACCTCTCTTCTCATGTCTATTATTTTTCTTTGGCTGTAGCATGGGCTGGTTATCAACCTGAAGGGAAGTCCAAAGGCTGATGAACTGATCTGTGTCCGTGTGAGACCACATTGCTCTGGTGTCCTGTATGCCCTGGGAACATAACGCCCAGCGCAAATCTGGTGAGTAACGACACTCATTTGTTCTGTCAATGGTGAATTGATGGGATTTACTCCTTCCATTACAGAGTGGTTTTAACAAGCAGGTGTCCTTGCTTTGGAGTTTTAGATTGGACGGTGGTTGATGGGGGGCTGTGCAACTGGCGTTGACATGCAGATGGTTTTGAATTTGCCCTGCCTTACAATCACGGCATTTTGTTTTTTAGAAGGAAAGTCAAACTATCAATGACACAATGTGGGAAATATTTGCTCATAAATAGAATAAATGTTTAATGTTTATGACTGCACATCAAATAACCATGACTGCTCACCATGTTTTTATATACTACTACCTCTTCTTTATCTTCCCTTTTTGCCCATCCCAGTCGGCCTAAATACCTGTCTCAATTTTCTGTACTGTTAGATAAAGTAACAAGGCATATACTCCTCTGTCACTCCAAACTTCATCTCTTTGCTGTTCCACTAGCTTCTCTAACACAATGTCATTTCACAGAGGGTTTAAACCAAATCTCCCATGAGCTTCAGGGTTTTAGGGTTCTTTCTCACAATTTTACACACAGTTAGGACTTGATGTGGTAGTGGTTCGTCTAAACCAGTGCTGCCCACAGGCCAGTGGTGGTCCTCAGTAACATTTTGTGCAGCCCCTGAGTGTTACATGAAATGTTTGCATTATATTTTAATTATTCGTGGTCTATATTCTTTAACTTTCAGCAGCTTACTTTCAATACACTATCAAAAGACTGCATCAAACTCGGCCCCCTAACAAGCATCTGTCAGGTGTTAGCTGACGTCAGAGATTTTAATGAACAACTCACAACTACACTCTGCCTGTGCAGCCCTATTTCACATGCTAGCTCCCTAAACTGACACTCAGTCATTAAAACTTGAGTACCTCTGGTCTAAACATTTGATTACGTGAATGCTTTTTCCAAACTCGGGTGCAGACCAAGAAACCATAACCCAATTAAACTTACATTGACTGATAATGACTGACTGACCATGTTGTGTGAGATTATCTATGAGTTTTCCATCTACATGTATTGTTTATGTAGCATTGCCATGGTATGTTTGAATACTTAGCTCTGTAGCTTATTAGCTGTGCCTGTAGTTTAATGGGTTTTTCTTGTTTATGTCACCTAAAAGCGTCCGACCTTGACTACACTGACTTGTATCTGTGTAAAGTTTTTCACTAAAGAGGTGTTTTCACACTCCACTACTGAAGGGGGTGAGCCAATAGCTTTCTAATACGGGAACATGTGTGAATGGTGGAACAGACTTCGACACAAGACGGGCAAAGAAACCTGAAACCACCAGCACAAAGCAGACATGTCAGTAAAGAGAGCAGAGTTAGTAGACAGCATACATGGTGAAGTGTGACAAATATAGCTTCCTTCCACTATCCACCAAAATCCCCATCATAGCAAATACTCCAATGTTTCACAACCACTGACGCTGTCAGCCACTGACAGTTAGCTTACAAGCTAACAGTTAACAAAAACATGTTTGGCTGAATCTTTCCAGTGTTTCCTCACTAAAGCTAATGCTAATGCTGATGTATGCTGCTCTTTCACTATTCAACCTGGCATTAGTCTCACATAGCCAGACCTATCTCCACACTTCTTAGCACTATGCCAGCACTGGAGAAAGTACAAAATGAATGTGAAACCTTGCACAAGGTAGGCAGGCAGAGGCCACATCCAGAGTTTCTCAGTGAAGAAGAGGGAATAAATCTGCTTTTAAATCTCTTATTTAATGTGGGAAAATTACATTAAACAAAATATCAATCATAGCAGAGTATTTTTACACAATTTAAAATGTGTCTTTATGGGGACTTTAAAGGTAACCTTTGAAGATTTAACATAGCATGATAACATGAATTTAAAAATGCAGGTTTCAACATTTAAGTAAGGGCTTTATTGTACTTTGAGTGGCCCTTTATTGCTATACAAAATACGTTTTCTGCACCAAACTTTTTTTTTTTTTTTTTGGTGACAGGAACATTTTAAGCAGAAATCCATTGGACTTCTGAGCAAACCATGAAACAATCAAATTAGGACTTCACGGCAGTAACATTAACAACATCAATAGATGTGCTGTAGAATCCAAGCGGCAGCTGTCCTGACCCCAGTGTTTTATAGTGCTGCTTTATCTTGTCTTTCAGTCTCCTGTTTCCATGTCGCAATGTTATCAATTACAGATTGCAAAAAAAATCTAGACTTTTAGCACTAGTGCACCCAACTTTCTCAGTTGTTCGCACCCTTTTTTTTCATTATTATTATTCAAAAATTAATCAACTGCAAAATGTGTTACAATGGCTTTATCTGTATGCGGCCATCACTCTGTAGCCTCGCTCAATTTCCGTCCAACAGTTTTGTATAGTATAGCATATAGTATGTATAGCATATCTAATGGGCTACATGTCATGAGTAATACCAACACTGAAGGCTGCCGTGCTTCAGACAGGCCAAGAGACTGGAGCTGCTCTGTGAGAGAGCTGTGTTAAACGACAGTCAGCAGATATTACAAAAGTTGTAATAAAAATCACAATCCTCTACTTTGAAATAGCAAAACCACCCCGTGTTTCTGCCGGAAACATTCTGCTGATGGTATCAGATGTAACTTTAGTTGTGTGAGTATGAAAACTGCAAGGAGAGGAAGAGGGAGTGAGACTGCCCTTCGATGCCCTCTGAAGGATGCCCAGTTGAATACAGTTGATAAAAATGAAGCGCAGTGACGATACAGACATTCTATACACCAGACATATATAATAGGGACCTGCAGATATGTATTTAGACCCGTTCATATAGGTCAGCTGTCACTCTATTTGTCACTGTGAAGACTTCAGTTTACATCATGCACTTGCAGTAATGTAACCATGTGGAATTTTAACTCGCACACTGACAAAAAAGGTCACATGTGACTATTTCAGTCTATACCCCTAACGAACCACCAACCTGTGACAGTCAGACTCTTTTAGGTCCATAGCCATGCACAGGCCGCCTGGCTGAACATTCAGCGAGCAAAGACTTCTGCCTTGACCATTAAAATGGCTTGCCTCTGCTCGAGACATAACCACCTCCTCTTAGGAGGGCATGCGTGCCTGGTGCACCAAAGTGAAAGAAGGGGCCTGTAACTGAAGTGAGAAGTTGAGTGGCTCAGAGATAGCGTGCACTGCATCCAGACAGTTAGATCGCAAGCAGACTTCTCTCCTGCCGCTAACTGAGGTTCAGACTGCAGAAATCAAAATCTTTTCAGCCCGCTCCGCCACCAAAATATTTCATGCCTGGGAGGCGGAATTGAATTGAGTGTTAATAAATGAATGACAGTGGGAAAATGAATTATATGCATGGACCTTCACATTCATTATATTAAGGGATAGGTCAGAGTTTTTGAAGTGGGGTTGTATGAGACACTCCATCAGACAGCCCATTCCAACGGAGAAGACGTTAACGGCTTCAGTTCCACATCTATGCTCTCTTCAAACCCACCAGACTCCATTGACAAAAACAATAATTTTGGCTCACTAAACGCAGGAGCTGCTGGTCTACCACAGCCTTGATCAGTCAGTTGGTTTGTTATTGTGAGACTTCTGAACTAAGCACTTTAAATACCACAGTCACACAAAAATAACTGATTGAGGCATCGAGCAGCTCCTATGCTGAGCAATGTTAAATCACTGTTTTTCTCAATGGAGTCTGGCTTTGAAGAAAGTGACATAATATTCTGTGTTGAAAGTTATTGTCTGACGCAAAGGTAAAGCATTGAGAATACACTAAATATAACATACATTTAAACTGATTGATGATTGTTTAAAGTGGGATGTTTTTCCAGGTGGCTAAAATATGTTTTAGTGCTGACCCCATCCACAGCAGTACATTGCTTAGCCTCTGTGTTAGTACTCAAGCCTGCTTCTCTAAACTGGGGGATGTGCTGACCCCCATCTACTGTAGGTAATACACTGACTATGGATAAGTACCTCATACAACCCTACTTCAAAAAAAAAAAAAAAAAAAAAAACTATCCCTTTAAGACAATTTTGGGACATGTCACTGTGACATCTATCAACAGATTGGGCCGCCCTTTTTATTAAGTAAAAACTCACTTTTCCACTTTAAAATGTGAAGTGTGGTCAGACATTCCTTAAGGCAGACTTTACCCTTTGTAACAGTTTTTATATCTTACCAGGGTTCAGAGTTACCAACGAAAGGTAGCACTGTCTGGTTTGAAAACTGTCTATCAACATCAAGCCCTAAAACACACAAAGCAATGAAGTAAAACCTAAAAAAAGAAACTTTCTCAGAGAAACATTTACTCTCTGCAACTGTAAAGACCGTGTACTTGGAGCAATAAATGTGTTGACCTAACTGAAAGAATCCCCCTTGGACTGAAGGCAAATGGTCTAGACCTACACTCCCTCCCTAAATACGACATCTGACTTCACAGAGTGAGTGCTGTTCCTGTCAACTCTTAAGTTGATTTTTTTTTTTTTTTTATTTGTTTTTACTACCAGGTAATTTCACTAAAACATCCAAGAAAATATTTAAAAAGGGGAACAGTGGTAAACTCCAGCAAGTTCAATGCTAACTTAGTTGGCAGTATAAATTGTGATGTTTTACTTCAACACATGATGAATAAATAGTGTAGCAAAGGTAATGTTAAATAAATAGTGGGATTTATCTCTGCAGTACTTAACCCTGTTAGTGGCTTTTTTCATTGCTCCAGTTTATGTCTAGATTATGTCATGTATTCATCAGTGACTGATGACAAAGACCTTGTTGATATGACATGTTCACATCATATTTCCAAACTTTCAGAGTTGATTAGAAAGCCTGAATGCTCCATTAAACAACCACACAACCAGTAGCAGTATGGACTGAGAGATAATGTACTGTGAGCTGTCAAGGATACACCTTCATATTTGGGCAAAGGAAGCCACTATGAAGCCCTTGGGACGGCACAGCCTTGTCAGCCATAATGACATATTCAGCCTTGGTTTGTGGACTTACAAAACGGCAGCCCCTGAACTGCAACAAAGTTTCTTTTTATCATCTCCAAGGGACTTTTCCATGTGACTCAAATGTCAAGTCAATTTAGAAATCAAAGGCCCATCAACAACAACAACAACAGAGACTTGCTCAGTTACACCTGTGTATAAAGCTGAACCAAACTTTCACAACTATCCTGTTGGGTTTTAAAAAGGGACTGTACATTTATTCCAGATACCATGCTAGACGTAAAAAGCATTCCTTACTCCTTTCTAACATTTATCACAGAGGGGAAGTTAAGGAGAAAATAGCTGACATTATGCCTGCCAGGGAGTGAAAGTCTATAAGCAGGATTTAAGGTACAAATACCATGCCAAGAATTGCCTTCTATAGTCACGTTGGTCACGTATTTCCAACCCACTACTTTCAGCATTAGTGCATATTGCATTGCTCCCCATAATTTCCCACATCACAGTGGAACCCATATGTGTAGCTGTGACTGATATTGCCCCGCTTTAAGTTCACGTCAGCTTTCTGTCCACCATCATTGCTTCATACGAGAGCAAAAACATCAAGACAGTGAGGAGGAAGAAAGGAAATAAAATTGCATGTTTCCTTTTAAGTTTTTCTGTGTGGATATGTTGGTGTGTCCGTCTGCCCCTTTGTATTTAAATCCTTTGAGCATGTCTGTACGCACCATGTATGTGTGTTCTGACTTTTAAATAGTTGCAGCAAAGCTTTATAGATTGATCCTCAGAAAAAAAAAAATATATCCAAGCCAGCTCCTTTACAGAGCACTGCTTTGGTATGACAGGAACTATGTCAGCACATACTGGCTTCTTTTCATAAGGGAGAAACATTGTGCCTCTGCTACCACTGACCATAATATACAGTCTGTAGCACACACCATACAGAAAGATTAACTAGACACAAACAGGTTGGAGATTAAATACACTTGCACGTACAGTTCAGACAACTTTCCTTTGAAAGCCTCCACCATGTAAACTCGACAAGCCAAATTAATAAGATGCCATCACTGCAACACAAGTGTTTGAATGCCCAAATTAAACTACACACATTATTTACAAGGTTCAGTTACTAAATTAATCAACTTAAAAATACATCACACAATCTGGTGGGGGCAGGTTCATTTCACACCCCACTCAGTACATTACATATTTGAAATTGGTTTTATTGAAAGAGGTTATTTTGCTTTTGCAAATTCAAGCAGGTAAGATGACAGAGAGAGATTTGTTTTTATGGTTCCAAGCAACATATGGTTTTAGACTAACCTGCTGGGGCACAATCACGGAAATTAATTATCCTATCCTATCCTATCCCTATGCTGCTTTTGTGTTATCAATATTCAGATGCCTAAGGATAATAGAAACAGGCTTCTCTCAGGAAACATCACTATACTAAGCACAGCAGTATCTCTGTTAGGGCTGACGGCTCGTTGACTTCATTCTGAACAAGATTATAACAGATTAATAATAGGATTAGTATGAACCAATGCCACTAAGTGCAGTACATCAAACTAAAACACAGAGGCATGATGCTGAGTTGTACACAAAAATGACAGCACTCACCCACATTCATTCTGCAATGCTTCACTGGGCTTATATTCTCTTTCTCAGCAATTTTATGCTTTACTTTGATACAGTTGCTCTCGTTGTAGTTTTAACTGTCCAGTACAACTGCTGTGGTTACTGAACACTTCTACTGAACCCACTGGGAAATAAATAGTATAGATAAGGTAATGGAGAAAGTTTTTGTGGGTCATTTACACTGTCTTTTTCCAGACTTGTCCTGATTTACGTAGGTTCATCAAAATTTCAATCCCATAAAGATTTCAATACAAATCAGGCAACTACATCCAAAGAGCATATAAGAAGGATGTAAAGTCTAGTAACTAGTGGGGGCAATTACATAGTGTGTACACACACACACACACACACACACACACACACACACACACACACACACACACACACCTCACTGAGACCTGAAGAATCAACTCTACAGTAGCAGTTACGGTGTCTTGAACAAGTTTTTATGCACTTAAATATCCTACTGCCGCTCTGCCTTCATTATATTGCCATTAATTACACCCTCTCCAGCACTACCCATAAACTGGCCAAGGAGGAGCACTAAAGCAATGCAATGAAGTCAAATATTAATGAGCTGGTTGAAATTTGCTTTCATGACATGATCCCAGAGACTCATTATTTAACTCTCAAATCTTGCGGGGGGTTTCCCAAGCACCAAACACCGGCTAAACAGCTGCTTACTCCCTTCTGTTGTACTGGCTACCTCTCCAACTGAATGTCTCTTAAATTTGGCTTATTGCAGTTAGAGGCTTCAGTCCATGCACCATGAGGTAGTTTACGGTATAAATATGCTTTTTTTTTCTGATTTTAAGAATCAACAGTGAAGATGAACAGCATTGTTAAACTAACACTAAACTATTAATTACATAAATTGTTTGACTGGATACGATTTATTTACATACACTGTGATATTTTAAACTGATAACCTAGCATACCCTCACATCTATTTTTTTAATCCCATCTAGATTTGATGTGTTTACATTTACTTAAAGGCCACTTTTGTCTCTGATCAGACCAAAGTTCCACCCACATCAGCTGCTTGACACATGCCAAAAGACGCCCATAGCCCTGACTAGATGTGTCACGAAGACAGAAGCAGTAGTCACGGTACAGTAGCTGTGATGTGCCAGTTCAGGGAGCGAATGAGATAAATTTGCTGCTGCTTTTCGTGAAAGCTGACAGACGTCATTTCTGACTGACACCTTGATTGACATCATGATGCCACCGCTGTGGGTTTACATGGAAAGTGGATGTTTTGATAGACGTCGTGCGCTGGTGTGTGTTGCCCTTAATTTTTTGCCAAAATATCTAACTAGCAGAGACATCAGGACAGTGACTTATGTCTTTGTGAAGACACAAATCAGTCCACACACTGTATGTATATTTTATTGAGTACATTTGCATCTCAGCTACATATGTTTCTCTGAATCTTTTTTCCTGACAAGTTATACTTCCAGTCTGTAATCAAAGAAGCACAGTTGTCATTTTGAGCAAAACAAACTTTCCTTATTTGTAGACAAGCTGCTTTTTATCAACCCTGGCTGCATTTTTTTTCTTTTTTTTTTTCTTTTTGGCTGTCTTAAACTGTGACTGTCAGAGCTCAGCTGTCACACAGAGAAAGACAATGACAGGATGTGTTGCTCCACATCATGTACGCAACTGGACAAGACGCACTAAGGCTGACCACAGTCTGGACTGTGTCTGACAGGTTGGTTTCAGTCACATATTGAAAACAGATGTAGACTCCTGCTTTAATTAAACAGCCAGATTTCAGCTGGCTTCCCCTTTACCTTTTTCTTTTTTCTTTTCACAGCTGCACAGAATGGCCATATGTGATTGTCTGATACTTACTATCTTTTAATGAAAGGATGCCATCGTTAACACAGCAGCGGCTGAGACCCACTATAATCACATAATTATTGACATTTAGTTCTGGCAGTGGAGTATCTAAACTTACCAGTCAATACTGCATCCAGAGAAACCTGCACTTTTTTGCTTCCTTCCTTTCTCCCTCCCTTCCTTCCTTCCTTTAGTTCCCTTTCATATAGAGCATCACAGACCAGTCGCACTGGCAAACATGATGTGACATGATTATGGATTTTGAAGTTTTTTCAAACATTCACGTGCTGCTGCCATTTGGTGCTGCTGCCAACATAGCTTTAAAATGGATATTGAAAAGGGCAGAGGCTGTCACTTACTTGGTTATTTGAGTGCGCTATCACCAAAAGCAGCACATTTTTTTTTTGAATGTATCATTAGAGAGAAAAAAATGAAAGCAGCATTTTCAAATGCAAACAACCATTAATACGTTTTCCTGGTAATATACGAGTCCACAGGCTGCATATTTTCTCTCGTTAGGGCTCACTTAGGGGAAATTACTTAATGACCTTGGTATTATGCAGTAAATAAAGCTACAGAATGAGATTTCATAATTCAGCATGCCCTTTAATGTCTACGTTCAGAGATAATGGTGACTGTGATGTGTATGTTGTATTCATGTGTGAACGTGGGCGGATGTGTGTGTGAAAACTGTTGGGATATTCATCCTGCAGTGTTAGCCGTTTGCCACATTATGGGTGGATTTTTATTACAACTCAAACATCGGAAAAAAATGTTTACATTGTACATTTCTACAAACCAGAGTTGTTACATTTGCATGTTATTATGTAGCAGATATGTTGAAGCTTTAATTTTCAACAGCACTGTGGTTGATGTGTGGTTAGATTTCAGTAGAAAAAACACTCGGTTACGGTTTGGAAAAGATCATGATTTGGCTTAAAATATCCTGTCTGAGGGTACAATTCAGGCAAGAAATGTAGCAATGCAGTACAAACATCTGGTTTTAGTGGTGCTATTTTAGGTCCCTAAAAAAACACTCACAGTTGTCCACAAATTGAAAATCTGAATCACCCAAATAAATTGCAAACCAAGCATCTAAATATATAAATATATGACATATATAAACACGATTATTTTATTTTGTTTCATTATTCTAATATATACATTTTCCCTTTGAGTCCACTAACATTGCTGTCAGATGTAAACAGGTGGACAGTTGTCAAAGCCTTCTAAACCATTTCATTAAAAAAAAAATTGAGAATGTACAGTAGACTCTACACAAGAGGTATGGACATGGAAAGTATTTGTCAAAGAGCTCTGACAGCCTACCATGTAAGGACACACAACCACTGGCAATATGTATTGATGAAGGATTTAAAACAGGTAGGCCCATATGGCTTGTGGATGGGGGATGTGATTAGAGAGTTCAGACAGTGCCGTGGGCACTTGAGCTGAGAAGAATGGTGCTCTTAGGGAAGTCATTTTGTTTTGGGCTCAACACTTGCGATGTGTTTGTTCTTCCTGCTGATATTATCTATTATTTGTGAACTCACCATTTGATATCTGCGATTCATCTTTGAAAAAAGCAGTAGTGAAAAAAAATATATCATGGCGAATGAAATTAGATTCACTGCCTGAAGGTCATTTGTTATCCACTGAACGAGCCTGCTGAGTGAATTGTCCCACTTAATTGTAAAGCCACAGCTGATAAAAGAACTCCTGTTCAGTTTATAATAGACTTTAATGCTTCCTGTCTCTGGATACAGATATAGTATGGACATGGATCTAATTATGTTTTTTTTTTTGTTTTGTTTTTTGTGATTGAGCGATGTCTACTCTGCCACACTTCAGGACCCTGTAGTTGAACAAGAATAATCTTATGTTCGGAGGAAAGTGATACATTCAAGATTAAAGTGACCTCCCTGCCCTTCCTTCTTGTAGCTGACCCTTCACATTGGCTTTCAGACAAATACCTTGTTAAGGTAGACTTTGTTTTTGTAGAAAAAAATCCCTGCACATATCTCACTGTGATTATGACTTCCTTTCACCTTTTCATCCTCTTTGAAAAGGTCAAGGTTCAGGTGGATACAGTATTAGACCTATATGGAAAGATAATGGCTCTAACCTGAGAGGCCACTGGAGTGGGGACCATGTCACTTACATTAAGAACTATAGGAACATGAAGCAGAAACACATGGAAGTTGTCTGTGGGTTACTGTAAAATTATATGTCGTCACCTACCAGTAAGAGACAACAACAGTGACAAGACTGTGCTCCACAACTTACACAAGCAGCTGTTATAACATCTTAAATCAGAAAGTGATTCAGTGTCAGATTAAGGACCCTGACACACTGTTTGCCACTGGTCAATGTCAGACCATCGTTGAGCGTTGTCCTAGTTTCTGTGGTGTGTCCCGCATTGTTGCCACTAGTCGGCCTTTGTAGGCTGTTTTTTAGACAGTTTAGAAGCTAACAACTTGTCAAACCAGTAGCCAATCCAGTGGGCAACTAGGTTAGATGCATAATTTACCACCTTTGTCGAATGAACAGTTGACTACTCTTTGCCCACTGCTGGCCTCTCAGTCACCAGCGCTGGCTTATCATTGGCCAGATCAGTAACTGACTTCAGCAAGGATATAGCGCCTGCCAGCTTCTGAGTTGTCTTTATTTCATCCTTTTTACTGTGCCATAGCTGGTGGGTAGTTGGCTATAGTCTTTGTGGTGTGATCAAGTGCAACTTTTTGGCCAAGCCATGGCATCAAGAGACAACGCCTTTGTCGCCAGTAATTCTTTGATAAGGGTTTGGTGTGTGTGAGCCTTAAGATGTTTTCTTGATTAACAGAACTCTTCGCTACTGATATGGTTAAGCCTGTTTAATAAAACAACATTTTCCATATATTTTTCCCTCCCTTTACTGAGAGATTGCCAAGGGACTATTATTCAATTTGGGTCTAACAGTGCCAAACATTTCTAAAAACCCCATGAGCGAGGGCATAAAGGTGTAGAGGGAGAAGCCACTTTCTACGTCTGCATGTTAATTTATAACACAACCGCAGCAAGTAGTTTTTCTAAGAAATTGTAGATAAATAATCATGCTAACAAAACACCCAATGACCAATATTATCAACTCAGTTCCACATTCAGGATCAGGCACAATTTATTGTGTTATGATTATGAGTTGGCTGTACAAGGTTCCAGGGAACACTCAAAACACAAAGGGGCCCTCCATTTTTAGACACATTACCTCAGCCCAAAGCATTCCTAATTAATTTTTTCAACCTACGACCCTTAAGCTTAAAGATCTTAAGAATTTTCTCAATATTTTTAAAACCTTAAGGCTAATGTACTGGTAATGCTTTAGTATACCTACTTTATCTTTTTTCTAAGCTGTATTAGGCCATATTTAGGCCCATTTGTTTAGGGCTAAGTTTTGTTCCTCTTGCACATGTTCCTCTCTTAACAGTATTGCATTAAATACTCTACATTAAATATAGCCTAACCATTCATCGAGTCAATCTTAAATATCGCACCTGCACAACTTGTATTTGAAGCAGCTCTAGGCTAAATAGATTTCATAAACAAGCCCCACATGGTTATCATAATTATATGTAATGTCCAATAGCCTTAATTATCTCCTAAATGATTAAACATCGACTTACAACATCTGGTTTCAGCTGTACCTAAACTACAGACGCTTACAGTACTGAGGTCATGAATTAGATTTAGGTCAAACTGAAAACACTAATTTCATGGTCCTACCTTGGACATAACTTGTTGGGCAGACTCAAAACCACACTAATACAGACACAGTTACACAGTCACAAAGACACTGACACACACAACAAAACACTACTTGCTGTGCATGCAGGATGGTTAAAACAAGACATATGTGTGACTCACAGACACCAACAGAAGCCAGAGTGGTTGTAAATTAATAAAACAAACATTAAAAAGCACAATAAGATAAGAAAAAGGCTTGCAAGTGTCGTTATTGACCTGGAAAGTAATTGCAGATGTGTTATCAGTCAATCACAAAATCTGCTGGAGAGTGTCTGGGACAGAGTCCTTAGGCAGAGAAATGGAATCATTCAATTTCATAGCTGATTAGAACTCATTCTGGTTGCTTGTAGCAACACAGTTGCATAAGAATCACAACTGTATGGTCATTTGTATGTAGCAAGACAAGTCACCATGATTGTTGTTTTCAACGGCTTTCCCGACAACATATTTCAGTCCATGGGAGACTAATCAGGTTTCACCATTATACATGGCCCGACTGCCTGTGGCCAGAAAAAGTTATTCTATAGCTACCATATATCACCTGTAGGTGCCCCCCAGTGATCTCTGAGTTTTGTCAGGTCCCTGTTGAGTTGCCAATGCAATGTTATATTTTCACAAACATCCCGATTCATTTGCTCCAGTGTCAGTTAAGAAAGGTGGTGCAGTAAACTGCCTCTTTTGTAGGCTATTGTTTTTAAAGAAGTATACATTAAGGCTTTCAAAATGTACTTTGGCCACCAGATTTAGGGGCTTGGTAACCTGTGGGGCCAGCGCTTAAAAATACAAGGGTTTGTTTCTGCTGTAATCTGCTCCACTGTGAATCAAACCATTGTGGTATGATGCTGGTTTGCCATGTGTACAGCACGGAAATGGTGCACCACAGCAAGGTACAACAGACAAAATCAAAGAGGCAGTACATAAGCCGAGATTGCAGCAAGCTGACAGCAGCATGGAGCTACCGTGTTCGATGGTTCGGCTGACGTGTCAGTCAAAATATCCAGAAACCCATATCAAATATTTGCCACCTCCAACCCCCGCCCCTCTAGACCCTGAGGGGCATCCTAATCTGGGGCACCCATCATGTCTTCTGCCCACGTAGCGGAGCACACTTGCCAATGCATTGGTCAAAGCATGACGATACGGGTAGAGCGGCTGTCGCATTTGTCCAAAGACTGGGGATTTTTTTCGGGTTACACGCCAAAGGTGACGTCACCAGTTGTGATGCATCGGCCACATGACTCCACGTCTCAGCCAATGACTTGCCAGTATTTCATCTTGACTTAGTGATAGGGGGATATAATATTTCAATTCCATTTTGGTAATCTTTTGTTAACAGCTGAGGTGGTGGTCACCTGTTCGGAGCTGCATAAAGGTAAATATTTTCTGAATAATTATAAATTATGTCATGGATGAGCATAGAATATTTCTGTGGTCAAAACTTGTGGTTCTCACGGGAAATATCTTATCCCAGGGCCCGTCTGCTTGGCGACTATTTTTATGTCTATGCAGTGTGACATCTCGGGGGGGAGGTAATAGGAGCAGACAACAAACTAAAACTTTTCCAGTGAATCGCCTTGATTAGATGAGATGTAATGTCTCGTGTTAATTTGTGATATGGATTCATCATTCAATATAATAAAAAAAGCGAGACCTCCTTAGTTTGTTCTTACAAGATAATGACTTAAACTAATAGGGTGCTTTTAAGGAATCTTTTCAGTTAACATAAAACTATGAAATTACTTGCTTAAATTACTTGTCTTGTACAGGCAATTATGTGTGCTGGGTTTTCAAGTGTGGGTGTGTGCTGCAGAGTGGCAGATTTACCCTGAACAATAGTCTTATATTGTCTGCAACATGGATTTTAGTTCATGATGCAACTGAAAAACTGAAGCTTTTCTATTTATACGGAAACAGAGAAGACAGCATATCGTTAGCTGTGGCTATATCATTACCTCATGGATCAGTTTTGGTGAGACTGAAGAAAAGAGGACTGTCAGCTTCCATGGCTTATTAGCAGACACGCACCAGTAAACTATGTTAGCCCTCCAAGCTAATGCTAGATGGCAGAGAGACAATGCAAGGGGCCGTCAGCTTGTGATCGTAATTTAGGCTGAGATCTCAGCCAGGCTAACTGATTAGAGATGACAGGTTTACAGTCAGCTTTTGGGGCAAATGGGTCTGGCAGGATGGCTGCTTGCAGGCTGAAGTGCTGTAACAAAAGGCTCCTCGGCATGTCTATCTGTGGATATTTTCAACCTTCTCCTTCCGCTTTCGTACATCTCATTTTCCAAAATGCATCCAGGCTGTTTATGGCTGAGAGACCATTTTGAAATATTTGAAAGTGCTCTGCTATAGAGGGAATGTGCTAATAGGACCCAGTAGCTAGCTGTTGATGTTTAACCCGAACAAATGGGCACTTCTTGTTCAGGGTTATCATCTCAAATATGTTGGCAAGTGATGGCACTTACAGTACTTGGATGTCTGCTATATTTAGAAACACAGCATGATCTGATGATTTGAGATACAGGAGGCAGAAAAGCCACGTGCTTGTTGAAATATTTAGTTTCTCAATTCGAATGTCATTTTCTGCCAAAACCTCTGAAAGTGCATTTTAAAATATTGCCATTCATAATTACTCATCTGCACAGGCTTTAATGAGTAAGTGATGAGCTGCACTTTGTGCAAGCATTTTGTGCAATGCCAATATCAAAAAAAAAAAAACAACTATTTTGCTATTTTGGGGTGGAGAGACCAACAAGATCAAAAATGCAGCAATAAGATGGAGGGTTTCATTCATGATGAATGCTTTTCAGCTGCTTTGTGAACTGAATTCTATGACATTTTTGACTGACAGTGGTAATGCTCCCTTTCTATGTGCATGATGTGCAGCTTTTTAATGTTCAGCATTTTAACTGAGTGTAAAAGGGAGTTTTTGACAGCTGGCTTTCCATAGCCAACAAAATAAGGATCTGAAGGAGATTTATGGAGCCAATACAGTCCATCGTGTTGCTGATGGTGCATATCATGTGATGCTGTTGTGGGTTTTGCAGAGCAAATGCGCAGGAGACCAACATTTTTAACAGTGTCAGATATTGCGTGTACAGCGAGCACCTTTATTCAATATAACCAAGTGTCTGCAGCTAATCCAGCTAGACAACATTGTACCATAATTGTGTGGCTTTTGTCACCTGGATTTTCTTTATTCCTATTCCTGCCTGACATCACTGATTAAGCTTTATGTTGCTGCTGTTGTGAATTCATTGTATGTCAAAGACAAATTGCATCCCTAAAGCACTGATTGTACTTGGGGAAAAAAACCCAACATAAATGGTAGATGGAAATATTAAATTGGACATTCATGCTCTATATGAACTCTGAACAGGCCTTTTCAAAGATATTCCTCGCTCACCGAAAATGATTTGTGATGAAAAGGTCAACTTAACATATAACATATAAGATAACAAACAACATAGTAAAAGGATAAAGTAATATGTAATACAATTAAATAAAAGAACTGATTGTAAAAATCACATTGACCGTCTGCCCATAACACTCCACAGTGGGATTTACCTTGTTGCACATGTTCCGTAAATCATTGCCGCCAACATCTATGGCTTGAAATAGCAAACACTAAATTACAAAGACTAGAAAATCATTGTTGTGCCCTGATGTGGCCTTGCTAGAATCATCAGCTGACAGAAACAAAAACACCTCTTTCACATGACTGATTGGAGTGTGGACAGATTGATTTAGTAGCAATTTACTCTTTAGAGATAGCAATGATTAGACCTCTGTACTCTTTTGCTATAGCAACTGCAGCAAATTAGGATGAGAAGAAAGAAATTAATTGCAACGGGAATGCCAATGCCTCTGTGCACCAGTACTAGTGTGCTACGTAACATTAATGGTATATTAAACAGAATGTTCACCGGATTTGTTCTAGAATAGTTACACTAATTACTGCTTCACCTCTCATTTGCTGTCTGGCTGAGAGTTAGATGAAAAGATTAATACCACTTGCACTGCAGTAAATATAACACAACAGCCAGGTGACGTAATCTTAGTGTAGCACAAACACTGGAACAGGGTTAAAAAGAGCTAGCATGGTTGGGCTGCAACTAACAACTTTTAGTTGATTTGATGAAAAGAAAAAAAGCTACATTTTATTATTTCCAGCATTTTATTTAAAAACTGACTGCTTATCTTTCTGTACAATGCTCTTTCAATATTTTAAGCAAGATCACTGTATTATTTTGTTTGGATCAATTTTAGAGTGAAAAAAGGAGAGGAGCACCATGTAAAAGTTTGGGCACTCAAAGTAAGAAAGCCAGGTGATGCAAATTTCAACGCTTTATAAATACTCTGACTCCTGAAACCTGAAACCCTGAAATCAGCGGCCATGGGCTCCTCTAAAGAGAGGCCTAGCACTCTGAAAACCAAAATAACTAATTCCCACAAAGCAGGAGAGGCCTATAAGAAGAAATCAAAGTGTTCTCAGGGAGCTGTTTCCTCAGTTTGTAATGTAATTAAGAAATGGCAGTTAACAGGAACAGTGAAGGTCAAGTTGAGGTCTGGAAGACCAAGAAAACTTTCCGAGAGAGCCGCTCATAGGATTGTGAGAAAGGCAAATCAACCCCCCCCCCCCCCTTTACTACAAAAGACCTCTGGAGTGGTGGTGCACTGTTCTACTGTGCAGCAACAGCTGTCAGAAGAAAACCTTTCCTGTGTCCTCACCACGAAATTCAGCATCAGAAGTTTGCAAAGGAACATCTATACAAGCCTGATGCTTTTTGGAAACAAGTCCTGTGGACTGATAAAGTTAAAATAGAAGTTTTTGGACTCAATGAGCAAAGTTATGTTGGGAGAAAAAAAATGGTGAAGAATTTAATAAAAAAGAACACCTGTCCACCTGTTAAAGATGGGGGTGGATCGATCATGCTTTGGGCTTTTATTGCAGCCAGTTGCACAGGGAACATTTCACAAGTACAGAGAAGAATTGATTCAGTTAAATTCCAGAAAATTCTGGAAGTAAACATCACATCATCTGTAAAAAAGCTGATGAGAGGATGGCTTCTTCAACAGAACAATGATCCTAAACACACCTCAAAATCCACAATGGACTTCCTCAAGAGGCACAAGCTGAAGGTTTTGCCATGGCCCTCACAGTCCTCCGACCTAAACATCATTAAGAATCTGTGGATAGACCTCAAAAAGACAACAAGACAGCCCAAAAACCTCACAGAACTAGAAGCCTTTTGCAAGGCAGAATAAGTAAAAATCCCCCAAACAAGAACTGAAAGACTCTTAGCTGGTTACAGAGAGCGTTTAGAAGCTATAATACTTGCCAAAGGTGGGGGCTACTAAGCAGTGGCGGCTGCTGGTCTTTCAAACAGGGGAAGCTCACTTTAAGTTTACATCATAAAATTTGTCATATTGTAGCGAGGCAGTAAATTGTAAAAAGGAACATTTAATTGAAGCCATTTTTCAACCACACTCATGCCATAGAACCACAGCAAAACACACCTCAAAGATTTTCAGATGGGTTTAAACACCTGAACGGCGCTCTGTCAGAAGACTCCACTCGCAAATATAAATACCAAGCGTCCTCTCCAGCCTACCGCTCCATTAGGATCCAGGGAAGCTGAGCCTCCCTGGAAGTGACGATTTTGTTGCATTTATCCAATGACTGTCTCGCTTTGCTGCATGAAAAAAACCTGCTCAGCGCTGTCTCATAGGAATGCTTGGAGACTCTGCGTCCACCATGCGGATATGAGAATGTATGACAGGGAAGTCGCATTTGAATACTGGTGATAAACAGCAGACGTTTGAACATCATAGTCATGATGTTAAACGCATCCTAGTGCATGTTTAATGCAATGTAAATCCTTATCTGAATGTAAATTCAATAGTGCATATTTGACCATTTCTTCTATGAAATTTTAGGGGAGGTTCAGCTTCCTTGTTGTCTCAGAGCAATCGCCCCTGCTACTAAGTAGTGACCATACACGGTGCCCAAACTTTTTCTTCGAACCCTTTTCCAATTTTGTCATTTTGAAATTGTAAAAGATTGAAATAAACAAAAGACATGTTAAAATACTGTAGAAATGTATTATCTTTAACATTTTACCTTTTGGAAATCAGGTCATCTTTTACTTGCTCAACAATACACAGTAAATGAAATTTTAACCAGGGGTGCTCAAATTTTTGCATGCAACTGTAAGTACAGACAAGACCACTTCAATAAAACAATTATATTAAATAAATGTATCTTTTGGATGCAGTCCATTGTCAGTGGGTGTGTTTGTATATCCAAATGAGAGCACTGCTGTTCAAAGAAATAGAGCATTCTATTGTATTAACAAACAGTTACATTTTATATTAACTGCGCTTGGCACTCTGCTGCTCTGTCTCCTCAGCGGGGACCGAGAGTACGCACTGCCACTCCAGGAATGTGGTGCTCTGAATAACGGTATATTCAAGCAACGCTCCGATTAAAATCGGTCCAGTTTGTACAGGAGTGCACTCTGTCACTGGGAGTGACTATTTACAAATGCACCAATGTGTTTGTGTGAGAGAGACGCAGCGTGAGTGGGCCCAGAGCTTCATAAACACAAAATCAATGGTGGGCCGTCACAAATAAATGAATGTGTGGGAAACCTTACACGTAGGAGGATAGCAAGTGCTTAACCCATCTTTTAAGTGGTTACATCTCCGGTCTGATCTCGAGCTCACATCTGAAAGGTACGTCACATGATTTGTTTACATGACATAACAGAAGTGCATATTTAACTGATTCAGTGTGGACGAGAGCAGATGGATGCTCACTTGCTGTTAGGACATGGTGGAGACGTTGCAACAGTGCAGGCCATGCATCATAACATAGACCAATCTTGGTGATGATAAAATTTGTTGCCTACTATTTCTTCAATTGATTAGTTGGTGCAGCTTTATAGCCTGGCTTTGTTGAATAGTATAAATATCCCAGTACTTGCACCCCTAAAAATTAACACGTTATATCTTGTTAGCTGTAGCTGTAGTTTAACATGGGCCAGACTGATTCTTGCCGGGGGTGCTGGGACTTTCCTCTTCTCGTCTCTGTAAGGTTGTTAGGTAACTAGCAGAGAATTAAAGATGTCATTGCTCACTGCTTTAATAAAATGTTTCACCGTTCCTTTACACTTTATGTGCTGCATGTTGAAGATAGCTGGCAGGTTAACACGTTTTATTTATCTCATGAACTTCCATCATCATTTCTGCTTGTTTTTTTCCAATATACTGCACCTACCTAAATCTTACATTGTGTTTAAAAAGTCTCTCCAAAATTAAAATGACAAAATATGCACATCAAGTCAGGTTTGCCCTTCAAACAGTAATAACAAGGACACATCTTTCAAACAGCAAGGACAAAAGCACAAGTGCTCTCATGTTGGTTTGGTGCATCACAAGGAGAAGCAGCCAGAAGCAGATTGTGACAAATTAAAAAAGAAAACCATAATGCAGCGATAAGAATCAGTAAACAATAATCAGCACACAGGATATGAGGTGAGCCTCCCCTGCACCACAGTCCAAGGTGAACCCACACACAAAAATGAACAACATTAATATTTGAGTAATTTTTCAGTTTCTCTCTTTAGAAGTTCACCAAAGTGAGCACATCCTCATGTGGACAGAGTCTTAATGGCTATTGGACACCTGAGCTTGTTAGCACCTTTGGTTGCCGCACACATCCTGCTGTCTGACACCTTTTAACAGACACACTGTGGTCATTAGAGCTGAGACAGGTAGGAGACACATGAATAGGTTTTTGGGGTGGATTGCCTTTTCACTGCTTTCTAGGTGTTGCTAGTTGGTTTGAAAGAGAGAAAAAAAACATCAACATCACCAGGAGGTGCAAAAAGCACTAAGCCTAACATGCACCAAGTTGGCAGTTTTGTTTGTGAGTAATTTGTTTTGACACTGCATCTATCACTTTGCAGTAACCAAATTAATTGGAATAAAATGTGAAATTAGGAGCAGGTTCGGAACATTTTACTTCCTGCCAATTACCAATTTTGCAAATTTTCAAATATATTCAATAAATGAATGCCTTTCTCCACATGTTGATGATTTCAGACACGTTGGCTAATTAAATTTCTTTTCAGGACTTCTTCAAAAGGACTTCATAGGGAATCAGAAAAGACATGCACAAGGCTAAGGAAGTCACACCAATACTTCAGGCAGATGTCAAGGCGTTAAGCAGCTCATAACGGTTTTGGTATAAAGCAGCCGAATATCAACCATGTAGCCTAAGAAGTCAATATTCTCTGGACAGATAAAAAGTCACATGAAAACTACAACACATGTAGGCTTACTGTTATAACAAGCAGCAGTGGCACAGCTGTACCTCCTAAGCTGATCACTTTGTGTTTCCATGGTTAAAGTAAATGGCACAAGAAGCACTAAATCTTTTTAAGAATTTTCCTAGAGAGATATACTTTCCTAAAATGCTGTATGATGTGAGTTGTAATGTAGCAGTGGGAAAGATTCTCAGTATTATGACTTAGAAGTGCTGATGTCATCAGACACCAGTTCTGGTCCATTTAAACCACAGGGGCAGGACCAGGGCCAATTGTTCTGTTTGAAGGAGCACTTAAATTAACCTTTAAAGTAAAATGAGCATTTTTAGTTTGAAGGTCTGAAAAGTCATTTAAAAACACAGGAAGACAAGAAGACATAGTCTCCTGGAGTCATTTTACAAACAAAATTGCACAATGATAGAGGGATACAACCACGCAATATTAATGCACATGACATTTAAATCCTATACCTTAATGTCAACGAAGTGCATGTATCAAATACATGACTTTCTCACTCAGACCTCGTCACATATTGACGTTTGCTCGTCGACTTTCCACTGCTGTGCAAGGTACCCTGGGTACGTTGGTTGTTGACTTTCTGGGATGCCATGTCAAGCTCTGCCTGTTACATGCATCGTTTTTTGGGGGTTTTTTTTCAAAATACACTTCTGTTTTCATAGGAAATGTACAGTTTGCATATGGTCTCTTTCAAAATAAAAGCACTACATCGGTACAACACCACAGATTGACTTTTCTTTTCCTTCAACAACGAGCGCACATGGTTATGTTTTGCCAACACACACATGGTTGGGTTTAGGCAACAAAAGCATATGGTTAGTTTTAGGAAAAAAGAACAGGGTTTGGCTTTACAGTCTTACAGGAAGTGAACACCACCCTCCCTGGTGAAGGTCGGTGGTTGTTGGTCCCATCTACCACCCCTCCCTCCTGCCCTGCTCGGACTTTTACTGCCTTAACCTTCATTCTTGCCCTGCCACTGTTTCCCCCTGACGCTGCCAGGCATTGTTAAACAATAACGGCAACCGGCTGTGTATCATGCCGACGTGAAGAACGGCTTTTTTTGTCAGTGTCTGACGCAAGAGGTCACTGCCCAAGTGTCTAATTTCGACGACTTCATTGTGAGACCGGGTTACTCAGTTATGTTTGGCATACAACATAGCGTAGACAGGCCAACACCATCCCTCCTCTAATTACTCTGTCATTACAGGTTATATAGGATTTCAGAACCAAGACAAGCAACAACCAGACCCTTCACATGGTCTGCAAACAATCACACACAGTAAAAAGGTGGGTCCTGTCCATCGTGGTGAAAAGGCACATTCACAAGTTCAGCATCCTGGCAAACAACACTCCTTACTGTACAGTCAAGCATCAGCCCTCTATAAAAGTCAGGAACTACACAGACAGTGAACACATGAAGCCTTAACCAATACTTACTGAGCTAGTTCAGTGGCACCCTCAGAAATTTTTCATAGTGGTGGCCAGATGGGAGCAGCTGAAAATCCTAGGGTGGGACACTGAGACCCAAAGTCATAACTGAATATAGGTATTCAGTTATGATGGTTAAGTTCTATATGTTGAAAACTATGTCATTATGAGACTGGAGATGGAATCACATACTGATATACATTAGTTAATTTTACAACTTATATTCCTTATTACCTGATGTACATATTATGTTCTGTATCTTTACATGTGTTGGGTGATTCAGTGTTTTTCAGATATGCTGGTTGTCCTTTTCATTAAAAAAGACAATTTTACAGCTTTAATTTGAAGGGGTATATTGATTTTACACTACAAACATTTACTAGGAAGAATCCTTTTAAAGTTTAATTGAGACGTATGGGTGCTTATGGAACCCATTTTCATTCAGATATCTTCAGGTGAGGCCACGGACCCCTTTGAAAGTGGCTACACCAGCTTCTTCCCCCACCAAAATTTAGCCCAACTTTGGAGCATTATGTAGTCCCCTTCCTGAAAAGCTATGCTGATATGGTTGATCCCAATACACCATTTCACTGCAAACCTTTTTACAGGTCATAGTAGGAAAAGCAAAGCTGTATTTGAAAAGATTAAAAAATAGCTGCATCCTACTTAAGGCAGGCTACAGTACTGTGCATGTTGGCTCACTGGAACAGCTTACTGGGGCACTTATGCCCCGTTTACACGTACACGGGTATTTTTAGAAACGGAGACATAAACCTTCGTTTGCACCTTTCGTTTACACGCAAACGGAGAATTCGCCTCTGAAAACGATGCTTTTTAAAAACTCCGGCCAGAGTGGAGATCTTGGAAAACTCTGGTTGCACGTTTGCATGTAAACTGAGCAAAACGGAGAAAACGCTGGCAGCAGACGTCACAGTATGAGACAGAACTTGCACTCGCCTGAAAAGTGCGACCTATGTTTACATGTTGCTATGGTGATCATGGATGCCTTCAGAGTAGCAGCCGCATTTATGTTGGTGCAAGCCCTCTTTGTATGTTTGCATTTGCAAATACAGCTGCTCTATTATATCACCCCACTTTGATCTTTGCAGTACCCTTGACTACTTATTGAAAATATGATTTTTATTAAAGATCAAAGTCGGACGAATGAAGCATGTTTCTAGTCGATATGAGAGAGTTGGACACAAGATTACTACAAAAGTACACAGTAAAAGTACTTCATATTATTTGTAAGAAAGTTGTTTCATTTCCTTATTATATTCATTCTACGAGAGGCTCTGCCTGTCACCTTACAGCGCCGTATTAATGCATTTACTGTAAGCATTAGAATACGTGCGCACTCCAAACTGAGTGCCGGCTGGCTTGACTCCAGTCCTACAGCGAGGGTGAGATGACCGTCATGCGGTCTCCTGTCAGTGTCATAAAAAAAGTTGCCTGCACCCTGTATTACCTGTCCGACGAGGGTAGACTGCGTAAGACGGCATACATACACGGGTTGGTGTAAACGCAAAGTTTTCTGAAAACGGACACGTGTGCACGCAATTATTTTTGAAAACGGAGAGGGTGAAATGTCCGTTTATGAAAATAGCCGGCTACGTGTAAACGTAGTGTGAGTGGAACCGAGCCATCATTAAGGTTATCAGTTTCACCTGTGCATGTCCTGCTATGACAAGTCAATATGTCTGATGTGAAAAGGATGCCTTAGGTTGTCTAGTTCCACAAGATACCACTATCTTTGCGCTAGCTTAAAAAAAAAAAGCCCACCACAAGATCTTAAAGAGAACAATGTTTTGCTGTGGGGCAGCAATTGTACCAGGGCCATGGCCCCCTCCTGGCCCCCCCATAGGCGCGCCACTGAACTTGTATTGTTAGTAGCACCGTACAGACAGAGGGTTATTTACCGTTATTTCACTCGACATTCAGGTGAAGGTCATTCTCCGGTTCTTCATGGAGGCCAACTTGTTGATATCCACATCTGCACTGGTTTCAATTTTCCCGCCGGAGGAGTTGCTGCAAAGTTTTGTGGCGTCGTTATTCACCAAAGGTTCAGCAGTCACCGCTGCTATCTACAACATGGTCGGTGTTAGCATAGTTAGCTTAAGCTAGCGGATAGCATCATAACAGTACACCTGTTAGCTCACCTTCATGGTTCTTTCATGTCCAACTTGCTGCGTTGCATGGCTGACTTCATGTCACATGTTTCCACAGTTTCCTCAGCCCGTTCACAGTTTCACAGTGAAGTGACATCTCGTGACAATTACTTAATTAAAGCAGCCAGCTTCACCTGGCATCTTTAGTCGAGTAAGCGTGACTGCTTTTACCATTCAACCAAACTGACATTAACTCTGCTTCAGAAACCACAGGGGCGCTGTTTTACTGTCTTTTTTCTGTCTCCAATAACAGTAAATTGCCAAACACACCTCTTGAAAGAAAAATTGATTTGTCAATTTTAAAAACAACTGTTATAAGTACAAACATTGCCTGAAGTCTATATTTTGAGATACAGACGAGGTGAGAGTTTCTTTTTGTTTGAGCACAAAAACAACAATAGCCCAAGGTTGTGTCTGGCTGAAAATTGGAATTTGCTAAAATATCATCCGCAGAGCAGACTAAGAGATTGGTGAGAATTCTCTGGAGCCTTTGATATCTGTAGAAAATTAAATGATAATTTGTGCAGGTAGTGATAAGAGCAGAAAATCAACAGAGTGGATGAGGAAATTAAGGCCTGCATAATGCTTTCTGTGTGTAATGTCAATGACCAAATGAGTAGAGATCAACACTTGCGACCAGAAGGAAAGCAGTTCAAACCACAGGGGATATTGTTTTTGAATAAGAGTGGTTTCAGTTTCTATTTCACACTGCACAGCAAATGTTTAAATTCACAATAGAGAAAAGTTATAGCTTGTAAAATTACATTTTAAAGTATGTGACTTGATTGTGCAGGACCTAGCACATTTGATAGAAATTTTAGATAGAAAGTTGTTCTAAGAGAAGTTTGCAGTGCTGTAACTAAAGCGAAGGTGTCTAGCAGGCTATTAATATTGTTTATACAACTTGGCAACCAGGCAGAAACTATTTCTCCGATTAGTATTACACAGTTTATTCTGTAATATACATAGTGCCGACTTAGCAAGGGAACATAATACATTGAACAGAACAATGGGTCAATTCTTATAACTTATTCTACACAAAAAGGTAACTTTCTCTTTTTTAGCAGAGCCATCCAAGCATACAGACTGTCCTGTTTGCCTTTGCCTTAGTAGCAAAGGCAAAGGGGAGCAAAGTAATTTGACGAACTGTAATGAGGGCACTGGAGGAAAACTTTAATGTCTGACTCATAGGGAAGAGCCTTTTAACGGTGAAGACTTTGCCACTATGGATTCTGCAAGTCACCGTGCTCCACCTTCTAGTGAACATCATTACACAGAGATATTCATTTTCAGGAGTTTAGCCGATGCATTCATTATCATCATTTAGTTCCACCTCTAGCACAGTCCTTTGTGATAAATGAACATTTCTGACCCTTTAGGTTTTAGTATTATGATTTGTAAACTACTAAGTGTCCCCAATGTATTCTTATATTTACCATGTAAAAGATTAGACGAATTGCTCCCTGTAATGTGAACTTTCCAATTAAAATCCAAACAAGCTGCTTACTTTTTTATTTTTTATTTTTGAGGCAGCAAAAAGCTAGGGGAGCTGAATCTAATTACACAGGGTTATCTGTGGATCTACCCTGCACAATTATATATCATTCATGGAACAAATATTTAGTGTGGACCTCATAATAGTGATGCCTCACTGTGCTGTGTTTGCAGACTTCGCAATACAGTGTTTTATTTTTAGCCGACATTTTGGAGAAAATTATCAGCTGCAGCATGAGATTTGTGGTGACCTGTAAGGTTCCTAAAATAGAAGTCAGCACAAGTTTTTTGAGGAGATTTAAGGATGTGTCTAATGCATTTCTGGAAATCAGTTCACAGATTTATCCTGCACTATATGAGCTGTCATGCACTTTAAAAACTGAAATAAGAATAAGAATAATACTAACAATAATGATCATTTTAAATCAAAAACACAAAAGCTGCACCAGTGCAACATGCCAAAACAAAAATTTGTAACATCTAGTACATAGGTTTTGTAAATATGTGAACATATATACTAGTACATATAACGCTTTTTTTGTGTGTTTCGCAGGTGACTGGCAGGCTGGAATACCACTCTACTCCTTCTCCTTCTGAGGACATCCCATTCCAGGACGGTGCTTTGCTCTCACTTCCCCACAGCATGGAGCCAACCAAAGTCCAGTCAGAGGGTGGCCTCAATGTCACCCTTACCATCCGCCTGCTGATGCATGGAAAAGTAAGCAGGCACAGACTTTTAAACAGGCTATAGTAAAAAGTAGGATGTGGGGAATTAGTTTGTTAAATGAAGAGTCCTTTAAGTTATTTATGGACTTTTAAGCAAGTGGTTGGACTTTGTTGAAGTATTCATCTCTTTAACCAGGCCAAAGTTAATATTCATTTCCAGTGTAGAAGCCTCAATACATTGAAGGCCCCCTAACTGATTTTATTTTTATACTAGTCATGGAGATTTCTATTCAGGCTGTGAAAGCAGTCATGTAACATCTTCTGTGGCTCTGGGAGAGCTTTATCAAATCTAAATTAATAACCCTGATAATGTCATGAGCTGTTATCTCCACTTGGACATGGACCAACTGTTTTGTTTTAAAGAGATCCTATGGCCCTATGTATACCTGGTGTTAACATGTGTCTTGGGTGATCTGATAACAAGTTGACAGCCCTAAATACTAGTGTAAATGACCACCAAGATGCATTGTGGTCCGTTCACTCAAACAGCTTGCCAAGGAGGTCAAGGACGTATTTGACTACATATCTTTCTTGGTGTAAACACCAATGCATCCTGATGCATCCCCAACAAGGGCTTTGTTATCAATGCAGAACATGGTGGTTGTTTTGGTGACAGTGCACTATCTCTCTTTAACTGGGCCATTTTACAACAAAGTGGACAAAATGTTGTGTGAGCATCTATCATTTTGCCCTATGGAAGGAGACTTGTTGAATTCTGCTGACAGCGATATCTCCAGTCATGGATGGATGCATTAGTGAACAGCCCGACCGGGCTAAGGCCCAGAGGCCCAAAGTTTCAGGGTCCCTTTTTGCCTTCAGCTGCAAAATGTTGTTCAAATTAACAGGTACCAACCAAGAAGAGACCTGAAATGACCACAAGGAGACAAAAAAGTCTACAAAGACTTGCAATAAAACTGTAAAAAGACACAAAGTAGCTAGAAAAGGGGCAAAACAACCACAAAGAGACAAAATATGAATAAAAAGAGACAAAAACAACCAAAAAGAAACACAAGATGACCTCAAAGAGGCTCAAAATAACTACAAACAGACACAACACTACAAAAAATACAAAAAGACCTAGGAAGCAACACAAAACTACACAAAGATGCATTTCAACTACAAAGAGATGCAAAACAATAACAACAACACAAAAAGAAGGGAAAACGTTCACAAAGTCTGTGCGATTTCCTTCCCCCAGTGAGGTGGTGGGGCCTTTTGCATATCTGTGCCCAGGGGCCCATTGTTTCATAATTTGCCTATGTCTCCAGCTGTACTGACACAACTGCTAACGTGACTAGCGAGCCGCTAGCGAGAGTGTGGACAGACACAGGTGTGAACAGCAATATGTCTCAACTTTCCTCTTGCTTTGCTTGCTTTTCACCAAAACACATGTTAATACCAGTTGGAAACAAGCTATATTACAAGCTGACAGGCATGGAGCTCAAAAGACATTTGCATTCACCAGGCAGGAAGGGTCTAATGAAAATATGCTATTAATTACACTGTGGGAAGTGTATGGATGCAGCAGTTTTTTTAAGTTTGACCCATACTTGAGGCTAAAAGCCTGTGCTGCTGACTATTCTTTTCTAAATCTGTCGCTTGTAATCACTAAAGTGCCTTTTTAGTCACGTCTGTAGATTGACCCCAGCTGCACTCGAGATTAACTTAAAATGATCATTCCATAATAGCTCTGCCTTTACAACAACACTTCAGTAAATTGATCAAACTGACAGATCCGTATTTACATTAGAGACTCCCAACAAAAATAAACCAGCTCTATATGTGCTACCTCTGAACCCGGCATCCACTTTCATTCTGAAAGATCACCATGAAAGATGAGACATTTACATAGATGTCCTCGTCTTATCTCCTTTGAGTAATGCTGCCCCTCCTGCCCCAGTTTCCCTTTGACAACAGGGTCTTTGCAGTGTGTGGCATCCACCTGGGAATAAAGCATGACCTTTAGTGTAAAGTATGCAGGTACTGAGCTTAGTTTATAGCTCTGCTGACACAACTATAGTTTGCATCTTCGTAAGCCCTTATACAGTGTGATGGCATTGACACAGAGGCTGGACTCTCTTCCACTGATTGTTGTTTCCCTGCATAACAAAATCTTGGTGGCAGGGCGGCAGCTGTCTTTCATCCTCCAGTGCCACTGTCCAGCTTCCTGCACTGGCTTGACCTGATGAAGAGTCTGCAATCAGGATGGTTGATTAGCCCTTACAAGCAGACTTCCATACTCAAAGAGAGACAGGCTTCTTTAGATGCTGCTCAGTGTGCTCTTGTGTCTTATCTTATTGTTTTCAGGTTTCCCAGGGCACAGTGTAAGTGGGCACCAGCATTGTTTTTTCAGGCACTTAAATCTAGCATACTCTCCCTCCCTTTTTCTCCCCATCTACTCTTTCAGAGCTGGTCATAGTTGGTGTGTGTGTATTAGCCTGCTGGTTAAGATCCATCACTCCCAGTTAACATGGCCATTACTTTCCTGCCCTTTCTGCAGTCAAGTGTTAAAACTGTCGTCTACAGTTTTGTGATAACTAATAGCTGCAAGCAACTGTCTCCACTTATTTTACGTCTTCGCAAAGAGTTTGTTAAAGGGCAGTGTCTGTGAGTGAAACAGAATGAATGTTTTAATGCCTCAGTCGTAAGGGAGGTCTGCTGGACGCTATGTAATTGGAAAACCCACACCACACATCTCCACTGAACTGATCATGTTGGTGAAGGTATGCGCCACAAAAACTTGAGCCAAAGTCCTGGTAAATGTTGCCAAGCAGTCAGCAGCCCAGTAACAGCCCATACAGTGCTGCATGGTTACTCATGCAGGAGCTCTAGACACCAGTGACCAAGTGTTAGTTTGATTAACCCTGCAGCTAGACAGGCCCAGTCAGGCCCCCAGAGCCTGCCAGCAGATGGCGTATGGGGGAGAACTTTGGCAGCATGACCCCGGTCTGGCTCTTTTGCCCACGGCAGCAGAAGGGTCTTTCCCCTCAAACTGAGCAGCCATTTGGTTGGGCTGGCTGAGGTGCTGGAATGGTCTATCAGGTGCAAACTGCATAGCTAGGACATTCCCACTCCTCCACTTTGTGGTGGACATGTGTCCCTGAAGATGGAGTATGTAGTGTCCTGGACGCCCCTTCTCTGCACTTTGTATGAACGTTCGGTTAACGCAGAACAGGAATGTGTTTTTTAGAGTCATGCTCTTTTCTCAGTTTTGGGTGTGAGTTTCTTAATTGGTTAAAGGGACATTTCACCCCAAATGAAAATACATTTTCCTCTTACTTGTAGTGCTATTTATCAAACTAGATTATTTTGGTCTGAGTTGCCAACTACATGGCACTTAGCTGTGTGGTGCACAAAGTGCCAAAAAGTTCATTTGAAAAACTCAACAGCAATGTCTGTTTCCAGAAATTATGACCAGGTTTCTCAAGATAATACACAGACCTTGTTGTGGAGAGTTTCATGTAGGAACTATTTTCTTTTTTTACCAAACCTACTCCCACCAACTGTATCACTGCACGTAAGGAGGTGTTGATATCCTCATTGATGAGAGGCTTGTACTTGTGACAGTGTGAGATGTAAACATTAATGGCATCCTCCTCAGCTACACTATACGTTAGCTAGCTCAGTGATGCTAGGTTAGTTAGCAGTAGATGCACACTTCATGTACTTCGGTAGAAAGAAAATAGTTCCTACGTGAAACTGCTTGCAACAAGGTCTGTGGATTATCTTGAGAAACAGGGTCATGATTTCTGGACAGAGACATTGCTGTTGAGTTTTTCCAAATCTATTATTTTGGTGCTTTGAGCACCAAACACAGAGTGCCATATATTACCATTATAAGTGAGAGAAGGTTGATATCTCCAACACTCTGCAACTCACACCAAAACATCTAGACTTATTAACAGTACTACAGCTGAGAGTAAAAATATGTATTTTTGATTTAGGGGTGAACTGTCCCTTTAAGCACTACTTAACCAGTAAAAAGTGCATCTGACTGGATTTACTGTAGCTAAGTGTTGGTCCAATTGTTAGATGTGAGTGATGCTTTCGTTTTCAACTCTTTTAACAATGTTGCATGGAAAGAGCAATGTGTCATTGTGAGTGAAGGACATTCGCTTGCTATTGTACAATAAACTAAATCATAGGCTAATTAAATTAGAAGAATAGAGCAGGGACATGTGGTTATTGTGTAGTGATTATTGTGTAGCGTGTAACAAAGGTGGTATTTGAAATGATTTTGGAGTAAAAGTGTTCATTGTATCATCAAAACAGTTGAGTTGAAGTTTAAGTAAAAAAAGAAAAAATATTCGAATGAAGTAGAAATTTCTAAAAGAATATTTGAGGGCAACAACAAAGTGTTTCTGCTGTGTGACTTTTCATAGCACTTGATAAATATAAATGATTGCTTAAGGAAGAACCTGGCACCGCACAGCTACTGGCCCGCAGCTTTAATGTCACGATGGATGTAACTCTGGCAGTCACCGAGGAGAGGTCAGGGAGTGTTTACGCTTGCAGCCAACGCTGCCCCTCTGCCCTTTCTCCACTGTGTCACACCAAGCTCATGAAGAGTGATTACATGCATATGGAAAGTGTGGCCCTCAACACTGCCACGCAGCTGTGAAACCTCCGCATGCCCCTGTACTGTTTGCACCTGGTCCAGGAATAACAACAACAGCAAAGCAGTTTTAGTGTTGCATATTTATCTAGAAGATTGTTTAATTAATCATTTAAAAAAATCCATGTTTTTTCTCTCGTTTGTTTTTTATTGCAGGAGGTTGGAAGCATAATTGGAAAGGTATGTTATTTTTATTACATAACACATGCTCATATAGAAAAAATACAAACATCAAACCATGTTTTGATTTTTTTAACATTTGTTGTTGTGATTTACTTTTTCACAGAAAGGGGAAACAGTAAAAAAGATGCGAGAAGAGGTTAGTTGCAGTCTCAAAAAACACCATTTGAATAACTTAATATTCCTAATAATATGCGTACATTTTTCTAATCAAGTCACAATGTGATTTACTTAAAGCACCATAAACAATACACACTGCTTCAAGTAAATGACAAATTCATGTAACTTTGTAATTTCATAGTGTCTTTAATTCATCAGTGATTCATAGATTATTCAAATATGGTATGGATCCATTCCTGGATGCCTGGGTCTTACATCAACTATATTGACCTCAATGACAGAATGTTGTTTTTCCAGAGTGGAGCACGAATCAATATTTCTGAGGGGAACTGTCCAGAGAGGATTGTCACCATCACTGGACCAACAGACACCATCTTCAAGGCTTTTGCTATGATTGCCTACAAATTTGAGGAGGTACGACAGTGCCTCTTTTTATCGCTACTAATTCAAATTCAGTCTCCAGTTATTGTAGTAAGTAAAACAACAATGAACACAGACTTTTCTGATAGGGCACATGCTTAAGGCACATAATTGTTTATTGTGGTAGATATTTATATATTACATGGCTGTAATAGGTGAATTTAAAATGGTCTCAGTGACCCTTTCCTCTGTGTTTGTCTTTGATGCCACTTATCTAATTGACATACTTGAGTACTGTGACTGGAACTGTAAGAGGAGATCCACTGCTATGTCCGCAGTGACCTGTGTGAAATCTGGTCTGCCAGAACAAGGCCCTTCTTATTTACTGACGAAGCCAGAGACAGCTGCACATTCACCAGATATGAAAGAATGATTGAAACATAGGTGTTTTTGCAGTACACTTGCACTGACTCTTAAATTTGTTAACTGATATATATGGATAGTCATAACCAACAAAATCATTATTGATTTGTTTGGGTCACGCTGAGGAAAATATGACCACCTGCAAAATGAAATGTATGTTCTTGTTTTCTAGGACATAATCAATTCCATGAGCAACAGCCCAGCAACCAGCAAGCCCCCTGTCACCTTAAGGCTTGTAGTGCCAGCCAGCCAGTGTGGCTCCCTCATAGGTAAAGGAGGCTCCAAAATAAAAGAAATGAGAGAGGTATGATATAAAACATGTTGTTTTGGATAACATAAAATAAAACGCTGTAGGCCTTTTCTTATCTTTGCCTTGTGTCTTAATGCAAGACAAACAGAAAATGTAGTGTAGCCAAATTGTTTTGTCTCTCCCTTTGTGCCAGTTACATTTTATGAATTTACATTTTCCATAAATTATTTAAATGGTGAGATAGATATAAAAATGTATTGTTTAATTAAATAGTTAAATTGTCCCAATTGTCTTTAATGCTTGTTTTTATTGGATATGTAGAAATTGAAAGTGAAAATTTACCACCTTTTCTGTATTATCTTGTGCGTACATGATGAAAAATATTATCCCTCAGGACTTTAGGGGCCTAACTATGGAGCGTCTGTGTTTTTTTATTTCATTACCTGCATAAGCAGGCAAGACTATGTTTTGGCTTTGCATCAGTCACTCAGGTGCAATGTATATTGGTACATGTAGGCACTGGCGGCATGGCTCAGTGAGCAGAAAAACTCAACCTTTTCTGTCAATACAGCACACACTGAGGAAATTATTGTTTCACTTGACTACATTTACTATCAACACTGATTATATATCCACTTAAAAGGTGGCAAATGTTCTCTTTGATAACGTAGCAACTGCACTTTTAGCACAAAATTCTGACCTTGTCGAGTTTAATCTGCACAGGCAATGACCTGTAACAGGCTTTTACCATTCAACTGTTGATGGAATTGCAATTAACTTTTAAGCTACTCGTTCACGATCAGGACAGAATCAAAAACAATACTCGTAAGGACAGGGATGGCCAAACTACAGCCCGCAGGCCAATGGCGGCCCACTGCCCATTTTTAAATGGCCCGCAGCAAATTGAAAAAAAAAAAAGAATATGGCTTGAAAACATTTCCAGTAAATTTTACTGCATGTGCTTTGCAGAATGCAGAACAGAATGTTACTGTCGTCTTAAAACACTACTGCTAGCAAGCCCTGCCATTGCACTTCCTAATTTGAACACTAGATATCGCTACTTCACCTACAATGATTGATTACTAGTCAATAAAAACATTTACCTCGCTAAGCATGGCAGCGGACCTGAAAAGACGGCTGATAGCGAAACTTTATGTAATATGGGGGCACACCAACACTGTAAACCCCAATCCACCCATGACACAAATTATTTTTGTAAAGTCTACACAAATTCTCTGGATTGTCAAATGACATAAAAACTTTATGTTCATTTGACACAAAAACTTATCCCTTGTGGACCCGACATATTTTCTTATGTTAAGTCAACAATTTTGGAGTTAATTTGACTAAAGTTTATGAAGACTATTTCACCTAATTAGTTTAAGGCCAATAAACAACACTATCATTGTGCACTAAACATATTGTGGCGCGTTGGGGCTCAATGGGTGGACTTTCCCAGACAATGTGTTTAAGGCCATAAGCCAAAGAAAACTGTCTTTAAATGTGTTCTAGGTCACTCAAATTACCCATTACACAGTGATTAGTGTTTATGTATTTCACAATGGTTCTAATGAGTTACAGTTAATGTTGTAGGTAAAAGACACTTTGCACCATGAGTTAAGTCGTATACACAGTTAGTGAAGTCACATCTGTGTGGATGTTAAAGTGTCTAACATAAAGTTCTACTGAGGTGAAATAAAGACAGAACTTTCTTCAGAATGTATCTCTTTGCCTTATTCTTGTGATTGAGAAACCTAAGCTCACTACAACATATATTTTATAGTTCAAAGAAATTAAAAGAAAATGATGTAAAATGTCTACTTAATGTTTTGATGTTCTTATGACATAAAATTAAATTTTCAAATAACAACAAAAAAGTTATGTTAAACTGACACAAAATTCCTGTCAGACAAGGGTCATGTGACATATTTATTTTGTGTCTGGTGTACTCAAAACTTTTATGTTACTGTATTGTGCTGAGCTCAATGTTATGAGTGCAAACTTTTTCTAAAAATACTACTAATAATAATAAATTCAGCTGAGTGAGTGAAACAGGGGTTTACAGTGAATAAACTACTGAAATGTCAAAGGAGTTTTGCATAATAATTTGCATATGGAAAGTGTAAAAAAAATTCTAGAAACATATTTTCTGACTGTGTAACTTGCTGAAAACTATGCATTCACAATTTTTATCGTAGCCCCTGACTCTTTATCTTTTTCTAGATGTGGCCCACAATGAAAAAAGTTTGGCCACCTCTGCTCTTGAACATGTAAATGACTGTTGTCAGTGGCTCGAGGGGTGACAGATGACATGGCTAGAGAGCTCCATCTGTGCTCATAGAAGTAAAGCTACAATGCATAACCTTTGTTCTATCTCACACAGGGCATTGTCCTCTATAGGGTCTACAAGCATATAGGAGCAAAGTCAGATGATCGCCCCCAGGTGTGGGAGGTTTGGAGGGTGGAAGGGGCATAATATATTGGAAATTAACATATATACATCTATAACAGTTGACAATTTTAATGTTACTTCCCCCAGTGTAATAACCTGTACTGCCAACTAGTGGTGAGAACATGCTATTTCCACATCCCTTGCCGCAATGATGTAATGTGGCGCTATAGTACGACACTACAACACAGCAGGTTACAAGTGCAACAGGTCACATCACACCCATTTGTGAAATTGGATGTTGTCAGAGCCTCAAGAAACTACTACCTTTGTATTGTATTGTACCTTTTCAATATATAGAGGCCAGTGCAGCTGTTTGTACTCACCAGAATCATTAATCACAGCCTGTGTGTCTTAGAACTGAATCCTGTCAACACAGTCCCTCAAAGTTCCTTACTCTACTCCAGTCCACAGGGGCCCAGGTTCAGGTGGCAGGAGACATGCTGCCCAACTCCACAGAGCGTGCAGTGACAATCTCTGGAACCCCAGAAGCCATCATCCAATGCGTCAAACAGATCTGTGTGGTCATGCTTGAGGTAGAGTATGTTCAAATGCAGCCAAAACAGCTTTAATTTAAGTGCTCATTTTAAGTCTAGTTATGTAATCTCACAGAATTAACAAAAGACAGTATTGAACAGTTGTGTTACATTTTTGGCAAGAACCATATGTACTTGCATTCACTGCTTCTGGTGAAACAATTTTTTAGGAATCTATTTTTGAATAGGACTCAGTGATTTAAATTTGCAGCAGGAAAGATAAGATGAGATACAAGTTAGGCTATGTCTGGGTCAGACACTGTTGTCCATAAATGTCAACTCGACAAGCAATCTGCCTGCCTGATTGAGGCCCTGAGAAGGCAAGTTTTTCCTACCTGATGTCCATTTTTTGCTCTTCTGGATAGGCTTTAAAAATTCTGCAAATTATTTGTGGTGTAACTACTTTAATACTGACTGAAATGATCTCATTACAGTTTAAAGAAAGCAGTTTATAATTACTATTTAAGCATTTTTGCTTTTGTCTATCTAGGTGAACTGTCAGGGAAACCCAAGCCTGTTTTTGTAACACAGAGAACACAGTTGCTGTCTCTTGATGTTGTATTTAAAGCACACACCTAAGTGGATACTCCCCTCTCCACTGTCTTGAAAAGCCTTGTTGCTGCGGCACAGCACGAATCAATAACTCTGTGTCATTATAGTATGTTCGCAAACTGGAACTCCCCTGCCTTCTCGCTGAAAATACTTCCCTGCTGACTTAGAGAAAAAAAAATCTGCCGCATTTGTGAGTTAAAATTGAGTTGTGGTGATGCATTTAATCTGTGATGATCAGGTATGACATGTACTAGGTCTTTGTGTTCATCTAATCTCTGAACAGAGACCATTCATACCTCTGAGCCCCGTGGCTCCTTTTTGTTTTCATGAACAACATATTTCAACTTCCAACAGCTGTCAGCAAATTAAAACATTTCTCACAGTAAGAACACAAAGTTACCAAGACAGTGTTGTTTATGATTTTTCTGCTGTTACTCTGATGCAGCTTGATGCAAGATACATATGAAGCACCTTGAGAAATGTGATGAGTGTGAATACATGTAAAATGCCAAGTAAATAATGATTTATAATAAATGTTGTGCTGTATTTTTGTCATAAGGATTATTGCTTTTACAATTAATTCGCAACTCCACTTACCACATTCTCTCTCTTTTTTTGTTAGTATTTTGTTCAAATTTTTGTATAAATATCACTTTTTGGTCAACAAATGACTCATATATAGTGAATGAGTAACATATACAAATACAAATTAATACATATATAATTTAGGGATGCTCCTATCCGATCTCAAAGATCAGGATCGGGGCCGAACAAGGCATTTTTTAACTGATTGGATTTGGCTATATTGAGTTATATAGAGGAAATGATCCTTTGTTTTACATCAGCTGTCACACAGGTGTTTTACTAAGCTTTCATGCAGAGACATGCGGAGTGCAGCCATCTACAACTCTCTGCTCTCCTTTTCTCCTCCACTCTGCTGAGCATGTATGTGTGTGTGTGTGTGTGTGTGTGTGTGTGTGTGTGTGTGTGTGTGTGTGTGTGTGTGTGTGTGTGTGTGTGTGTGTGTGTAAGAGCAGGAGCTGAGCCGCGCCTGCAACAAAACACAGCAAGCCATAACCGCCAAAATGTAGTATGAGTGTCTGATGAGTGTCTCATGAGATCTGTTTATTTATGTTTTCACAAAATTATGAGCTCTCATTGTATTTCAACTAACTGTGAGAATGTCTTGCATTTATGGGCCATGGTGTTTCACCAGGGGGCAAAGGAGAGATAGAAGGCGGTGCAAAACTTACGACAACCACACTCACCACGCTACTGCAAAGTGCAACAAAAGCTGCAGGAGCAAAAAGCCAATAAGAGTAATTCATTAATGTAGCCTAATCTACACAAAAGATGTACAGATGACAACAGTTAACACTCAGTAGAACACATTCAGTTGTCAAGCATATACATTTGATTTTAATAACTTTAATGTACTTGAGGTGTGCACTGTGCAGCTGTATTATCTAGGAAAACAAACATATCGAAACGTGACACAGTTTGGGCAGATACCTAATATTCAGTGACTTGGTTTGGGATCAGGGGCAAAAAAACTTGATTGGGGCATCCCTAATATACAAAATAGATAGATAAATAAATTAAAAAAAAAAAAACATCTTAAAAATATACACACAAAAATCAAATGCATATTCCTACATTAATAGACACCATAGGCTACGGAGCCCCCAAAGTCCCAAGAGGTTGTATCTCTTGAATTCTTATTCTGTGCACACAAGTTATTATCTTGTGGGAGCAAGTTAATTATCTTATTATCCTAAGAAAATATCTTGTTTCTACAAGTTCATTAACTTGTTCCCACATGATAATTAACTTGTGGACACAAGATTAAAAAAATGTCACCTTTCAGGACTTTAGGAGCTCTCTAGTCGTCTAAAATAATTTACGAGCAAATAATGTTCAGAAACAAAGACAGTGAGTATGGGAGTATTATGTACACAGTGTGTGCTGACATCAAGATCTATCCACATTAATGTCCAATGTATTCCAAGTGATCAATGCCATTGTTCATTAAATATGAAGCTACTGCCAGTAGCCATTTAGCTTAGCTTAGCATAAAGACTGGCAACAAGGGGAAACAGCTAGCCTGGCTCAAAGGTAACAAAAATCTGCCCCATTCAAGTTCACAAACTAAGAAGAAGTCACAGCATCTAGCTCAGAAAAAAGTCTGATACATAATCCGTAGTAAAACCATGACCTGCCACTTTAACAATTTGTTTTTGTGCAAATTTAACAAAGAAGATATGACATATTAGTTTGTGAACACTACAGGTGCTGGTAGGTGGATTGCTATGCTAAGCTAAGCTAACATTAACATGGCCTATTTGGCAAACAGATGTAAGCATGTTATTAAGAAAGGGAATAAGCACATTTCTCAGAATGTTGAATGAGCATTTGCTGTTTTCAAGTAAGAACATGCTGACTCTCCTCTCTGTTCCCTTTCTCTTAGTCTCCACCAAAAGGTGCCACCATCCCTTATCGCCCAAAGCCTGCCTCCACCCCGGTCATTTTTTCTGGTGGCCAGGTAAGAGCTGAGTTAGCTCTAGCTTGTTTGTGCCTACAGCCAACCTGGGACTTTTACTGCAGCATCAGCCCCTGCCTGTTCCTGCGAGCCTTTTTACTTTTTGTGTGCACATGTGCGTGCCACTGCAACCCTTTTACAAATGAGGCTGTCCTCTTTAGAAAAATGACAGCACTGGATGTTTGTTAAAACACTAAAATGGGCTGTGTTTACATTTTCCTGACAAACGACCGCTTGTAGTCATGCTAATCTGCCCACGCTCTCTCAGTAGCAAAAGCAGAAGTAGTGTGACATTATTAAACAGCTAGAAAAAGTCTTTGGCAGGTAGGCCAGGCTTGGTTTGATGTATGTAACAAATGTGACTTTGGTACTAGAGTATGCAGTCCATGTGCTGTCTCCTATCAACAGTCATCTTTGGTTCGGTGGGTTGTGAGCACAGAGTACAGTGAGTGAGGGAGGGAGCTGTAAGCCGCACTATAATGTTTGATTCAGGGACAATGACGTTAGTGTCAGCAGAATGCACAGCAAACACTAATGGCTGTCCAGCTAATGTAGATAATTTAGTTGCACATCTGAGCTAAAAGCTGTTGAATGCATTTGAAAATATAGCAAACAAAAGAGGTAAATTTGCGAAACACTTCACATAACTACTTGTAATGACTCCAATTTGGTTGCTTTTCTTTTTGTCAGGAAATTATACCCAGTGGACATTAAATGGAATGTAAGACACAATGGAAGTCTTCAGCAGACAATGTAATACACAAGCCTGCTTTGGAAAATTTTGAATAGTGAACACACAGGGTTACACAGAAATACACAGAAATACACCTTTGCAGTATAACACAAACCCATACAAAACACCTGAATAAATACTACTGTTATAAAGCTTAGAATGTTCAGTTCTGTTGACACAGCGTTCAGTGTGTTCATACAACATTATGATTATTTCCAAAGCTGCAGTTTTTAATGGTGTCATGTTGGATTACATCAGTTTGTGAAGATGTCCCTGCTAGTGTGTCCACTCCTCCAGTCATTTGGAACCTAGATGTGATGCATACATTTGAAATCTACTAAATTTACTTTAAAAGGACACACGTGTAATATATAAGATGATAGGATTTAAACCATCAGTCATGTGAGACTTTTTCTTTCTAGAATTGAACGCATGAATAAAAAATGAAACAGGACAGCTGAAGATGAAGAATTACGTAGCAGCACTTACAGTAACTGTTCTTTAGAAGACTGGTGGGAAAGCAACTTTGTGTATATTGTGAAATATTTGTACTTGTTCTCAGATAATGAAGTGTTCCCAGTGAATATACCAGTCCAGTGCTCTACATTATATAGGACATAATCTTGGTTGACACTCAGAAGTGGTTCCTTTTGCATTGATTTATCATATAAACATTTCTAAGACTTGCATGTACAAAGTCTCGTTACACTTCACACTCATTTACATACATATATGATAGAGCTGCATTGAATGTGGTCGCATCTTCACTGTAATATCCCTTACTGTTTTTTCAAATCATATTATATTTGCAATAGTAATACAATTATGGTTGTTTGAGCTAAAAGCGTAACCACAGTTTATTTGTTTTATGTGCGACCCTTCTAATTGTAAATGAGATGCTAAAATTTTCTGTCTGTTATGTTTGTCATCTTTACAGGCCTATACAATTCAGGGACAGTACGCCATACCACACCCAGATGTGAGTAACTACTTTAATCAAGAATTCAACTTGCATCTTAATTCTATATAAGTAAAAATAGCAGCAGCAATTTTATTATATGGACACAAAAGAGGAGAATGGCTGTGCTTGCAATATTTTTAATTTTTTTTTTAATTTTATTGCCATTATCTTGGATCATAAACTCTGTCACAAAAATAAGCAATAATCAATCCGATGTCAAAAACAAAAAATAAAATGTCTCTTATATTACTTAATGTTGATCACAAGTGTAAACTTCCAAGGATGAAAAATGAAGCCAAAAGCTAGTCAATCCCCATAGACCCCCATGTTAAAATCACAACTTTACAGCAAGAATAAACATGTTTACAGCCTGATACAAAAAAAAGGTTTTGGTCCCTTTTTATGCAACCGTACAAAAGGGGCATTTTTGTACAACTCACACGTTTAAATTTAATTAAGGCTTATAGTTATGGATAATTTGATACAGTCTATGGTTTATCGGAAATCAGGAGTGCCATGCCAGCATGTACAGATGATGTCTTAACTGTAGCAACTGATTTAAGATAAACAAAACTACACCTTTTTGCTTTGACAGTAATGACAGTGACCTTGAAGGCTGACATCAAGTGTGATCAAATGAACCAGGCACTCATTTTTGAGTTTTCAATAATAAGTCTGTGATCTCGACAAAAACAAGTCATGTTCTCAAGATAAATAATTTAATTATCTTGACAAATTTGCCTTTTGTTTTCTCAATAATCAGCATAATTAAATGAGAAAATGAGCTTTGTTTTCTTGAGATAACAAAATAATTAACTTGTCATCTTGAGATAATGGAACTAAAAAAATAATTGCAAGCATGGCCGTTCTCGGCTTCCATACATGGACACACCAGCCTTTTAAAATTATTTAGATGCAAGTTACAGATCGTGTCCTTCAATTCTCTGTCCTTTTGGTTTAAGGGTAAACTGCAGCTCAGCCACTGAAAGAACTCTTTAACAGTCGGGTTGATAACAAAAAGGTGACTATTGGTGATAACGATAAAGGCAAAGACAGTAATGGCAGTTTTGATGTAGACACCCCTTTAATTCCGGTGGACCATCTAGTCTCCATTAATAATCTGCCTTCATCTGTCCTTGTCGTAAGAGCATCTCATGAGCTACCCTGTGTCAGATCCACTAATTCAAAGTTGGGCAATGATTGATGCCGCTGGAGGTGGTGGTTGACGGTACAATCGCTCAAGTGCAGGCTTGACACCCTCTTCCACCCTCATTAAAACTCCTCTTAAAAGGAGAAGAAGGCTTGAAAGCATCCGTCTTCCCCCGTTCCCGATGGAAATGATCCACAGCAGGGGATGGACATCCTGTGACCATGTCATGGGGGGGTAGAGCAGCTGCTCTGACAGGCATGTAAAACCAAAGGTTCTCAGTTCTGAGTCATAAGTGCCAGCTAGAAGGACACATGATAACTGAGGGGGCAAATGGGAATTAAATGATTCCCTGCATTTGGTTAATGTGCTCATGAGCAGAGTTGTTTGTCTCTCAGTCTTGTAAATGAAAAAAAAAAAAAAAACACATTGATGTATGTGAAATCTACAAGGACATTGGTAAAAAAGGAAGAAGATACAAATTACGTAGCAATTTATACCTCCATGGCAGACAATCTCTCTATCCCTGTATCTCTTTTTCTTACTTTTTCGTCCTCCACCACCCTGTGTCATGGCCTCCTTCTCCTCACCGTTTCTTCACTCTAGTTTTCGTTGGTTTCATTTCTTGGTGTGACCTGTGTAACAGTAACCTCTTAGTTCTACTTTCCCTCCTAACCCTTCAGCAGTTGACCAAGCTCCACCAGTTGGCTATGCAGCAAACCCCCTTTACCCCTCTCGGACAGACCACCCCTGCTTTCCCTGGTACGTACCCACAAGGCCCTTTAGATATTTCCTTCTCTTTGCATCCAGAGAAACATTTTTCTCTTTCCCTACCTTCCACCTTATCTCTCTTTTGGCACAGCATGACTTGACCCCTGTGGTTTCTCTCCTTCTTTGATTTTTTCATATATTTTTCTCTTGGCTCTGTCTCATATTATGCCAGTGAAATGCAAAAAAGAAAAAAAAAAAAAAGAAAATTGCTTCACTTTAAACAATGTATTCAGAATTGCATTATCACTTGGCAACAGGATTTATCCTTTAACACATTTTTAGGTTGTTTTCTTTTCTATTAAAGATGAAAACCTCCAGTGAAAAAGGTTGACCACATTTTCTTGTAATAACAAACAGAATCTGCCCCTACATCTGAACTGAACTGTTTCAGAGGGACCTTGGTACATATATATATGTACATGTATTATTATTATATGAATATGTATGTTTTTTCACCACTTTCATCTAAAAGTATGTGGCAATTCTCATTAAACATGGAATTATTTATTAAATCAACAGGAGGTTCTTTAAAAATGTTCCCTCATCAAAATGTGTTTTAGCTGATTTTCTGACATCTCATAAAATCACGCACACAATTTAATAAGGAAATACAGTGTTAAAAACAAAAGCCAAAAAAGAAGAAAAACAAACTATAAAAAAGGGTTCCACTGAGATGAGTTTACATACTTAAAGGAAAAGTTTGATATTTTGAGAGATAACATGAGTTAAATTATAAGATTAATCTAACAGCTGGTTAGCTTAGCTTAGCAAAATGATTATAGCTATCCTGAAAAGTTGTGAAACCTGCCTACCAACACCTTTACATGAGCTGTATGCAACATGCAGAACATAAATACAACAGCAACCAACTACTTGCAGTCTAAGGGCATGTGTCCTCATAGCATTTTTCCTCAGCAGAGAAGCGGGTGGCAGGGTGCTGGGGAGTGCTTTATCCCAGTGCTTTTTTTAAATAATGTGCTAAACATGGGTATATTTCTGTAGGCAACAATACCTTGACATTAATGTTTGCTGGGTAGCTAATGTAACACTACATTAACAGAGCGTTGACTACACAGTTAACAGCAGGCTTACAATACGTATGGTGATAAAAGCACAACACTCACCCGCAACATTCAGGTCAAGCTGATCTGCTCCACAAATGGGCTTTTCCGTCTTTTTTTAAGGGGCTGCCCCGCTAAAATGACTATCCATTACCGGAACACAAATTGTCCTGTTTTTTATTGTGAAAATGTGCTTTTAATTTAGAATGTCAGAGTTCCGAATAAAAGCGGATTCTTCCACTGCCATTGTGTTTTTTCCTCTTTATGTTTAGACATCCAATCCCAAGTCTGTAACAGGTAACAATGAGTATAACACAGCAATGATTAGCCATATGCCTACACATCTTTTTAACTGGTAGCAGTAATACGAAAATTAACCATATCACCTAGCAACTGCTGCTCGGCGTGTCGCTGTCTTAGGTAGGCTATCCACTCATTTCACAATATTTTGTGCAGTTAGCAGGCTACTGTATTCCTCGTTGTACTGTGAGAGCTTTACACTTCATATTATTTTATTTGAAAGCTCAGATGTCACAGTTAGGCTTCTCTTGTGTCTGGTGCTGCTATGAGGATGATTAAGATGTCTAACGTATGTCTAACAGTTTTGACAAATCCTCATCGAAAGCCTGGATTGCTCTGAAAAGACTTGACAAAAACAGTTTGTAGGTTTCTTTAAGTTTTTTCGACTTTATGATCAGTGATCAATTGTTTTTCAGCCACCGATCTACTCGGTCCGTGTGTCTGTGTTCATGGCAACCAGTTTCTTTAACCCATTAAAGACTGAATGGAGATTATGTTCTCCTGTTTTTGTAATGGACATTGTAGAAACCCAGCATACTCACGTTACTCGTACATTTATAACTTTTCTTATTACTTCAGTAAATGGCCAGGTGTATTTTAGTGAAGGTTATATCCATTTATGGTCAAAGAGAAGAGCAACAGCTGTATCTGACTGCTGAGTGTTATCAACTTGGCTGCCTGTCAGGACTAATAGAGGTAAGAGAGGCAATGGGGTTTCCTACAACTGTCAACGTAGCATATTTACAAATGTGATTTAACGCCCTGCATTGTGCATCAAGTGTCCCGGTTTTTCACAAATCAAATGTGGCAACCCTCGACACGCCACTTTTGACCTGGTGGCTGCATGCTGCATACTCCCCATTGGAAACGATTGAAAAAAGATGCCAGCATTCATGAAAAATGGTGTCATGTGCAGAGAATTAAGTCTCGCTACCTCTGTGTGTGTTCTACTAATCTGAGCTTCTCTGCTCTTTGTTGTGGTAGATGGTCTGGCCACGCCCAGTACTATTGCCATGGCAGTGTTCTCACTATTAGTTTTGCTTGCCGTGTTAGCACTGTTAGCCACCTCCATGTTGAGAGCTGTGTGCAAGCAATTCTTTCTCAGACTCTAAATCATAGATACGCTCTGATTGTTGCATACAGCTCCTTATAAGCTAAGACTTAGCTAAGAAAATCACCACTGACCCTTTCATTTGTATGCTAAACGTGAAGTTGGGGCGAGGAGACTATTCTTAGCTCTGCTTTGTACTGGTAGGCAGATCTTGTTGCCTTTGAACAGAGCTAGCTCGCTAGCTGTGCTAAACTAAGCTAACCATTTGCTGGCTGTAGCTTTATATTTAACATACAGAGAGTGGTAAAAATCTTCTCATCTGATTCTTGCCAAAGAAGCAAATAAGTGTATTTTTCAAAAAATTCAAAGTAGTCCTTTAAAAGTTTAAAATGACTTTTTAAAGTCAAATCTCCTTTCTTATCCCATTGCTCCCCAATTCAGGTTTGGATGCCAGTCCACCAGCCAGCACCCATGAACTCACCATTCCTAATGATGTGAGTAATCCTTTCTTGAGACAGCTGACTAAGGGATATATGTTTCAAAATTCTGTACTTTTCGAATTATGCGTAATTCAGTTGACCTTTCATATACCAGTTATATAAATTGTGCAAAAAGACAGTAGTTTATGTCATAGTGCAGTACCTAAAATTAATCAGAGTTTTGTCACAGAGCATACTGATCCAATTAACTGAAATTTTAAGAGGGTAGATGGCAGCTTTGATTTTCTAATTAACTGAGGAGGAAAATATTTGCAAATGGTAGAGTGCACTGAGATAATACTGTTCTTAAAACTTCAGTTCTTACTGTTTGCACAGCAGAGTACCCCCATTCAGCTGGTATATTGACCATGCTATCATTAATCAAACTTAACTTCCTGAATGATGGGATTTAAATGAAACCCAGACCATTTTATAACCCATTAAACTTCCTTTTAATGTCAAATATATAAGGCAGTATAAGTATAAATGTATTAAGACAACACAGAGGTTTCCTTGCTTCATGTTCAAAGACTTCTGCCTTTTTCCCCAGCTAATAGGCTGCATCATTGGACGCCAGGGAACCAAAATAAATGAGATTCGACAGATGTCTGGAGCGCAGATCAAAATTGCGAACGCCATGGAGGGCTCGTCAGAGCGCCAGATCACCATAACAGGGACTCCTGCTAACATCAGTCTGGCCCAGTATCTCATCAATGCCAGGTAACCTTTTAACTTTAACTGCTGGCCTCCAGCACAATCTAAAGGATAAAAGCAACACCTGAATGTCCATTTATATAGTGAAGATCCAAGAAAACTGCTATCGGTGACTGTGCTGTTTAAAAAGAAAAAGAAAGCTTGGTAGTGTAGTTTGACATTCGTGACACTGATTCTTTGACGAGTTGTCAGAAAAAGCACAATATCTGTCAGGTTTTGACAAGTGACAGATAAGTTCATGAAGACTGTGACTATTCATGTTATATTCTTGGGTTTTCCTTTCTACTTTGGTTCCTTATTTCCACCCAAGTGTAGGTATTAATATGCATTAAGTTTCAGTCAGTACACTCTTTGCAAGAAAGTGGCTCATGGGAGCAATGCCAACTACTGAGACAAGTAAGCTGTGCCTTTGAACAGAACCTGCAGATTAGTAAATTGGATGTTCAATAAATGAATCATCAAATGCTCAATGCCAGCCTCAGTCTAGAAAGTTCATGGACAAAACCTTCATCATAAATCTGTAAAACAACACAAAAAGATATTCAGCCTCAATGAGACAAATATATCAAATGAAATTAGGATGACCCTCATGTATTTGCAAATGAGCCATTCATGTTATTTAATTTAAAACAACTAATTAAATCTGTTGAACCCCATGACTTGGATAAACAGGGTCTGGGTAGGTAAGATACTGCACATACTAGTATAATACTGAGGAACATATTTTTCATTTGAATTTTCTTGCCATGCCCCACTACCCCTGTCTCTTTCCCCCCCTTCTATCCACTGAAACGACTAATTCATTATCAACAGAGAAAATAAATGTGTTATCCACAACTCTGAAAAAAAAAACCAGAACCTCACTGATGTCCGCAGGCTACCTACACCTCAAAGTCAAATGTTATCAGCGTCAGAGCAGGAGAACCCACATACTCAACAAACAGGACTTTATGTCTTTGACTTTTAAGGGGATTTCGGACAACGGTCCACTGAGAAACTAATGGCTATTGCTTTCCCACAATTCCAATGGCAGGTTCAGGGACGTGGCTGCCATGTGGAATGACCCCTCATCCATGACTACATCCTGAAGTCACACCAAATCTGCTTCTGTTTGCAGAAGCTAACATCAAAACCACAACTGCTTCACAATTAACCTCTATGTGTTATCCCATGGAACTTCCCTTAGACTCCCTTGGTTTTACATAACACTTTAACATTAGCCTGTGGGAGACCTATAGTAAAAGTCAGACTAACAACACAGGGATTTGTTTTAAATGGATGTAGCCAATGTATCGTTAAAAATAGTTTGACATTTTGGGATATTCACTTAAGATAAATAATATCTTTGCTTTGAATTAGATAAGAATATCGTTACCACTCTCATCTCTGTCACTTGGATATGAAGCTAGGAGACAGTTAGCTTAGCTTAGCAAAGGCTGGACTCCTAAGCCTAACTCTTTCCAATTCATATAGCAGCACATCTAAAGTTCACTAATTAACACAGTGGTTGCCTGGCAACCTTACGCTGAGGACAAGGCTCCAGGAATTCATTGCTCCCCACAGAGACGTAGTTTGACACACAACCCCGTGTAAAAACCAACAAGTCTTCCAACCTATACAATCACATAGCTCTTTTTGTTCCTACCATCTAATACAACCCACGTGCTCCTATTGGTGAAAGGTAAAATAGCAGATTTATGAGCAATAATGGTTGCAGGTTTAAACATGTGATTAACATTGTTTAACAATTGCAGTTGCACCAAAACTGCATGGTTAGGTTTAGGCAACAAAACTCCTTGGCTAGGCTTACTTTAAACCCAACTGTGGTCTTTTTTTCTAAGTACATTTGTCACTGACATAACGTATAGTGTCATGACATACGTCATATACTAAGTCAGACTATGTAACATTGTTAAAATACACCAAAATGGATTTTTGGTTTCACACAGAACATGAACAGCAGTTCCTGAATAAATGCCCTGTGCTTGTTTGACCCATTCACTTCCCTTCCATCCCACCCTTAATGGACTCTATCACTCTTTTTACTGTGTTACCAGACTTCCTCATTTGCACATGTTAAAATCGCTGTGGCCACTCGATGCCAGCGGCCAACAATAAACGTAATTGCTACTTGTCCAAAGGACCTATGTGATCATATTTTGCTGGAGGATAGTCTCGCAAAAACTGTTACTGTCATTGTTACATGTCAGTTTTTAAATGAATTAAACAACAAGCTCTGATCTGTTAATAAGTGAGTTTTATTGTTGCTGGTGGGCAGAGTCTGCTAACTTAGGGCAGAGCCAGTCTAGGTTTTTCCCCCTGTTTCCACTCTTTATGCTATGCTATGCTATGCTTACCTAAGCTAACCATCTCCTTGCTTTTATTAGCAGACATGAGAGCGGTACTGATCTTCTCATCTTAATGCAAGAAATGTCCCAAATGTCACACTATTCCTGCAAGTATTTATTTAGCATGCCTCATTCCAGGAACAATATATATTGTGTTTCTTTTTGTCATTACTATATTAGATACATTTACCTATCAAGTCCTTTTGTGTCTGGAAAGAGTAAAATGAATAAAAAATGTAAAATGATCAAAAAAAGCAAAGAAAAAAAAGGACTAAACACATGACTGCCACTTGATCAATGCTGTTAGAGAGAAGAGTGATGTGATGCCTCCGTCAGGGAATACAGCAATTTCTACACTAGACATTTTTCATGACACCACCATTCTTTTCTGTCCACTGCATGGCTTCACGAGGGGGTTAGTATTGCATGGTTATGTTACCATATTTTTTTTTGAAGTTAAGATGATTTATGTCAAAGGGTACAATGAAAATATGGTATCAAATCTGTGTAAAAAAAACAAAACAAACTGGTGCCAACAAAAATTCGAGGACAAAGCCAGCCATTGCAGCATAACTTTCACTTTCAAGCGAAAGTTCCTCTTTCACAGCTGTATTTTTATTTTTCTCTGTCTGCCTCCCCACCCTCCCCTCCCCCTGCTCCTCCTCCTCTCCTGCCTCCCCTGAACTGTTCTAGGCTGACGTCTGAAGTCACTGGAATGGGCACACTCTAATTTCTACCCATCTTCCCTCAGTGCATCACATGACCTTTGAGCAAATGGCATTGCATCTAGTATATTTATTATTTCTCTGTATTTGACTGTCCTGATATTTAAGTGACTTTAACCTTTATGATTTCTAGTGTTTACCGTAAACACATGTATCTGCACTGTTACTAGGATTCCTCACACCTATCCTGTTGTTTCTGTTTCTGAAAGGTCGCTTTACTTTTTTGTCACTCTAGTACCTTTCATGGCATCTCATGCACCGCACCATTTTGTTTTACCTCATGTTGTAGCACATCACTGTACTTTTCTGTTTTGCACTGCAGGCACCTGAAAGTCAATGCAAAGTAAACCTAAAGACTGGTATAACAATTTAAACCAAGGTTGTCCCTCCTCCACCCCACAGTCTAATATACTGACACCTTTTTATTCCATATTTTAACAACCTGTGTCAGTGCATAAGGCTACTCAACACAAATGTTCAATACGCAACTCTAAACCAGGTATTTTATTCCTGTTTATTTTATACTGTGCGTTACTGTGTGCCTGTAGACATTTGCCTGCTTGTCTTAGTGTTGTGTGCACACTATAGATTGATCTGCATGACACATGAAACCTACTGCATTTCCAAGTTATTTCCAAATCAAACAGGTAGAAAGGGAGATTGAACGGTGAAAGGGAACGGAACAAGCTGTGAACGTCTATTTATGATCTGGATGTGTCACTCTGACTCCAATCTGAAATGACCTCATGGGCGCAGGCCAATAAACATCCACTGTAATGCACAAATATCTGCCTTTCTGAGTTTCATGTGAGACCTGACAAAAAGGTTGGGCGGCAAAAAATGAAAATAAGCCAAGTAAATGACTGCAGTGAAGAGCAAAATCCAAATGCATGCTACAAATAAAGCCCACTTTATTCGCCCATACTCAACCAACATAATATAATCATGTTATCCATGCTGCCATCATAACAGCTATGTATAAGAAGCATGGGCCATATAAAGAGCTGAGAATCATCTAGTGTTTATTTGCACTTAATTCAAGGTTTCAGTATTTGCCAAAAGGGCTGTTTTTCACATCTGTTTGCAAGCCTGTGTTTCTGGTTAGCATTTATGACTCACTGGAAACATACGTTACATATGTATCTGCAATGAACTAGCTGGTGTTGCAGGTTATGTCAGCTCATCAAACTACATATGTACAAGGCTTACATATACATTTATGTATGACTGTCTGCAGTTGTCGTGCAATGCAGAATCTCCTTGGTTACACCATGTTGTATTTCTGTTGGAGCTACCAATAAATGCACACACACACACACCCAACCTGCATCCCTGCTCAAACTGAAGCTGAATGTATTTCAAAATGTTTTTTAACTGCGATCAATAACGCGTCATATTCGATCAAAACACCTTTAAAGGTGTCTTTTTGGCATTTAAATAAGTAAAATAGAATATGATACATAATGATGAATATAGTAGAGATGCTTATTTATCAAAAAAGTTTTCAGTTTTTTAAGGTTGGGCAGTTTCCTCTGAGAATGATGTTTGTTACAGATGATCTATTTAAAATTGTAATCTACAAATTATAAGACAAGATACATACGATGTTATGTAATCTGATTATTTTCTATTATGTTAGATATCAAACATAAACCAAGATGTTTCTGTATGTTTTGCAAACATTTCAGTAGATGGCCTCATTAGTATTTGCAGCTCTCATTTCAGCCTGTATTTGATGCCACTCTCAGGGCATTAAATACGGTGGCTTGGTCCGTGGCCATCAGCATCTGATTCTGATGCGCAAGGCACCCTTTAGCATCTCTATGAGATGCACTGGGCTTTCAGCTAACTATGTCAATCCATCTATCGCAACAACGTAATATAGAAAGCAAGGATGTCCAAGTACAGTGGCAGGGATGGTTGAGTGAGTCTAGCAAGCATGGACTTTAATCCAGGAGACCACTGTTAGTGTCAACGTTGTTTTAATGTAGCCTTACGTAATCTAGGTAGGCACATGAGATACCTAAGTCACATATGTGATGTATTTACGTCATGTTACATACTTATTTCAACCCAAAACATGATGTTTCTTTCATGACCTAATTAAGTAGTTATGTCCCCTGAACCTGACTACATCTGTCTGACAATGTTACTCACGTGTTAAGTGTTTCACCCAGAGGACAGCCTTTGTGTCACTGTAAGATGCAGAGGGGGTGTGATACAGCACTGGCATTTGAAAACCTGGGAATGAGAACAGGTTGTCGTGTCTCATGTGAATGTTTATTTTTTTCAACTACATTACACATTTAATATCACGTGACATGCAACACATGACATACACCACAAAACACAGTTGTTAACTTATTTAAGTTACGTAACGAACGTACTTATTTTAATTCAAACCATGATCTTATTTTCTAAACCTAACAAAGTAGTTCTGTGGCCTACACCTTAAGTAGTTTTGGTAAGTTTATTTTAAATTACGCTACATATGTAAGAAGCGGAAACTGAAATACCATCCCTGAGCGTCCAAAACGGATGCTAGAGGGGTCCCTAGAGCACCATAGTTTGAAGCTTGGGCCACTGACCAAGCTGCCATATTTGATGAGTTGGGAGTGACAATGTGTTGCTCATTTCAGAATATAGGCTATATGATTTTAAAAAGATATCTAATCACTTATTAGTCAAACATGACACTCCAATAAGTAATATGATGTTAATCTGATGGATGTGTCTGATTGCAGGTAGCTACCATTTTTAATCCCCTTTATCTTAATACAACTAAATCCCAAAACCTGCATATGCATAATTTACAATGATAACTATAGAGATGATGTTTTGGGAATATTATTTGCGTCATCTCAATTTAGGCTCAGGTACTTGGCTTTTGGTTTGAATTGATTATACGTTGGTTACAAGTCAGTAATACACTGTTGTTGTTGAAACAAGGCTGCTTTACATTAATACATTTACATTTCACATTTACACATCGCTTCACATTTACATTACGAATGTAAATCTGTACATAAGCGCTCGTCTGGCTGCATTCAGTTGTGTTTCAGATGAATAAACTAAGGAATAGCTGATTGAGGGCTAACAGGTTTTTATTAATGTGTCATATAAAAATGTTTCATTATCTGCAGAATCTGATCATTAAAGTAATTTAAAATCTTCTGTAAAGTGCACATTAATAGTTGTGTTTGTAGGTTGAAGGTGTCTGCTGGTTGTGTGCGGGCAGGCCAGCATAGAAGTCCTACAGTATGACCGATTTGCAAACATCTCAGTTGCCTTTTAGATTGTCATATCTTTCACAATCATGGCATCGCTCATGTGCTCATCACTCTACAAAGCCGTGTACGTCCAGCACCTCTTGTTGTGTTGCTTTTGTCATTTTACTGATGCATTAACACTTTTTTTTGTTACTGTGCTAGAGCAGCAAAAAATTAAAGTCTAGCACTGTATGATGCTGTTTCAGGAAATGTGTCTGATCATGTTTAAGTTTGATCATTTGCTTCTTGAAGGTCTGTAATGGATTTATAATTATTTATTGAGATTGATTCTGAAATGTTTTGTAAAAAGAAGAGAATAAAGTTTGTGTTTTTTCCCTTCACTTGGATCGTTGTCATTTTTTTCAAGTCCTTCTGAATTGGATTGGATATATTTCTTCATGATTACAAAATCTATAAAAAATAGTGTTATATTCAATGGTGCATAATGGCAGCCCTGTCACCAGAACACAGTGTTGGCATTGTACATTTCTGCAAACCACAGATATGTTACATTGGTATGTTTCATACATATATCAATATTTTAAAGTAGCATAGTTCTGATTACATGTATATGAGCTGACTGTGATTGGCAGGAGGAGAAGGTGGGGACTAGCCTGACACTACGGCAGTGGTGGTCTTCATATAGGCGATATAGGCGGCTACGCCGTGTAACTTTTAAACAGTTTTTTTAATTGTTTTTTCTCCCAATTATTCTTATAAGGCACTTTGTGACTCTTTTGAAAAGCACTGTAACAATGAAGTTTACTTGTTATTTTTCTTCTTAATATTATTATCATCATCATCATTATTATTGGTGAAGCTCGCATAAGGTACCAAATGTGCTACGTCTTGGACGGCACCTTGGCGAGACCTAAACCACTGCAGACATTTAGCGAGATATTGATGCGGTTACATTTCCAGTTGTGGTTGTGCAACCAAAACCATGTGATTTTTAAGCAAGATGTCAGTGGTATTTCTAGCAGTAATTTGGCCACCAAATGCAGGTGTTTTTTTAGCAAGACATTGGTGGCATTTCCAACTGCAATTCTGCCATCAAATGGGGTAGATTTAAAGCAAGACATCTGCCTTTGGGGGCATAGTTGCTGCTGGAAATGCTGCTGGTGTTTTTTTAGCAAGACATTGGTGGCATTTCCAGAGGCAATTGTGGCACCAAAAGCGGGTGTTTTGTAGCAAGACATCAGCAGCATTTACAGCTGCAATTGTGCCACCGAAAGCAAGTGTTTATTAGCGAGTAGCATGACAAGGTGGCATTTCCAGAGGAAATTGGGTCATCAACAGCTGGTGTTTTTTAGCAAGACATCAGCAGTATTTCCAGCGGCAATTGTGCCATCAAATACAGGTGTTTTCTAGCAAGACATCTGTGGCATTTCCAGTGATAACTTTGGCACCAAAAGCAGGTGTTTTTAAGCTAGACACCTGCAGCATTTCCCAGCAAGACTGCACCACCAAAACAGTATATTTTAAACCCAACCATGTTTTTTTTCCTAATGCCTAATTGTGTGCCCAAATATAACTACGTTAGCCTTGTTGAAAGGTAAAGTTTCAAAATATTCTACATAATAACGTACAATTGAAGTGTATCTGGAGTTTGCAGAAACGTAAAACATACATTCATTCTGGTGATTGGGTTGATACACAGTGACACTTCTTGTTTGGTGAAGTAAGATACTGATTGTGTTCACTACACTTACAAAAACAGACAAACAAAAAAACATCTATAATACACATGGTGTAGTGATTTTTTTTCTTCCTCAAAAAAAAAAACAAAACAACTTTTGAGGAACCCATCCTAGGGAATTGCTTCTCTCTTCCTGCCAAATAGAGGGCAAGTTTGAATTATCTTGAGCTTTTTTGTGGTGCATCACCCAAGGAGGAGTAAATTAGACACAAACCTGGGTACTTACATGCATGCATACACACTGAAATGGCAATATTGAAGAAAGGGGGAACTTGTGAGCAAAAGCTCTAACCTCAAAAGACTTTTTTGTCAAACAGTGTAAGTCCCCCTGTACTCAAGTGTGTTTTATTTTGACTCCACTGTGATGTTTGACCTTCACTGTGCAGAATGATGAATGTGCAGAGTTTGACACTTGAAGGCTGTTTTTACATTCATCTGCTGCAGGTGCAAAGTTTTCCTGTGCTCACCTTAAATCTCAGCTCAACACGCACACATACAAGATGATTTACGCCAATCCTGGTCCACTATGCAACATACACGAATCTCCAGCACACATACAATGAGAATGGATTTTTCAGTGAGGGAGAAGATGAGAGGTAATTGAACAGGTTTGTAGAAAAGTCTATAACAGAAACACATTCTAATCTTTCAAAGTAGGGGACATTTACTGTCATCTAACATATCTGGAGGGGGTCTTTAATATCTGTAACAAGAAAGCATCAGTGTAACAGAGTATATGGAGGAATAAGAAATGCAGAGCGGAGCCTATCTGTTTAAAGCAGAAGGAGGATTGGCTCCGATGGCTAATGCAAAGACATCAGGACAAGTGAATTCTAATAAAACATCTTAGTTTTAGAGGTACTCTGGGAGCTGCGTTTGTTTTTGTTTTTGTTGTCATGAATAGACCAGATAAAAGTGCATTTCAGTATTCAGCTCTGGAAGCATCTACAGACATGTAAAATGGGATGTAAATGAAAAAGGAAGGTTTAAATCCCTCTCCTACTAACAAGTAGGAGAGGGATCAAAACCTCTTTAAAGTCACATTCAAATCTACACCTACAGTATCTAATGCCATGATATGTTATTCATTCTGATTCCCACTGCTTTTCTCTTACCCCCGCCACAGGGAGAGGAGTCACATTCAGCCGCAGAGCAGCGCCCTTATGTCTTGCTCAAGAACACATCACCAGGGTGGCATCACATGGGCAGTGTAGACCTGAGTGTGTTTAAAAAAAGCTTTTCCCTGCCTAATGAATCCCACCTTGCCCCCAGTGAGTGGATCTTGAATGCTGGGTGTAAATGATTCCAAATAAGACCAAGATAACCCTGCATGCGGTCAGTTAATTAATACTTAGGCACAACTTAATGACCATAAAGTGGAGCAAACAGCGTCAGTAAATCCTTGAAATGCAAGATGCTGACAAGCATAATGGCAATTTAGAAGGTCTTACTGACTTTTGGTTTAATTTCCCCTGAAATAATCTGTGATTGACTAGTGCACACAAAGGCTGTGGTTTCCCACAGTGCCAAATGTTCACAGCCACTCTGACAATGAAAGTTAGATAAAAACTAATGGGAAAGGTAGTTTTTATTATGATTGTCAGGTGTATAAAGGTTTTTGGTTTGTACTCTTTCAATACACCTATTCAGCCTCTGTGATTTGACCGGAAGCTTGTCTGGATCTGTTTTTATTTAAGAATGTCAGTATCTATAACAACAGACAGCAATGTCTGGGGGGTGGACACAATATCAGGAACACCTTGCAATATGATGCAATCAACTGCAACATCCCTGCAAAGAATTCTAAACTCATGAAGTTAATAACTTTCAGTTTTGCTTGACACTGTCAGTGAGGTGTTGATTCAACTCTATGGAAATTTATGCCTGCCATTCTCAGCCCAGACTGTAACTGACTATATGCCACAGTTAAGTGTTAATTAAACAAATGATCCAAAACACCATCATAAGTTTCAATTTTCTCCGCTTTCTCCATGAGCTCCTTGAGAGACACTATAGTTAACAATACAATAATTTGTGCCTACTGAACTGTTGATTCTCAAAATTTACGACAGTCTGAATGCAAAACGGAAGTATGATTTAAAAATGGCTCTAGTGTCTCCCACTGTAAGTGTTAGTTTCATCTAAAAGAGGCACTGCTGTTAATTGGACGGAGCTATGTTGTGGCCTGACATTCAGCCGGAATGTGTGCACAAGAGACTGAGCCACAGGGGATGCCTTTGTCCACTGGCATGTTCCAAATTAACATTGTCGCTCTTCAGGGGCGACGGGAGGTCACCTTGTGTGCAGCTCGACCATCCGCCCTCACTGAATCTTCCACAGTTGTTACATGCCTAGTTTCAAGCAGCTCCTGATACTGCTCCCAAAGTCCCTAATTGCATTTAGTAACACATTCACCAAGTCTAAATAAGGAGAGATAATCCCCAAGCTAAACAATTGACAACCTTGCCAAGAAAAGAGGAAGCTCCAAATGAAGCTCACTGGGATTTTGCAACATTCAATAACTTAATCATGACTCTTCTGTTGTTTTCCTGTCAAGGAAGATGTGGTTGCTTGCACTTATGTGAACTTTTAAAGGCCCAGACACATCATACTGGCTTCAGAGGAGTAGAAGTGATGAAAGGCCCCTGCTGCCTTGCCTCGTGTTGCTGTGTCACCAAAAAATTGCACATGAACAGCTGCAAAGACTACAGCTGACTGTCAACCAGCATGTACGCTTTGCACCTGCGTGAGAGGAAATAACTCTCCACACCAGCAGATGGCGGTAGTCTGTAATCCTCTTTCAAAAAGGGAAACCAGAAAACCATCTTAACACTAGTTAGCCAGTTAGCACATTAACAACACAATTCAATGCTAAAAGAGCAGAGCATACGTATGTACCGTACGCTAAGTAAGGGTTAATGCCCGACGAGGTGTCCATTATCAGAAATGAATGGACGATGCGGAGGTGTGAACCGTCCGACGTGAAGCGGAGGACGGTTGCTTCCGCGAAGTCTATTGCTATTTGTTTCTTTTTCTCACTTGTGTTTCTCTTCTTGTGCACTGAGTCAATCAGAGTGATTTAATTCACCAACAGGCTACACTGTTACTGATGCTGACTGGCGAAAAAAAAAAAAAAAAAGACGTTGAAAAATAAGCCAACAGGGGCCTACGAAGGGCAATGGTGCTGGGGAAGCCACATTGACGACGGCGGCAGACACTCATCAATGGCCAACCTTTGACCAATAGCCAACTGTTGGCTTTGCGCGTCAGGGCCTTAACATTGCTCAAGACCTTTTATGTAAAGTGGTATTTATGATTTGGTGATGCAACCAGGTTGATAAACACTTTTATTATTTGCTAATGTTATTATATGCAAAGGGACATTTAAAAAGCTTGTGTCCATTCAAATGGAAGTTAAAGTACAGGGCCCCTAAAGTCCCAAAAGGTGATTATTTTTATACCAAAAAAAATTTTGGGACTTAAGGGCTCTACTTTAAAAGATGAGTGTACAACTTGTATTTCATTTGACACTCCTATGTAACTATTTTAGTCAGCTTTGGAACTCCATAAAATACAAACCACTCTGACTGTAGGAATGAGTGTTGCCTACAAAAATAAATATTGGACAACACTCTGGATGCCAGAAACTAATCATGGAGAATTATTTGAGACTTTAATATGTTCTATAATTAATTGCTTATGTGACACAATCTGCTTTGCTCTGGTGTGTTGGGTCCCATCCATCTGGTACTCGATGTGGGGTAAAACAGCCTCTGTGGTTAATGTTTTGCAGCTTAGTGAAATCAGATGGTGCGGTGTTTGGTTAGAATGAAAACCATCATACTCTCGGCTGTCTGCTGCATATTGATTACGACAAATTCATTTAGTCACTGCTGACAGGTTACAGATAAACACTGGAAACCTCTGTCCACTCATATCAGTGCCAAAGCAGAAATGAACCCTTGTAACTTCAATTTTAATAGCATTTCTTACAGAGCTTTGTAGGTACAGAATCCCTTCATGGATGAATTCTCATAGCTGTTATTCTTGCTGCATCCTGCTAGCGGCCTGACGTGCATTCAAGTAACCATATCATCCTCAGTCGGGGACCTTTGTCGCTTTCCCTGATGCTAAAGACACAGTGGTGGATTCACAAAAGTTTTGTGATGCTTTGCAGCTACTAAACTGTTTCACTAAACAAAGAGAAACAGTGAAAGTTTTAAAGCATCCACAAAGGGTGTACCCCTAACTGCGCTACCAAGCATATTGTGTCGTGCTGTTTGCAGCTATGTAAATTAGGTAATATGCACTGACCTGAATATGGTTTCTCTCTGTCACGTTTAAACTCCTTGCCTTAAGTTTTTTAAGAATACCTCTGCACCTCATGGGTCAGGACCTGTAGCTTGCAGTTTGAAAAATTTATTTTTCTCTCTGTAATTGTTCTGCCTTCTTTGTTCCTGGTGCAAAGGCAACATTTTCACTTTGTCACATGCATAATTGTAATCAGATGCAAAAAAAGGCAAACTGTGCTCAGAACAAAATCTTGACGATTGCTCCTTCTCTGAGAATTTGAGAGAATTTGGCTTTCCCCTGCCTGGCTTAACAATGCTGTCTATGGCCATGTGTAAATCTGTCCTAAAACCACCTTAAACGTTTGTTTTCAAAGCCATGAAACTCACTGAGTGGTCAGTGGTGTTCGCTGATGTTCCAACATAAAAATCGTAGCAAACTGTGGTTTCCATGATGATTTATTTGACATTTTGTCCATGCATTGATTTCCTATAGGAAGCCTCATTGTCTGTTGGTAGTAATCCACCACCAGAAACGGAAATGGGGTTGTTTACGACAAGGTTGTAGTCACTGTAGTCCTTTTGGCTCAGCGAAAGTGCCATCTCGACAGTGCTGTGTGCGCTCCTCCTCTTCAGAGGAATTCTCCTGCAGTCGCTGACCGCACAAAACTTGCCCATTATTACTCACTTGTGAACAACCTTCGCAGTATGATGCCTTTGCCAACCTTCTTCTTCTGCTTCTGTCTGTGTCCCATTACGTTGCAATGGTTTCCTGCCGGTTGGAGCATTATTGCCACCAAGTGGGCTGGAGTGTATAACGCTTCAGGGTCAAACAAACAATTAAGTGGAAGTTTACAGACGGGTGTGAGACAGCTGAAAAAATAGTTCCACAATTGAGATGAATAGTGAAAACACGGATGGAAGCCACAGTTTGCTACGATTTTTATGTGGGAACATCAAGGAACACCACTGACCACTCGGTGAGTTTCATGGCTTTGAAAATGAACGTTTAAGGTGGTTTTAGGACTGATTTACACATGGTCATAGACAGCCTTGTTAAGTCTGGCAGGGGAAAGCCAAATTCTCAGAGAAGGAGCAATCGTCAAGATTTTGGTCTTAACCACTCTATTTCATCATAAACAACCCAGGGATGGGGCTCAAAGTGCAAAATACTGGACTTCTCCTTTAAGGGAGTGTTTGCACTGTAATATAATCAGTGGAATATCTTTGCTGAATCAGACTTGAGACGGGGCAGATAGCTGTTGCATCTGGTGCGCAATACGTTGTGTTATCAGTGACTATAGTCATTCCTATTGAATTTGGTCAAGCGTATACGAGTATTTTAAGATTCCACAACCCAGCATAATTAGTTTATGACTTTGGGTTTTTTGTTAAATTCATGGTGAATATGGTGGAAGCAAGCTGAAAACACTGGCATGTCATCACCTTATGAAGCTGATGTCAGTGTCAGCAAAACAGTCGCTGCTTATTTACACATCCAGCAGATATGGAATAATATTAGCATTTATTTGGAATGCTAATGTTGTAACATGACAAATGTAAGTCCGATATCCACTTTCTTTGTAGCTCCTTGTAGGTTCCACTTAGTCTTCAGGGAAATATCTGCCTCTTTAGCTGCTAAATGCTGCACTACTGTATGATTACCAGCTGCTTATGCGTTTGTCGTTTGGTGCTGAGCTGGTAGCGTGCAGGTGGATTCTTAAAGATTTTTTTCTGAAATCGGCTGCCTGCCGCAGCTGATAACAAGGTGGAAGGCAGTGAAAGTGAACCAAAATGCTTCAGCTGTGGGTTGTAAGACCAAAACATGAGCTGAAACACACTAAAGTGCTCTGTAGAGCAGAAGGGAACTGCAGGGCTGGGCGATCATTCTTTGTAAGACGATTCCTGTCACAAACAAGTTATCATGTGATACATTGTTTATTTAAAAATACTGATTTAGTCACTTGAAGGTTAAGCCTTAATGCTCTTATTACTTCCCCCTGAGCAATTGAATATGACCACCGATTTTCATTGACACTGAGGGCTTCTTTCAAGTTATTTATAATGAAAAACACACTGACATCAATATCCCCACCTAGCTTTGCTTAAAGGCCTTTAGCCGGTGTTGCTGGTGGCAACATTTTTACTGGTGTCAATACAACAACTCATGCAAAGCACAATAAAGACATCTTGGTGTGTTAAATCTGTCATAGTGCATGATGAGAGTGAATGCATTTAGTGGTCGATAGTCAAGATTTCAGGGTCAAACTGTGACACGACTCTCATTAAGATTGAGTTTCTTTCATCACATCACTTTTTTTTTTCTCTGCCATTTGCCTCCTGTCCCCTAAATAGAGACGCAGCTCTCCTGAGTAGTCTCAGAGCAAATTGCAAGGCATGCTGGGTAGGAAATGAATCCACCCTTGGGTTTAGATTAGCTCTTACCAAAAAAAATGGGTTTTATGATTCTTAAAACTGTGAATGCAATTACTTATGAATCATTCATGCTCTTATATGGGGCTTTGGGGCATCCTAAGTCTGTTTACAGACTTTTTTGGCTGTGTATATACAAAATGATGATGCTGAGCCTTCAGGATTTACACCATTTTTCAATAATGAAATGCATATATAAATGTATAGTTTGCATGGTATATAAAAGGTAGTTTAATACAGATTTCTATACATTCTGCTGAGTATCACTTGGTGCTCATCTACAGAGCTCAGTTTCAGTGCCGCACCTTATCCAACACAAATGACTTGCAGTCTTGCTACTCAGTGTTTAAAGACACTGAAATAACCTTGACATCAATGTGGGAGTCATTTTGATTGGCAACACAAATGATGCTCTAATTTCGGGGAGTGACTGGGCATCTTGGCGCCTACGTCAGTCAAGCCTCTGTTACTCAGCCTTGTTTTCCTTTCTGTCTATCTTTGTTGAAACCGTCTGACAACACCATTTGTTTGGCATATGCAACAATAACTTTCCTACACAATGAACAGAAATATCTCTCTGATCAAAATCAGAATCAGAGTCCCTGGTAAGTTTATAAAAAACTGCAACTTGTCGACATGACAGATGCAAAAGAAAGTGGACAGAAACCTATTATGGTAAAAACACCTGTTTTATTTTTGTTGAAAAAGAAAAAAAAATTTTTTTAATGTCTGATCTGTAATTCCTGAAGATAGGAATGATGGTTCGCTGGAGATCTTCTTTAGCTGCCATCTGCTGTGACACCTGCAAGAGCAGTGGCAGTCTTTGGATTCCCACATCACTTTAATCTCTGAAAAAGTTGAATTTAAAAGATACTGTAAGGAGTGTAAATGGAGACAAAGTTATATCAGGTCATATCAATACAATACGTCATCTCTCTGGGGCATCATTGGTAATATTAAAGAGAAAATAGCACCAGCCGTATCCTTTAAATTTGTTTTTTCAGCCATTAAATTAAATTGTTGTCCTGATGGAGTTTGCCTCAAGGAAGTTGTCCACAAAGGTGCAGAAAATTATTCCCAAGCCCGGCCACAAACAGTGTGCGGAAAAGACTGACTGGACAACATTTTTCATGTTTTCTCACTGCTTGACTGGGTAAGTTATATCAGATTATGTCAACGGCCAGCATCTTGCAATACAAACACACTATTGATCATAAGATATGGTTAGGTATGGAAACAGTGATCATGATAACGTTACTCTTGTACTTGCTAAAAAAATCAAAAGGACAAAGGCCAACTTTAACTAGACCCAGTAGTGTAGTGGCAGTTAGATGGGTGCCAGATGTCAGTTCGTAATCTACTGGCTTGCATCTCCTTCTTCTCCTCTTCTTACCAGACTATCTGTGGTGATTGCAGATTCATTTAAGCAACTCAACTTGAGGATTCGTTATGCTTAGGAAACCTTCAGATCGGGCTCATACAACCAATATCTTAGCTGTGGCATCAGTCAAAAGTTAATTTGATTACAAATGCATTGTGCAGTTATTAATGACTGATGGACATCGTGGGCATTGAGCCGACAGGTTCACAGTTTTTCAAGTCTATCTTAAAACAATCATCAGCTGCCTGTATGAACACTAAAACAGGTTTTGTTTGCTGTGAATATATTTTCCAACACCTATCTGAAGCCAGTGTGAGGCTGTAACTGTTTGACTTCAACAAATCAAGTGGGTATCATCAAAAATGAAAGTCTGAATGGATGTCTTTATAGTACATGATTTCCTCTTTGTGTTACTATCAGTCCACTGCAGCTTGGCAAAGAAACACTCTTTGTGGAAATTTTGGGAGATAACTACAGTACATGATTTGTCCCCACTCACACTGCTACAGCCTCGTATAAACTTCATATAAACTTTAAGATATATTTTTACTCTGAAGAGGGCATCTAGATTTTGTTTCCCATCACATAGAGTACATTGGAGGTATATTCGGACAAAACCTGTTTGACTCCTCTGTTTTCTTGGCTGTGTGCTCAGGGTCACTGTCCTGTTGAAAGGTGGACCTTTGGCCCAGTTTGATGTCCTGAGCATTATGGACCAGGTTTTTATTAAGGATCTCTCTGTACTTTGCTTCATTCAGTTTTCCCCTTACCCTAACCAGACCCACAGTCCCTGGTGCTGAAAGATACCCTCACACCCTGATGCTGCCACCACTATGCTCTATTGTTGGGATGGTATTGCGTAGGCGGCCAACAGTGCCTGCTTTCCCCCTAGATACAACACTTAGAATTGAGGCTAGATAGTTCACTACTGGTTTCATCAGACCAGAGGATCTTATTTTTCACAAACTAAGAGTCCTCTAGATGCTTTTACAAACTCCAAGCAGATTTTCATGTGTTTTCGATTAGCAGAGGCTTCCGTTTGGCCACTCTGCCATAAGGCCCAGATCAGTGGAGTGTTGCAGTGATGGCTGTCCTTTTGGAACTCTCTCCCATGTCCACAAAAGATCTTTGGAGCTAAGCTAGAGTTACCACTGGGTTCTTGAGTCACCCCTCTTACCACAAATCATTCTTACTCCCAACTCCTTGGTCAATGGCCCTATGCTTCAAACTTTGACGCACCACATACGTCTCTAGTCTATGTTTTGGACATCAGTTTCTGCTCATTACATGCTTGCAGTGTCTTTTCAAAATAAACCTACAGTTATGTTTAGGCACCAACTTGGTTAGGTTTAAGAAAAGATCAGGGTTTGGGTTCAAATAAGTACATCTGTCACATTAAGTTAAGGTATGTACATTACGTTACATATGTGATGTATGTTACAGTAAGTACCTTACATACAGGAGATATGTACATTATGTCAGTCAACTTATGTGCTTACGTTAAAATAGGTCAAACCTGACTTTTGGTTTCATATGGGACGCAAACCCTGATCCCTTGGGTGAAAGTCCTGTGTTTGTTTGACCCATCCATCGAGCCTGACTTCCTCCTTTGCTCCAGTCATGATTTCTACAGCCATGTAGAGTGTCATAGTTTAAAGCCTAAGGCCTCTAACCAAACATGCGTATTTGACGAGCTGGGAGCGAGAACACCCTGCTTACCAAGGCCCTTCTCCCCCTTTGTTGAGTTTGACCGGGTGGGGGCGATTTCTAGCTCATCTGGTAGAGCATGTGTCCTTGGCAGCAGTCTGTGTTTGATTCTGACCCTTGGCCCATTGCCGCATCTCATCCCCTTTCTCTCTCCTCCCTTTCCTGTTTCTCTCCAGCTGTACTGTCAAATAATAAGGACAATAAAAGCCCTGTTAAATAACTTTTTTTAAAAAATAGTTTGGGACAGTTGGAAGAGTCCTGTTTGCTTCAAAACTTCTCCACTCTGCTCTTGGGAACTTGAATTGCAGCAGTACTTTTTGTAGCCTTTCCTGTCTCTGAGCTCTGCAGGCAGTTCTGTTGACCTCATGGCTCGGTTTTTGCTCTGATATGCATTGTCAGCTGTGAGACCTTATTTAGACAGGCATACGCCTTTCCAAATCATGATCAGTTGATTAAGGTTACCACAGGTGTAGGGGTGAGAATTTATAAGTTTTTATCAATATCGATGCCATTGTCATTGTCGATTCTGCCTATCGATCCAATTCCTTATCAATTCTCTTACCAATTCCTGAGTAATTCACTGAGTGGCAAAAAAGGCGTTCCACAGTCTTCTGCACCAAAAGCAACCATTTGATTTTTACAGCATTGCACTGATTACACACGGCAGCATTTTAATCGCGTTTGGTGAAATAGAGCCAGACTTTGGATCGCTTCCTCCTCTCCATGATGCTGCCTCGTTGTTTGAAAGGGGAACTATTACGCTTTTCCACTTTTCTGACCTATAAATGTTGTTACAATGTGAGATACTCGTGTTAAATGATGCCAAAGCATCAATTAATGAGGTTTATGCATTTGGACGTGAGCCCTACAAACTGTCTTGAATGGCTCTGCACGCTGTGTTTTACTGTCTTTTTTATAACAGAGCAGTCACATTGACGTCAATGCGTGCCGGACTTAACTTGGCATGCCCAGGAATACACCGCAGAGGTAAGCAGTTAATGACAACCACAAGCTACGGCTAACGGCTAGCGTTACTTACCATTCAGAGACGTCTTGAAGTAATCTCTGTACTTGAGAAACTTCAGGCTGTTCAGTCTCTACATCCAGATCGGATTCGGGATGCAACACATACGGCTGTATTTCAAAAGCTGACATTTTCAAAAGTGAAATTCTCTCAACTTCCGCACCGGCAAAATAAGGAGCTGGGGCTCGGCAGCGCTCGGCAGCCCCTTGGAAGTCCTCGGGAGTGTGACCAATCACAACGGAGTGGGCTCGGGGCCGGGGGAGTGGAGTAAATGAAACAGACCGTTTTCGTGGGATACGGGAAATATAAGGAAGTGATGCAGCGAGAGACACGGCGTCCCAAAGATCTTCAAAGCTTTCGGTGCGGGTAATCGTGTGTAGCTGCTCTACAGGAGTCCAACAATCAACACAAAGGCCCGAAAATGAGTATAATAGGTCCCCTTTGAAGGTCTGAGTCGTCGCAAAGAGAGTAACGCAATACACCGTGACGCAAAATTTCGAGAAAACCGGAAATGAGGGAATCGTTAAGAAGAATCGATAACGTTGGAGGCGTACAATTCCGATGGAATTGATTAGTTGGAACCGGTTCTGAGTAGGAACTGGTTCTCGATTCCCATCCCTACACAGGTGGACTCCAATCAAGGTATAAAAACATCATAAAGATAATCAAGAGAAATGGGAGGCACCTGGCGTATTCTAATGGGAACAGCTCCTAATGGTATACCAAACCTCTCTCCTTAAGCAATTCAGAAATAAAACATGGAATACACCACCTGTTACACCATAAACGAGGTAACGTGATCATACTTCAGCCATCTCTGACAGCCATCTCAAAGCATTGGTTGTTTTCCTTTTTAAGCGAGCGTGTTAGCAATTAGCTAACCTTGCTACGTTAGCATACTGTTAAATTTCACAGAGCCCAAGCTAGCTTATAATTACCATCTTCTCCTTCTTAAAGATAATTAATGACTTCTTACCACTCATAAACAGACGCTAACACAGTCAACATACATTTAACATTAGTCCATATTAAGTTAGCTCCAGATAGATTATATTACATGATATTTCAAAGCGCAGTGAAGTTAATGCATTTTTATAACTGCTGTTTTACTAAATCAGAGTACTCCAAATGCAACGCCAAATTTAGCAGCAGACCTCAGCAATATCAGTAATATAGAGTAGCAGAAAAATGTTTCACTTTTTTAAACTTTTTTATACGTTGTGAAAAAAGTATAACAAATCAGTAACATATTCTCAGCCTTGATGACTAAACACAGTTCAAGGTATGCTGCTAGTTTATTTTATAAAAGGCATTTTTCTAATGCAGGTTGAGAATGCAGGGACAGACAGGGATATCATGTGCTGACTCTGAATGAAAGACCTGTTATTCTAGGTGTTAGTCTTTTCTACAAATTCTGATTTAACACTTCTCCGCTCTCAAAACTCTCTAGGTTTTATTCTGATGTCATTCCAAGCATGTGAAATCTCAGTGTACACATTAGAGTAGGGTGTGCACAGGAATAGAAATCACATCCAGTATTGATTGAGTAATAGACAGTGTATTTCATTTTTTATTTTTTCCTATCCCTCTCTGTGGGTATGCGATGGTAACTGTATTGCTGGTTACAGGAATAGTCTCTTTTTGTTGGAGTGTGTGTTGAAGTCCAGTGGTTAATAATGTGAGAGACAGCCTTGTTGAGTAATGTTACAGTCGCGGACAGCGCACCAGGTGCCAGAGCTTTGCAAAGAACGTGTTAGAAAATGCTAATGTGACATTCATTAAATATCAGTGTGGAAAAACAACAAATCCAAATTTGCAAACTTTAAGGCAAATCACCTTTGAAAAGAATCACCACTGGCAGTTAAACGCCAAGATTTAAACCCTGAGACTAAACTGTAGATAGTCAATGTTACTAACTAGCTTACTGCAACTTCTGCTATCTCACTGGAAGTTGCACCCAAAATCATTTCTCCTCTAGCGCACTCAGGAGTAAGGTGGATGATACATTTGCAAAAATTTCCTAACTCCTGTTTTCAGTTTAAAATCATAAGGCTGCAACGTAACAAAATGTGAAAAAAAGTGAATACCGCCTGAATGCACTGTATGTACAGTTTGAGGTGGTTGGATAATCAATAAATACGCACACATGTTCAGCATCATTAATAACTAAGAATAACCCGATACAGTGTCAGACGATAAATCATGCTCTGCCGATTTACTATGCGCCACGCATCAGTACAATCTGTGTTTTATTACGTGTCATCCTGTCACACACAAGCAGCTCCAGATGTATTGCAGCAGCTAATCTGACAGTTACAGCCCACCTCCCTGCCTGTGGATGCCATTAGCTGCTAATGCTTTGCTCCCTTGGACGATGCTACAGTCACTACGTAATTGTGATGAATCGTTCCAAACTAAAAGCTCGACTCATCAGTATCTTGACCCCCTTCAAGAGAGATGAATTTACTATGTCGAAGGAAATCCAAAGTGATACACTTGGATAAGTAAGTAGGTGACAAGAGGTTGAATTGACTGGATGAAGCGGACACAGGCAATTTGTCTCTTCTAAAGCATTGGGAGATTCATTAAGGGGCAGGTGAACAGGGAGATGAGGGGAAAGGCCTCCTGGTGACAAAGGGACTTGTGGTTTTTGCCTGCTGAGTAAATTCTGCCATGCCAGCACGCACACACACACACACCTCAGTCCTTTATCTTCAGTGTCATAATCAGCTGGTCATACATCAGCGGGCCATCTCCCCCCGGCTCCTGGTGGAGTTGGATGAATGTGTTTTGTGTTTGGAGCTCTTATTAGTTGTCCGAGGGGCAATTACGGGCAGGGACTAGCCAAATTTGTGGTAAAGTGTGCATAATATAAATAGATGGTGACCATTAGAAACACTTCAGTAGGGTGTTAATCATGAGACAAATGTAGAATAATGCCATCCTACTTACAGTTTTCCACCGCCCAGCTTCATAGCCTCAAAAAGCATTCAGGACAAAACATGTTTTTGCAGGGAAAAAAAATCCTGACATAGGGGAAATTCTACTGTGGCTACATTAATCACAATAAATTGATACGGAGGTAAACATAGTGCTGTTGTTCATCTAGATGAATAGCCGCATACTCGCACCTCCTCCAACACTGGAGTGTCTCTGCCTGGTCCCTTGAATTGATTGAGGAAGTGTTAGCACAAGTCGCTGACGTGGAAAACCTGCTGCGTCTCTCTGCCAGCATATGTGTGGTATATTCTGCTGCTCCCGGAACAGCTGTGCTCCAAATTCCTCGACCTTGGCTCTCTTTTATCTGACTGTCACAGTCCTCCCATTTTATGACTTAGTAGGTGTGTGTGTTTTGGCAGAATGAAAACACCAGTGATCCCTATTATGACCTTTTATCTAGTCAGACAAAGGGGGAAATTTGCGTGTGAATGTCTGTGTATCCTTGTGTGGGAATCATCAAACTCAGCAGATATATCTTAAGATAAAATCCCTCCTCCAGCTGCTTGTGTTGTCTGCCAGCAATGCTTTTGTATTCAACTTAAACATCTTTGGGCTTATTCGTCCTAATTTAGCATATTTATATCTGCTGGAGGCTTCCTTTGTTGGGCCTAAGTGAATGATGGATTGGTGATGATTAGTGTTCGTGTGGAGTATATAAAGGAGGAAACAGACGAAAAATAATGCTTTGTGCCACTCAGAGCCAGTAAACTCTGGATGTAAGTGATTTAGCCAGATTGGCACTCAGAATTGCTCTTCCTGCCTGGAGCTACCCTGCTTCCCAGCATAATGACTTTCAGTTTAGATTGCCACTAGTCCCTGTCTGGGCGTTGTTTTTGGTCTAGGCAGCACCTCAAGTGCTTTCAGCATTACCTAATGCTGCAAAACCTTTCTTGACCCTACGCCTGATAGGTTTTGGTATCTTTTACTCTATATCAGCTCAGTTGACAGAAGAAAATGTTCTCATCATAGGTCTAAAGGAGGTCACAGGGGACATATTCCCCCACCCCCATAAATTGATTCAGGAAAGGCACAACTTGGAGCATAAAAATTCACCACAATACAGGAAATCAGGTATTTTTATACAAAACATTTTCTGGAGGAGGACCTCCCATTTCATGTTTCAACTTATCTGCCTAATATAATGTACAAATATACGCATTTGAGTTTTGCAGATACATACAGTGCCAACCTTTTTACAGGCATTTGAGCCCAGTCTTACTCCGAAGTAATCGAAATCCAGTGCTTGGGGAGTGACTTGAAGCATCAGAAACCAACGGAAAAAGGCATCCTTTAACTTTGGCATGATATGCAGCTAGTTGCCGTTGTAGTTTAATGGCACCCAGTGGCGTCATGGGGAAATGCGGTGGGACAAGGACAAAAGTCAAGGCGGCTACAGTCAAAGTGAGGTGGGCGGGTCAAACAAACACTGTCTTTCACCTGAGAGAGCGGTGCTCGCATCATAGAAGATTCTTAAGCCAAACCCTGTTATTTTTTCCTAAACCTAACCATGTGTGTTTGTTGTTGAAGAAAAAAAACATCAATGCGCAGTGTTGTACTGACGTAGTGGAATTATTTTGACAGAGACTGTATGTAAACGTTAAATTTCTGTGAAGACGGGATTGTATCTTGAAAGAAGAGCACTTGACACGGTGTCCAAGAATGTTAACAGCCACCTCACCCAGGGTACCTTGCACATCTTATGTGGACGTGGAAAGTTCATGACCAAAACAACAATATGTGACGAGGTTGGAGTGAAAATGTGTTTGTCGACTGGGTTGTCTGTGTATATAGTTATGGTTATGCTGCATCACTGGTTAAACTAATAATAAATGAGTGTTTAGAGAGGACCTGAGATTATGCATTTTCTGTCTTTCCATAAACTGTGTGTAAAGCCTCACATTAATAATTGGAAACTTCATTATACAAGAGGCAAATTCATTTTTCTCACTGCATGACAATCAGCGCTTACCTCTGCTGTATAAAGCAGATTGGTAAATTTGAAAATTTACACCCTCTTATCAAAACACTTGCATTCTCACTCTAGCAACATTGCTGCCACTACAAAATACAAAGAATAGGAAAAAGAGAGCATCTTCTTTCAGCCACACTATTGACAGCTCACTGACTTAATACTGTTATAGGCTGACCTCTTTGATTGATTAGGATGTCCTGTGTCTGGTCTGAAACCTTGCAAATATTTAGAAAAACACACCAGAAATGAAAAGGGAAGATATTAACATCATATTTTATAGCTTAATCAAGATCCACATCTTTGTTTTGCAGATTTGTTTCAGTTTGTAAAGAATTGATTCTGCTGTGGACTTTCACGATTACCACTGTGACACCTTGATATTGGATTGGTGTGTGAAGGTCTGCCTGTGTTTTATGGTGCCATTGAAAAGCTGCATTTTTCTCCTCACCTTCCTGTTGAGATAATAGAATTTCACAGATGAAAACAATAAATTGTGGAGCTGCTGAAACCTGACCCAAAATCTTGCCTGCTTATTTATTGCGGAATCATAAAGGAACAGCTAATAGTGAAAGCTGATGCACACAGTGGTGCCGTGACTGTGGAATTAGAGGTTTACTTTTTAGCCTCAAAAAGAAGTTGGTCACATACATATATTACTAAGCGCCTATTGACATCATCAGAAAAAAAAAGAGATTTTCTCATTTAATTAGGCTTTTTGACTCAATGATGGGTGCTGAACAGGATTATGGGGGAGTGTCTTGGCTAACAATTTGTTATTTGTTACACTAATGATGATTTCAGTCATATGAACATCAAATTTGTTTTGGCCACTTAGGGGCAGCGCAGCATGCTTAAAATGCAACATTAAAAAATTTGTATTATTATTTTGTACAGTAAGTGTGTTAGCAAACTAAGAAAGCTTGTTTTTATTTTAATTCTTTTAATTTTAAGATCATAAGTTAATTATTTTGAATGAGCTTGTTAATGCATGATAATAATCTCATTATCAGGAAAAAGGAAAATGAATACAGAATACATTGACAATTTGGCCAGGGATGGTGCTCCAAATAAATTCAAATGTTGTGCTTTATCTTCTGGATGTGTAGAAAGGGGACTGTTTGATACGGAAGTCGAAAATGACCGTGCTTTGAATTCCTTTTTTTAACGCTGTGATCTCAGGAAAATAAGCTTTATTACCTTGTGATGGCGAGATAATCAACCTTTTATCAAGAGAAAATATAAGGTTTTATTTGTTATCTCAAAAAAGCAAGCATTGTTATCTTGAAATAAAGAGATAATTACAAAAAGTGCCATGTCTGCATGTTTAGATGACATGTTGACAACTGCAGCAACTGATTTCAGATGAAAATGTCGGAGCAAGGAGTACCCTTCTTTACTGATATTATTGATTGCATCAGATGGTAATGTGGTGTCCTCTTGTGTGGTCAGACCCTCTGTGCGAACAAGAGTGGCCGTTGGGAAGTCATTGAGAAAATTACACAGCTAATTACAAATTGAATGTCATATAAATAAGACATAAAACTCCCCTTGACTCCTGGCATTAAAATGCATCTCATATGCAGACTGTGTATAGATATGATTTACCTGATTACATAGCATTTAGGCAGCATGGTTGTGCAGTGGTTAGCATTGTTGCAACACAACAAGAGGGTTCCTAGTGGAAACCCAGGGTGGGGAGCAGTTCTCTGTGAGGTTTGCATGTTCTCCCTGTGTCACCGTAGGCTTTTGCCAGGTACTCCGGCTTCCTCCCACAATCCAAAGACATGCAGGTTAATTGGTGACTCTAAATTGTCCGTAGGTGTGAATGTGAGTGTGAATGGTTGTCTGTCTCTGTGTCAGCCCTGTGATAGTCTGGAGACCTGTCCAGGGTGTACCCCACCTTTCGCCCAATGTCAGCTGGGATAGGCTCTAGCCCCCCGTGACCCCTAACAGGATTACCAGTTAGGGAAAATGAATGAATGAACATAGCATTTAGGGATGCACGCAAATCCATGTATTGCATTTTTTGCCAATATCCAATATGCCAATATGTAACAACTCATTTGACCAATAACCAATACCGATATCGATAGATCCAATTTTTTCCCTACCTAATTTTAGTGATCATCAAGTCTCGTCTGTAGTGAAATTAACATCATACTATGCATGCGTCTTATTGTGATGGCCCACCAGCAGATGGAGACATGAAATACAATGTAACAATTATTTCAGCCATTGTGCAAATTAAGAAAAAGCATGTTGGCCGATTCCGATAGTTCATTTCAAAGCTGATATTGGCCGATACCGATGACATGCCAATATTATCATGCATCCCTAATGGCATTAATATGTGTGTTCAGCGTCTACAATGAGATCGGATTGCTGCATTCAGCTCCAACAACCAAACTTCACTCTTCTCACCTCTTGTTCTCCGACATTTGCTTAGCTGTTGCTACAGAATTAGCTCAGTATTGCCTGTATACTCTCGTCAAACCAAAGTGAAAGCAGACACTTGGTCTTGTCTTGACTCCAGTGTCGAGTGTCTTTAATATCTATGACCTCGCTTGCAGCTTTCATGCTAATAGCTAAGCTCGCTAACTGACTAATGGCTGCCTCCTCACCAACACATTCTCACTCCAACCTAGCCACATAATGACGTTTTGGTCATGGACTTTCAACGTCCACGACGACATGCAGGGTACCCAGGGTGCGTTGGTTGTTGATGTTCTGGGACACCATGTCAAGTTCTTTTCTTTCAAGATACACTTCTGTTTTCAAAGGAAATTTAACATTTACAAACAGTCTCTTTCAAAATAAATGCACTATGTCGGTACAAGACCACGAATTGATGTAGTTGGGTTTAGGCAACAAAAGGAAGTGGTTTGGTTTAGGAAAAAAGAACAGGGTGAAAGTTGGCGTTTGTTGGACCCGTCCACCACCCATCCCACGTGCCCCACTCAAACTTCGCCGCCTTGACTTTCACCCTTGTCCTGCTGCGTTTCCCCCTGATGCTGCCAGGCGCTGTTAAACTATAACAGCAACAGGCCATGTATCATGCCAATGTTAAAGGATGCCTTTTTTCATTGGTTTCTGTTGGCGAAAGTCACTGCCCAAGCAGTGTCTCACTCTGACGACTTCAGAGTGAGACTGTATTCAACTCCCTTGTAACGGTTGTATTTGGATTGATAATATAACTGCATTTACACTTGTGCTCAATGTGGTCACAATCTGTCCCTGAACACCTCTGGAGGGGGTTTGACGGATTGTGTCACAAACTGCTATTCGGGTGCATTAGCACCTGTATTTACATGTGGTCAAACACTATCTGACTGCAATTGGATCTCCCAGAATGCATTTTAATGGAAGGTGTAAAGGGGTCGGAGATTCTATAGTGAATATATTATGTGACTAACAGCCCCATCATTCACAATTCATTATGCCAGCTGGCTCACGGTGGGTTTGAGACTGTGGCAGCAGGACTGGTCCCATGATAAACCTCCACTCCTCCGTAGCTCAAATGACACCTGGAACACTGGGACCAGCCGACCTACATTTGAGTCACATGGGGGGGAGCAAATGGAACTGAAGCCGTTGGTTAAAGTCACTCCTCTAAACCCATATTTGCAAGATTTTCTTTTTTTTTTCTCGTTTTTCTTCTCAAGGTTATCTGAAAGACTGACATGACATTGTGTTTTATAACCTGGACTAAACTGTAATCACGGTATGCTTCATGAGCAACTATGAGATTTAATGTTCAGTGCACTTAAGGCACACTTAACGACAGGCCATTTAAAACAGCTATTTAAGTTTCCACAACATGGATTGAAATAGCTTTGTTTTTCATTTTTGAGTCTCACTGATGACATGAAACAAAACAAAACAATGCTGAATGCTCCTCTGCATGTTCAGTCATGTACCATCAATTTGTCAAGGTCACATGAGATCTGACCTTATTTACCATACAGATGCAAATTGTACTCATTGTGGTTTTCACTCCTCGTATACACATTAAAAAATGTTGCATAACAACCTCTTTCATAAAACACCAGTAATAGCTTGGTTTGAAAAAGAGTTCACATCTACTGCAAGGTAATGCAGACATGCATGGTGCTTGACTGATTCATAGACAGCTGTAGCATTAAGTAAAAAGACAAATAGTCTACTTTCCATGCAGTTTGTGTCTGTAATAAGCCTGTGGGTAGGGCAATTACCACTAGAATACAGTGCAAACCTCAAAGCTGACATCTTGATCCACTGCTGTGCAGCCTAAATCCCTAACATCTGCTCTGTTTGATTCAACACTTGAGGTGATTAAAATAATCAATACATCACAGTTTAATGTGACATGGGCAAGGTCTTGAGGTGGGCTGTTTAACAAGAGAATTGATTTCAGGAAATCTGTCTTTCACTCTTTAATTAACACGTTGTCACTGCATGTTATGCTGCAGGACCACATAATGGAACATTTGTTTTTAATTGAAGACTAATAAAGGTATCAAACCAAATCTTGATCCAGGGGTCAGGTTGTTTTTAATTGATACAAGACATAAAAGTCATTTTAAGAGCTATTACTAAAATGCTTGTCATGATAAATGTTTTCCTCCTCTTACACATGCGGGAACAATATCCTGATTTGTACATTGTTTGTTTGTTTGCTTGGATAATTGTCTTAGAGGAGAGGGAGACGGGTTCAGAGCAGAGGGGAGGTGCAGGCAGGGCAGCCAGGGAGGAGGACAAACATACAGACAGACAGACAGACAGTCGGACAGGCGGGGGGAACTGGAGGACGAGGAGAGCTGCCAGCAGAACAGCAGTCCAAACCACGCGCTGCCGGGACTCCTTCTGGCGCCGTGCGCGCGAGGTGCGGAGAGAGTGGCGCGTGATAAGTCGGACCGGTGCGGCTCCTGGAGACCTTCACTACCACCACCACCATCATCATCATCAACAAGTGTGACTGCCGTGTTTTATGAGAAGACATTTGGAGATATGAATCAGCTCACTCGGACGTGTAATAACTTCTCTGCGTGCTGCTTTGGAACTTTACCGTTATTCCCTCGCGGACATGTGAACGCGTTGAGGTAGCTGCCTGTACTTTTTTTAGTTGGTTTTAAAAATGTTGTTTTAATATCTGTTTCCAGGGGTCTAACGATGATGCACGTGTGATATGAGCAAACTCCTGCTGCACTATCGACCATTCCTCTATATCACACCTTTTCTAGTCACAGAGGCTGCATTAAAAAGTAGCCATTGATGCGTTCAAGGATTAAACTCTCTCCCGGTAAGTACCTCTGCAAACACTGTTCTTGTTAATTAAGTCATTTGCTCATTTTGCCGATGTAATATTTTAACCACAGAGCCACATGTTAATGTGATTAAAATCCGCAATATTACAAAACGCCATGAGACAGCTTACTCTACATGTAGGCATCATCAGCCTGATTAAACTTAAATCTTTGCCCAAAGTATTCTTGCCTTCACAGGTCCGATTAATATTCATGTTTATGTTACATAAATGTAACACTCCTGATTCATTTTTTAAAAACAGATGTTTCCCTGCAAAACTGAAGAAAACATCTGTTGCCCATTTGATACTCAGTTTGCCATCTTATTTCTCTTCAAGAAATAAATGATAAAGGACAGATCAGACAAGCTACAGCACACATGCACGAGTAAAACCTCACGTGCTATTTTACTTAATGATGTAGTGGTGTCAGAACATACGTGCAGGGTGTTGTAGGCGTCCTTATGTGTGTCCACATCTTGTCCTCACCTCCTGCTGGGCTCAGACTGATGAGAACGTGCGGCGCTTATTTGAGACTTTTGCATGTGCGTGTGTGTGTGAGAGAGAGAGTGCGCGCGAGTGTGTGGCCCCAAGCTCTAAGGCCTTTGCCAAAGACAAACGGAAAAAGAAAAAAAAAAGAGAGAGAGAAGAAGACACCGACTCCATGGGGCGGATGACCTCGAACACAGCGAGGGGTCCATTGTGAGATCAGTTTAGCCCAGCAGAGGGTGCGCAGTCCTAAAGTGATGATCCTCCTGTAGGACAGATGGAGTCATTTTAAAGCCCACGGCTATTCTTATCATGAGAGACAGCAGTGCCTGCAAAGAGAGAGCCCTGCAAAATAAATAAATAAATAAAAATCTTCATTGTTGGAGTCAAAGGGAGATGAGCTGCTTTATTGTTGTGTTTTTTCGTCTTTGTCCTGCCATGAAACAATGTAATTAATATTGATAAAGTGCTCCAGCATCAGAGGATAATTTCATGTAAGGTTTATAGCAGACAATGCAGAACAAAATGACGTTTTGCTAATTGAATGAGAAAATGCTGGCATTGACCCATGACTGTGCCTCCTGGTTTATGAGATTTGCTGAAGTGAAATGGATTTTTCTACCTAATCACATTATACATTTTGTAAACATTGTGGGAATACCATTTACTCAGCTCAAATTGGGAAGACAAAGGCATTTGCCAGTGCCACTTAGAAAATGACTAATCTTAGTCTGGATGATTCTTCATATGTAACCTGACAACAGCTATTGCCATCTTCCGCTGCACTTTGCACAAAGTGCTTTGTTTTCTCATGTTCAAGAGTAATATACATTTTCTTTGCTTCTTTCAGTGCACAACATGCCGTGTTGATTCCAGCCTCACCTGCCACGCTCCCAACTCTCTGAAGCTTCCAGCATCGCCACAATAAACCTGAGATTACAGGTCCCTGCTGGAATATGCTCAGTGAGCAGCAACATTTTTGGACGGGCTCTTTTGAAATCTATTTCAAAAGATTATTTGAGACTCTATCAAATCCATTTTGAAGAATTATCTCAAGAGAGGCCCTCATGTTGGTGTGAATAAACTGATAATTTTGAAAGCTAATGAAGCTGCCATCATCACCATTTAATGCCAGGAAACAGGTGGAACCATGATTGCTTTTGCCTGACAGGACTTGTGGGAAGTCGCTGCTGAATATGCAGGACTTAGCGGGGCTTGATATGCCCAGGAAAGTTCCTGTCTTTGATGGCTTTGCCCTCCTATGTGGCTTGCTCTTTGGAATATTCCTTGCAAGTGCACCAGCGATGGCTTGTCCCACGAGTTGTCACTGTATAGAGAAGAGTGGCATGACTGTGGTCCAATGTATGTCTCGCAACTTGGAAAACATCCCATCAGATCTTCCAAGAGATACTGTTGTTCTTCTTTTGGCATCCAACCACATCACCCACATCCCCAACCACGCCTTCAGAGAGCTGCACTACCTTCAGGAGCTGGACCTGTCCAACAATGACATTGAAACTGTGGACCTCGGAGCGTTTCAAGGTGTTTCTGACAGCCTCCTCGTCCTGGATCTATCAAACAATCGTATCCAAAGTGTCCCCAAAGAGGCATTTGCGCGTCTACGGGCAAAGATCAGCCTCTCGAACAACCCGTGGCACTGTGAGTGCACGCTGCAGGAGGTCCTGAGGGAGCTGCGGCTGGACCCAGAGACAGTAAATGAGGTGATCTGCCACACGGCGGTGCAGGAGGAATATGCAGGCAAACCGGTAATCCAGGTGCTGGACTCAGGGATCAACTTCTGCAACTTTCACCACAAGACCACCGACGTAGCCATGTTCGTCACCATGTTCGGATGGTTCACCATGGTAATCGCGTACGTCATCTACTATGTGAGACACAATCAGGAGGATGCTAGGAGGCACCTGGAGTACCTCAAGTCACTGCCCAGCAGCTCTCAGATCAGCAAAGACTTTGACACCATCAGCACTGTTCTCTAGCAGGGCCGTCTGCGGCTCAGGAGATGTGGTGTGTGTGTGCGTGTGTCCGTAAACGTGAGTAAATGTGCGGTTATGTACAAAATGACAGACACAACACATGCAACACATTTACACCAGTGTTTCTGAGCACATTATTTGAGGTATTTCAGTGACTAAAATGTGTCTTGATTTTTTTCAGCCCCATAAATGATATTGTTTTTTTTTATTATTTCAAAACATTTATTCCAACTTTATTAAATATGAGTAAATCTGACTCTACTGGACAGGGCAACAGTGATAGCACAAAATAAACAAAATGGTCCTAAAACTCACATTTCCATGAGCGATGATAGATCCAGACTGGGGAGATAAATGCTCTCACTCTGGTGTTGATCCACAGTGTGATTGAATTTGGACTGAGATGAATGAGGATGACTGTGTCCCCCAGTTACTTCGTATTGATTGATATATGTTCTTCATGTCACACTATCAAGGTAAGGGCCATCTTATGAGACTTTGGCTAACATATAAAATAGGGCAAGGTGTATATATTCAGTTTGCTTGACACATGCAAAACAGCCCTGCCTCTAATAAACCTTGAAAAATAAAACTGCTGAACCAGGAAAAAAGATTACTCTGTGAAACTGCTGCGCTGCGTCATGCTACGGACAAAATGTATTCAAAAAGGAAACGTTGCCATACACTTGTAGCTCTGATGTGCTTTTAGTACGTCCCAATAACGAATGTTTTAGCTAGGGATGTCCTGATCTGATCTCAAAGATCGGTATTGGGGCCGATCAAGGCATTTTTTAACTGTTCGAGATCGGCTATACTGAGTTACATAGAGGATCTAATCCTTTGTTTTACATTAGCTGTCACATGGCTGATGTAGAAGCTCACGTGGAGTGCAGAGTCACGTGGAGTGCAGCTGTCTCTAACTACTCTGCTGTCTTTTTCTCCTTAACTCGGCCGAGCTCCTGTGTGTCTTAAGGTCCAGACACACCAAACTGATGTCGGAGAACTAGCTGCGTCGAGAGCCACCTGCTGCGTCACCTCACGTCAAGGTGTCTTGGCCAAAAAGTTGCACGTGAACACAACAAACCGATGGCCAACAAGCGTGTGTTCTGCGCCAGCATGAAAGGACATACCCCTCCACACCAGCAGACAGCAGTCGTCTGTAATCATTATTCAAAAAGGGAAACTGGAAGGTCGTCATGACACTAGTAAGCCAGTTAGCTTATTAACAACATGATCTAATGTTGAAAGAACAGAGCATATTTACTGTGTGCTAGTAAACAATAACACAAACTGTCATGAAATGTTTCTGCTAAAGAAGTCAGTGGCTAAAGAAAAATACTCTCACCTTATGTAACAAATTCATTTTGGTCTCACTCCCTCTCGACTTTAGCTCTTTGTTTCAATTTCTCACTTCCGTTTCTCTTCTCGTGTGCTGAGCTGAACTGCCAATCAGAGTGATTTCATTCAGCGACGGGCTCTGTTGTACCACTGGCTTAAAAAAAGGCCAACAAGTGCCGACGAGAGCCAACGGTGTGGGACACACCGCTCCAACGAGGGTGGCAGTCGCTAACGGCCAACCGTCAGCTTGGTGTCAGGGCCTTAGGAGCAGGGGCTTAGCCCCGCCAGCGGTTAAACACGGCACACCATAAGCAAGAGCCAAAAGGCAGTATGAGACTGTTTGCTCATGGTTTTTCCCAAAATTGTGTGCACTGGTTTCAGTTCAGCTCAATATGAGAGTATCTTGAGTTTATGCCACATGCTGTTTACCTGTGGGCAGAGGAGAGATAGACAGAACTGACGACACTCACCACGCCACAGCAAAGTGCAACATAAGCTCTGGGAGTGAAAAGCCAATAAGAGTAATTCATTAATGTAGCCTAATCCATGCAAAAAGCGTACAGAGAATGAAAATAAACACTCAATAGAACACATTTCATTCAGGCAACTCAGGCAAAGGCTGCACCAAGGCTACAAACACTGCAGAATTCTCTCTTAAAGGGACAGAGACATTCCCTCGAGACAGTGAGAAGGCCAAAAAGATAAAAGAGAGGGCTTGTAATTTTATAACTATTCACATATTTTGTAGTAAATAAATGAATAAACAGGAACAGCTTGGATGCAGGGATTTTTTTTTATGCGTTGCAAAATTATTTAACTGTCAGGCATATACACTGGATTGGTTTTAATAACTTTAATGTACTTGAAGTGTGCACTGGGCAGCTGTCTTATCTAGGAAAATAGAAGCATTGCATTAGGACCTGGTATTAGCAGATACTCAATATTAAATTACTTGGATCAGGATTGGGGGAAAAAAAAACTTGATCGGGACATCCCTAATTTTAGCATCTCATGCCAAGATTGTAAAAGAATATTATGATGTATACTTAATTGCCAAGTGATACTCCAGCACTGAAGGCTCTAGGTGACATGTATTTTAAGCAGGGGTGACACACTGAGATCTGCATACTGTAATATGTGCAACCCAACAGACCCGAATAAATGTTGGCATTGTTTTTTCGGCAAACCACGGCTATGTTACAATGCCATGGTTAACGGGATGTTATGTTTAGGCACAAAAACCACTTTGTTATTGTATGGAAAAGATTGCATTTTGCTTTAAAAAATCATTTTTGGTGGCACAATCCTGGCTGGAAATGCAGCGATGTCTTGCTTGAAGACAAGCGCTTCATGTGACACTATCCCAGCTGTAAACATAGCAGTGGATCACTAGAAGTACTCACATTTGTTTGCTAAAAATTCGCTGGAGACACAACAAAGGGTTGCTAAAACAGCTGGTTTTGTTGTTTGTTGTTCTTGATCAGTGGTCTGCAGCTCGGCAGGCATCTCGCCAAGGTGACACGCCATCCCCAGTTTCCTCTACCTCTAGATGACAAAGTCAGCTCATTTACTGTATCACTTTAGAAATGTTGATATAATCCGTATGAATCCTACAGACGTAACATATCTGTAATTTGGAGAAATGTTTAATCACATATTCAGTTCATATTCAAGTTCTTTTCATAATATAAGAGACTACAAGTTCTCATATTTCTCAATATATGAACACTTCATTTTTCTGAGATTTTTTTTTTTTCTTACATACTATCACCATATTAGTTAGACGTGTATTTATGTATTAGCAAACAGTTGCCTATTTACACAACAGCAGCAAAATCATCCTGTTCTGGAAGTTGTAAGTCAAATAATCACCAGCTGTTTAACTGTCTCCACCATCTCCTGAGAAAAATACTACGCTGGATATTCAACAATTCTCACTCGCCTTTCTGCTTTATTGTTTAGGTACAGTAGTGCACAGTGGGTGCAACAGAGCTTATCAGTGCTGAGAACAGCTCCTCGCTGAAAAGGCGGTTAATCAAAACAGTGAGAGTGAACCATAAAGTTAAACTGGAATCATGCTTCTTTGAAAATACACACAAACGTCTGTGAAATTACACAGTGAAAGTGTTATGGGTACGCATCCATCACAGGGCTGACACACACCTCCCAAATCTCAACAACCTTCATTTGGACCTGAGCCTCAAGTGAGTTGATTCATCTCCCGTCAGGCAAAAACGCAAACGTTACACAAGCCACGCAGACGTATTTGAATGACCCCTGTGCATGTTTGCCTACATGCAGCAAGGAGAGACATACTTCTAGACCCACAGTGCAGGTCGTAAAAAACAAATTAACAAGCTATAAAAGAGGCTATAAAGTTCGCAGTTGAGAAATAACTCTCTGTGATCCCTTTTACATTACATAGTGTTTTGATTCAATATCAAAGCCCTACATGATAACCTGATACGACAGGGGTAGCCTGGGAGGAAGGTTAGAAATTGCAGCTGTCAGCTTGTTGTTATTGTTTTTTGTGTTTTTTTTTTTCTTTTTAAATAATTCCTTCATGACAAATGAAAAATGCACCACCTCTTCTGTAGAACTACAAATTTGCACTGGCGTATCATCCAGTACACTACAGATAAAAATTCACTTCAGCTAAATGTTTTATTACATCTTGTAGGAGTCAATTATAGCACAGGACTGACTGATGCAGCTTTGTACTGATCATTTTCAGAGCAATTTCTGGGGTCTAAATTTCCTATATGTGTGTATGAATGTATTTATGTTGAATGTCAACATTCAGAAGTGTCAAACAGAACATCACTATTTGTTATTTGTGAACCACAGCCGCAAATCGCTAACAGCTAAATTAACATGCCATTAGTATAATTGAATTGATTGTAGCACAACACTGTTTGTTTTGGACACAAACGTAAATTCATGGGTTCCTTTGTTGGTCAGGGGTTGATTGTGTCCAAGTGCCTACTCTCTGGGACTCCTACACCATAGCACTGTGCACTACGTTGGACAACTGAGTGTCAAGTCCTTTCACTGTCCGCCCTTGTCACTGCAGAACTCGTGCTGTTTCTCAAATCGGATACTTCATGTAGTAGCCTCGCCCCCACTGCATACACTATGTACTTAACTGTGTAGTGCACACATTTTGAGAGGTTAGTGCTGTGTCAAATCAAACTATTTACAAGATTGTAACGGTGCACATGTGCTGATGGTACATGCAGCCTGCAGTTGCTTCTGATAGTTTATTTTTTGCCAACTTTCAGCGTTTATCTTTCTTGTACTTGTTCACTTTTTACTTGTAAATTATTAAGTTGTACCCTCTTTAATCATGCAACTAGAGAGAATTCTGGTTGCTTTTTCACCGTAAAATTACCACTTTCTGTCACACACACCGCCGTCGCTCAATGCATCCATGGCCACTTTGTTTACTCCGGAGGTCAGCTGATTGCACTCTGGGGGCATATCCACTGCAAGGTTTCAACTTTGACTGATGTCTTATTGACCAATAATTTTAACGTTTCCACCTTTAATTCGTAAGATCAGAGTTCCGTACTGGCTACCAAGGGTATAAGATATAACATGATTTCAGCAGCGAAAAATCTCAAATTGCAAAAATATTATGTGATTATTTATTTTAAATGAATCATAATCAGTTATGTATAAAATCTGTGAAATCCTATCATGATTGCTCACAGGATGACGTGCAAATTGCGTCTGTTTTGACAGACTTGCAGCTGCAGTTTAGGTTTGTAAACTGCAGTCTGAGAGTGCTGCCAAGCAGTCATCACCCAGCACTGCATTTAATACCTCGTGATGACATAATCAGTTCATAAACTGCAGCCTACAGTACTGTGAGAAGTCTTAATAAAGTCGAACTGTATGATTTTGCTGCTCTAATCATCTCCCCTCTCAAGCTGTGGTCAGGACTAGCACTTCCCCTCCCTCCATTGTCAAGCACTGTGGGCGCAACTAGAAAACGTAATGACATTTCACAGAAACAAATGGTGTGGAAGTGTCTTGCTTGGTTCAGAATGAAAGAGGGGGAACTAAAGATAACACACATGTATTTTTATTCACGTCCTGGAAGTATTTGTTCAGCTATCGGCAAAAAAAGATCATCATTAGTGTGCGGAACACCATTAGTCTACGTTACTAAAATCCTCTACGGTTAAGACGACAACATGCACAAACACCGAAAGTAACTGACGTCAGAAGATCGTATAGCTTATGCCACAACACGTAACGTCAATATCTGATGATAAAATGTGCCGCTGTTAGCTAGTGAGTAACCTAACATTAGTATTTGCAATGATAATAAATTCTAAACAAACTGATGGCTTATATCCAACAACAGTGTAGTGGTAGTAGCATATATTTGTGCAATGCTTTGGTGTAAATTTGTGATGTCTTTGTGGTCCTGCCCCTTTGGCAACATAGGCAACATGGCGACCACTGAGGGTGAGAAGTGTCTGACGTTGCACACTCAACTTTTTGACCATTGTTCTGGTAATTACAGTGTACTTCATTTAGCCAAAATTTGTGTGAAAGCACTTATGCTCTCAAAACACAAAGTACAAGTACATCCGATTTGAGACACAGCATCAAAGTTACCTACAATTTCTGCCAAGGCTAGTTCCCATGTGGGCTGTGACCTGAGTCATAAAGGTGTCAAAGCCCAGTTCCCCAGATGGGTGGATTTTTCCAAAAAAGGACATGAACGAGTGCCAGGAAACAATAACAGAAAAGTGTTTGAAAGATATCGTTAACATGCTTTTCTGTGATTGACAACTTACTGTACCTGTCCTCGTGTGGTGATTCCCACTCATCTAGTAGTTGAAGCAGGTTAAAATAAACACAACAAATGATGTGCAATTAATACTTGACCTACTCTAGACAGAGACTTCTTTTTAATGTTGCATACTGTATGCATCTGAGAAAACACTTAACACTATTGTAGGTCTATTTGTTACAGAAGTGTTATCCGTCTGTGCAGTTTTGACCTGTCATATAACAATGTTTGTGCTGGCCAATGTATACACAACTTTTACAATCTAAAGGAATGCATATGCCATCTGTGTTGTTCTTTTGTAAAATATGTCTTTAGGGTAAACCCATGTTCCCAAGTGTTTCAATGTCTTTAAGAACTTGTGTTTGTTCAGTGTCTCTTCTAGAAGAATTGTTCTATGAGCTGTGTATTTCTGTGATGGAAATGAAAGGGCTCCAATAATTTTGTTTGTGATAATCATATCAATTTTCTATCTGTCTCAGTAATTCCTGTGGGCTGGTTTTATTTCATGGATTTCAATGGACACCTTACCAGCATTTCAAAATAAAAAAAATAATATTTTCCAGGACACTTCAGTCTCCTCATTTTTGTATCTTGGCTCTGAATACAATAGATGGCCAAGTATTTTCTGCAAGAAGCCAGCTTTCATTGTCACAACAGTGTGTTAGCTGGACCCTCTCCCTTTCAGATTATTTCCTCGGCCTCGCCTTCTCAGTTAATTAACTTTCACACCATGAGCTCCACAAATTCAGCTGCAGAAAAAAAGAAGCGGATCTATGACATTGTTTGATATCAGCTATATTTTCATCCACCATTGATGCAAAATGTCACTAAAAGGACTATTTCCTATCTAGAAAAAAAGTACAAGAAAAAACAACAACAAATGAAACACAAAAAATGCAAAAACGGGATTCCATTTCTTGCAGTGATTGAACAGAGGCTAAGGATTTTGGCGTTTTTCTTTTATGAGGAGGTTTCATGATGGAACAGAGCGAGTTGGTATTACGATGATAAATAACCAATTTTTAATCTTCCAAGCAATAGCACCTCACAGTGCAGGGAGTCCACAGAAGCCTGTTCTGTAATGAGTAGGCAAGCTTTTGGCTTATCCAGCTAGTACAGTGTGAGTGCACACTGGAAATCGATGAAAGACTCATTACTGAGAGCAACTTGTGCCTGCTGCATCAGTTTTTAAAGGCCAGTGTCACTAAGTTCTGTGACTTACTGTAGCAATTATCTGAATTGGTGTTTCCTAAACCTTCAGCACTGCGCTGTTTACTGTTTACTGTTTACTGTTTACTGGCTTGTTCTTTTTTTGTTTTTGCTGGACATTATATCAACTAATTTTTTCTTAGTCAACTATTTGGAGCTCCTGCTAATGAATCTGAGATGCAAATGTAGTCACTAAGCTTATTACAGCAGGGGTGTGGGAGTTCTCTGTCTAGACCTGAAGTAAAAGAGTTAAACTTAACACAAGTGGCCAATCCATTTAGTTCTCTAATGATATCTGCAGAGCTATACTTAGTCATCTCAATGTATTCTGCAGATGCGAAGAAAAACACTCTAAGTCAAAGTTTAACGATCCATCTATTTTTAGATCTTCCTCCGTTTCTTGGTAGCAGCTGCAGCAGTCTAGGTACAGTAGCTAAGATGTCTCTCTCCCCAGCACAATCCTCCTTGAGCCAACTATCAACAGACAAGCACATCTGTGTCGGATGATTCTACAAAATTCTGGATTACATCAAATTTTTTTAACAAGCTGTTCTCACACACTGCTTGTACGTTTTCCAATGAAAAGTAACACACCAAAACTTGTACAAATCTAACGTAATGGTAAGCTTGTAATTCGTGTATAACCCATGTTTTTAGAAGGCTGAGAATAGGTGACCTATGCGCTGATGGGAGTGAAGACGTGAGCAGTCTTGAGTAGTAAGGAGGCAGGTTGGGATTGTGGACTGGTCACAGGACACAGGACTTTCCCCAGGAGACCGGTGTCCAGAACCATGTGAACTTTGATCCTCATCATGTTTCTTTTCCTCAACTGAACCACAATAACTTTGCTTGCCTAATTGTAACCTCCATAAGTCTATGTATGCAAATTACATTAAATTTATGTTAAGGACGTAACATCATCAGTGGGGTGCTAATTTGAAGAATATCATACGGAGGATACGTTGTAGAACTCTTGCTTTCTACAATATCTGCACATGGCAACTATTGTTTGGTTACTGGTAGGGAAAGACTGTGGTCATGGCAAATAAACAAACCCATAAGGCTATAACTCTAAGATTTTTCATGAGTTAATTCCTCTTGTTGATATTCAGGAGCTACACTTTGTGCACTGAGTCATTACCTCATTTCATCGTTAGTGGTGAAGTTTTGATTCATATTACCTTCACAACACAAAGGATTTACAGGAATCATACATGTAATCCGGCATTATTCATTGTGTTTACTGTTCACTCTCTTCATTAGAGATAAACTCATGTGAACTGAATATCCAATTGCTGGTGCTTCACATTAACAGAATTTAACTGTCGAAACGTGGGGTGGCTTTTATAGTAAAGACGCCACAGGAAACATAGTTTTTGTCATTGACAGTGATTTTTTTTGTCAGTGGCACAGTTTTAAATATCGCAGGGGGTAATAAAACAACAGGGAGCAGCCACAGTGAACTGTTAGATGAGGAGATCAAGGCGACAGTCTTCACACCTCCACCTTCTCGGCAAAGGAACTAATTTTACTGTGTCCTGCTGTTATGTGGAAAATTTGTACGGTGTGCAGAAGGTGACTCAAGAAGGGACACCATCCCTCTTGTTAGCAAAATGACCAAAATGCATCCCCCTTGTAAACCTGCCATCTGTCTTCATCTCCCCAGTCTGGACCTGGACGTCATCCTATCTGTACCAAGACCTATGGTATAACCAGTAAACTGATGGGCAGTTTAAAACCAGTCTCATCATATATTCCCAGACCATGGCAATAAAAGCGACATTGTGAAATGCCAGTAAGAGACAAAGCACAGCGCATCTTTGGAGCAAACATATCCACTCAATGAGGTAGGGAGGGCAGTCCCTCCCTGTCAGAAGTTGACAAACTGGCCATGTGCATCATGACATAAAATAGTGGTTGCTGAATAGCATGATGGTAAAAAAGCTTATTGTCTTCTTTATTAAACCGTATGAGTTTGTTTGGCTGCACTGTAAACCGATACACCAGCATTAATGACAAAGTAGCTGCTCAACAAGTGTTTGTTGCCTCCAGAAAGGACCTATATTATTAAATTACACTTGCTGTCACCATGGTAACTATGAGTGTTGTCAAATTATCCAGGATTGAAATCTTAAAGATAAAACATTAAGCTTAGGCGACTAGAACACCTGTTCAAGGTTAGGAAAGGGTCGTGGTTATTAAAAAAGCAAACGTAATTGCACATCCATCGCAGGAGGCAGCCTCATAACTGTGGATGCCCCATAAATCAGTCTGTTGATCTATCACTCCATCAAAACCTATGCCGTCAGCAAGAACCAGAAATACTTTATGACTGGGGGCAGCAACTTGCTCTCAACCAGAACGAGGTAATCATTTTTTAACAGAGCACCATGGCCTAAGAAGGTGTTGATCCTTATCCCAAAATACTCCAGTGCAGGGTAAAAGCAATGAATGGCGAGTTCATTCAGGTTTTTCTATGTTGTTTTTTGGCTCAATCCTCTCTCTGATAATCATTTATCTTAGCATGCTACATCACTCTCCTTTTTTTTTTTTTCTTTACCTCCGTGGAGAACATAATCTGTTCTTCTCCTCTGGTGATTAACATGTAGAGCGACACACTTGGCTGGAATGTGACCCACTCATACGCCTTCCTGTGTTTGTTCATCCTGGCTGTTTGCCCTTTGCACCATCTGTTCATTGAAATATCATTAACATTTTAATTAAAGACCCTGACAATTCTTATGAGGAAGACAAGAGAAAGCGGATGTCATTCCTTCTTGTTCGGAAGCCCTTGAGTTCAGTTGCCAAGACATCCTCAGCATTTTCGGGACCCAATATTTTACAGTTCTTTAATGTGCCTGATGAAGCTCAATATATATTTAACAATCCATTACGTGGTCTTTACTGATCATTTGTAATCATTTAACAGTAGTTCAAACAATACTAAATCATAGGTTGAACCTTTTAATAAAATTGGGAATAATGCTGATTGTTTGTATAACAGATCGACTTCTATGGGATAACAGCAGGGTTGAAAATTTGCACCAGCTGCCACCCAAATGCTAGTAGAATATGCAAGTGGCTGCTAGATTAGCGTTATTCAACAGCCAAAAAACAATGGTTATCTGTTGAGTGACTGGTAGATTTTGGAATCCACCAATTACAGTTGCAGGTACACAAAAAAAGTTTATTACTACCCCTGAATAACAGAATGGTAACTTGACTGTGATACGTAAGGTTTAATCATTTCATGTAATGCTCTTAATAAAAAAGATGGTGTCAAAAACTTTTAGGTCCTGTTTATACGACAACGATTTCAACCAAAAACTGTACACTTTAGCTGTGTTTCGGCTTATTGTTGACACGACAGCGGTGTTTTGGGTGCCTGTATATGCAACGTTCTGAAAACAGGTATCAGAGTGCAATTTTGTGGAAACAGCACCGTCTCTGTTGTCATGTAAACTTGCGATATGCAGTTCCTCTGAAAATGGAGACTTTTCGCACATGCGCATTACAGTTTCAGTCACTGGGCATGCGCAAGAAAGTGGACCATCACAACAACAATGGTGGACTCGCGAGCTCTGTTTGTGCTGCTCACCCTATTGAAATCATCAATGCTTCTCCAGCAAAGTGTAGATTTACTCAGGCAACTCCACCTCGTTTCCCATGGTTGCCATTTTGTTTGTTTATACATCACCATTTTGTAGAGGGAAGCACATGTGCACAGGCGTGTGTTGTTTCATTACAAAGTCACACCGCCAACTACTGGCCTGGCATCTATACTACAGCGCATGAGAAACTATTTCAGCTGATCGTTTTCGTGTAAACATGGCCTTAAACTGCAAAAACTCCAAAGATAGCTCAACAGTCATCCCGACAAATGTCAAAGACCTACCGTTGGCTAGTCATTACATTCACATGTGAGAAGTTAAACTTTGGACTCTAGTGGAAAGTTTCTGGAATATAACAATTTTAACAACACTCAAGCTTCGTAAAGGGAAACACTAAACTCTATGACAAAAGTTGATCAAAAGGAAGGTTAGTAAAAAAATCAAACCATCCTAATGGAAACTCTTCATGGTAAGTGCTGTTATCAAGAGTAAAAGCTTTTGGAAAATATTTTGCTGTTGAACTTTTGAAAAGTCTTATATTTGAATATTATACTCATCGTCATTATCTTGAGTGGAGGCAAAAATTTTAGAAGTGGGTTGAAGAGGGATACTCACAACCTGGGCATGTAAATTCACAGCTGTCTGCACTACAGTAAACAGAACTAGAGGTACAGGAAAAAAGAAAATGTGTTTTTTTTTTTTTTATTATTTGAGTGACTTGAAGTATCCCAGCACACACTGTCCGGACGGTGTAGCCATGTCCCTGGCCAAAAATGGCCAACAAAAACTACAACATTGTTAGTTTACTCAGGAGTGAATTGGAACGAAGTGCTACACTCAGCAGACAGGAGGAAGGTTACAAATGATTTAATGAATGTCAACATGTGCAGCAGAGAGTCCAGGTGACCCAACAATATTGCAGGTAAATAAAGTGTGGACAGGCAAGTAAGGAATCCAGATTGCAATGAAGCAGATAAACTCACTCAGGATGCAACTGGAGCAGACGGCAGAGAGTGAACCTGAGGCACAAAGAAGGCAGGAGTCAGGAAGGCAGGCAACCAGACAAAAACACTATCAATAATTCCAAAGAGTAGGAACAGGAGTCTCAGCCGTTACCACATGGATTGACAGACGACTCAGTGAATGCTGAATGCAGAGCTGGTGCTTAAATACTGTGGCAGGAGGTGAGTCTTGATTCCATGAAAGGCAGCAGGTGTGAGTAGGAGCGGAGACGGGAGCAAGAAGAGTGAGTAGACCTGCCAGCCACACCCTGCAGCCGCACAAAGACACTCTGATAGACAGGGGGAGAGACAGACAGGGCACACAGGGGGATGGAAACATGATAAAATGAGGAAAAAGGAGAGAGGAGATCTGCTGATAACAACAAACATGGTCACTGGTGGTGGTGGAATCTGTGACAGCCAGATGGGGACATTGTTTCCATGAACAATAATGGTACAGTCAGACAATAAAACTGAAAATTAAGTCAAACAATGATAAGGAATCATTATTTGGTTGTGAAATGGTTGTGATCAGTCCATGTCCAAAGACTAGTAGTACTTGATGCCCATTCTGCCAAACACAGAGAGAGCGATGTTCACGTCCCGTAAGACTCTAAAGCCAAACCATGTTTTTGTTGCCTAGACCTGACCACACCACCATGTGTGTTTGTTGTTGAAGAAAAATTAACATCAATTTGCGGTGTTGTTCCAGAATAGTGCATTTATTTGAAAAGAGACTGTATGTAAAAGTTAAATTTCCTGTGAAAACAGAAGTGTATCTTGATAGAAGACAATGCATGTTACAGGCAGAACTTGACAAGGTGTCCCACAATGTCAACAACAAATGCACCCAGGATACCTTGCACATTGTATGTGGACGTGGAATGTCCATGACTAAAAAAAACAAATTTGCTGGAATGTGTCACAAAAACATGATAAAACCTGAAAAGAAAGGGGCCTAAACATAGCTTCTACATTTTTACCTTGAGGCCCTGCCTTGTGGATGGATGTTTTGTCAAAATGGAATTCTCATACTCTATCTTTATGGCAAATAATCTTACATAAATGTGCATGTAATCTAATGATCTCGAACAAACTAGATGAGGAGTGAGGGTGTGCAGGTTGTGAGCTTCAGTGGATCTTGGGTGTTCTGTGTCTAAAACATGGTGTAGGAAGAATCTGACCCAAATACAGCTTCGGTAACAACTGACAGTATTGCAACCTGTCATGGGTGAGAATTTATTTTACGTCTGCTTTGCATCATCAGGGGTGTGGTTCAGTGGCGGGTGCTGGTCTTTCAAACAGGGGAAGCTCACTTTAAATCTACATCATAAAATTTGTCATATTTTAGTGAGGCAGTAACTTATAAAAGGAACATTTAATTGAAGCCGTTTTTCAACCACACTCATGTCATAGAACCTCAGCAAAACACACCTCAAAGATTTTCAGATGGGTTTAAACACCTGAACGGCACTCTGTCAGAAGACTCCACTTGCAAAATCCGCGATGGGACTGAGCTGAGCTGTCAAGTGACGGTGTATATCTCAAAATAGCTGTCAATCAAAACGGGATTCAGCCTTTCGACTGATCCTCCAATCATCATGCGGAAGCTCAGCGTCCAGCCCAGCCGAGGCCCGCCCACAGCTCCATTCACCCCTAGAGGCACTGAGCGTCCGGGGGCGGGACAAAATCGTGGCATTTATCCAATGACCGTCGAGTTTCGAGGCAATGAAAAAAACTGTTCCATGCAGTCCCATTGAAGTGCATGGACGCTCAGCTTCTATGGGCAAATGCATTGACCATAGACCGTATAAGAAAACTGCGCTACGGGAATGTATGAGAAGTTAACAACATCGATAAGTAGCTGATTCTGAACAAACTCGTCTTCGAGATGAACGTGTTCTAACGCATCTGTAGTCAATGAAATGTTAACACAACCGTACATATTTGACCATTTAATTTTTGACATTTTAGGGGAAGCTGAGCTTCCCTTGCAGTCTTAGAGAAATCGCCTCTGGTGTGGTTGTGTTCCAGTCAGTAGTGATTCATTTGGTTGCCTTCTTTAAGCTGTACCTGGATATGAGGATGATGATGATGATGATGATGATATGGCCCTGTTTGGTAGTGTTTTAAAGCAAGTATTCAATTGTTCTAGTGTTCACACTCTAAATGATATTTCAGATGCTTTTCTATCCAGCCAGAAATTTGTGTTTGGCCAAATTACAGAGAGCTATTTTTTTGTTTTTGTCTCTATAATGACATCTCAAAAACCCACACCTAATTTCACTTAATTTTTTCCCTAGCCGAATATATTACAGGACATAATTGAAATGGTAACAATTTGTCTAAATTATGACATCTCATGTGTCTAAAATTTGTTTGAGAATAAAGTTTTTCACATGCTGTTTTGTGCCATGATATACTACTCTGGTTCTGTCATAGTACTTAGAGATAGGACATTTAAAGGACGCTCAACTTATAGCCTCACTTTACAACAACCATAAAAAATACTATTTGCAATAACCAGAGGGAATGGGCAGTGTGTGCTTTGCAGGGTGTTTAAACCAGACTATTTAAAGGGACTTGTGTATGTTGAGTCTGAAAGCAGTTAATATTGGAATAGAAACATCATCAGGACTTTTTTGGCCACTTGGGGACCAAAAATGTAGGGTACAGTAGACTTAACTGCAAAGTGTGTATTTTTGCAGCTATTTTAGATTTAGTATCAGTGTTTAGAAGATAGTTTTGTCACATTTTAGTGATATTATCCATCATAGTTTTAGTTTCAGTTAATGACATCTCCAAATTATTTAGTCCAGTTTTAAATCTTTTCTCTTTTTAAACTAATTCAATGAGGCTAACACAGGTATCAGAAAGTGGAATCAAGGTGTCAGGTTCTATCAAGTGTTGAATTTTCATTTAGGCCCATTTCACACATTTACAAACTTGCATTTCTCCAGCAGGGTGTTTAATGGGTTTTGGGGTAATTTATGAGCACTTACTTATTATCATTTAAACAGCTAAAAATCACCTTGAGACCAGAAATAACTAATTATGGAATTAAAGACTTAAAGATCTCACTGTTAAGGAGCAGCAGCAAATAACTTTCTTTCAGCCTGATTTCAGTTCTGTTTACATACAGCAGTCACACTTAAAGCCTCCAACCTGTCTGTCAAACAGCAATCAACCCATAAACTTTCTCTAGACAGTCTGGATCTCAGTGGAGCAAGTGGAGCTAACTGCTAACAGCCACCGCTGCAAGCAATAAACTCTAAAAATCCATTCAACACCTTCACCATCTACAGTCAGACACACATGGCTGCTTATTAACTGCTGAATTACAGCTCAGACTCATGATAGTGGCTAACACTGCTCTGGTTTTGCAGGCTAGCTGACTATTTACTGGTGTTCAACATGTTGGTGGTTCGATCTTTTACCACTCATACAATTCGATAGCCCACCACTAACATTTTAGTGCTGTCTCCTCTCATTAACTAAAACCTCCATTTTGTCATAGTTTTTATTATAGAAGATCTTTTTTCGCCCATCAACATCTGGAAATGGTAGTTGACAAACATTTTTCATCATACTAGGTGTTGTCAACAAAATCAACACTGGAACTGCAGGAACTAATTGGTGCAGCTTTAATCAATTGGCCACAATAGTTTAATGCTGATCCAAGACTAATTAAACAAGTATTTGTGATAGCTGTTGGCTTTAGGTTTGCACTTGAAAAACTTTTATTCAACTTTTCACGTAGGACATGTGAATGTAGGACAAACCTTTTCACAGCCTAAAATGACCATTCATACCATTTATGACGTGTGGCAGTTTGGGTCATCCTTAATCATCACAGAGTTCACCAACCTAAAATGCTCAAGTCTCATAGATCTGGACAGTGTGGGGCCATTTGGAGGGCATGGGTAGCAGGTGGCAGAGAGACTGCCAAGGAAGGTCACAGTTTGAATCCCTGAAATAGTGACTGTGTCTTGCTGCATCAAAGTGTCCTTGAGCAAAGCAATAACCATCCACATGCCAAAAACAGATATAGATATGCTGAATTATTTCAGATATATACATTGCTACCATTTTAGTTACCTGTGTTCAAAATGAAGTGTAAAAGCTTGACATCTGAAAAAAAAAGTATCTAGTGTAGCTTCAGAAACCAAGAGAAACTTGTCATTTTAACATTTTTTCATGGCTTAGGTTTCTAAATGTATATTTCTAGAGTTTGATACTTCAAATAATGTCAGTGTTGCTTCCCAAGTCCTATCTTATATTACAGTAGTTAACATTAATTGTAATGCCTTTGTATACATGTGAAGAGATGAGAGAGATGAGAGACTGGACAATGTGCAGTCTGCCTAGTCACTTAAATAAAATGTTGGCTTTGTACAAAGGATGGGCGGATCACACGTTACTAATTTAGCATCAGTTCTTTTCAAACAATATAAAAAATGAAAAGATATATCCATCCATTTTCTAAGCACTTATCCTCTTGAGGGTCGCAGGGGGGCTGGACAGACAATTTTTTTTTTTTAATTTTATATACTCTATTAATCCCGCAAGGGGAAATTCAAGGTTTACACTCTGTTGTACACACAGGCCCGAATACACACACATGCACAAACGGGACCTATACATGCATTAAATGGAGAGATGTCAGAGTGAGGGGGGATGCCCATGGACAGGCGCCCCGAGCGGCAGGGGGGGGTTCGTGTCTTGCTCAAGGGCAACCTCGGCAGTGCCCAGGAGGTGAACTGGCACCTCTCCAGCTACCAGTCCACGCTCCATATTTTTGGTCCGGGCTGGGACTTGAATCAGCGACCCTCCGGTTCCCAACCAAGTCCCTATGGACTGAGCTGCTGCCGCCCCAAACAACTATTCACACCTACGGACAATTTAAGAATCACCAATTAACCTAGCCCCAATCTGCATGTCTTTGGACTGTGGGAGGAAGCCGGAGTACCCAGAGAAAACCCACGCTGACAAGGGGAGAACACGCAAACGTTTGTACCAAAACAGCCCTAATTTGTGTAGCTGGTCTGAGTCACATGACAACTACAAAAGAAAAAAAGATAAAAAATACATTAGGAGCCACAATTTGGGACAAAAAGGTGCTACACATTAGCAACATGAGTAACCTTTTCAAACATTTAAAAACAACACACCCAGAGCATTAAAAGGAGACTATACAAAAACAAGATGCCCATTATAAAGTTGTCATAAATTTGTTAATAACAGCAAATATGTGTCATGTGATTTTCCTTTAGGTGTAATGATCTTTTTCTATGTCTAAAATGAGTATTATTTGCAAAAATAACATACTCATTTAAGAAATGACAAGCATCACTAAGGGTATTGTTAAAATTGTAGAAAAAAAAGTTTGTGTATCATGCAGAATTGAAAGTGTTTGGCATCACCCATCCCTACATTTTGCATTTCTCCAAGCCATGGATTTGTTACATATGTATATTTCATATGCATGACGCAGTCTGATTACCTGTATATGAGCTACATTTCTCATTAGGAGGAGGAGGGGATGGTGGCTCTTGTGACACCAAGACAAGACTGTTACTAAGCAGCAGATAGCAGCAGACCACTGACCATGATCTCAGGATCCGCCAATTCCAGCCACCCACTTTTGTCCACGCTTCCAGTGGACATTAATGCCCGGCACAGGAAGGAGCGAGTCCACGCTGCGGCCGAATCGCGCACAGTGGACATCCCACGTTACACTTCAATTGCCACGGTTCCCATTACCAGACACCATGTAGCTGCAGTCCAGCCTTCTTCTTCTTTGAATACTGGCGGGCTACAAACCTCCTCCAGCCTTGGCCACCTGCGCGCGCTTCAATTACGTCAAATAAAACCCCTTGTGGGGAGACACTCATGTGATTGGCTGTAAAGGAGGGAGACATCTGATTGGCTGCAGACAATCCCCTCTTAGAAAAGGATGCATTTGTGAATCGAGTCACGTCAGGGGAGTCTCAAAACTCACACACACAAATGCAGGCAAGTTTACAAATTATAAGCACTTTGTAAATGCAGGTTCGACAGTTCATATATCAATGTAACAACCTCCAAATATGTATTCGATGAAAATTGCAAATACTTTTACATGTGTACATTTGTGAATTTCAATGGCACATATTTAAAACAAGAAATATTTGTGTGTGCATCACAAATATGTTTATAAATCTTATTTTTTATATGTGGATTTTCTTTTATTTATATATGGAATGAAACATATTTTTGTGTGCACTGAAAATGTGTTTGTGTTTTATCTATATCTATATATATATATATATTAGGGGTGTAACGATCCATCGATCTGGATCGATTCATTGATTTAATGATCAACAATCCAATCACATCGATGCAAAGTGGAAACATCGATCATATCATCATCTTTAGCATAGGCTTTTATTTTGAAGGTTTGTGTCACTGTCAAACAGCGGCAGGCAGATGGTTAGCAGTCAAGAGAAAGACGATGAGGATAACGTTATTTACTCTGGAATAAATCAGCATAATGGAAATATTATGGATTTCGGAGAAAAGAAGGATCAACAGACAGCACATGGCGCATGTAAACAATGACGTTACCAGATAAAACACAATGTGACGTTACCTGCCTGGACGAGTATCTCACTCCGCTAGCTTCTGGCTTTAGCAACATTAGCCGCTCTGTTTTAACAATGTTCGTCTGAAAAACCGTGCATGCAGGCTGAAATTCAACCGAGCTGTTCTGTCGGGAGATACAGTGACTTAAACCAGCGGTGAGTAAGATAAATATTACTGCTGCGTGTTATTTGTTAAGCTATGAGAAAAGGAAAAATGTCCGCTAGCCGCTAGGCTAATTAATGCAATGGAAACATGCCAAAGCTAATAATGGGTGATTAGCAAAAAACTACTGACAGGTCTCTGACCCTTGGCAGCTGAATGTTACAGCTGAATGTTACACTTTTTCTTGAATGGTCCTGTTGTTAATCTGTTTTATGGCTGTTGGGAGAAGTTTTCCTTCAGGGCTTTAAGCCAGATATTCCTAAAGTTTTATGAAAAAGATGATGTTTTTTTTCTTCCAGAAAGGCTTCTCTGTCAGAAAGCCCTTTGTGTCAGTGGAGTCAGTTTAAAGTGCACTTTACTGAACTTATTATTTATGTGTTTATGTGTTTTATGGCCAAAAGTAAAAAAGAAAGGGGTGTCAGCTTCTTCTGTAACAGACTATGTGTAATGGGCTTTTAACATCGCCTAATATCGATCGCAGACCCCTGAATCGTATCGAATCGAAATCATATCGTGGCACACTTTGTTATATCGGAAAATATCGTATCATTCTTCATATTGATATGATATGGTATCGTGATGAAACTGGTGATTTACACCCCTAATGTATATATATATATATATATATATACATATATATACACACAACACTGCCCTTACAATTTCCATTATGTTGCTCCATGTCATGCATATCCGAAAACTTTCAGTAAACGTGCACAAACACAGACAAAATGAACCCAGAGTATGGACAGAAGGCTCTGTCTGTGTCCATAAATGTATCTAACGCTGAGCATGTATGAGCCATCATTCTGGGGATTGGGTTGTTTGTGGTCTGTGTGCATAATTGGATACTTAAGCCACATATTGCAATGTTTGAGTTTAAGCTGCAGCCTTTTTTAAGTTTTATTTAAAGCACAGTTTTTAAATTTGTTTTGCCAAGAGCAAAGCACGTGGTAGTTTTGAATTCAAAGTATAGTCATGTGCTCTTTTAATAAGATCTACTGACACCACATCTATCAGCAGGTTACTTGTGAGAGCCCTGGACTGGGAGTTGCTGTATGTAGCCAGTAGTTTTTCATTTATCTCATTTAGATGATAAAACACTTTGCTTTCCCTCTGGATCATGAGCAGTTCAGCATTGCACCGTGTCTGAAAAGCACAATCATCAACTCGTCTCCACAGGTGCTGGTAGCAGAATGTGTTCAATTAACCCCCCACCATATTTCACGAGCACTGCTGGCACAGTGGCCACCGCTGCTTTGGTTCCAGCTCAGGCTCACGCAGTCACCCTCACTCACCATCATTTCCACTTCTGTGGGTTGTAGTTTATGAGCAAGCAGGTTCCCTTATACCAGTCCTCTGAACGTGAATGTTAATGACTTTTGAGTAGTGTATATGTGTCTCCAGTTGCATGAAGGGTATTGATTTGTATACTCAGAGAAGCATGTGTTTTGGGCAAGCCTTGCAATCTCCACTAAATAAAAAGGAAAAACAAAAGAAAACTGCACTTTAAAACAAATTATTTACTTGTGCATTCTCAAAGGCTCTGACCCCCTGGCTCCAAGCAGGCTATTTCTTCCTGCAGAGATTAATGGCAAGTTATTAAGTGCGTGTAAACGTTACCCATACATGACTCCAGGTTTTGGAGGGCATTGGACCTAAATCGATACCCGACTTTCAATAACATGATGTCAGAAACTGACAAGCAGTGCAGCGTAGTAAATCAGATTTTCAGTGTAGCCAATAAAGGAGGTGACCTGCTTCGGAGCAATGTTTAGTTAATGGATTTTTAAAATGGGGACATCCAGAGCTTCGCTGGCTGCCAGGCCAGCAGACGTGTGGTGAGATCAAAGTACAGGGTGTAGTGACTGAAGCATCAATCACTGCATCCCTTTCTCATGAAAAGTATGTCATTTACATCGGCACATTCTTTATGGAGGAATAAGAAACTCGTTAGTTTCACTGGCAACGTTTGTTCCCATGCAAGATGTATGATGTTCTTATTCAAAGAAGCTGTAGACAGGAGGCTGGGGTGAAATAGTGTGAATATATGTGTCATGTGTTCCAGGTGTTACAGTTAGACTACTGAATACACTTGTTCATGCCGTGTGTGAGATAAAAAGATTGATACCACTGTCACTTTTGTACATGTGACGGCCCCTGCTTAGTCTGTGTGTGTGCTGCATCAGTTACTGTGGTTTGATTATGTTGCTTTCAAGGTGTCAGAGGAGCCTGGTTGCAGCCCCTTAGCCTGATCCGCAGTACCTGGGCCCAGTGCTCCACAGGATATGAAAGCCCCAGCTTCCAGATTGGCTCTCTCTCTCTTTCCTGCAAGCATCCACCACCAATTTTGCTTTGCATAGCTTTTTGCTACACTTTTTACTTCAAAACGCCTCTCACTCCATTACCCACTGACTGCTGATGTCACTGACTAACGCACCTCACAGCTGAATTTACTTCTTAGTTAATATTTTTTGTCATACTAAATAATCAAAATTATTCTGCACTTTGTGTCCGTTCCCGTTTTTCCAGCCGAGTCACCAGAGGAACAAGTTTGCATCGTACACTGCAAATCGTGGATACTTTACATTTGTACATTTCATGAATATCATATCAACATTTCCAAAGTGATGTTGTTAAGATTACATGTCTATGAGCTGAGTGTCTTATCAGGAGGTGGAGGGGTTGGTGGATGGCAAAAGACCTAGCTGAGATAGCTACAAAACTGCTGACCACTGAGACAAGCAAACACAGGCTGTTCTCACAAACTGTTCATGTGTTGTCCTACAAAAACTACTACACCAAAATTTGGACATATCCTACATATTTTGCCAGGCTGACCAGTGCGCTCATGGTGGTAAACAAGGAAGCAATCCCAAGCAGTCTTGTAAGAAGGTAGGTTGAGATGGTGGAAGGGTCACCAAAAAAACAAGCTTTTGCCAATGACTCTCCCCTTGAGTCGCGTGTTCAGAGCCGTGTGAACTTTGAGTGGATTTTGAATCATTTTAAGCTACGTCCTCACTATGTTTTTTTTCCTAAACCTTACCACAGTAACTTTACTTGCCTAAACCTCTGTTACTTTATGTTAATTATGTAACTGTACATTAAGGACGTAATGCCATTTGTAGGGTGGTAATTCGTAGGATATCATACATACTGTTCGAATCATACCAGTCATTCTGTCAGAATACGTTGACAAACAACAACACAGTTTGCTTTTTTAGCAAGACATCAACGGCATTTCAAACTGTGACTGCGCCACAAAAATCAGGCCAACACATGATCCTTTCCTAACCAAAACCAAGTGGGGTTTGTGCTTGAACATAACCATGTTAACTAACAAAAATGAAGTTACTGACTGTAAGCACATTAAATAAATGTTGCAGGAAAAATGCTGGCCATAAATAGTTTAAAATGAAGGCTGATTTCATGTAAATCTCCAGGATTATACTTCTACTTAAATTGTATTTCTACAACAACAAAAGTTAATGATTAAATTAGCAAAAAAGAATGTGAAGTTTGAAAAAAAAAAATCTTAAGTTATTATTATTAAAGAGTTTGCCCCATCATAGTAAAAAAAATCTGATTAAGCTTTAAATGTCTTGCTGTATCATCACTACACTCATTTAAATCAATTAATTTTGGTAGACTCTTTTTAGCTTGAGTGCAGAGAGCATAAAGCCAGTTAATTGAGTGAGACAATTCTTTCATTTGCAACTGAGTATTTAAATAATCAATTAAATTATTCATGATTATATGGTTTTACTGTAGCATTCAAACCTGTTTATGTTTCTATTTGATAAACAAAGTTTGTCTCGAGGGATGTAAAAAGACTCACAGTTTGACAGACAAGATTCGGGCTGACAGATAAGATTGCACCTTACCCAGATTCAGGGTTGCTCAAGGCGCACTCTTATTATTCTTGGGATGACATTGCACCATCTCATCCATGACACAAGAATGTAGCTTTCTCCTCAATAATGTATTTCTGCTCAGCCCAAGGCAATTTGTGGACAGTGTAGGTTTGGACTCTCTGTATGTCAATGACATATACATCCCTGTCTCACAAACTAAGTATATTAACTTTATAACTATGGCCCTCACTGTGGAAGAATGCCGTTATTGTAGCAATAAGATTGCAATACACAGAGGAGACTTTGAGGACTTGCCCTGTTCTCTCTCACCTTAGTTTGAATGATACCTTCCAATCGAGAAATAAATTATATTGCAGTCTTCATATAGCTGTTTTTATATGCATGGTCAGGACCCGGTAACAACTTTGGAACAAGTAGCCTACTCAGGAAGCGTTGAACTCAGACTTCATTTCCATAAACCTTTATTTGTTTTCCAGTTTTCTTGATTCATCCGTTTGAAAGTCTAATCTAGTTTCAAAGTGTTGTAGCTTGCATGGCCCCTCTGAGTGCCCTTCAGTTCTGATAGAACTGCTCTGACTGTACCATATTGTTTTGTCTTCTGAAATAAAAAGAATGAAAAATAAATTTCTCTTTTGTCTTCTGCCAGTGATTGAGCTAAATATAAATGAGATGTCATACAGTTATTGACCATATACCCAAAGCTTGTGTATCCTGATGTGGTAATTTTAGCACCATGGCAACAGGTAGCCGAGCATATCTATCATACTGTCATGCCTTCACCGCGTGGCATGTTTCAACATATTATTAGCAGCGGTATAGGGTATGGCACGTTCAAAGGATGTATGGATCTATAATAGTCTCTTATAGGTAACACCATTCTTTCATATATCCAATGTTGTAGTGCCTGCTCAGGGCCTCAAGGCCAGCTTCTGTATACGGGGCAAAGAAGGGGTCACCAATATGCTTGCAATTCAGCATACTGGTACTGTTCTCCTTTAATGTTAATCAGACTGAAGATGCAATAAATATTGTGTAAATATGGGTTACACAACCTATCTCCGGTACTAACCCGTGTCTATCTCTGTGTAAGTGTCCTTGTGCAAAACATCTGCGTGACCAGCTGGGAGGCCCTTTGACTCAGTCACAGTAAGCGAAGTGAAGCGCTGCAACACAGAGATGCATTCTGTTCCTTTTCCTGCAGACATGGTGGACTTATTTGAAATTTTGTTGCTGGATTTTTCACATTCAAGAAATAAAAAGTCTTTAAAATGGGTGACAGCCATAATGTTGCCTAAAAAGCCTTGAGGTGGTAGGGCATAACATCATATGAAAGTTCAATGCATTCTTATCCCAACTTGTCAAATAATACCACTTTGTGTGTGAGCTTTCTTGTCTACATATGATGCACTAGGTATCCTCCTGCTTCTGTTATCAGTTTATGCTTGTTACATACATTTTGTCTTCTCAAAATACACTAATGTTTTCACAGGAAATGTACAGTTTCTGCTCATTAGATAGTCTTTTTAAAAAAAAAAAAAAAACAACAAAAAACTTACAAGGTCAGTAAACACCTCATATTTACATTTATTTCCTTGTGCAACAAAAGCATGTGGTTAGGTTTAAAAAAAAAAAAAAACATGGGTTGGCTCAAAATTTACCTGGGAAGAGAACACTGGGCCTTTCAGGTCAAAGTCCAGGGTGTGTTGGATCCATCCACCTACCTTGCCCTATCTTGCCCGCCCCATAGGGATTTTCTGGCAACTCATATTACATTGTTTCCAATGGCATTTCAAACTGCCGCCAGCCCGTGCGTTTCATAACCCTGTGAAAGATGCCTTGGTGCGTCAGTATTATGGTGACAAAAGTAAACAAATAAAGAGTGAAACAATGAAGTTGTCTTTGGGTTATTTTAAAAAGTAATAGAACTGAATAATAAGAGTTATAGCAGTGTCAATGTATTTCAGCTGAGAGGTCAGAGCTCTGACTCCTGGAGTGTCCTCTGTAAGTCACATAATATAGTTAAAACTTAGAAGAGCAGGAGCAAAAGGGAGGCCTCCAGTCTGGTAACTGTCATAGGAACAGGTACAAAGCAAGTTTCTCACACACAAATCACACAGTTCACCTTAGGTACAATGAAGCCTTGTAGAAAAGAAGCTAAGTATTAAATGGTATATATAGTAAGGGCAAACTTTGCTGCTATAGGTATCTTATCTGGATGTCTACTGACATAGTGCAGGTATTTGAAATGTGCCTTTCTGCGTCTGTATCTATGGTCCAGATCGCTGACTGAGTGGCGGCATTTGACAAGTTCAGAGTGAGAACGGGCTGGAAAGTTAGATCAGCACCCTCTGTTGTCTTTTGATTATTAATTATTATTATAATTAATTCTCTATAACATTAGATAGTGCTGACTAAACAAAAAGAAAAAAGAAATCTTTATTATTAAGTGTCAAGCCATGTCTACAAAGGAAGCATTTCGGCTAAATTTTTCGGTCAGACAGCTTTATCTTAAATAAATGTAGTTTCTACATGGGCACAACTGCATTTCATATATGGGCATAAATGTGAGTCTGTTTTCTTCATTTTTACCCTAGTTACATCACCAATTGTATGTTGGGCTTTGAGCGTGGGCAACCCACACTCAGTAGTGAAAACCACTGTTCTGTCTTATTTGTGTCACACACACAGTTCTTTCAGACTTCTATCTGTGGACATGTTACAGTGTTTGTATGCACACAATACAGTGTAATGTGTTGTTTTCAACTGATATTGGTGATAATAGTTAACCTAGCTGACTAGAACTGGGACTGCCACCACCATTTGATATTTCTTGTTGTTCTGAAACGCGGTCAACTTGGGGTTGACTTCATTCCCACCTCCAACCTCCGACTTCTGAGGCACTATATGTAATGCAGCAAATGCCAGAATGCATCCTGTGTGCGCTGAGGCTGCTGCTCTGCTGATGTGCTGCTCACCCTACAATACTTGTGTAGCGCTAAAAAACTTAGCTAATCAGGACTGTTTGACTAGTCTGTACAGTCCTATCTCCACAGTGCTAGAGAAAAGTCTTGAAGCACCCCTCTTCACCCAATATCATTCTGGTATAGGGAAAAATGCCCTGGGTTGTTTGTATTTCTCTAAACCAATCACAATCGTCTTGGCTGTTGCTACACCCAGGATGCCAGCTGAAATAGTCAGCCAATAGTGGGCTTATACTCACAGTTTATATCTGATGAGTCAGACTAGGTCAGAAGTGAATCGTATTTTGATTTAAGTTGTGTTGGACCTATGTGACATTGCCTTTTTTCTAACTGAGCCGAGCCTGCCCACTTTAAACAAGTGGGAAAACCAAAGACAAAACACAAAAAAACAAAACAAAAAAAAAAAATACAGAAATCTCTTAAATGAAAAACTTTCTTTCTTACTTTGGCAGACAACAGCGTGTTAATGTAGGAGCCTATTGCTTATAGTAGGAAACTGAGGAAGTAAACATGTTTTCAGGGCCCTGAATACCTTGATCCAGAGGATTAACTTCCATCAGTCAAGCTGTGCTTCCTTAGCCTCAGTGTACTTTATCTTCTACAGTTGCACTCATGTTACTATGCTTCAGCTGAAGTTCTAGAAACAATGCCCTTGTAACTAATTCACATACGTGACTGTGAACAGTATTCGTAGGGACTATTTCTTTAGTAGAAAGATGCTCAAAACTACTGTTCAATGAAAATAGCGGAGCCTCATGTGTTGGGACTGGAAAGACAAGTTGCTGTTGAGTTTTTCAGATAACTTCCAATCTCCAGTTCCACTCACCTCCATACACTATTGAGCGATCTGTACGTGTGGTGCCTACTCACAGTGACGTTAAACTGGGCGAGTGACTAACCTAGGCCAGACAATGTTCCCTTTTATCAAATTACCATCAGATTGCAATCTATCTGAACAGCTGTCGGCCTCTTAGAGGTGGCCTTGAGGATTCAAAGGCACTCTGCCCGCTTTGCATCACGCCAATGTTCATCAAATTACAGCTACAAACCCACATCCCATTCTCCTGCACCACTGACACACTCTGTTAGTGGTAGATCATAGTCAAAGCAGTGCTTGGAAATTACATTTGAGGGGAGGGCCGGTCATCTGCTATCCGTGTAGTCCATTCTCACTCAAGCATATTTTATGATACTATGGCCAACCTAAGACACTTTTTGTAAAAGAGAATTGATTAAAGCTTTCGCTTCAATGCTCTTCAATACAGCTATGATTTTAAAGATGTGATTACAGCATTAGATTATCCTGTGTCTATATGCAAATTGGCAAACAGGAGACAGTTGAAGAGAATCACATTAGATTTGTCCAGACCGCTCTGTTCATCAGAGCATGTGGGAGTATGCCTATTAAAGCTATGGTGGATCCTTAATCTGACTGTAATTTGTCCAGGATGCTGAATTTGTCCAAAAAGAACATAAGTTGAGAGAAATTGTATTATCTAGGAATCTTGGACAAAAAAGAAAACTTTGAGAGTGGTCAGTAATTTTAAGGAACAGATGGATCCAGGTTAGATTGTTTTTTAATCAGGTAGCATGTTTAATGCAAGATGGGATATAGTCATTGACCAGTGAGCTATTGATTTTTGATAAAATACTAGGCCCAACAATTCCGGCACTTCCTTGAGTCATCGTGAGGCAATAATGTTTACAGGTCTGTACTAGGTTTAATATGTGAAATAATATGTGTCAGAGACATGGGTCCAAGTTTGATGAGGACTGAGCAGCATGAGTTTATCTCTAAAACTGGGACCATTTAAGATTTGAGCCCATTTTAGAAGGGCTGTTGGTTAATTCCAACTCCTACTGTACAAGTAAATCCCTTTTTGATGCTACAATGACAAGTCATGTCCTACCAAAACACCCTTGAAAATAGAATTCAACAGGCAAATTCCTTTTTTGGGGTCAAACATTATTCCTTAAAGGCTTTCTTTATGTGAAATAAATATAATTTAAAAAATGTTTTGATCTGCTTTCATTTTTTTAATGTCTAAACTTGGCTTGTGCCAGAAAACACCCTTGTCCCAGACGAGAATTCACAACTTTGAACAATTAAAAAATGTGTCAAAAGCCTTCAAAATCTAAAACAAACAGTGTGTACTTATAACATTGGTGTAAAATGTACTGCTTTAATTGTCTTTGTTTTAAACTCTATATTTTTTTATGAAAGTATTAGTGCTTTAAAACGTGACCCACATTGTTGTTAACTTCATCAACTTTATACAAAAACATAATTTAGTCAGGCATAAAGGGAGTTAACTATAAGGACTCCTGTCTCACTTCCTGGTTCCCAACAAGGAAACTATATAATTATACTTATATTTCTCTTGGTTTCCAAAATGGTGGGAATGCTGCTCAGGCACTGGTATGCTTTCTATGTTTTAATAAATTCATTTAATAATATCACTATCTGGTGTGTCTAAATCATATCATGGCAATGTCAAAGCCCTTCTAAATCAAAAGAATTACCATTTAAAAACAAGTGTTTCTGATTAGCATAAAAATAATTCTTCTATTGACTTCTCACTACAACTGCTGTGAAATTAATAATTATATGTTTTTTGTTAATGCCATAAGACGTCAGCTTTGTCAGATATCCCATGGAGGTGCTGTAACTCAGTTCTCAGGTAACTGACTGACCCATGAGCTTACACGTTGTCACATTTTTGTATCGTAATGTTGAATTTTAACATCATGTCCCATCCCTGGTTGTAATTTTTGTCAGATTTATTTTTTGGAATCAGATAGATTTTCTATGTAATAGCTGATTTCTGTGAAAAATCTGAATAAATCAAAAAGAGAAGATTCACGTCTGAAAGGGCTTTCTGTGTGCTTCTAGTTTTTTTTTCTTTCTGTGTGTGAGCGTGTGTGTGTGTGTTTGTACTCACAGAGACGTTTCTCTGTTCATAAAATAAATGTTCATAATGATAAATAAAATAATTTTGTCACACCTAACAAGTGTTCTTTGTGCTGTAAATGACATTATATGTTATCAAGAAAAGGATTTCAAACGTTTGATAACAAAGCTTTTGTATTGCCCTTGTATTTATTACAACAAAGATCATTAAACGTTTCCATTATGTCTATTATAATACTAATATACTATATATATATAATATACTATAATACTTTTTGTGTGCCTGATGGAGTTGACAAAATTTAAGATTTCTACTGCAAAAAATACTATCAAAATACTATAGTAATTAAATCACGGGCAGTTAGGCCCATTACAAGGTTTAATAGTCAACACTTTTATTTGAAGAGTAAATATCTGCACCCCTTACCCCAAAATAACTAGGCTATATGTAATATATACTGTAGATGATAATAACTATAACAATACCAACATCAGACTAAAGAGAGCACACTGTCCATTGTAATGTATTTCCTTTGGTTCTAAATATCAGGTGAAAAATCACAACCCTGAGTGGCAGCCATATTTCACTTTATTGAACCAACTGGTTGGAGAAAAGGTTGGACAGTCCCCAGCGAAAAATGATAATGACTTGGTCTTCCCGCTTCTCAGTGACCGTGGTGATTACTCCTAAGTGTTGCTGTGACAGTGGTATTGATTTACCCTGATACTCATCATCCAATCACCTCTGTGCTCTGTGCAAGCTGGAAAAGCTCAACTCCTTTAAGGATGTTAACAAAGCAGGGAGAGAGGCTATTTTTAAATGTCCTGCTTACACAGCTAAAGGACATCTAAAGGACGTACAGCATGATTCTAAGACTTTCTTTTGTGTGTGCATTTTTTTTTTAATTTTTGTATTTTTACTCTCTAAAACACTTTTATCATGAAATATGCTCAGAAAAGTCCACATTTTGACAGAATTCTTCTATTGACCACTTTTCTGATAAACATTTTCACAGTGATGAGACCATGGCCGTCAGAAAATTGAAAGCAAAATGCAATATCCGACAGAGGCGCAACAAATTACGGCATTTTTTAAGGTTCATAAAATTCTTGTATTGCCACAAAGTCCTCCTAATGGTCACTTTCCAAAGAAGTATTTCCACAGCAGCAAGGCCATGGACAGCAGAAAATTGAAAGCAGAAAGTACTGCAACGAAGCACACGCTTCAAGGTGACTAACTGTTATGTTTGTCACATCATGTGTGGTTCCTGCACTAAATAGACCTCAACAGACAAGTGACCACCCGGACTATAGGCCACAAAGTGGTTATGAATCTTCAGTACTAAAAATCTTCAGCACTTCAAATGGACTCATCCCTGCTGGTGACTGGATTCACAGCTCAGGAGAAGATGATGCTCGCCGCATGCTTGAAATCTTATTACTTGGAAGGAGCTCTCTTGAAATACTAATTCAATCTGACAGGCTTCTATCTGTTATCTCTGCTTTGGTATCATGTCTGCAGTATGTATAGTATATACTGAATGTAGATGTGTGCAACTGTTGCTATATTCATATACAAGGCAAAAACTTGAAAGTGGTGCAGTGCTTTGAGACATGGCTCATGCAAAAATAATGATGAGAGCACATGCCAACAAGAATATCAACTGCAGCACAGACTAAATTACTTCTATTATTTTTTCCAGAGTAAAATGCAAGTTTTGTCTTTTTTAAAGGGTTAAGATATTTTATATTAATTTATATATTATAAATATATGTAGCCAGCGCCTGAAATATCATTCCTCTGTGCCATTCTTGTACAAAAAAATGCAACAGTGATCCATGCCGTTGCTCTGAAGGCATACACTGTAGTTTATTTTTTAAACCCACTGCATATTGTCCACTGATTTTTGTAGTTTTATGATTTATTGACATGAGATGGAATAACACCAGACTAAACGACCGCCGTCACCAAGAATGATAAACTATAACAATAACTACATATACACTGTTTTAAAAAATCATTCACACTCAATAGGATTGCGGAGTCCACATCAAAACTGTAACGACAGCGACAGTAGTGAATGATATCAGGACTGACATCAAAATCCATCTGAATATACAGGGCGTCACCTTTAACTGGAAGATGACGTTTTGGAGAGACCCATCATCATTCATCAGATTGAATGCGCACATGGTTTTGTTATAGTTTTTGTTCAGTGTGTGAACAGCCCTTTATGATTTAAAGCTGAACTTACCAATATTTTTAGATCAAATAACTACATATAACATGACATGTGTCACTCGTTGTGTCATACCCACAGAGCAGTATCTACATCTCTGCAGTTCCCAACAGCTTAAGCCATGTTTTAACCAAATGCTGTTGGTATGGTTCCATTAGAACTGGTACATAACATGTATTAACAAATTCCAAACCAAAACTCCAAATCAGTTAAGCATTTCCACTGCTGCCAGTTTTCTTAAACCTGTGGGGTTGTAACTGGATAGCAATAGCTTAGTCACTGCTACTGCCATCTCTTGCTGTGTTTCCTCTTTACAGATGATGCAGAGGAATGTCTGCATCTCATTGATCGTCCACAGAATGTGGCTGCGTGATGACATTTTCAGAACAAAAAAGAACAGACTGGAGTGTTTACCATCTCTGTTGAAATGGATGGGATGTCTGAAAATAGCAGTTTGAGTTCTTGTAGCCCAGGAGTGATGATCTGTCTTGACCAATCAATGGACTGCAGTATATCTAGCTCCACCTTTAAGTATCAGATCAGTGTAGCAGATGCCTCAACAGATGGCTGAAAAGATGGGTGGGTTCTGTTGGTACCATCCACAACTTTTGACAATGGAAACACAATAACAACTTTTCTCATGTAACAAACTTAACTGAATGGAACTGAATGGAACTGCACTTAAGCGGACTGCTTAGTGGAAACAAGAAAATATGGTCTCTTAGCTCATTGTTTTTGTTTGTTCAAATTCACTATTTAGGTTTACTTTAACCACACTCATCTATCCTGTTTCAGCAGACAGCTGCTTTTAGCAAAACATCTCTTATAAACTGACTGTTCATATATGTTACATACCTGACTAGCTGGGGAACATTTAGCAGATAAAAATATCTACCTGTGGAGTTGATAGAGACCAAAACAGAGCTAAAAGACAACATGTCCTCATACAACAACTTGTTGGATATTACTAAAATGCATGTACAATGGTTTGTATGATATCTAATGAATGGTGTTACATGCTTCATGTAAAGTTACATACTTCATGTAAAATTATGCAGGTTAGGTTTAGGAAAAGAAACATGGTGACAAAGTACATTAAAATGCCTCAAAGTTCACTTGGTTTGACACGCTTCCGAACACAGGTCTCCTGGGGGAAAGTCCTGTCTTGTTTGACCTATCCACCACCCCAATCTACCTACTTATGCCAACTTTCAGTCTTTATACTTATTCCCTCTTTACACCCATCAGCACATTAGTCATAGCTCGCAGCTTTCCCAGTTATGTGGGTTATATACGAATTGTGGTGCATTACTTTTCATACGTACAATACTTGTACAAGCAGTGTATGAGACCAGACTTCCCCAGAAAAACAACTCCAAATGAATACTAATGCTTTGTGTCTGCTGGATGTGTGGAAAGAGGTTATTGTCTGTTAATATGTTCACCACAACAACGTTATGACACAATGCGTGCCAAAGTAACTTTTAACTAAAGCTCTTCAGTTTAAGTTTTACCATTGTCCACAGTGAGTAAACATCTCATTGTGGACAACTGTGCAAACTGCCTACCCCTTTAGGTTAGAAAAGCACATTTATGATCCGAATAATTAAATGTGCTGTATGATCCCACAGACAATCGGTGTTATTTGAGAATGTCATGTTATTAGCTGCTGTAAGCTTGAGGTGCGTACCATCTGCTTTTAACAAACTGGAACAAAAGGGCCATTTGGGTCTCTATTTGTGTGTCCATTGTCTGCCCTAGCTGTCACATATTGATTGAATATGACCCCATGTTAGCCACAACAGGCGTGAAAACACATATTTTAATGACAGTACGTCCACTCATTTTGCAATCTAATTAAAGCATGTGAGGCATAGCGAAGGGGCTTGGAGCAATTCCATTGTGTGCAGCACCTCCAGCTGACCAGTTTCTCTGCCCCATTTGGCACACTGCCTATCATTTCAAAAGAATGAAACCAAGAGATTTGTGTCACAACAAAATTGCCTTAGTGTTTCCTGGTAAAAGGAAGATCAATCTAACCATACACATGGGAGAATTTATTGAGCGAACCTCTCAGCCTTGAAGTGATAAAAAGAGGGACGAACACTTTACCGAGTGCCAAGTTCTAACCAATAAAGAAAGGCAGGAAAGAGGAGATATGTCTGTGCTGCCCTGTTTTCCCTCCGGGAAGATGAGGAGCTTGTGATACCTGCGTATGTCAGCCACTGGCCCCTGCTGTGTCTGCGGAGATTGTTCAGCACTGAGTGGAATTAATCACACCTACAGTACCTGGCTTCTTCTATTTTGGGTCTGGAGAGCCAAGAAAGAAAGAAAGAAAGAATCTGCAGTAAGTAATTTTGTTAGTTTCACTTTCTTACTGACTGAAAAAATAATGAGAGCATGGGGAACTTTTCAGGACGTTTCACCTTAATAAGTCTATATTGTTGCCTTGGGTAAGCCTCTTTACACCGTCCAATTATAGACACGGCTGACAAATCTATTTCCAAATAAGGTGAACACATTACAGTAAATACTGTGAAAGCAACGTGACTCCTGAGAAAAGCATAAATCTTATATTAACAAAGTCTGGGAAGCTTATTGTCAATTCTGTAGCTGCCCTGGAAAAAGCCACAGACTCTTGTCCTGGTTACTAAACTGTGAAGTTGATGCTATAACAGTCCAGTCTCCAAATGGAGTTGTGTATAGCGGTTGTACAGCCTTCACATCTTTCACAGTCTCTCTGTTATCTGATGGCCTGATCAAACTAGGGACATAATGGCAATGTCTCCACTTAATCAAACTGTAATAAGACCTCATCTTTGCTCACCCTCTTTTTCATTGGTTAGAGGCCAAATGAAGAAAATAAAATATTCTTACACAAAGGAGATTTGATTCAGTATTGCAGAATGTTAATATGCCACCGAGCCTTCAATAACACTACACCCAGCAGTACCGGTACATTCCGATGTTCATACAGTACAGTGAAAAGAAAGGTTGTGGATGTTGCGGTGATGTTTATCTTATTTCACATCTCATACTACTGTTTAGCCTTGATCCTTCTCTGACCTCCTGTGAGTGGTCGTAGTCATTAGGATTATTGCTGCCTTCTTCACACAAAGGTGATACATCATGATGCCCACAGCAACATGTGGTAATATTCATTTTCAGACCTGCTACCTATACAGGTTTATTTTCTTGTCTCTTTTTCAGCCAACAACACCTAATGTCCCACATTTGATTTGGAATCTGTTTATTTGCTATTAGGCTTACACTGTTTATATGAACACATACAAGACACACATTTTAACACAGTAGGGTTACACAGGAAATTGTCTTTCATATTATTCTTTTTTTTTCGTTTGTCTCTAAGTCGCTGTGGTTGTTAGAGGAGGTCCCTTCCTGGTGGAGCAAAGAGACAATTGTCAGGCCCCTTGGCATTTCATAGCGAGGCACAAACCACACATCTAAAACATATTATAACACAAGGTTGATGATGTGATACAGTGAGGGTTAGGTTTAGGCAACAAAACGACTTTGTTAGGTTTAGATGAAAGATCTTTTTTTTCAGCTGAAACAAGTACATTTGTTTTGTGACTTAACATGACATAAATAAATCCTATGACCTGCATCAGTGCATGACAACTGTACATAAATTACAATATTCTACACTGAAATAATGCTGACTTTTGGTTTCATATTGGACACGGTATATTGCTGCAAGTGGGTTTACATTAGAAGTAGTGGGTGGGTTTACATTGGAAGTAGTAGTTGGATGTGTGGTGCATCACATAAAGATGCCAAAGAGTTGCTTTGGCATCAATATCAGATGCCAAGGGGAGTGACAAAGTGGCGGATTTGATGGCCTGGGAATGAAAACAGGCACGGCCTGCCCATCAAGCAAATCTATGGGCTTTAGGGTTAGGGTTAGGGTTAGGATTAGGGGTTAGGGGGGTTAGCCTCTAGGTTTGTTTTAGTTGGTGTCCATCTTGTTTACTTCTTTTGTATTATTTGATTTGGCCAAGCCATTATGTGTGTTTCCTTGTGTCACTGCAACACTATTCACTCCCAACTCAGTGGTCATACTATGACATTCTAAGTGCCCCCATCAATGTCCACACATTACATGCTGAAGTGCCCTTAAAAAAATCTTCTGTGTTCACAGAAAACCTGGGTCTAGGCAGCCACTTTAGTTTTAGGCAACTAAACTAAACTTTTTTTTTTTTTTTTTTTAAATGTTTTTTAACGTAACTTCACTTATGTGATAAGTTAATGAGTGTCATATGATGTATGTGATGTCACTTGACATGTATCTCATGTGACATAAACTATGTTATTTAAAAAAAAAAAACTTGAGCGTTGACTTTTGGTTTCACACAGGACATGAACACTTGTCTCCTGGGTAAATGTGTGACCTATCTACCATACCCTCCCTCCCCCCTCTCTCCCCTCTGTCCTTCAAGGACTTCCTCACTCTTTATAATATGTCATTGCCACATTTGGGTTTACATTGTTGACAGTTCGGTTCATCTCATCCAGACACTTAAGGGTGCCTTGTGCTTTGGCATCAGACATTGAGGGCCACTGACCAAGCTTCTGTATTTGACGCCCTGGGAATGAGAACAGGTTGGTCATTTTAAGAGGTAAGTTTATTTAGTTAACACCTTTAGTTATGTTTCAGTGACCTCTTTTATAAGCCCAAAGTATCAGATTCTTGGTTCATAATGTTTTTTGCATTTTGGGCAATAAATAAAAGCCTTGGTTTTCCATCTAACACTGCTTTTTCCTCTTTGCTTCATTGTGATTCAAAAAATTAGCCATACACTCAACACACTGCAACCAGCACCTGCTTGTGCAAATTCTTAGTTGTTCACTTTATCTCACCTTGAGCACACCATCAAAGCATAGGTTCACATTTTTTCAAGCCTGCCTTAACAATACTTATATGATTATTAGCATTTAAAAGAGTTATTGGCTGCTGCCGTCGTTCCTCCTCCCCATATTGGCATTGGCAATTTCCCTTTTTTATACACCTATACTGGAACAAAAGGGGGATAAAACTTGCTCAAGCTCAACCAATCAGTCAGAGATAGATAAATCAAGCCCATTGCTTTGTCTTTTCCGTAATTTAAGAATTATTTAAAAAAATTGAATCAGCATTTTGAGTGTAGGTCAAGTCCAATTAGATGGATAACGCTTTGCTATATTACAACCTATTAGTGAAATTTTTGTAAGTACAGGGGAACCAATAAAATACTATGTGTGTAGAGTGCAAATAGAGATCTGTGACTTTGAGACTATTGGGTGTGCAAGATAAAGCTGAATCAGCTTGACTAACAAGCTGTGTGTTGAGCTGTGTACATTTTTCTTGAGATTGGACCTGTTTGTATTGTCTAGCTGTGGTATGGGCATGACCTCAGGTTATCTGTCTGGAAGCTTGTGGATAACAATGTGAAATGAAGTCTTGCCTATTAATGAAGGTTCAACAGTATAAAAACATCTTAATCTTTGGTACAGCTCGGGCAGATAATTTAGAACATTTTGTGCCTAAGTTTGTCCTAATTGCTGGCTATGGTGCTGATCCTGAGACAGGGATTTGGCAGCCTCAGCACACAAATGAACACTTTCTATAACGTTTTATTACACAGCGATGTTTTCAATAAGCAGGCTGGCTCTTTCTTGGATAGTAACAAGTGAAAATGTCCTATGCTAATACTTTTATTGTCATCTAGGATCTGAGTCAGTTACATGACTCATTAGGGTTAGATCAGCATCGAGGAGACTGTAAAAGTGGAATGAGCATGATACCAATGTTCGAGCTATTGAAGCAATGCAATTGCAAAGTAGGTATCATGAAAACATATCTGAGAAACCAGGTGGAACCATTTACAGACTTTGATGATAGCATCTTCATCTCATGCTGGTAATAATGCTGCATCAAAGAGAGAATCTGAGAGAGACTGGATAGAGCAGAGAAGGGGCTGAGTAGGAGGAGGAGCAACACAGATGTGGGTGATGTTGGCATGAACCACTGTGTAAAAATTACAGTGCAGCTTTATAGCTTTATTTGTTGGTATTCATTATTGCACTATCACGACAAAATCAATACTCAAACTAGGAAAGTGAACCCAGAACCTCCTCATATTAGGTATTGAATTAATCTGCAGATGCTTTGGTTTAAAATTAGACCAAACTTTTCTACTGATGTCAGTTTTTGAACCACGGCAAAGGCTGAAATGCAGCCTGCAACAAACGGTAAGGCTTCTTGTTTTTAGTCCAGCTGATTTCTGGAAAACTTACTGCCCCTACCTGCCAGTTGAGGAGTGGAGAGTCAAAAGTCAGTGACAGTACTCAACTATTGTGAATCACTGCAACCACGAGAGGTCCTTGAGCATACAGTTGTTAATGCATTCACAAAATATTAGGCTGATTGGTCCAGTAGTTTGTGAGATAAGCTATGGACAGACAAATACACACAGTTACAGACACACACACGCACACACACAACCAAATGCATGATCCCTTCTTGTCATATGCCCGGCAGAGATAAAAATGCCTATACAGTAGTCCCTCATGACACAATGGCTGTTTCATATCACTCATCTGCCACCTTCCCTCCTAAAACCCAAAGAAGTCTTCTGTGACAACCTGATAAGAGTTATGCATAACAACTTTTTTTTTTTTTTAAGTTAGTTACAGTCATGGTTTTTGAAAGTATTGAGCATTAGGATGGGATGTAGTCATGCCATTTATACAATGTGTTTACCATTAATTCGATTAAAATTTTTATTGCATATCTATACAGAAAAGTCAAAGTCTGACGTGATAGTGGATCTACAGGTCACTAAATTAAAGAATTTTCATCCTCATGGCTCTTGGCTTGTTAATGCATTCCACCAAAAAACTGCTGAATGTAGAGCAGGTTGCTATTTTGGAATTCATCATCCATTCTCTAAACCACTTACCTTGGTCAGGGTCACAGGGGAAAGGAGCGTTTCCAGTCCATCACAGGACTACTATGTAGTCAGGCAAATGCATTTATAATTCTATAATACCAATGGTATGGGTTATTTGGAGCAGTCTAAAATGTGTTTTGTTTGAACTAGGGTGAGTATCTAAAATGAGTCTAGTTGATTTTTAATATCCTAGACCCAACTTGTGACCTTGGTTGGGAAGCAAGGCCCCATAAGGTCAGTAATGGTTGCATAAGAGAAGTTATATGTGTTTTAAGGAAGGTGTTTACAAGTCCGCAAATGTTTACAACATAAAGCCTTAGAGGAGCTTACTAAACTGCATGGTGTGTTACAAAGCAATAACTATTTATTCATGTAGTGCTTAGAAAAAGTGATGGGCTAAAGCGAAGTGTAAATCTTACATGTTTGCTTCACGTAATGTGGTTTAGTATACTTATTAAAATTGCGCTACATTTGAGTGCACTTTCTACATTAACTTCAATACTGTTGTTTAAAAGTAACACTGAATTATCATGGTGGCTGGAGACCATTAATACTCATGCCAGTAGTCTTTTAGGGGAGCCAGGTGAATTACCTCTGAAGCTATTGTGCTCAGTTAAGTGGTTCCAAAAGAGGATCCAGGCTTTTTGTCACATTGTCAGTGTGAAAAACACCAATACTGCGTCCAATAGTAAGCTGTGTTTTAGTCCTAATTTGGTACAGCAGCCACTGAGCGAGAGAGAGAAAAAAACAAAAAACAACTCAGAGTCTCTTTTACCTTCTAGATGTCTACTCTGCACCAGCTAAACTTTTACTTCCGCTCTTTGCCAGTTGAAAACCTTTAAAAAGAGACCACTTTTTTTGCCTTAATTGATCATTACAAGGTAATAGTTGATTGCACAGTGATGATGACACCATCTGCGAAATGTTCTGAGTGAATTTCCCTTGGTAAGCAGTGATGTAGTGTATATGTCTAGTGCTTTTATTGTCAAAGGAAAGAACAGAAGGAGTATGACTGTAAAGCGCTGCCTTTGACAGTGTCAGAAGCAATACACGTTGCAAGCACCTGTGAGATTACAAAATAACCTCAAAAAGGTACGAGTTAAAACATATCAATTCCCAGCTGACCAGTGGAGATCAAAAGAGGTTTTGGAGGGTTGTAAGACAATAAAGGGACCAGAGCAGCAGGAGGAGGACTGCAAAACAGGGACAACTTGCTAAAAATGTGGAAACACATACGTGAGGGCCACAAGGTGTCCTGCCAGTGCTTTGAATGTGAAGACTAGTTTGAAACTAGAAAACTCTGCAATTTCTGTAGAAATTGCGTGTGGGAGCTGCAAACTGTCAGCTACTTTTGCTACTCCTACTGCCACTGCAAGCTTCTGCTTCAACAGGATTTTTCTTCCAAATGTTATAACGCATATAATGAAATGCATATTTGTCACATCCTGTCAATGGCCACAAGGTGGGGCTATTGGCACCATGTTGTGCACATTGACATGGAGAACTTGTGAACCAAGTTTCATTTCACTGAAAACAACAGAACTGTAGAAATATCATGTTAAAACATTACAGTAGCGTGCCCTGTGGGTAGAATTGTATCAAATTTTACATAATGGTGCACTGTCATTATATGTACAAGATTCTCAAATTTGGTATCGATCAGAATCAGCATTGAAGAGTTATGGCTCATTCAATGCATCAGGCCACGCCTTCAAAAGTTTGGTAACCAATTACAGACAAATGGTAAGTGATACCAAAAAACGAATATATAAGCTGTGTTCGGGATCATCTAAATATGGTATGTATCAAGTTTGGTGAAGATTGGATGAACAATGTGCCAAAAGTAGCAAAAAATGCATTTTTGAAAAAAATTCAAAATGGTGGAAAAAAATTTAGACGCAAATGGGCGTGGCCTATATCAGTCTACTTGATACCATCCAAGGAATATACTGTGCCAAAATTGTTTGGCTAGTCCTCACGGTTCATGAGTTATAAGCCAAAACATAAAACACGTAATAACTGACCACATGGTGGCGCTATATGTCGCGTTTTAGAATATGTGAAGTAGTTCCACATGGCTCACTTGTCAATCAAGTTTGAACACTTTAGCACTTTTAGTTTTTGAGATATGAGCTTTCAAACATTGCTCCCATTGACTTGCCATTATATGCTTTTAAAAATTGTATAAAATCATTGGAATATGTTAGGGATGAGAAAATTAATAGCACACATCTCCTTATGGGGATGTACAATGTGACATTGAAATGAAGTTGATACAACAAATCGTGTAGGACTAGTTAGAGGACCAAAAATGGCGAAATAATAATAATAAATAAATAATAAATAAAGAGCGAAGAAAACACAATTAGCAATTTTTTGTTTTGTTTAGTTTCTTGTGGAAAATGTTAAATAATAGTTAATAGTTGTACTAAGATAAGTATTTTTTTATGAGTAGAGGAGACTGTGTTTGATGGTTATAATGGTTATAAATTGGTATTAAAAAACAGTTTCAGATTGATCTTGCTATCTTCAGTTTCACTAAAATATATTTTTAATCATTAAGGCTGTTCTATTTTCATATCTTAGGTAAAATAGAAAATGAATTTGTGTCAGTACATTTTTTTGGCTCTGGTGTAAAACCTAACAATTACATTCTGCTTGCTTTTTGAAACATTAACTAATAATTAATCGCTCATTTATTAATGTCAGATAGACTCTTTGTGCACTCTAAATAGACATGTGGTTCAAAATTTTGAATAGACACGTATTATGAGGGGAACAGCGTTTTAGGGTTAAGTATTGTATTCCTTAATACATACACAGTGTACTTACTACAAAGTAGTTTCAGAGAATTGGCATGGACAAACTTTATGAAAATACATTCTTTATTTTCTATTAATAATAGTTGAAACAGATGCTCAGACATTCAGATGGATAGAAGGTAGAAAGGACAGACTGCATCTGGCAGAGGTAATACGTTTTTGAAAACAGGATCAGGTCTTGGTCAGTTAATAGAACATGTGGGGAAACAGGCTTTGACTTCTCTTCATGGAAATGAGGCAGCTGTTCTTGATAATGCAATTGGATGAGATCCTACATGCTGCTCATGGGAAGTCAGCTCTGATAGTTTGCTCTTGCACCGTACCAATCTGGAGCACCACAGCTGATGCTCTCCACACCATCTCTATCAATCATTCAGAAAGCATGTCAACTCTAAAACCTGTTATCTTGGTTGCTGAGCAGGGGGTCAGTATTAGCACTGATGTAATTGGACTGGTGGAGCAGTGGCATCGACAATGCAAGAATAAACAACATCAATTAACGTTCTATTGTGCTTGTCCTCATCTTCTCCCCTAATCTCCACTTCATTTCAGAGAACAAATACAGTGTGTACGAGATTTAGCATTCACCTCCTCTGGGATAAAAAAAAAAAAAAAGCAAAGTTGTTTAACAAACAACCAACAAGCATTTTGATCATCCAAGGCCTTTTAGGGATGGGTCTCATGTCCCAGGCAGGGTAAATCTTAATACATAAAGCTCCACTGAAGCTCGGTGCAAATTTGCACACTTTTGGAGACTGCAGTGAAAGTATTAGCTAATGTAAGAAGGGATGCTGAGTATCTGTAATGAAGTTTGTGCACTGAATTCTCGATGTTCTGCAGGGTAGAGACTTTCAATCATTTTGTGCTGTGCTGTTTAAATTGAGCTCATTCAACTTACACTAAATTAACCTGGAGTTCATTGTAATACCTCACTATGCAGAATTTCACTTTCCTTAACCAAAATGCTTAAATCCATATTGCACTGGGTCAATAAATTATAAATCAACCCACAGATAAAGCAGGAGAAGGAGGAGGCATCCCTCTTTTTCTCACCTCTCCACCCTGAATCAGACTGCCCTCACATTAGCCTGCCACAGGTTTAAAAGTCATGCCACGTCCTTGCGTTACAGAACAGGAAGTGATGATGGTTAGTGCCGGCGGAGCTCAGTTTTTTCACATAGGGTAACACCACTTCCTTGGCAGTCTAATTACAGTGTCAAGAAACGTTCCTTCATGCACATCCACTGTCTGAGGTGGAGTGCAGGATGTTGAGTTAAAGACAGCTAACAGACACTTCTGTAGGCCATCATCATAAGGCAATATTTCACCACAGGCAGTGGGCAACGGATGAGTTTGACAGACTGTGAACTCTGCTGAAGAAATTGGTTTTCTTTATGATATACAGCTATGCTAGTGGCTCTGTGAGGCTATACTTATCCTCAGATCAGAGTTTATGTAATTACCAGATTCTGTCTTACATGACATTAATGTCTACATCCAAGTCATAATTAGAACTGGAAAAGTCTGATTTTTCTGAAAGCTCTGAAATGTCTGATTTTGCACTTAATAATACAGAAGGGCCTGAAAACAAATATTGATGCCTTATTCCATCATTCAAAGTAATTTAAGGTGCCCTGTGAAGTTTTCTTTTCTTCTCTCTTAAACAAACAAAAGCTCTGTTTATGTTTGGTGTTACTCACTAACACATTGTGTGTGTCCTGGAGCTCTAACAGATGTGTTAAATGCAATTCCTTCATCATAAAACACTTGGAAAGTCAGCTGTTTAAGTATGTTAAATCCTGTGTTATTTACATCCCTGTTTGTTTGCTACGTAGCAGTCTTCTTCACTGCCTGTATTGGTGCATTGCTGCATTTCTTGGCACATTACAGTTACCTGTAGATCAGTGGAATAGTATGAAACCAAAAAAAAAAGGAAATAAACAGGGGACTTTAATATCTTCAAATGCCTCGCATCCCTTAAATATGTGCAACATAAGCTAAGAGGTTATGTAAGTCAGTAAACCATAGTAATTGATACTAATTGAAAATGTCATTAAAAAAACATGTTTTTTCATTAGATTTTACAAAATAAAATCACAATACATAGTGATCCAAAAGATTTTTAAATGTAGGAATATATAAAAAAAAATATTTCTTAGCACTCCATGATTTATTTGAATGAATTATTATTATTATTATTATTATTAGTAGTAGTAGTAGTAATAACAATAAAAGGAAAAACAATAATAATAATAAGTATTATTATTGTTATTGTTATTGTTATTATTATTATTATTATTATTATTATTTGAGATATGCTCATTTTTATGAGCAGAGTGCAAAGACATTACGATAGAGTCATCATTCATTTCTTTGATGCCACCATGCATTTTCTCATGGTTTACACCACATGTAACGTAGCGCAGTGACATCATTCTGAGCATACAATGTGATGACATGAAAGACAGAAGCCTTAACCTTCTGCTGCAAAAAGAATGACTACAAGAAATTACCCTGGGAATTTCCAGCATTATTACGACGAAATACTTTGTTTGCACCACAGGTAAGGTGAGGTAAGATAAGGTAATGACGTGATGACAGAGAAGACAGAAGCCTTACCATCCATCTTGTGGGACATGAATACAACATAAAGTGCAGCAGTGCTTTGTCAGCATGCAAACATATGCTCACAATGGCGATGTTATCAGGCTGATGTTCTGCAGGAAGGTTTACCACGATCCCCATCATAGTTTAGCCTGTTAGCATGCTAACATTTGCTAACTACCACCAACTGTTCCAATAAGAGTGCCCCAGGACTGAGTCCTAAAACCTGCAAATAAGCAAGTATTTCACCACTCATGGTTCCCTGGTCTCAAACTCAATGGGTGTTTAGCTAGATGACTGAAATAAGGTCTGTGGAAAACAAGTTTCAGAGACTTTCATGTTTTTTTCTATGACATATATATTTCCGTAAATACTCCACTTGTGAACTTTACAGCTGCTATGTGTCTTAAAAAAGGCGGTTGCTAACAAGTGGCTAAATTAGACTACAGGACAGTCTTTTTGTGGTGGTAAGGTTAAGTCATGTGACCACAGTGTAGTTCGTTTATAGCCTAACATTAGCTTTTTACTCATGGTGCATGCGTTTAGACTTCACTAGTCATGAAACTGGTGTTCATTTATCAAGATTATTTTGCTGAACAAAATCTGCAAGTTTCATAAATGTTTGTTTGTCAGAGAGCTTATTTTCGGCAATAATCCAGAATCCAATGGAAAAATGCCACAGGCGTTTTGATAAGGAAACCAGTGCCATGCTAACTTCCACGTGGGCCCACAGAAAAATACCACTGGCGCTAGATAGAAAGTCAGAAGAATAACAAACTGCTTAGGATTCATCCAGAGGTCTATCGAAATCTGCACCAAATTTCAAGGCAGTCTATCCAATAGTTGCTGAATGGGTGCAGGGACGATATTTTTTGAAGATAGCATCGGCATGGTTTCCTAGACAAAAAAGTTTTTTGTTGGATTTGGATTGTTGCAGAAATTTAAGTCAAAAGTGATGTACAGAAATAAAAAGTTAATGTTAGACTAAAGGAACTAATCTATGGTCACACCACCACAACAAGGCTGTTGTCTTGTTTGGCATGCTGACGCTCTGCAGTCTTATTTAGTCACTTGTGGTATTTACTGACATATTTTATGTTGTAGAACAAAACATGACAATGTCTTGAGCTTGTGTTAACCACAGACCTTATTTCAGGCACCTACAAAAACCCCATTTGAAAAACCCATTGACTGCAAAACAAGGGATCCAGTAGTGCAAAATTGCTGTCATTCATGCATCATTTTATTCTGGACTATGGTGGCAGACCAATGGACCAACACTTTGCAGCTACTGTAAATCCCCTTTGTCAGTGTGGCTAAAGAAAACCTTAAATATTACTTCTAGATATTTTATATAGGAAAAATGTCTATTAAATGTATGTTATTCATGCTCATGTTTTTAAAGTCTTGGCACACAGAGCCTGAACACACCAGGTGCCAATGTTCAATATGCTGTCCAACATCCCTCTTCTCAATTCACAAGAATTTCCATGGTTACATGTCTTACTTTAAAGCCATGAGACTTGTAAAAGTTGACAAAGCTGTATCCTAGGCTTTTCGTACTAGATGCCTGATATTTCTCTTGAATTAAATCAAATCCATTCACTATCCAGTCATATTTATTAGCACTGAAAACTATGAAGTATAAAAAGCTATGAGTATTTGTAGATATTGTCGAAAGCTTCTGAGATCTGCTTCAACATTGGTTCAGTTTGACAGAGAGTCCTCCCCCACATAGAGCAACACAAGGAATGGCATTCTTTCTGACTTTCTTAACTTTTCCTAAAGGTCTTTATTATCTTCCTATAATATTCCACGGCATGTCAGTACACCTCCAAAAATCCTTGCTGATGCTATCGTTATTAATGGCAAGTCATGCACCTGTCTCTCCGGGCAAGGGCTTATTCACCGTGTGACACTGTCTATCACTGTCCTATTTCCTGTCTTACATCCTCACGTCAGTTTGTTGCCTCTGGTCCGTCTCTGGTATTTTGAAAGAGAGCACAGCTGCAAAGCCTTTCATTTCATTTTCCACCCACTGCAGACGTCACCTGGCAGCCTGCTGTCACTTCAACAATGGCTAATTAACAGAAAATTAGTCATAATAAGTATTTTCAGACATACACTTGTGATGTTGGTAAAACTTGAGAAATTCATTTTAATGGTGCTTTGTGATACAACAAGGTATCAGTGCAGCCTTGTATTATTTTAATGGAGTTTATAGCACTCACTTACAAACCACCTTTATGGGGTTTTGAAAGCTGATGCTAATGCAAATACCTTAATGTCAACACAATGTTATATTTCATCCTTTATCCAACATTTTATCAATGTGCTAAGGTTTTACTCTCAGACTTTGGTCATTAGTAGAGAAATGTTGAGTTTAAATAAATGGAAAAGAAAGAAAATATAGCTTTCTCTGACCTTATGAACTTTCCTTTGATTACCTCGGACCACAAATGTGTATAAATGGAAAAGATGTCCAGAAAGAGCAACAAAATGGAATCGGTGGAACAGAATAATGTCTTTTCTTTATTTGCAGAATCTAATAAACTAGGCAGTGTTGTGTGTAGGAAGACAAAGAGAAAGTCTATCTGTGCCCTGATAAGATTAATAGAGGAAAGCAGCCAGGGATGGAGCAGAGAGCAGACACAGATTTCCAGGGTGAAAGCGAGCAGATTTCCAAAATAGTCCCTGTAGATGCAGCTATTTATGTGGAGAAATGAACCGTTACTGTATCTAATTTGTGGCAAATTGATCCTGGAGACTCAGGCTGTCATCCATCCTCCTGCTTGTGTGTTTAGACTCAGATTTAAACTTAGTCAGAGGGGACTAGAGCTGGGAGGACAAATATGTCAGCTCACTGCCTCTCTGAGGCCCCTGTCACGGAAGAGCTATGGTGGTGAAGGAGCCAGCTGAAGAAGGATCCGCTCACGTGTTGGCGACAGGAAGCTCCGCAGGCAGACATCACAGAGAGCCAATCTTCAGGTGCAACATGAAGAATATAGTAGAGTGAAGCAGGGCATGATTCCTGCTCTAAAAAATAGGAGACGTGTTAGTGGGTAAGATGCTGGTGAGGTTATTGGTTGATAAATAGAAATCACATCAGGAAAAACATCAGTCTCATTTATGCCACAGTCTCTTCTAAAATGTATGTCTGCTTTATTGTCAGTAGGGGGCACTAGCTAAATACACTGTTAAAAAAATTGTTTTGGCTTAAAAAAAAGTGTCTGAGCTGCCTTAAAATTTGAAGTTGACTTAAATTTAAAGTTGACTGAACTTGAAAAGACAAGTTGAGGTAATTCTGTAAAGATTTGACTTGTCTTCTCAGAATCTATTAATATGAAATTTTAAATCAGCACAGACACTACCTTTTATAACAGTTATAACATGTACTGTCTTTTTATAGTGTGCGTGGCCAACCAGAGCTGGACTCTGCAACATGGTGTTAACAATTCTTGTCACTTAGTCTATCCTAAAATGTGCACACCAAACCACAAGAGGTCAACTAATTTTGCAGTTTGCAGATTGTCATTATGAGTTTGGTAAATGCCCTTGAAGTCACCAGGGATTAAGGGTCACCCACTCAGTTATCCTGCTGATGATTAGTGCATTTTATTTTTACACTTTGACATGATGCAGAGTAATCAGTGTATGAACAGACAGGTAACATAAAAAATACTGACTAAATGAGTAGGGAATCATAATGAAGGGGTCACTGAATGGGTTGATGAGTATGACAATGATATAGATTGTATGCTGTGGCCTCCACAGTCACCAGATCTCTACCCAGGTGAATATCTTTGTATTCTAATTTTGTAGCTCTCCACAGCAATTATCAAAACACAGAATGAATAAACATCTTCTACATCCCTCAAGCAGGGTATATCTAATCATTATGGACCGAGTGTAGAGGGTGGGTTAAGATTGGTGGTGTTTATTTTCAGATCTTCTCTATAATGTTAAAGATCACATTAAAACAAAATACAAATCTGAAAAAAGAAATTGATGCTGGAACCTTTTAGAAAAGACATTCAAATAGAGTTCTCATACTACAAGAAGACACAACACTGTAGATCTACTCATTCTCCCAGGGCTGTGATCATCTATTTAACACTTTATGCAGCCCAACTCTCCGGGGGGTCTGAGGGGAATCCCCCACCACAGGAGATACTTTTAAAAACTTAATGGACCTGACCACTTCAGAGCATTTTAAGAACAAAAATCTTATATCAGGAGATCTCAGAGTTTTGACGACTGAGTACCAGTTTAGTAAACCAGCATATGATTGAGGGTTGTACTTTTTTTGGGGGGAGCATCAAATAGACTTTTTTATTACTTTTCTGCTTTAAGATATGAACACTTTACAAAATTGTAACAGTAGACAGTGATATAGCCTGAGTAACATTCACTTTTTAATACATTTAATTGTAATGAAATAGAGAGGCAGTACAGGTACATCGACTATACTTACAGACTGGCAGTCGAGTAACGGCTTTTGCCAGGGTACAGCAATGCCACTTGCACAAACCACACGCACCTCTGGGTGCCCCTGAAATATATCATAATTACTGCCTAGCATTCTGCTTTCTTGATTCCACTGTTTCTAAAGCCATTTTCCACAACACAAACCCACACAGAGAACGTATAAGGCCTGACTGAGAAAATACCTTTTTCTTCCACTGTTCAGTGTCTCTGTCCCTGCATGCAGGTGTGTAGGCTGCTTTGTGGACAGGTTTTGTCAGTGATTGGTATAAATATAGAGACATTATATATGTATTGTATAATGTAAAAAGAGAGTATGCAGAATTAATGAGCATTTTCAAAACGCATGCATGCTATTCCTATGGTTTCAGACAGTCCAAAAATATTAGTGAACATGAACAACTCTCTTCCAACAACTTCTCTTCTCTCTTCTAAATCTAAATGTGTGATGTCATGATGTATTAAGTCTGTAGCTGCTCTGTAGACCCAATCATCATGATGTTGCGCTACAACAACAATCACAGCTATGGAGATCTAAATTGGGGTAACTTGTTGAGTTAAAAAAATAAAAAAATCCATATCAGTGTAAGTGTACGCTATATTTGAATATTTGCTCAGCTTTACCTTACACATTAACCTTACACATTAACCAATCAGCACTGCAGTAGACAAGCAACTCAATGTTCTGTTAAGTAACACAAGTATTTTGTCAATGGATTCTGGTGGTTTTGATTTAACAGATTTAATTTCTCATCTGAAAAGGCTGCCTGACAGCAAGGTGATTTTTGTTGTTGTTTTTTGATGCCTAAAATCTAATTGAGGCAGCATTTGCTCAGTGTTGTTTGATTTTATGACAAGGATTTTCTACCCAGACATTTTTGTAAATAAACACTGTGATTCAGTCTATAGACAATGAACTGGGAAAGATGTTCATTTGGGCATAAAAAAAACAAAACAAACATTCTGTGGGTCTGAGGTTCAGCTCCAGAGTTTATACTTGATGACATCACAAATTTGAGACTTCTCTGATTTGAGAACTCATGTTCACAAATACTGACTGAACGTTCCTAGTACATTGAAATAATATGTTGGAATTCTTCATTTGGGTGGTGTCCCCCTTTAAATGTGTAATAGATGTATTAATCAGACCTGGAAGGTCCCACAAATGTATAAATATGTAGCCTATTTAAAAAAAAAGACATCTGAAACTCCAAGTGAAATTTGCAATATCATAATTGCAAATTTTACTGATAACACTAACATTGACATCATAACTGTTGTTGCTGTCACTGTCACTGCTGCTGTATTACCACCACTACCAGTATTCCTGTGACTACTACCTGCACTGCTTGGCCTTTTTCATTCACTACCACCACTACTGACACGTTCATGTACAAGTCAAACATATTCCTCGAGGGCAGTCTTTGAAGTTAAACATCAGATCTTATCAATATGTAAGTGAATAAACTAATGGGTTATTGGTGGCTGACAGGAAGTTGAGTTTTTGCTGGTGAAATGACATTTCGTTAGCACCATCTAGTGGTAGGAAACAGTTGATGCATGTGTTTTCAGTAAATCACAGTACAGTATAATACACTCCTTCCAATCTACAGTTACACAATATGTGTTAGACCTACTGTAAGAGCATCAGCTAATTCTAGAAGTATTGTAATTTTCATGTACTTTATGTATTTTGATTCTGTGTCAATTGAAGTTGCTACTCAACAACATTTGAGAGGCAAATTAAGTGTACTTTTTACAACACTTTCTTAATCTGACAGATTAAGTAACTAGATACTTTGCAGATTATTTTTCAAACAAAACACACAATTTGGTTCCAAAACATGATGCAAAAAAAAAACAAAAAAAAAACTTCTTTTCAAGTAATTTTAGTCTTCACAGTTTTAATTTTCCTTTTCTTTCTTTATTTTTTCAAAGAAAAAACATGGCAGCCCCATAAAAATATTACAACCTTTTTGTCAATGTAATGTATTTCAACCACTTCCTGAAATGAAGTTTGATATTTTCATAATTCTGCTGCAGTGACCTGCTTTATAATGATGCACAGAAAATTAACAAGATGAAATGTTGTTGTTGCTTTAGGACTCAATTATAGACAAAAATAATGTTTTCCTTTTTTCCCCAGCAATTTCTAACAAGATTTAAATTTAATAACATTTAGGATAATTACATTGTTTATAATAATAATTATGATTAAAAATAATGCTGTATTTGGATGCGTTAGAGAATAAAAAATGTACAAAGTGCCTTACAAGCATAAAAACATAAAATGCAAAGTGCAATTACATAATAGAATAAATAAAATTATTATACACAATGTTTTTATAGCATTAGCAACAAAAATCCTTAACAATTTCTCATACTGAGTACTTTAACTTTCTTTACAATAAATGGTTGTATTTCTAATTTTACCTAAATAGGGATCTCCTTCTGTAGCCTTTCATTTGTAAAGGGTGAAGTCAAGTGATTTGGTACATCAGGTTAAATGGGACAAATGAGGTTTTGCATCTTGGGCTCTTTAAATAATAGCAGCCAATCACCAAACATGTTATTGCATTGCATACAAATGTGCTCTACATGAAACAATCATTTTGATTGGTCTAAGATAACTGGTGTGGGCAGCCAAAGAGACAAAAATCCACTTGTCTCAGAACTTCCAAGTACAGCCATGCAGCATGTAGATTGTCTCTTTTTGGTAATAAGACTCCTGCAGCTGAAACAATAAGGGTATAACAACAAACATGGTTGTAGGATGTTGCATTTTATTAACTGTCTAACAAAAATGACAAAAGTATTTCACAACACAGTTGGCTTTTTATGGCAAAGGGTTTGAGTGAGTACCTCAATGCATTCAGGTAAAATAGGACAAAGACATTAAGCTAAAATGTGAAAATTTTATGATGCAAAACCAGCATTATAAAATCATGATTTATACCACTGTGTGCCACCCTGGAATATTACAGATATTTATAGTATTTTTGTCACTTAAAAAAATATAAAGATGATGAAGTGAGTCTGTGTCAGCCACAATAGTCCAGAATTAGCCATAACTGTTATACACACACAAGCATACAAACACATTCATGTAGACAGCATGACACCAAGGAAACAGGCAGCAACAGATCAGAAGTATGACATACAGTACAGTAAAGTTGGACACAGTCTTAATAGATTTAATAGAATTAATGACTTCATTACTGAACTGATAAATGGATTTAAAATTCAAAACAAACAAACAAATAAGACCCTGCCATTTTACCTGAACATCTAATCTGAGTGAGGTTGCGGTTCTTGATGTGACTGAAGGTTAAAAATTCACAAATGATTTTATTTGGCAACATATTTTCTTTATAGAAATATAGCAGAGAATCATTAAAAGTTCTAAAAGTCACTGTTATGAGTTTTAGGTGGTTTTCTTGGTAATCTATAAAAAAAAGTGTCTTAAATGACCTGATTTTGTTCAGAAATGATTTATCATAATGGTGGATAGATAGATAGATAGATAGATAGATAGATAGATAGATAGACAGAGCTGCTCTCTATGGGCCTCACGAAGCAGCTTAAAGGGGAGGAGTTTTCCTCAGAGTCTGACAGCAGACTCGTTAGGATGGCGGTGGAGTGGCCATCTCTGCCCGTGTACAAGTTATAGATGAAATCTGGACCCGTGGCGAGTAAAAGTGACTCCGAATCGATCTACAACTTTCTTGTCAAAGTCATGCGCCTGTTGATCCGTCTCTTAGCTGCGCTGATTTTATGCGAGAATAATGGGAAAGCTACTGGAGAGTTCACTCCGACCGGACAGCCTCTGCATATCAATGACGGCAACTTTTCAAACCGGGATCACATGAGACAAGAGCCCTTTCAGCACCAACAACAAGTGCTCCATGCCATGTCAGGTTTGTGTGGCCCTCACTGCATCACAGTGCGATTTCAACTTTAGTAAAACTCATGAGAGTGTATTATTGCTGTGCTTGATATTTTGGATTCAAGCTGAGAATAAATTACATTGTAGCTGGACAGCAAGGATTAATGTTGGTATTTTGACATTTTCTTTTATTTCCACTTCATCAGCCACCATATTCCAGGTCTTTTTTCAACAGATTATAGACTCTGTTGTCCTCATTCAGTCAGCCCAGACCATCTGTATCAGGATTTGCTCGCAAATCTACTGATCTGTTGATGAGTAATAAGTGATGTGGGAGCTTGCTGCTGTCACCTCATGAGTAACGGTTTCTCCATCTGTCCCCTTTTACTGCAACACCAACAAGGCAGCATTTAATCACTTGATATGTGCATTATTTACAATGTTATCATTTTAAAGTGACTTGGGAGATGGCCAAAATGTTTATTAAAGCAAAGAGTCAGCATTTCTTGTCCATTGAAAAAGTGTTTTAAAGCTGAACTACACCCATTTTCCACATTTTTACATATTATTCCTATAGTCTAAGACAATCCAACAAAAAAGGTAGCATGAATTACTCTTGTAAGTCCAAAAACTAGAGTGCTAAAACTCAAATTTGTGATGTCATCAAGTACGTAGTTTGGAACTGCTCCAATGACAATGATTAGACTGAATCTAAGTGTCTATTTACAATAACTTCCAGGTAGAAAACCCTTGCGTCATGTACATACAAATGTTGCCTCACTTGGTTAGTTTTCAGCCACCAAAAAAAAAGACTCAGTTTAAGTGTACGCTATATTTAGAATACTTTCACTGCTTTACCTTACTGTCAGATAGCCATTTTTGATGGGGAATTGAAGCTGTCAAGTCACCAGACTCCATTGATTAAAACAGTGATTTTACTCAGTAGAACATGAGAGCTGCTGGTCTACCCCTGCCTTCATTGGTTAGTGTGACAAGTAAAGCTGTGAAAATATTCCAAATTAAACTAATATGGATTTTTTAGGTGGCTCTTTTTAGGTGGCCAAAATAGTTAGTGATGTAACTTCCTGGTTAACTCTGAGTTTTCAGTACTATGAAGCTGGTTCTCTGTTTACTGGGATAAACCACCATTGCAACTTATGCTGAACATAACCTGCTTCGGAGCAGGTTATGTTCACAGTATCGAAACACAGCTTCTGACCAATCAGATCACTGAAGAAAAAAGTATTTATGACTGAAAGACTGGAGTCTCAGGTAAAAAAATAGTAGCCTAGTCAGTTGAGTCATTTCATTGTTCCACTGCTTTGAAAACAGAGCTTCTAACAAACAGAGATTGTTTACAACACCAAACACATGATTGTAGCTGTATTTTAACATGTGCAAATATTGTTTTAGTCTGCAGTGCAGTGTTGTTATTTTACACTCTGATTCCAACACAGCAGCTCAAAATAACATGAAAACTAGGGGGGAAAAAAAAGGATAATATTTCATTAGTAAAATAATCCACGCCCTGTTAACTGACTCCAGTTATTATAAATGCAACATTGCTACTTTTCCACTCTTTACTATGGTAGCAGCATTACAGATTATCATTAGCATCCTGCGTCATTGACATTCCCAGTCACTTTAGGTACCGTTTCATCTCATATGATATGAGTCAGCCTACTTCATTCATGGTTCTCATGATGTCTTTCACAATGAACACCCCTGGCTCTTTCACATGATCGCGACCAAGGCTGGACAGAAAAACCCACTGTTTACTGAACTACTCCCGGTTATCCAGACAGCCAGGCTAGGGTTCGTCAAACTGTAACATTTAAAGATACATAGTTACACACAGATACACACGGTGGTGTGACCTATCTGTTGTTTCTGCTGTATTTTTTATGTACTTTATTGCTTCACTATCATCTTTGAAGAGAAGAAGCTAAGCAATGTACTGCTGTTGACAAGGCTGCTGCAAAACATTTAGCCATCTACAAAAAAATAAATAATCAGGGTAAGTGAATGTAATATTCAAATATTTTATTCAGCTTTATTACACCCATGGTAGATCAGCAACTTCAGTGTTCTGCAAAGTAAAATGACTGTTTTCTGTCAGTGGAGTCTGGTGATCTGATAAAACAACTTCATACTTGATGACATCACAAATTTGAGACTTTCTTCTCTGGTTTCTGGCTTTGACAGAGAGTAGCTCATGTTCACAGAAATTGATTTAACTTTTCTTGGCCTCGGAAATAACATATTGAAATTCTTAACTTAGGTGGTGTTCCCCTTTAAACACACATGGGTAGTTAAAAGGCAGCTCAGAGGGCCCTTTAAATCACTCTGTGTGCATTATCATTTCATGTTTGCCAATTGTGGCTATTTTAATTTTCAAACAGAGAATATGCTCTCCCTCCCTCTCTAAAGTGCAATTCTTTGTCTCACTCTCACACACAGATGCACGCACTTGTCACGACAATGTTCTCGTTCACAGCGGAGTGGTGGCGAGAAGCTGAAAGAGGGATTTGTGACCCTTTTCATCAACTGATTCATGACTAATTCATGCTGCTGTAGGAGTACATTACCGTCCGTCATCACATGATCCTCCAGTCTGTGTTGTCGACTGGAACACTTGGAAATGCACCCAAGCATGCTGTTGTCCCTTGTACCCTCCCCAACCCCCCTGCCGACGCTGCGTCGTGTCCTGCCAAACCCTCTCCTCTTAGCCTCCCTTCTGTACAGAGTAAGCTCTCAGGGGAATGACTGCCCACTTTCCCACTAAATAAAAAGAGAAAATGTAGAAAATACAATTGTACAAAAAAACACCTCCTTTCTGAAACCAGATGGTCAATTCTCCCATGCTGAGATTAACATCTTCATTGTCGCCCCTGCATAATGAGCAAAGCAACCAGCTTAAAGATTTAGTCATTTACCCATGGGGGGAGGATTGTAATTATTTGACAACAGGACTGGTGGTTGTTCGGACATTAAGTCTTCTCCCTAAGCATCTTTTGTTCAATTTGATATTGCTGACTTGTGCCTGAGGCAGATATGGCCCACATATCAAAGGGTGCACTTGTGTTTTCCTCCACCAGAGGAATGTATGGCCTAATTCCAACACTCGCACACAAACAGGCATGTTTGTTGGGAGGGTGGGGGGTCAGCAGAGATAAGTCCCTGTCGGACCATCTGTTTATGCTGCCTGGTGGTCTCACAGAACTGACCAGTCAACATGTTTGCGCTCCTCCCTGTGCGTCCTGATTTTGGCCATTTTTTGTGGTGACGCTGAAATTGCTTGATATGTCAGCTGAAGCAAATTTAAATGATTTTAGCCACAAACATGGTGTTTTCAATAATTACATCTTGTCATGCTGATATTTACCGCCTTCATTTATTCGGCATGTAGCTTTTTCATTTAGTGTTTAAACAATCTTCCTCAAGCTATAAAATAAAAATGTAGCTTCAAAAGTGATAAAGAAAGGGTTTGAAAACACTTCATTTTTGTAAATGCATTTTTTTATTTGACACCAGTGCTATCATGTGCCTGATAATAACAGTATTCAAGCCATATCGCACACACCGTGGGGTCTATTTCTCATCTGCCTCTGCGGACTCAGACAGCCCATTTCAATCCACTTCATAAACCTCTTTGTGGCGTGCTTCAGTTCGCCAAATGTGGAGATTATAGTACTCTGGCACGAAACACCTCCACTTCAGCATTAGTGACCCCCTTCTGTTATGTTTGGCCACTAAGGCACAGCACACACAAAGTGGAGGCAGCCTCTCCCAAAACAAGCATGCTCTTGTCCATCTGCACTGGTGTATGTGTCCCAGTGGGTTGACACTAACACTGCCAAATGTAGATGTTTGTTTCACATTGTGGCTGAAAATACAGGCACTCCTGGCAGCTTCAGGCATTTGTCTGCTCCTGATCAAAGGGAATTGTTAGGGGCAATGATATGGGATGATCCGGTTATCTGGTTCGGGCACTTGCTGAAATATTGGGAAAGCTGGTAGCATAAGGCACGGCTTCATGAGTTTTTGGTAAAGCTCTGGCAGATCTTTTAGCAGCGGGATTATGAGCAATCAGACCAGAAGCAAATTCAACCGCTGCTGTTAACAGTGTGGAATTGTCACCATTAGAGAAAGATGCTTACAACATTATGACCAGTGAGACTGCTGCTATAGAGATATTGCAGTATTCAGCGACTAATAAAAAGTGCAATAAGGACCTTTTTATGGCCTCCTAGGACAAAATAACTATAATATACTGTAACTGTGGAGGGTTGATGATGAGCCAACTGCTGAGATTTATGGCTCCCCAAACTCAGTCTCTGGCTCAGACTGCATAGGAACAGCACACATCAGTAGGGAATATTTATGGCAGGGCAGTAGGTGAAGGAAGAGACCTTGGCATCGGCCAGTGTAAGCAGAGCTTGCAGCTCTACACAGAACACGTGGTACTGAGCAGCTTCTGTAAAGCTTTGTTCACTGGCTTCATGAGTAGTTGTGACTGATCTGTGCAGTTACATTTTTTTTTTTGGTCATAAATGTTTCCACAGTAGAATGTCCACACATATTTACTCTCACGACTGCAGGTGTTCAAAAATTCACAGTTTAGATTACATTGCATCACTTGATTTTATTGGCCAGTTTGGGCAGCAGAATAAGATGTAAACACACATAAGAGCACAGTTGCCTATTTACAGTTCACAATTAGCATTCATTTAGAGTCGTGTCAACCTGACAAATGTAAACCCATTATTGATTCTCCTTTAAGCTCACAATGCCCGATGGGAAATATCTGTCACTTTAGCTGCTAACAGCTCCCCTATGGTCACCAGCGACTGACTTTGTTGTTTGGAGCAGAGCAGGTAACATACACATACACATGGGCCTAGATTTTGGAGGAGGAGCAAGGGGGGCATTCCACGTCCCCAAAGCCAGTCCGTGACAGGATCAGCACATCTCAAAGAGTCCGTGTCACCAAGGTCTCACCCCTCTGTGGGGTGGCTGGGCTCAGCCTTAAAGATAGGGTGAGGAGCATCCGGAGGGAGCTCGGAGCAAAGCCACCGCTCCTTCGCGTTGAAAGGGGTCAGTTGAGGTGGTTCAGGCATCTGATCAGGATGCCTCCTGGATGCCTCCCGCTGGAGGTGTTCTGGGCACGTCCCACTGGTAGGAGGCCCCGGGGTAGACCCAGAACATGCTGGAGGGATTACATATCTCATCTGGCCTGGGAACGCCTTGGGCTCCCTCAGGGGGAGCTGAAAAGCAGAGAGGGACGTTTGGGGTGCTTTGCTTGGCCTGCTGCCCCCGCCACCCTGCCCCGGATAAGCGGATGAAAATGGATGGATGGATGAATGGATGGATGGATGGATGGATGGCAAGGGGGGCAATCATGAAAGCAACTCATAGACACAAAAATGTAAAGTAGGGGACAGTATGTAACCTCAACTGCAGTGGTTCCAATCTGCTATAAACGGAAACTAGCTACCTGCTGGGAGTTCCTGGGGGAGGACTGGTGTAAACACAGCAGAGGCTGCTCTTATACAGCTGCAGCAAGAGAATAAGATAAACCAAAAGGTGGAATTCTGGTCTGTCAACTATGACGGAGTATTAGTGCCACTGTAAGAAAAAAATATAATCAGACATTTGAAGAATTAAATTATTATATTATGAATAAAAAATGTAATATTTTGAGAACAAACACTAATATGTCCATGGTTTAGCATTTCCTCACAGTCCTGTAAGCTACTCGCTCACAGTTATTTAGACTTGTGAGAAGTTTGGACTTTTAAAAAGATTGTTCTCATTCCTCTGATCTGTAGCTCTGTGTCCCTGCATGTGCTTCCTGCTGAAAAGCTGAGGGTAGCAGCTTTGAGCTGCACTTGAGCAGAGATGGTGAAGTGAACATTTGTGTGGACAGTTAACCACACAGTGGTGAGATTTACAGCAATCAGAAGTGTTTTCAGTTTGTTTTGGTTTTCCACCTTAGATGAAGAGCAGTTTTGAACACAAGCAGAAATCTTGCTGAAGCACACACGAGCTATTAAAGTTCAAAGGCTTGTAAATTAATTCAAATTAGTGAATTTACCATGGATTTGAATGGCCGCCACATGTATATTTGAAGAGGTTATACTTCACCAAAGGACACAAATCACACCTACAAGTGGGCTGACTCAGCAGAGGTAAGAGTAAATGAGAAAAGTTGATCTACAGGAGAATTAATATTTGGAAGTCACACAGAATGCCTTACAGCCTATCTGCATGATGTTCCATTATATTTTTATATTTTGTGTTGTCACCTGATTTTGTTTTTCCTTTGCATAAATAGACATTTCCACTAAGGCACAAATTGTTAAAAAAAAAAAGATCACCAGAAGGCAGAGGAGGAAGTGTTGGACACTCAAATTATCCCCACATCCCGACCCCCACATCCCCAACTTAGCATGTGTCCCTCCCAGGCAATGTTTGAATCAAAACTATGGCATACAGATGGTTTATGAGAGCCTTTTGTGCTAAAAGCAACCACCTGTTGTCCTTAAGGTCCTACTTCCTGTTGCTTAATGAGAGCAGAGAGTTAGACTGAACATTAAAGTTGCAGGTCGTAAAACTGAAACAGTTAGCTAAAGAGGCTACAACACTTTGTAGCGCTAAGAGAAAATGCAGTTAGAGATAATTCTTTGTGGGTTTGTCACTTTGAGCAGCACTTTTGATGGGATATTTGGTGGGATATTTGTATATGCATAACCATTTTTTCTTATGAGCAGCTAGTGATATATCTATAATATATATATATGTATATATCTATCTATATGTACATATAACCCTAACCTTATATCACTAAGTATTCAGTTATTGTTATGCAACACTAACACTATACCTCTGAGAAATAAAGTCTTGTTGACTCACACTTTGGTATCGGCACTGTGTGAAAGTGGCTAAGTGGGTTTGTGGAGAAGGTGACACATTATCATTAAGCCCTAAATGGGTTTCTCCAAGAGCTACCTTAAAACAATAATAAGTAATAACTCCGTCATTAAAATCACGCTATTGGAAATATGTACTGTACTTCGCTGTCTGCATGCTGATGTAGCATAATGTTGTCTTGAATGCAGGGTTGGCTGAACCAATTGGCCATTTTTACCATTTGTATGTGTGTCCACCTCTGTAAATTCTGCTGGGATTAATTGACTGATATCCTCGAGGGATTCTGCAAATTGCTATTCCTGTTTTGTTGTCATTAAGGTCCTGTTTAGGTTAATTGGAAATGCAGCCCACTCCATTCTGATAAAGCATTGAAGCCAATGGTGATACTGCATAAAAAAGGGTGGACAAAACAAAAGAAACACCTTACAATTACTTCTAATGCAGTCCAATCCGCAATAAGTATCACCTTTGTGGACCTTTTTGTGTCCAAGAGGTGTAATTCTTTGGGACTGTAATATGACGTGTTTTAGAGGATTGGATTAATGTGTAAGGTATTCTTGTTATTTTGATCATGTCTTGTTGATTATGTGTGAACCTGAACTTGTATGACCATTCATGCTCGACTGTCAGTTGTTTTTCTAAACCCAATCTTTATTTTCCCCTCAGATTCTGCTTTTAACCTCAAGGTCCAGGTGAACAATGTTCTGAGTCGTCAGTACCTGAGCCAGGCAGTGGTGGAGGTCTACATCAACTACACCAGGACCAACACAGCTCTCACTGTGGAGGATGGCAGTGCTTTGCTTCATGTACCTTACCAAACAGGGATGCCAATCACAATTGTAGCCAGCAAGGACGGCTACATTTGCACACTGCTGCCTTTTAAAGCCAACAGAATGCCAAGTAAGACATTTAAAGGAATACTCCACTTGTAAAATGACCAAAAGTATATCAATTACTCACAGAGTGTTACCTTGAATTCTTGAATCCTCCACATGCCTCCACAGTGAATGTAGAATCCAAAAAAGATTAATAGTCTTCAGGAATTGGAGGTGGTGTAGTGTTTAGCACTGTTGCCTCACAGCAAGAGGATTCCTGGTTCAATCCCAAGAGGGAGCCTTTTTGTGTTTGCATGTTCTCCCCGTGTCAGCGTGGGTTTTCTCCGGGTACTCCGGCTTCCTCCCACAGTAAAAGACATGCAGGTTGGGGATAGGTTAATTGATGAAACTGACCGTGGGTGTGAATGGTTGTCTGTCGCTATATGTGTCAGCCCTGCAATAGTCTGGCGACCTGTCCAGGGTGTACCCCGCCTCTCGCCCAGTGTCAGGTGGGATAGCCCCCCCCCCCCCCCCCCGAGACCCTCAAAAGGATAGATGGATGGATGGATGGATGAATTGAAGTAATCAGGGCCTGCACTTATCAAAAGAAAAAACTGTATCTAAACATCCATTTACAAACTCTCACACAACTCATGCAATATACCCCAAGCCTCATTTATCCAGCCATATGCTGAGTTCTTTACAATTCTCCCTACGAGTAGCACACACTGGGCGGACCTGGACACAGACCTGCATTTAAGCCCTAGTTAAAAGGTGTGCACATGCTCACTTCACTTGTTCGTTTTTGAGACTGTTTGTACTTACCTCTTTTAAATATAAATGTAAGATTTTAACACACTTGTATGTATACTGAGCATACAACAGGATAAATAGGAGTTGGATTACACTGCACAGGTTGTGTGAGATTTTGTAAACAAATGTTTTGATATAGTTTTGCTTTTGAATAGTGCAGGCCCTGATTACTTCAATTCATGAAGGTTATCCATCTTTTTTGTATTCTCCACACATAGTGGAGGCATGCGAAAAAATCTACATAAATTCAAGGTAACACATTGTGAGTAATTGATATGTTCCTTTAATGTGTGTATGTACTTCATGTGGACATTGTTTAGCTGATTTACCACAGATAATGAGCTTCATGCAGTGCCATTTTTTGTTCATCAGTAGCTCTCATGATCACTGTAATGTCAGTGAGTAAACTTTCTTTGAGCTGGTGGAATTTTTTTTCCATTAAGTAGCTGGACTTCATTATGATAGCTTCTTTCTCTTTTTGTCAGTTCAGAAAATCTGCTGTTCAATGGCTCTGCCTGTTGAGGCTGAACTCAACCTATTAGATCATTTCACCCTTAAAAAAGGCAGTTATTTATTTATTTATTTATTTATTTATTTTACCAGGACACTTCGATGTAATCACAGTAAATACTGAACCTTATATCTGCTGATTTTCCAAACTTTTTTGTTGTTATTGCAATGCCAAGTTTTGCTTCACCCCACTGCATTCGACACCCAATTAGGCGCAGCACCCAAGCAAAACATATGAGATCATTTTATAGCCCACATCTGGGGTGTGTGCTCTCTGCAGGGCTATACATTTCTGATGACAGCAAGGATCTGAATCACGAGCTGTTCTTTTTGTAGTCTAAGATAAGATAAGCCTTCACCAGAGAAGTGTTTTCACCCACGTCTGGCCTCTGTTTAATATATAACATATGTCACACTGCCATCTAGTGGACAAACAGTGACATTTTAAATGAAGCACTCAGTACCAATTTTACATCTTTCCTATTCCTTTTTTTGTCATTGTTTTAGTATTTTCATCTGTGACCATGTCACTACTCGCTCTGAATCAGGGGAACATCTGGCTCTATGATGACTCTGTCCTGATCACTGGCAAAACATCTGGTACTGTATATATTGTAAAGTCACACCTTTTTTTAAATTCTTTGTCTCGCTTGCTCATGCTCTCTCTGTCTCTGTCTTTGATTATGAGCAAAAGCATTGATTCAAGTTGTGTTTTCCTTTATTTGCAGATGCTTCGTCTCAGCCCATTGTCCAGTTTCCCAAGAGCCTGCTGAATCTGACTGACAGCAGTGATGTCACCTCTGTTAAAGCCTACCTGACCATTCCTAAGCTGCAGTCAGAGGAGGGCAGCTTTCTTAACACGTTGGGCATCATGAGCAGTAAATCAGGTGGGTGTGTCTGCTCTAGTGACAGTATACTGAAAACAATTCATGTCAGGTCATACATAAGCACTCAGTATATCCATATACTGGATATATGGATATACTGTCTATCTGAAATTTGAGAATTGGATTGCATTGCAGATTCTAAATGGCAAAAGTAACTGTGCATGATCAGATGAAGTGAACACCTGTGTGTAAGATCTGATTTTTTATGTGGTACCATCTACTGGTAGTATCACAAAAGGCACTGTGGTAGACAGAAATACAGGTTGATACAGATATATGGGCTAAAAGGACCACATACCACTTTTCACCAGGACTATTTTATTAAAAAAAAAAAATCGGAAATAAACAGATTCTATAATAATGTAACACTACCTTCTCTGTTTTTCAAGGGTATGTCAGTGTGGAGTTGAGTCCGGTGGCGGCTGTCAGTGTGCAGCTTTTCTCAGGAGACACAGAGTTACATGTGAGCGGGCCCATACAGATCAGCCTCAGTATTCCTGACAGCCGTGAACTTAAGTCTTCAAATGTAGTTCCGGCATGGTTCCTTAACCGGACCACTGGTGAGTAGAAGTCACAGTGATGCACGTGCACGGTCTCTACATGGAAATGTTGCTTTGTAAATAGGAATGACTTGTAAATGGCGCAAGTTTCCATTGATGAAATAAACCATTAGCATAAAAGCCTATAATAGGGTCATAGTTAACTATATTCTTGACAGCATGCAAGGGGGTGTAGTGGTGAGCACTGTTGCCTCACAGCAAGAGGGTTTGAACCCATTAGCCGTTGTGGAGTTTGCATGTTCTCCCTGTGTCTCTGGCTTCCTCCTGCAGTCTAAAAACATGTTGGCTAGGTTTAATGGTTACTTTAAATTTCCTGTAGAGAGTGTGTCAGCCCTGTGATAGTGTTTCCAGGATGTACCCCACTTCCTGCCCAGTGTGAGTTAGATATATATTCAGCTTATGTGGTGCTTTTGCATTTTTATATTTATAGCATAGTGTTTAATTTGTAGTTCTTTTAGTCTAATAGAGCTACTGTATTAGGAAATACTTTAATTTATGTTCAGTTTGGAAGATCACAGGGAGGTTTGAGTGGACTTCACATCTGCAGGGCAAGGTTTAACCCTAAAAGTTGTGTTTATGTCTTATTAGTGTCTTTGACTTGTCAGTTAGAAGCCCCTGAGGAGTTCTGGTGTAACATTTATCTGTTCAGACTAGATAAGGAGGCTAGTGCTACCCTGTTGAGTTTATCATGTGCAAGCTGAGTCTGTAATAATAAACCATACATGGACTTAAGTCTCCTCCAAGTAGACGAAAAAATGCAGTGGCTTTTTGTTATATTCTACTCTGATGTCCAGCTTACTTTAAATCAGCCCACTGCTCTGCTTAGTCAGTGTTTGAAGATGGTTTGCAGTCATTTGAATGTTTCTACCAGTCTTATATAAAGTGGCAAAAGCCTGATGTGTGGGGAAGTCAGGGTCTTTGATAATTTACTTAGACACCCACTCAGACGGTCCCTAACTTTCATTCCTCTGTCCCACTGTCGAGACTAGACAGAGACAGTATTCATGGAGAAATGCAAACAGTTTATTGGCAGCATTATGAGCAGCAGGCAACTGATGGTAAACCCCACCTCTCTTCTCTGTTGAGTGTACACTGTACTTTTTAATGTATATAACAATAGACTTGAACTTAAACTTGCAGTGTTAAAATAGCATGAGGCAAATTAACTATTGTCTGACACAGTCTCAACAAAAAGTGAATATAATAAGCTTTACCGAAGTAGGATTTTTAGTAGGATTTTTTTTGTAATCCCAATCCCTTTTTAACCCCAACTCACTGTCATTTCTTTCATTTTAGAGTAATCGATTATGTGTGAGTGGTAGATCAAAGTGCATCTAGTGCCACCAGTATAGAGAGAATACAGACACGATGTCACGTGTAGGACTTGGTACATATTTATTTAAGTTTGTCTAAAGGGTTAGAGTTGTGTTGCCATGTTCGCCTTATTTTTAGCCAGGTAAGAAGTACAATCATTCTTATTTTCAGAAGTTTGGGGTCATTTTGGTCCATGAAACTGTCAAAATACAAAACTAGTAAACTCTAAAATGTGAAATAGATTAGACTAATTGCCTTTTTTTTTATCATACAGTGCTTCATTAATCTCACTTCTCATTAACCTACGCTGTCTTTGGAAGGGAATAAGCACATTTATTTTAAGATCTGATAGGATTCAGAATCAGAATCACCTTTACTGGCCAAGTATAGAAGGAATTTGACTCCATTTCTTTTGCATTGCTCTCAGATACTTACACATAATTAGACATAACAGCTTAGAATAAGTACAACAAAGCTGGCCAAATAAAGGTAAAGAATAAATAGGACTATTATGCACAAAGGATTGTGGAAAAATAGGTGTTGCTATAAATATTATGTAAACATACATAAAAAAGCACCAGTGACCAACAATAAAAATAAGGATAGTTCCATTCAAACAGCGCTGATGCTTTTGTTTTGTTGTTTGTCTTACCTAGGTGGATGGATGAGAAAAGGACTGGGGACGGTGGTGTCAGTAGACGGAAAACTCATGTGGACATTCACAGCTCCTCACCTTGGTTACTGGATTGCAGCACCTTTGTCATCCACCAGAGGCAAGTGCTCAAAGATGTTAGGCTACTGCTAATAGTGTATACTACTAACAGTATACAGAGTTTTATATTTTTTTATACTACCATCCCCGGCATGTTCAGCAGTAACCGTGCAGTTTCACAGTTCTAAAACAAATGTATCAGATGAAAAGTAAACAATGACAAGCATTGGTTTTTGTGAGGGTTGCTGTAAACCTACTATATAGTGAAACTGTTCTGATTGTGGCAATTTGATTTTTATATAAGGGACGCTAAGGACACTATAAGACTATAGGAAGTGTCATAATCCACTGAAATTGTCCTGGACTGGGCCTGGGTCAGAGACAAACAAGCTAAGGATTTGTTACATACAAATGTTTTTAAGATACAAAATGAAAAATAATTATATAAATCATTTATATTGCATCAATGTTTTATATGTCATCCAAACTTTGCCTTCTCACCATCTATATGCTCTAGGTTTCTTTGGACTTGATATCCCCATGGACTTCATCTTGCACCATTCATCTCTCCTGATGGTTATCCTCGGAGGAATGCTTGTTATTGTCATCTGTCTTCTGGTTATGTTACGGTTTTATCGCAGGTAACAAAGGCTTTCATCTCATATTAGTCCATGTATAGTATAAATTGTGGGGATGCTGATACTTAGAGTAACATTTAAAAGTGTGCCTCCTGGTTTTGTTGCAGCCCAAATCTCAAAATGTCTCACCAGCTTATGTGGAAGGCAAATCAAGCATATCGAAAAAATAAATAAATAAATAAAAAAATATATATATATATATATCTGCATATATTTGTATATCTGTAACTTTTAGATTATCAATATGCTTAAGTGGCTGTAAGTGATAATTTGACTGTTAAGAGTACTCCACCAAAAACCTTATGACTATGAAATACTCATGCCTTAGTTTCTCCATAACACACATACACTACTACTCTAACAGAATATTTCAGGAGTGATTTAAGACAAGACAAGACAAGACACAATTTTATTTAGGCCAAGGGAAATTGCTGTGGAGCAGTTGTGATACAAAGTCAGAAGAGTGCAGATACAATCATGCAATATACAAGGACTAAATTAACATAACAGAAAAGCAAATAACAAATGTAAATATAATAGATAGCAAATATAAACTAATATAAAACTAGATAACAGCAAGGTTTAAATACATAAACTAGCAAACAGTAGGGTGCAAACAGGTGCAAACCAATATGTATAATGACACAAACATGTTACCAGTATAAATAATAACAAATGTAGTATGGTTGCTTAATATTTTTGTACAGTGTCCAATCTGAGGTAGTTCATTTAAGAGTGCAAGAGTCCATGATTGACTCAGGATGTTCATGATTATGCCTATAACATTTCCTTCATGTCACATTGTTGCACATAACATCAGTGTTTTTAGAGGTTTCGTTATGGTGTATGTTTTGTGGGGAGTTAATTAAAACTGCCCTCTGAGCAAGACTAGATCGGGACTGAGGCAAGACCAGGACTCTGAGGCGTGAGACCAAGTCAAGGCTAAGACCAGACCAGTGTGAGAGTCACGCTGCATTACACTGTTTGGATAAAATGTGCAAACCATAGGCATTCCTCAAAGTGGCATTTTCCGTAAAAACACCCACAGAAGACAAATGAAGATTCCTCTGCATTCATCTCTTTTATTACCACTGTATATTTGTGTGAACGTATAAGTTTACAATGAGAACTTTTTTGATAAAATAATCACAAGGCATTGCAGAGGTGAATTTTAAGTGGGAATTTTCTATTGTTTTCTATGAGCAAACAAATACAAGCACTAAGGAGCTCAAAGCAACTCAAACATCTTCATATAAGATTCCTTCTTTTAGAATTTAATTTAGGAAATTTCAGATAATTTAGTGATATCCCCATACTTGTGGTCTTGACTGGTCTTGAAAGAAACCCTGAGTCCTCCTTGTCTGAGACAAGACTGAGTAGAAAAGTGGTCAAGTCCAAGACAAGACCAAGACTTTTGAAAAGTGGTCTAGAAGTAGACCAATCTAGAGTGCTGCAACACTGCCAAATGGCATGAGTATTAATCATTTTCAGTGGAGTATTCCTTCAACTGCTTGGCGCTTTACTGATATCTAAGTGTTTTTTTAACAGATTGCTGACTAATAACAAAAGCAAACCCATTATTCATTGAGCTGTGGTTTATAATGTCTGTATTTGTACTGTGTAATCCTTTGTAACACTGTGCAATAAACTGCTGCTCAGTTTCATTAGCCTGGCACTGATTGAGGCAAATGCTCTGTCTTGTCTACAGACGTTCGCTCAGTGAAACTAAAATAAAGAAGATCCCAGCAGCGATGAGAAAAGACCAAACCACCTCCACAAGTGACGATGAAGTCTTTGAATTATCTTCAGCAGACCTCTCTCATCCACAGGATGGAGTGACCCAATCGTTTGGAGAAAGGAGGGATAATCGCCACAATGCCTCTGTTATATCTATGCACAGTGGCGATGTGATAGCTAATCACAATGCTGTGGCCATAACGGTGGAGGGTAATGAACTGGAGCTCAACACTGACCTGAATGATCTGATGTGTTTGCATGATACCACAGGTCAGATCAGAGTTCCAGCCTCTTTGACAGAGAATTTGTTTTTCTACAACCAGCCTGTTGCCATCCTTCACGCTCCAGCATTCTTCCATTTGGAGGAGCAGCCAGAGCAGCCCCAGTGGAGCAAGTCGGCCACTCTTCCCCGCACAGGGGCTGCTGCTGAGCCGCTGAGTAAAGACAGCTTCACCCAGACTCTGCCAAAAGATCCCTCTGCCACCCAGAACCAGACAGTGGAAACTGAGGAGCAGCTCGGGGCTCTACAGAGCTCTGAGGCAGCAACTTCTGCCAACACATCCAGGAGTCACTTCAGCCTCCCAGAGTCAGTGTCGGTCCCGGGGACATTAAATAAAATCAGGGGCAGCGGACACTCAACTCAGCCACCTCGGGCCTGGTTTGTATCACTGGAGGGCAAACCTGCAGCTGAGATCCATTACGCAGTGTCAGAGCAGCAGAGAAGGCGAAGGCCAGTCGAAAGTCGAGAAACCAGCTTAGACTCTGGAGTGGATATGAGTGAACTGAACCAGACGTCTGGAAGAAGGGCTGTAACACTGGAGCGCAATGCTACTTTTGTTAAAAACACATCCAGCACTAAACATGAACCTCCACAATAAAAACTCTCAACCTCTCCATGCCCACAGCCCTCTAACTTTGTAAAATAAACAGCACAAGTTCTATGACACACACTTATTTGCTTTATTGCTTCATTGTTTTCCATAATAATATTAAGACATCATTTCAAGTAAGGAGTAGAGGCCCATTTCTACCATCAGATTCCACACAGTTTGTGTTTCAGCTGTTCTGGATGTACAAAGTGTAAGCAGTCCAAAGCACAGCATGTGGACTAAGCCATTGCTTTTTAACAGCCTGTCTTATCTCCTTCCTCAACAGTAAGTTTTAACCATTAATATATCAAACTAAGGAAAGTGTCAAAAATCATCTCATACTGATAAGTTAAATAGTTGCAGCAACACTGCCATGATAACCAGTCAGACACCTTTTTACCCTCAAGACTACGATGGCTAACTGAACATGACTGAATTTTAACAATATTATTTGACTTGTATTTGTGCATATTTGTTTGTGCATGTTTTTTGTGTATATTGTCATGAAGTGAATCATTTCATTATATTTTAATACAAAAAAGTCTTTGTGTGTTCATACTGTTCAAAATGTGGATGACCACGGATATGAGATTCAGTACATGTTTTAAGCCCATATTATTACCATCTTGTGCTTTCTTTTAAATCAGACAAGGGTAGGTTTTTAGTTCATACCTGACATGTTTCGACGAAGCCTTCCGTCTTCCTCAGAAGTGTCACCCGAGGCAGATGGAAGGTCTCCGTCGAAACGTCAGGTATGAACTAAAAACCTACCCTTGTCTGATTCAGAAGAAAGCACAAGATATCATTCATAGAGACATAATGAACCTTTTTGGAATATATATATTATTACCAGTTTTTACTCTAACCATGATACTATTGTGATGGTTGGTATTGTTTCCACTCTGTGAGTGTGTGTGTGTGTGTGTGTGTGTGTGTGTTCATGGTGAAATTTAGTCCTGGAGACAGCTCCTGTAGCAGGAACTACCACAGGAGCTGTTTTGAGTATTTTGCCAGGTGTTTATATGTCTGTCTGTCTGTGAACAGATAGTGTCATCATGATAATGTCACAATTGTGCAAGATGCCGTCAGACAAAACTCCACAGGTGTGTAGTTGAGATCAAAATGAAGATCAAGCTCTAAGATGGGTGTGACACAAGCAAGGGGGCTGGAAGTTGGGGGTTGGGAAGTAGAAAATCACAGATCATTTTGTTGCTGCTAGGGATGCACCAATGTGGATTTTTTCAACTGATACCGATAACCAATAATTACCTGCTTCTCATGGTCGATAACTGATACAATAACCGATAATTTCACATTTTTGTATTTTTTAAAGAAGTGTATAACTGTAGTTTTTGTACACCTGAGGGTAAGAAAGCCTAAGATGTAGTGAGAAAATATGGATAATTTAATACTCCATAGCCCTGACCTAACGAAATCAAACTGACATCAAAAACAAAGAACCCTACATACCTGCCAACATTAGGCTCTGAAGAAGAGGGAGATTTTCTGGGGTATTGACAAACAGCCTCCCCTCAACACCTCTGCCTCTATATAACCATACACTACAGATGAACATAATAAATACAAGGATGTGAAAGTAAAATGACTTTTAATCAATATTAAATATATAGCTAACGGCAAGAGAGAGGTGTAAATTATAAAGCCCAGTGTTGCAACTCTATGGTGTATTAGTGTATAAACTACACTGCAGAGTAGAGTCAAACAAACAGTGACAGCCAACTCATATGAACAGCTTGAATGCGCATCGGCAGGTCTGCCTTACATCGGGTGTATGAAATGTTTATATCAAAACGCTGCACGGTGGTGCAGTGGTCAGCACTGTCGCCTCACAGCAAGAGGTTTCCTCGGGTGAGGGAGCCCCTTTGTGCGGAGTTTGCGTGTTCTATCCATGTGAGCTTGAGTTTTCTCCGGGTACTCCAGCTTCCTCCCACAGTCCAAACACATGCAGGTTAATTGGTGACTTTAAATTGGCCGTAGGTGTAAATATAAGCATGAATGCTTGTCTGTCTCTGTGTGTCAGCCCTGTGATAGTCTGGCGACCTGTCCAGGGTGTATCCCGCCTTTTGTCCAATGTCAGCTGGGATAGGCTCCAGCCCCCCTTTGACCTAACAGGATAAGCTGTTACGACAAAGAATGAATGAATGCATTTTTTTAAACACACCCAGGCACCATTTCACTGTCACATGATAGACTAGCCTACAACTACGATGTGCTTTCGCTTCACCTCACACATTAACACTCAACTCAGACAAACAAGCTGCTGTGTCTCACACACACGCAGCCAGAGAGGTAACGATACAAATAATCCTTAACTGCAGCATCACATGGCTAGCAGTTATTAATGAGTTTAACAACCGAGTCGAGCCTTTTAAACGGTTGGTGTTGGATGTGAGCCGCTGCTACTAATTAGCTCGTGCTAACACTCTGGAGACGGTCCTTCAGTACTGTGTCTAACGTGTGTAACAGCTGCAGGACGTTTGTTGATCTGCTGGGGTTTTGGGCAGTCGGTGATCAGACAGTCGGCGCAATCCTGTTGTCTTCCTCAGGAACTGTGAAAGATGTCCACATTGCAAAATGTTTTGCCCTCTACATAGCATGCTGCTGTTATTGTTGTTCTTCTTTTCTTTGTTTATTGGCAGCTCACAAACCAAGTTTAAAGGTATGGTACCACCACCCACAGTCTGTGTGCAGATGCTGCCCTTTACGTAAATAAAAGCAGTCTTGGTGCTATTTATCAGCCATAATTTTAATTATCAGAATAATGCATAATAATAAAAATGTCCTATTATCGGCCAATAATTTATCGGCCCCAAAACAGTTTTACTCTCTCTTTCTAAATACAGTTTCAAAACATTAAATCAAATTAAATTTACCAGCTACATGCTGGTTTGAGTTTTTCATCAGGTGTTTATAGTTTATATGTCTGTCAGATTTTGTCAATGCGATAATGTCACAACTGTGCAAGTCACGAAACAGTTGTGTGGTTAAATGAAAACGAAGGTTGAGTTCTATGGTGGGTGTAGTCCAAGCAAGGAAGGGGCCATTGCCATTTTAAGTCACATCCTTCTGTGTTGTAGCTGGAATGATCACATCACAATGAATCATTGATATTAGTACTATTAATGTTCATTTTACCTAAGCAGCCAGGGCATGTTTCCTCTCAGATACAGGAATTAATGTTTTCTAAGAGAAAATGAATGTTTACTCACGGCTCATGAGGGGTAACATTCACTGTTCAGATTATTGTAATTATTTAATTCATTGTCTAATTTGATGATATGAAAGGGGGTATCTAAGCATAATCTTACAATAAAACAATGAATATGGTGGTGGGAAGTGACAGAATATTTAGTTTAGTTAAAGGGGAACTATTATGCTTTTCCTCTTTTCTGACCTATAAATGTTGTTACAATGTTGGATACTCGTGTTAAACAATGCCTGCTCTGCACGCTGTGTTTCACTGTCTTTTTTTTAACAGAGTAGTCCCATTGACGTCAATGCGTGCCGGACTTACTTATATGGGCATGCCCAGGAATATGCTGCAGAGGTAATCAGGTAATGACAACAACAAGCTACAGCTAACGGCTAGCGTTACTTACCATTCAGAGACGTCTTGAAGTAACCTCTGTACTTGAGAAACTTCAGGCTGTCCAGTCTCTACCTCCGGATCGGATTCGGGATCCAACACATATGACTGTATTTCAAAAGCTGACATTTTCAAAAGTGGAATTCTCTCAACTTTCGCACCAGCAAAATAAGGAGGTGGGGCTCGGCAGCGCTCGGCAGCCCTTCAGAAGTCCTTGGGAGTGTGACCAATCACAGCGGAGTGGGCCCGGGGCTGGGGGAGTGGAGTAAATAACACAGACCGTTTTCGCGGGATGCGGAAAATACAAGGAAGCGATGCAGGGAGAGACACAGCGTCCCAAAGATCTACAAAGCTTTCGGTGCGGGTAATCATGTGTAGCTGCTCTACAGGAGTCCAATAATCAAATACAAAGGCCCGAAAATGAGTATAATAGGTCCTCTTTAAGAACTGTGTTGGGTAAAATTTTGAGGTACATTTACACACAACACTACAGAGGGAAATACTGCACTTTTTACTCAACTATATTTACTTCACAGATGGAGTTACTTTACAGGTTAACTCTCAGCAGTTCCACCAAAGAGATGTATCCCTTCTGACTTTCTCTTAAGTGTTTGAGGCCCAAAGAGATAAACATGATCCACTACTTCACAAAAAGCAAAAATAAGAGAAAAGCCCAAATAATGAAAACAGATAAATGAGGCAGAAATGTGTCTTTTCTTTTCTCATCATCATTAAGATCCTCTCAGACCCTGCCTATTGCCTCCATCTGAGAAAATAAAGAAACCCAAAATGGCCTAACTTGTACAGCATAAATCTATCTTTTGTCACCTTTTGTTTGATATTCCATCTGGTTAATCGTCTTGTTTTTCCGGTAACACTTTGGATGGTCCCAAGCCCCAGGTTGTTCTCATTGTAGGCCTAGAAAGTTCATCAGTTAGCAGCAGTCGTGAGGAGGCTGTGGACTGGAATTTAAAGTTCAAGTTCAAATCAGGCTCAGACATATCAGTTTGGGGAATGTTCATACAATGTTCACATACTCTTCATATTCTAAACCTTACCAGTATGGCTGGGGTCAATTTCGTCCTGAATCCCTCTTATAATAAGTGTCCATACCAAATTTTGCACCAAATATCTATTAAAATCTATAGCCTATTTGGCATTAATTATTGGGTGATATAACCTTAATCGGTGTTTCAGAGAGCAGGGATATTATTTATTAATTTATTTTTTGGTTTTACACACCTCGTTTATGGAGAAAAAAAAACATTACCATCACACAATATCATATCCTATTTTTCCTAAGACATGAAAACACAACAGCCATATTAACTATAACAGGTAAGAACACTGTGGATCTGCAGGGTTTATTATACATATATATATATATACATTTATAACCATTATAACCATCCAACACTCACTGTGTTAGCATTAACCCAAACTACTGTCTGCTTACCCATCATGAAAGACCAGATCAGTCATCTCTTGGACAGTAAGTTTCAGTGCCATAACCTCCTTTGCTGAAAAAGCACCTCAGATGCATATATAGTCATATAACCCCCCAACCTCTCTTTTGATCTGTGCTGGTTAGCTGTGCTAGGATGTGATGTGATTAATTTGTTTATTTTGAGGGTTTTTTTGTAACATTGCAGACAGATTTTCTATCATACAGTGTCTAGACATGCACCAACTAAGAACTGGTGTTCATTCGCTTGTTTGTCTGCTACCTAACAGGCATTTCCTGTTAGGTAGCAGACATGGATGGGTAAAGCAGACAGTGAGGTATGAGAGGGCTGCCTCTTTTAGAAGCAGTGGACTTTTCCACTGAAAAAATTAAACAGTTGCGTTTGTCTCATTTCTATGGGATTTTAATTAATTAATTAATTGAAATTATTATAATAATTATTATTACTATTAATTAATAAATATATATATTTTTTAACCCGTATGATGCAAGAAACAGCTGGCCCCCAATTTTGCTCATATAATCTAATCTGGCCCCCAATCAAAAAAAATTTGGACACCCCTGCCCTAAACTCAGCTTTTTTTTTTTTTTTTGTGCGTGTGTGTGTGTGTGTGTGTGTGTGGTGTGTGTGTGTGTGTGTGTGTGTGTGTGTGTGTGTGTGATTTGACCCACACTTGTGGCTCTAAAATCCATTATTAATTAATGTACAAAAAGCACTTGTACGACAGTGAAACATTTTTTGTGCAATTTGGTTGATCAATTTATGCATTTCACTGCTGTCAGATATCAAAACAGGTCAAATTTGACCCAACAGTAATGCATACATGGGTTAACAGCGTTATGACCCAGTGTGAATCACAAACAATAAGGGTAATTACTGATACGCTGTGTAGCGCAACATATAGACTTGGCACATGGACAGTGAGGCTGGGCACTCGCACTATAATATTTCGTTGCGCAGCGCTTCAGAGCAGGCCTACACCATTATAAACTGCACTGTATGCTGCCTGTGTGTTCTCTCTACCTGTACTGTTTATGACGTACTGATAGTGTGAGTTTGTGTGAGAGAATAAGGAAGTAGGCTTGGCTATATGTCTGCTCCTCTTTTGCGTAACTGTCGGAGTGTAAAGACGCAGGCGCAGCGAGCTACTTTCTGTCGTCCATAAAACTTTTTAATATTGCATTTTTAGAATCAATTTTTTCGACTACTGGACAACACATCGCACCAAATAAGGTAAGCTATGTGCGCCTTTTTTTTTTGTCGTGCCATAAAGTGACTCCAGATGTGAGTGCATCGAGTGTAAAGTACAGAGGTATTCGTGTGAGTCCGCTTTCGATTTCACATCTGTGCTTGCATATTCATGGAGAATGTCTCAATATTATTCCATATACAGTATTAGGTTAACGTTTTAGTCACCTACAGACCATTAAAAGTTAAGCTATTCATGCAACCAGTGGTTAATCGCGTGAAAGTGTAGGTGATTTTGGTTTCTGGACTGTTACGTGGAGAGCACAGAAAAACAGCGATGAAATCATATGGTAAAAACATAACCAACATTAACAAGTTTTTATTCGCACTAGCAGTGTTTTCTTTTATGATGATATGTGGCATATTTTCACACAGTCCCGTGGTCAGTTCTTCTTTTTTTGTGCAGATAAAAGATTAAAGGAATTTTACAAGTAAACAGGATGTGTGTGGTGGTGCTCGTTTTAATGTTTCTACTTTTTGTGTTTCCCAGTAAGTTCACAGGATACGGCCAAAGACTTTCACACTAAGCTGTTACATAAAACATAGCCTACTAACTTTAAATTCAGTGTGATTGATCATTGATCATTTTTACAGGAGAGAACAAACAAATCCTCATTAAGCATGCATAAAACTGAATTTTTACCTTTTCTGTCTCACTGCAGATCATGGACAAGCTGGAGTCACTGCAGCACCAACTCTGTAGGATTCTTTCACGTGATCCTGATTACATCCTTGACAAGTGTGAGGATATTTTATCGTTGAAAGAGTTTCGTGAGATACAAAGGCAAAGCACTGCATTAGAAAAGATGAAAGTGCTTTACAAAATAATAATGCAAAGGGGAGGAGATACCCCTCAGAGTTTCTTGAACATTGTGTGGCAACATCAGTCACATTACCAGGATCTGCCACAGCTCTTAAACTCCAACACTGAAGGTAAAGATCTGTCCGCACTGTAAGACAGCCTCAATGCATCTGTTTGTTTATTTATTTTTTATCAATTTAGAGGTTCAAGTTTCACTTTTTTTGTAAATTATATCTAAGTTTCCTGAGGGTGATTGTCATTAATATTTACAGGCTCACCCACACTAACAGTGTTTGCTGATAGAGGCAGTGTTGTTACCGCCAGAGAAATAAGAAACGTTAAAGCAAAAAACATCACCATGAGGGTTGAAACAGTGACCAATGCAGGAAGTCGACCAGCTGGTAAGCAGTGATATTTCTCATGTATTCCGTGCAGTATGAAATCATGAAATGAAAGTTATAAAGTACATAACTTGTGCTTTAGTAAAGATCATTTACAACTTCGTTTTTTTTTTAAACGTGTTTTTTTTTTTTCTTCTTTCAGGAAATACTGTTGGACAGGTTCCTCAAGCAGATTATACTGCCTGTGATGGCAGTGCGATTTGTCGTGACAAACTGACTGATATTGAAGCCGATAGTATAGATTTATCAGCGTGTGTGACACCATCGCAAGTACGCACAGGTGGCATATAACCAACTGCTCATTTGTATTCTGTAACATGTTTAGTCAATTTATACATTCTGTCTGGAAGTTTCAGCTAATCCTAACACTTCTTTCCTCTCAGAAACAGTAGATGAGACTCTGCCATCCTCTAAGGTACACACACACACACACACACACACACACACAGAAACACACATACATACAGTAGTGGAAAGTAACTAAGTACAACTAAGTACTCGAGTTCTGCACTTAAGTACGATTTTGACACACTTTTACTTGCTGCTTAATACTTCTACTCCACTGCATCTCTAACTACCCAGAGCCAGATGCCTCTGCAGTGGAATCAAGCTGAACAGTGGAAGAAATGAATCTTCTCTAATTTAGATGAATAGTTTGCACCTATCTTTAAAGGAAGACTTTTGACACATTGTTGCTTCTGGCTAAAAAATAGTGTGTTGCATACAGCAACGTACTGTAACACTTTAGTTTTTAAATGGAAAGGAAATATAACGTGCTAAGTAGTGAGCTTTAGATGTGCTGGTCTGTGGAATTTGTTTGGACAGAGCCAGGCTAGCTGTTCGAGGGTTTACTTGCGAGAAAGCCAAAGATTTGACACAGCATGAAAATTTATAGTGTCTACACATTAAGAGGGGCTCTCCATTAATATATAAACTGCTAGTTCCTGCCAAGGTTATCTTGCCCCAGACACACAATTGCTAATTGTCTGTTGTAGGAAACAAAATACACTGTAGATAACAGATATGCTTTTTATAAACTGGCAACTTAACCTTACCTTCCTCTCGCACATACACAGATGTGGTCAAGGTCAGGTCACTTGCACTCAGTGTTGGGCAAGTTACTGTCTTACTGTAATATGTTACATTTATTTGTTACTTTTATTTAAAAGTAATAAGTTACTTTACAATACTACCCTCTGTGTAGAGTGGTAAGGTACTCATTACACTACGTTTTTCATACTTTCACAAAAATCAGCTCAGAAGAACAAATGTTCATTTGAAATGGATGAGGGTCATGTTGTTTCACAGCAGGTAATCAAAGCACAGACGCTCCAGTTTATTACAGTTCATTTCAGATCCAGTGCTGCGCAGGTCTGACCCATTCATGCATTCACATACAGTGGTTACCCCCTTGTATTAAAATCTCCTACTCAATAGCCGTGGACACAGGGATGGTCAGGCAGAGGATCAAAGTTTAATAATTATGCCATATAGATAAGTATAAGTGAGCCTGTTTATGAAACAAAACGCATTACATTAGTTTGTTACTGCTAAAATGTAACATATTACTGTAACACGTTACCTCTGTAACACATGACCCCCAACACTGCCTGCACAACATAGCCCCTCCTCTGATGGTCCTTTGACCCCCACTCAATCGATTAAACAACCAATCTCCGCATGTATTTAACAGACCATTTCTCATGTCATTGCTCCTGTATGTAAAAGAGGATAAGTCTTTGGACAAACTGGTCCAAGGACGGGTTGAACAGCCTCGAGTTAGACTGTGAAGAAGGTTAATGTTGTGTTTTCCTACTTTAGAGCAAAGCTGCTATTGATCCAAGAGACATCTTCTAAGGAAGCTCAGGCAGACAAAACTTTTGATTCTTCCATCAGATTTCAATACCTGCTTGTACTGTTCAGGGAAGCTTATTTTAACATACAAGGGGAGAAAGGGAAACACCTACTGCCAGTGACAGGGCAAAGACACACATTAACACTGAGAAAGACATTGAGAAAACAGGCGAGCCCCACATGCACATCTACTGTACGAACCACATGCCTGAAGCCTAAAAAATATTCTCCAAGGGTTTGTCCCACAGCTGCAAAATGCAAACTCTCAAAAAAAAAACCACATAACAAGTTTCCTTAAAACCTCATTCATTGAGGACTGATAAACAAAACCTGCTGTCTTTTACAGGGCCCTGCTGTGAAAACAATCATTGAGCTCAAGGTGGAACTCATTGATTGCCTGAGGGCGGATCACTCCTTCATTCTGCAGCATGTGCATGCCAAAGATATCGTCACGGACAGACAGTATCAGAAATTGAAGCATATGTCACAGCCAGAAGAAGCTGTCACTAACCTTATCGATGAATTGATTTTAAAAGGTCAAGAATCCTGCTCTCTGTTTCTTAAAGTTCTCAAACAGCCTGATATTCTCAAGACCTATCCACAACTTAATGAAATTACAAAAGTAATGTGCTGAGCAACAGTGGAAGTACAGTGTATGAACTAGTAATGGTAATGCACTGAAAAAGACAACTGTAGGCTAAATTTGGAAAATCTGGCTTTGAATATATTTTGGGTAAAGTATGTGAGTGATAGGGTTTTATGTTGTATGTGTACTTTATTTTGTACTTTGGTAATACTATCTTATGAAAATAATTCTGATTGAGCAGCTAAAATTACAGACTTAAGGCCTAACCTCTTATCTATGGGCGAGACATTAACAAATGTTGACGGGATTCTCTTACATGAATTGGACAAATGGGCTGCTGCATGTAATCTACAGAGCTGGTATGGTAAAGGTTTTGTTTCTTGAATGTTTTGCATGTATGTATTATTTGCAGTGTATTTTACAATTGATGCAATGTAATGAGCATTAGAATTGAAACTATTAAACTTTCCAGAGTATTTGTTTAACAGGCTTTCAAATTCTACGTGTGATCATGGAGACGAAAATATGCCAACAATATAATAGGGGACTGTACTGTATTTATCAGAGGAGGGCGGTGGCTTGGGTGTGACTTCATATTAGAGTTTTGATCATGACCCTCCTGGGAGCTACAAATATTTTTAGAATATAGCTGCATGACAGCCACACACAAAACTAACAAAATTAATAAATCTACACATCAGACACATTTTCTATAAAGAAAAACCACCCCCTCCTCTCTCATAAATAACAAACAGTCCCTACGCATAGGTTTTAACTTACTCTCTAAGAAACATGTTCACCCTGCATTGATCAGAGAGTTTATGTATGCTATTACCCACATATGTTGATATGATCCTGTCAGCTCTTAAAGCTACACATCATTGTATGTCTTTATCTCAAGTAATAAAGTATCAAATATCAGGAGAAATTGTCTGTTCATTTTAATAAGGAAATATTTGCTTAACCTTAAGGTGTGTAGGGTTTACCCAATGAGAGCATCCAGACCCCACACAGTTAATTTTATTCACAATGAAAGGACATCCGTTGTTGGGTCACATCCAACTGCGTCCTGGAAATAGTGGAGGCTGGTACTGGAATGTAAATATTTTGACTTTGTAATAGTAATGCCCCCGCCTCTGTATCCTGGATAGAGGCTTTTGGTATCTGGCTTTGGACCAAGGATCTCTGGTTGTGTGGAGTTAAAGTTCAGAGCAGGTTCTGTACACTGGGTTTAGAAATATCAAGGTCCAAGTGAGTCCAGGTGAATCTGATATTGTCTATCTAAAGATGTTTGGGGAGCAAAAAAGGCGAAGGGTGTCCTGACTAAGAATTTTGAAATCTGATTGGCTGGCTTCAATTATTTGTCAGATCATTTTTTGTTTGTTTCTTTACTCATTGATCCATACTTTCATTTATGACAACAACAATACATAAAAGTTGGGTATCATCTCCTCACAGCTCACAGTCTAACTTTTTATTTCCTCCTCTACGCCATGTTTTTTTCAACACACAAACACACAAAGCGTGTTTATAGGTAAAAATATATGACACGGGTATGTATATATGAACGTCTTTACAAGTACTGTATATTATTCTATTTAGTTTACTAATTCATTTACTTATTTTACTGTACCGATTAATACTGTTTTTCATGTGATCAGATGTTGATTTAATTCCCTGTCCTTTAATTGTAATTGTGCTTTGGCAACACATCTCAAATGTCATGCCAAGAAAGCCTGTTGAGTTGAACTGAACTGACATGTCAGTTCGATCATTTTCTCAACCTGCTTGTTTTAATGGTTGCAAGTAGAATTTTGCAAGCAAACACAAACAGCTGTTTGCATGCGCTTCCACCTGCTGATTTTGTAAGTGCTCTGTTTAATCAATTTATACCAAAATAGGAGATATATCATGATTTATTGGAAGACACCAAATAAAATTAGACATTTAGCAACCCCATATAGCCTGAATGAAGTTTGCTCGTTTGAGTTTGCTCTTTTTTTTATATGAATTATAGAAATGTCTAAGACAGTACATCAGCTTAAACAAAATGTGGTATGTTTATACAATAAAACTATATAATTACACTATAATTATGCTGGGTGTTGAGCCTGTAGGTTCGACTGTGATTACCAAACACCTTAAATCTCTGTGGTATTTACATGGTTTAACTGGATCAAGCCACTTCTTGTTTGTGTTGAACAGCACAATGCATAATGCTATCCTGGGGTCAGTGCCTGCTCTTTCTGTCTTTCATCTCCATCATCTCCTCATCCTTCCATTCCCAAAGCAGAGCTTTAAATGACAGATTCTTCTCATTTACGTCTCTGTGAAGAAAGTAAACACATGGTCAACTGATGTTTATATGTAAATGTCACTGGCCTCTGCTCGGATAATATTGCAATGAAAATTAAAATATATACAAGTAACTCATTTTAACATGAATTTCAACCCTTAATATAATGTGAATTTAAGAGCGAGTTATTTCAGTCAGGTGAAACTAACTAGTTGACATCATGATGGAAGGTCACTGTATAACCTAGCACGTCAGCACAGGAGCTGTTCGTGTGATGATGTCTATGGATCAATGGCTGAAACTTGAACTACAAGCAGTTCACGACAAACATTATCTACTTAATCTTCATCAAACTCACATGGATCCAGCTTCCTGTCCAGTTTCCTCAAGTTGTTGATATAATCAAGGAGGCACCATGTTAGCTAAACTTTCCACTTTACCACCACCCTGGAGACACACAAGAAATGACTGCTATCAGATGAGCAAGTCAGTAAACTTGGCATTGTACAAGATCTTTGCTGCACCAAAGTAAAGTTAGGTCTGAGGTCTGGACCTCAGTGACCTTAGGGTGGGTGCGGCCATGGTTCACAGAATCGTTGTTTGTATTATTTTCTAATTACTCATTTATCAGAGCAATTCCTTTATAACACATGTAATCATGAGTAATTTATATATAACCCACATAACTGGTAAGGCTGCCGTGACACGATCAACATGCTGGTGAGACTAAAGAAGGAAGGAGTATTAAGACCGAAAGTTCATGTGAAGAGGCAGTTGACACAGGAACTTTCCTCAGAAGACCAGTGTCAGGGACGTGTGAACCAACTGAACTTTGAGTTATCTTAAACTATGTTGTCACATTTCTTTTGTTAAACCTAACCTATGTGACTTTAGGTACTTCCTTTCCACCTACTGAAGGACATTTATATATGTTAAGTTTGTATCAGATGTAATATTTGTCTTGTTTTTTGATTCCTGAACACATTTTTCTCACAACATTTAAAACAAGCAGGGTGTAAGGTAAGCATATCCAAAATTTTTTTTTTCAGCTAACAGAGATCTTTGGCAGGCATTGTCACCATCACCATCACAAAGCAGAGCGAGTCATATAGAGACACAAACACATTCATCTCTCAGGATCTGCTTGATTGAGAGTCAATCCACTCTGAGGCTGAAACAATGATAAATGGACCTGCACCTGTATGGTGCCTTTCTAGTCATCTGACCACTCAAAGCGCTTTTTACACTACGAGTCACATTCACCCATTCACACACACATTCACACACTGGTGGCTGAGGCTGTCATGCAAGGTGCCACCTGTTACTCAGTTTTTTAATAATGGAACAGTCATTGGGAGCAATTTGGGGTTCAGTATCTTGCTAAAGGACACTTCGCCATGCAGACTGGGGGAGCTGGGGATCAAATCGCTGATCTTCCGATTAGTGGACGACCTGCTCTACCTCTGAGCCACGGCTGCAATCAGGTTGGGCCAGTCAGAGCAGAGCTGAATGGCACTCTCTGATACTCGAACATAGTGAACAAAACATGTCTCCATGAAAAGAAACCAAAAACAACAAAAACAATACCAGGCAAGCATACTGAATATGACATATCAGAGGTTACACTGAATATTTATCCTAAATCATCCAAAAACATTAATCATAAAAAATACTATAAAGAAATTTACATGGAAAAACTTGAAAAAAAAAACAGTAGGAAATATCTCTTTAAGTATACAGAGAAGTTTTGTCTGGCAAGTAGCCAGAATTTGTGATGGGACCATTAACAGGAAGCACCACACTAACAAGTAGGACAGAGAAAAAGGGGTGTTGCATCAACAGAAATAAACCTTTTGGACAATCAAATTCATAAAAGGCATTTGTGAAGGTAAAGTAAAATCTGTCAGTCATACTTAGGGAAAATATTTTTGTCCTTTTTCAAAATATTATCAGTTACCAAAAAAATTGAGATTAAACTCTAAGTTTAAGCCTTTAGCCTGTTTTGGAGCCATTTTTCAGCCCTGGAGGTTGCAGCTTGGTTTGGATGGGTTGAAATGCTAACACATTTTCACTCCCAACTCATCACATATTGCTGCTTGTTCAAGGAACTTTTCATGTCTACATATGACGTGCTAGGTATCCTGGGTGCATATGTTGCTGACAATCTGGGACCATGTTAGTTTATGCTTGTTACATGCATTATGTCTTTTCAAAATACACTTCCGTTTTCACAGGAAATGTACAGTATCTGCTTGTTAGAACATACAGGTTTGGTAAAACACCTCATATTTACCTTTATTTTGTTGTGCAACAAACGCATGTGGATAGATTTAGAAAAAAAAACATCATGAGTTGGCTTGGGAGTAAACACCGGGCTCCAAGGTGAAGGTCCAGTGTTTGTTGGACCCATCCACCACCACCCCTTCCACCCACCCTACACAGACCACAGGGTTCTTTTGGTTGTTAGTCCATATACTACTACTGTGTTCTGAATTATGGGTCTTCAGACAGCGTGTTATTTTCCTATACAAGCCAAGTCACAGGGATATTTGATCATATAGATGACCTCTTTTGTATTACAAGTAATGATACCTTTAATATTTTATTAATTTTTTATTTTTTTTACCAGAATTTGGAAAAGTACATTAATGGCATTAAAAGGTGAATTTACACTGTACACACTTGTTGATGGCTGATAAGAAGTAAGTCGGTTCATCTGGTGGTAGGTCGGCTCTGGAGTGGCTGATAAGAAGTGTGTCAGCCCATCTGGTGACGGGTAAGCTCTGACTATGAGATCATGAATGTCTGGAGCACTTTTAAAAACAATGCAATGTTTCCAAACATGCTTTTAAATGCCATACATTCACTCTTAGATTGAAACATTGCACAGTTTAAATAACTGGAATCTTTTGATACAGAGCGCAGCTCTCCTGACTGATTCTTGCAACATTTAAAACAAAGATTTTATGAGGAATGCAGCATGTTTCAATTACACACATTTGGGGTCAATGTGAGGTATTTCATTTGAATTTGAGGGAATAAAACAAGATGTTGAGAAGTCCTCACAAATTTCACCTACTTTCTCTTTTAAGTGCAACAGATTGATGCATTTAGATGTTAAGTGTATAACCCCTGGCCACCTTAGAGGTTTTGGAATCCCCCCTCCATAGTTTCACAAAGCAGGGCCTCCCTGCGTGAAAAAAACAGACACAGCCCTGGTCGACTTGTTTTTGAAACGTGGAATGAGTCTACTTCCTCATTCTCTACCTCCGCCTCCCTTTGTGCTTAAACCAGAGGGAGAAGACGTACGGAGCTGCAAGCTTTTGGTTTCACCCTCAAACTTTTAAACATTTCATCTTTAGATCCATTTTTCGTCCTGCAGTTTTTGTTCAGCTACAGTACGGTAAGTCAAACCAAATGAGGGAAGGCTTTGTGTCATTTTGTTGTATCATTAATAGACTCTTCAAATGTGGATCTGTTGTTGGTAGAGTACACAGTCATCGTATGAGACTTCTTATAGCATATGCATCAATAAATATTTCAGTTTTGTTCTGTAAGATGTATTTTTCAACATTTTTGGTCACTTAAAGATATGTGTAAGTTAAGTTGAGTTTTGTATGATGTCTTCGAACTGCTTTGAGGTCTATTCTTTTATCTTTGGGAGCAGAGAATTTGCAGAATCATACTTACAAGTAAACAGGATGTGTTGATTGTCGTTTCTGGAGTGTGTTTTCCTGTCCAGTACAGACTAAGGCCTTAGACTTTTGCATTGTATTGTGTAATTATTTAAAACATGATCACTTTTGAGTCTGGGTAAATGATTTACTTACTTTACAGAAGGGAACCTACAAATCCCCATTAACAATGACAAATCTCTGCCAAACCGCCTCTTTGTTAAGTACCTTGTGCGATATTTTGTCATTGCAGATCATGGACTTTTGGACGCCAATTCTGGACGGACTCAGGGCTTTATATGCATGGATTTCAGGTGACCCTGATTACATCCTCAATAAACAGGGGGATATTTTTTATCTATAAATGAGTCTCTCAAGGCACAACAGCAAAGCAGCACAGATTAGACAAGACAGCTGCGCTTTTTAAAATAATAATTTTAAATAAAGGAGATGCCCCTCAGTGTTTTTTTTTGACATTCTGAGGCAGCATCAGTCACATGAACAGCAACAGCAGCAGCTCTTCAACTCCAACACTGTACAATGATAGTGTTCAACTTGTCTGCACTGTATAAGTGAGCCTCAAAATGCATTTGGCTTAAATTAAGGCAGGAGTTCAAACTTAAATTTTTCTATAAATTATAAACATTTCTAAGGAACTGTGCCACACAAGTTATGACAACGAATTATTATTTACAGGATCAACCACAACAAGGACAGATGCTAATAACGGAGGTGTTGTTAACAACAGAAGACTGGACAATGTAACAGCAGGTTCCCTCAACATGAGGACTGAAACAGTGAGGGGTGCAGGAAATCCTACATCTGGTAAGCATTAACATTTCTCATTTTTTCCATTCAGGATGAAATTAAAAACAGCTGTAAAATACATTGCTGTGCTTTAGTAAAGCTCATTTACAGATCCATTTTGGTTTGGTCCTACAACATAAAGATTAACTAACATTATCATAAGGATGTGAGGTAGTACCAGTTTTGACATTATGTTAAAGATGTCTATGTATTGTGATGCAGATCTACTGAAATTTGCATGCTAATCATCTAGCCCCAGCCTGTGCTTTTTTGCGATACTACTTGTACCTCAAGAGGCAATAGTGAGTCACTGTAGCGCCTCTCTGCCTTTAGCAGTAGTCTTCTAATGCCAGGTTCACACTACATGACATTTTTGTCTGTTCCGACAGTCAGTATTACAGATTTTGTGATTGTGGAGTTATAAATCGTGCCGTGACTTGGCCGGCAGACATGACAGACTAAACAATGGTCCACTCCAATCATCCCCCGTGGTCTTTCACAACATGTGTGATGTCATTGGGTTATTCTTGTGCTATTATTATTACTATTATTTCAGTCACTGTGTCTGTTCATGAGTCAGCCAAAATGTTGTTGTAGTAACATAATAAGAGAGCTACATTTAAGTACAGCATGCAAACTATGCAAGTCGCCGAATCCTCCACAAGAAGTTCCTGCAAATGTTTCACAATAAAAGCCTTTTTAGAAAATGAACTGACGTTATAAGGGGCTTTTAATTTTATACCGATACAGGAAGTGTTGAGTTTGAAATGACGGCGCGATGCATTACCTTTAACAAGGCGAACAGGAGCAGATAAACAGTAAAAATATTTTTTAAAAAAGAGGAAATAAAAAATAACGGCCTCTTTATGATGCTCTGCAGTTGTGGTAAGTAAAAGCCCCGCCACTATTTTTTAATTTTATTCCTTTATATCCTCCATTAGGAAGAAATAACATTTTTTGCTAGCCTGATGCCAATGGCAGTACTCAGCAGGCTGATAAAGTGCCTCTGCTATTTCACCCCATCATATTTCTCTTTTTACTCTGTTGTGGTAACATCCCGAGAGGAAATATCTAAAAGACTGGGGTGTTGTTGTCGTACAGTTGTCCTCAGCAGCAGCTCTGCGTTTCTATTGGTCAAAGTGACGGCTGTGACAGGAGCAGTCGTGAACAACAAAAAGAAAATTGAACATGCTAGACTTCCTGTTGGAACGTCATAAGGCACAGACATGGTGCTGGCTGTCGTCCACTATGACACACTGCATGTTATGAAACAATGGATTATCGTGTAAGTCATAAACTGGCTCCAAGTTCAGACAAACAAGGGAGACCACACATGTAATTCTGGTTAAAGTAAAATAAATTAACCAATTTTAAACATTACTTTGAAAAAAAAGTGAATAGTGTAGATCAGTATTATCAGTGATGCAGGGAGTGCTTGGGTGGTATGAATGTGTGGTGTAGGTGAGTGTGAGGGAAAGCAAATCAATCTAACATAACAAAACAACCCAAAAACCCTGTTAGCCAGGAGCAGAGAGAGAGAGAGTGGAGCTGATACATCTAGCCCTCTATATGGACTCAGTGGGTGAAGGATCCTCAAATGGGCGGATTTGAAGGATGCTACGTCATCGACCTCTGCCGAAGGAATGTTCCAATGTGTGTTCACTGGATGCTAAGGAGGACTCTTGCCTTGCCTCTGCAGGATCCTTCCTTGGGAGGACCTGTCCTCCCTGTCCTCCCAAGGAAGGATCCTTGACATTGAGAAACACCCAGTGGCTTAATTAGGAAACTGGATACAGGTGTGGCCCATCCTCCAGCCACACCTCTGCACAGTGGCCCGCCTCCTGCAGGGGAGCAGAAAAAAAGACACCACAGGCACAACCACCAAAGAGGGAGGGGTCATCACAGTGTAAGACACTTGCTGTCGTTCACGATCCAAGCTGACACCATACGACGCTGCGTCAGGCTATAATTGGGCTGATATCGTATAGTGTGTACCCGGGATAAGCGGGGAGTGAGACTGAGGGACTGCAGTGTGCACTAGCAAGCTTATTCTTACCTCATTTGTATAGAGGGGCATAGCAAATTGATGTACTGCGTGCAGCTCTACAATTAAATAAAAGTTTACCCATTTTGATTAATTATGAAAAAAGAAAGCCAATATGTTTGTGGATATTGTAGCGAGCTTCCATAGATATTTCAATGTATGAGAAATGCTGGTATCTTTAGTGCAACTACTGACAACACAAATCTTACTGCAAAACATTCCAAATGGTTTCAATATGTGGTTTTCCTTGCTACTATGGTCTTGCTAAAACTGAGCTAAGCAAGCTACAATGTAAACCATAAGATGACACCACTTGTGACGACTGTGAGATAGCAGTGTTACTTTGACTGGCCCTCAGAGTTTCAGCAGTTTGGTCAGTTGTGTGTATCTTTGCCCTGCTGTTAGTTAGCTGGCTTTTTTGAAACTGATGACTGTACAGCTGCATTGTATCCACCCATGAATGATTATATATTGATTGGTTCACTTTATTGTAACCACTTGGCATCAATGTTATGAGAAGATTGGAAGGTTGTGCATTTTAGAGGACATTGCAAGGTTTGTAGCGTCTAACTGTTCACTTCACATCTTCAGGAGGGAGGAGGGTGGAGGAGGTGAAATGCTGCTCCCCATTTGACTGAAGCATGTGGCCAGGCATTACACATTGCACCTTTGAACATATGGTTTAACACAGGAAGTCAAAGTTTGAGCTAAGCTGTTTTTTTTTTTTTTTTCTTTCAGGAAATCCTGATGAACAGAAACCTGAAGCTGTTCTCACCGCACATGATGGCGGTGCAATTTGTACTGACAGAATAACTAATTGCAAGTTTACCGGTGACATAGATTTATCAACATGTGTGAAACAAGTATGTGCAGTTACATATTTATTCAGTTTATATGTTCTGTGTGGAAATTCCAACAAATTCTAACACTGCTAAACAAATTCCTCTCAGGGTCAGTAGATGAGACACTGCCGCCCACTCAGGTACAGTATATACACATACAGTAGTGGTAAAAACCCTCACACAGTAAAATACACATTAATAGGTTAGTACGTTAGTTTTCTGGAGCTTGTTTTTCTAATTACCCAGAATGGAACAAACTTAAGGTTGCCTTTTTTTATGCCTCTGCAGTTTGGAGTTATGCTGAACAGTTGGACTAACCAAATAGTGGTGAAGGAAGACCCTAAAGGTCCAGAGTGCATCCTGCTTCACATGGTCTCTACTCATGCCAGCCATCACAGTCCCTTATTTCCTTGACATATATATTTCTTCTGTTTGAGACTGCTCAATTTGCATTGGAAGAACAACAAAAGTGCTCAAAACTGATCCAACATAAGATCTAAATGGACAGTTATGAAGAAGGACTGCATGCACATTTGCTTGAGGCACCTCAGTTCTAACCTCTGTTTAAGAGTAGCTGCCTTAACTTAAGAGTAGCTGCCTTAACTTCCTATTTGTTTCATGCTTGTGTGTGTGAACTGCTGAACCTGGTAATATAGCTGCCTAATGGTATATCTTGTAAATGCAGATTCTGCCTATGATGCCATGTAAGAAGTGATGTATCTGAACTTCTAAGATATAGGAAGATGTTTAAGCTACAGATCGTTGTAGAATCCACCCTTTCAGCCCTATATATAAGATAAACAAGAAAGTGTAAGACAGTACTCTCTTAATGCCTCTGTGTTGTGACCTTGTGACCTCACAAAACATGTCTTTGACTATATGAATTCATATACGAATTATGACAACATTTCACACAAGTGATGTCATTTTATATCCAAAAGGTCAACTTCACTTCACTGTGACATCATAATAAGTTTCTTTTAGGACTCTCTTGTTGTATTCTTTTGGTCACTTTAAGATCTTTGTGCTTTTTTGATACAGTTCCTCTGCTTTAAGCTCCATTCTTTTTCTTTTGTGTTTAAGATTGTTCTATTTGATCTTTTTAGTAGATTTGAATAGTGGCCCTTTAGCTTGGCAGTATATCATTTAATCACTTTTAATCTTTTGTAACTGTTTGTCACTATTATTCAATAAAAACAAGTAGGCTGTTGTGGTCTACTGAAAGACAGCCATTTCTTCTGTTTGTGAACATCCACCACCTTTGCATCTGGGAGTTTCTTCATCAGGATGCCTCTCACTATTTTTTTTTTTTTTACAATTCTCTATTGTGTTAGAATGTGCTAATCTGTGTCTCTCAAGAGAGAGACCAGTGTTAGATGTGTTGGGATAAGAGCCAAAAGGAGGAGGATGAGGGAGAGGGAGAAATATGGCGTCTTCTCTCCTTTGTGGTCTCTATTAAATGCTGACATTTCTGTAGGAGAGACCTTTAAGCATATACTGATACGCACTCTGATGATGATACTGCTGTAGTGCTTGTATTTTGAGAATACTGATGCTTACATTAATATGGTTATTGTCACTTTTTGTTGATTAGAGACACTGCTCTTGCTCAACCCAGGTGTGCTACTGCACTGCATACAGCCTAAGGTGATCATGGTAACCCAACTGCAGGTAATTATAAATCCCAAGTAATGCCAAGGGCTATTTGATGGGCAAGAAAGTACACTATTAACCTGTGGCAGTTTCCCCTGCCACTGGTAACACACCACACCAGCACACCACACCATTATTCATTCCACATGCCACATGTTAGCCAGGTAGCATGCTACTGATAGTTTGGTGGGTGCACACACTGAGCTACATTTAACACCTCAGTAAGTTTCCTGTGCTATTTTTCCAATAAAGTTTACAGAAACACACACAAACACATTGTTATGATTTTGGGTTAACTCTTTATTATTTAAAGATTGTATATCATGAGTTTGTTTGTATCTAATTATGTTTCTCTTCTCTTACTATGGTGCTTCCTGGTGCTGGGCAGTGACAAAGGACCCGTGCATAGTTTCAGGCTGTCTTTTATAGTGCCTGAGTAACAAGTAGGGAGCATGCTCAGTCCATCTTACTGCACCATACCAATTGATGGGAGCGGTAAATGGGGTTGTAAATTCATTCCTAGCTTGGGTATTATGTGAATGCTTTTATGATTCCCTTAATGTGTGGTAAATAAATGTAAATAGACTTTGTAATGGTTTCTGTAATGGAAAATAACCTGTGTGGTTACATTGATTACTAAATTGATTCCAATTAAAGATGGTATGGTCCAGTGGGAGGGGCTTAGTCTTTAAATGGAGGGGATCTACACTGCCCAGGCGGTCAGAGAAGGGCTGTGGTGCTGTGCAGAGATAATGTGTTTCTGGCCAGTGGTCTGTAAATATTTTCTGCTGCATTTTTTTTTTATTATTGCTCACATTTCCATGGACTGGCTTTAAAGGGCAATAAAATACTTCATTTTTTTGCATCAAATGGTCTTTGTTTTGCTACCTTTTTTTTTACATTTTGAGGTTAAACTACACGTTTTTCAGTCAGCCTTTCGACCTACTACCCTCACTCTAGGTCAGAGTGTGACATTTGGTGGCAGCGGTGGGATGGCCACCCGACAGGTCCCCAGGGGGGGGCAAAGGAAAATTCAAACCAGGAGCAAGACAGCCAAACTTAAAACAGATCCTGAACCAGCCGAACCAGATGCAGAGGGTGAGGAATGGGAGACTGATGAGGATGAGGAGGGACCCTCATCCCAGCCCCAACGTGCAGAGCCACAGCAGGAGATGGTCTTGCTGCTACGTCAGTTTATGGGTGCTCAGAGGGACAGGGAAGAAGCGCTCTTAGGGGAACTCCGAGGCCTACGGACAGTCATCCAAGCTGGCAGTCAGCTGCCTACACCAGCAGCCAGCTGTAGTTCCAGTGCAGGGAGCGTTGTCTCCCTAATAGGACCCCCCACAACGCTTCACACCCTGCAGCAGCCACCAGTAGCACCAACAACAGCGCCACAGCCGCAGCCATCAATAGCACCAGCACTACAGCAGCAACCATCAGTACCAGCCCCACGGAAGGACCCCAAGTTGCTTCCATTCCAGTTTGGTGAGGACATTGAAAACTACCTCCTCCGCTTTGAACGGATTGCCAAAACTTGGGCGTGGCCAGAGACTGAGTGGGCCTACAGACTTGTGCCTTTACTGACGGGAAAGGCGTTGGAGGCCTATTCTGCCATGGATGAAGAGCGGTCTGACTCCTACCCAGACCTTAAACAAGCCCTGCTTGTCAAGTTTGACATTTCTTCTGAGACTTATCGCCAGCGCTTCAGAGATCCAGCTGTACCCCAGGGAGAGGCACCGACCGAAACCTACCAACGCTTGAAAGGCCTGTATCGACGTTGGATCAAGCCAGACCAGTGCAGCGTGGAGGACATCGGGGAAGCCATCGTGTTGGAGCAGCTGCTGAGAGTGTTTCCACCCGACATCCGCACGTGGGTCAAGGAGCGAGAGCCCACCACTGGCTTAGAGGCAGCGAAGCTTGCAACCCAGTATGTCAACGCCCGGAGGCCAGTGTTGACCAGGTCCCAACAGCGCCAGCCGAACAGAGGACAAGGGGACAGCCGGCAAGAAGGTCAGAAGTTTAATAGCTATGGGACTCAGGGGAATGTGGGGGTCAGCAGAGGTGGACAGCAGGCTAGTGCCAGTCAGGGGACTGGGGGGGCTAGTAGATATGGGCAGCAGGCTAGTACCAGTCGTGGGGAAATCATTTGTTACTACTGCCAGCAGCCAGGCCACAAGGCCTCAGACTGCCCTCTCAAAAAGCCTAAACTGTCTGGTTACTGCTATGTTCCCCGCAGAGAGGTGTGTAGAGAACCAGGTACCATGCGCTCAGAAGATGCCTCATTTCATCCAGTTACTGTTAATGGGGTACAGGTGTTGGCCTTGTTAGACAATGGGAGTTCCATGTCACTGATTAAGAAATGCTATCTGACAGACAGTGGTATTAACTATGGGAACAAAACTGACATTGAATGTGTTCATGGGGACCAGAAACCCTACCCCACGTCTGAGGTTACCATAGCTGTAGATGGGCAGGCATTTTTGCTACAAGTGGGGGTTATTGACCATCTATCTGTTGATTGCATCCTGGGGAGGGATTTGCCAATCCTGCGAGACTTAATTGCAGGAAAACAACAGAAAGCAGAAATGTGTGCTATGGTAACAAGGTCCCAGGTTAAAGCTGGCCTGGAGCCCCTCCCAGATCTTGATGGTGATCTGTGTGAGGGTGGTTCTAAAGGCCCAAGAAAATCACGGCGACTTCGTCGCATTGAGAAAATGCAAGGCACCCCCAGTAAGCTAGAAACCTATCCTGAGCCTGTGAGTGTCAACTGGGACATTCCAAATGACATAAGCCAGTTGCAAATGTCTGATCCTACTCTGTCTTTCTTGTACAAGCAGGTTGAGGATGGGGAGGGGAAACAAGACTCTGGTCCAAGGTTTATGGTTGAAAATGACATTCTGTATGCAATAGGGGATGCAGGTAAGCGCTTAGTGGTACCAATCAGTTGTAGGCCTCTTGTCTTACATCTGGCACACACAGTACCATGGGCCGGCCATCTAGGGCAGCAGAAAACCTACATGAGGTTGGGGTCACGGTTTTACTGGCCAACAATGTTTAACGATGTCAAACATTTTTGCACCACATGCCCAGAGTGTCAGGTCACCACACACATCAAAGCCAAGCAGGTTCCATTACACCCCTTACCTATCATCAGTACCCCTTTCCGGTGCATAGCCATGGATGTGGTTGGTCCACTGGAGAAGAGTAGCTCTGGTTACCAGTACATACTTGTGATCTGTGACTATGCCACACGATTTCCAGAAGCTTTCCCTCTCCGAAGCATAAAGACACCAAAGATAATCGGTGCCCTTGTCCAGCTTTTCTCTCGTGTAGGGGTGCCAGATGAGATCATCACGGACCAAGCTACCAACTTCACTTCGGGCACAATGAAACAGCTGCAGAAGGAACTGGGCATTAAAGGCATACGGACGACTCCATACCATCCCCAGACTGATGGTCTGGTTGAGCGATTCAACCAAACGCTGAAGCAGATGCTGCGTAAGTTTGTCTCTGATACCGGCCGTGATTGGGACAAGTGGTTACCTTTTGTCTTGTTTGCCTATAGGGAGGTGCCCCAAGCATCAACTGGCTTCTCCCCGTTCGAGCTACTTTATGGATGGCCAGTGCAGGGGCCACTGGATCTCCTGAGGAAGGAGTGGGAGGCCACCAAGAAACCTGCACCAGAAGGTATCCTGTCCTACATACTCCAAATGCGTGAACGCCTTGAGAGGTACCGTGAGGAGGCCCAAGTCCATCTGAAGAGGGCGCAGCAGGACCAGAAGTGCTGGTATGACAAAAGGGCTCGACAGAGGGAGTTGACACCAGGTCAGAGGGTCCTGATCTTACTCCCAACCAGCAGCAACAAACTGTTAGCCAAATGGCAGGGGCCTTATGAGGTGTTGAGGAAGATGGGACCAGTGACGTATGAGGTGGCTCACCCAGACAAGGGGAAAGTATCCCAGGTCTACCACATCAACCTGCTCAAAGAGTGGAAGGAGCGTGAGCCTGCCAAGGTGTTACTGGTGTGTCAGGTCAAGGAGAAAGATGGTGAGTCTGACTCTAACCTGCAACAACTTCTCCAGCCAAAAACCCCTCAGCTCACTGCATGAAAAGAGGGATTTCCGTCAGTATGCGGCACTGTAAATTGCCGTGGAATTTCAGGTTTACGGCTGCGCGCGGCAATTTACAGGCAACACAGAAAACTGCCGGAAACTGTCGTAAATTGTCGTGGGCCTTGCTTGGCAGTTGTCCCCCCTTCCCCTAATTCTAGGGGAGGCTTTAACATGTAAATGAACATGCTGTGAGCTATAGAAATGCAAACCAGGGGAGCAGGGGGAGTTTCACTCCCCACACAGAGGTGACATTTCTCTAAAAGGTATTAGCTTCATTCATCTCTGGTATAAATAGATGAGGCTTGGTATAGTCTAATTATAGACTCTTAAATTTTAGCTTGAATTGATTTATTTCATGAAAGTATGCTAGATTAATTACTGTGTATGGTCATTAACAATGGTCAATGTTAAATAAAAAAGATACACAAAACAATTTATTTCAACAATTAGTTTTAACCAGGCTTTGCCACAAAGATCAAATGTGCACTCCATGCAAACAACGTCACAGTCTGCTAGAGCTCAACCACTGTGCATAGTGGCATGACTGCAGTGACCTCTTCTGTAAACAATGATCATGTGATTGGAGGAGCCCGACGAGCCGTCTAGCACTCGTCCAATCACGCGCGAGCTCGGCATGATTCAAACGGAAGACCTCGCAAGACGAGCATATCACCAGTCCTGTTTTTACTCCTGTATATTCAGACAGTCTCCTTCGTTTCGCGTGTTTTTCGCTGTTTTGCTGTTTCGTGAACTACAATGTCTGGACAGCGTCTCTCCTTCAACACCCGGAAACTCCTCAGCATGGACGAAGACACAGCTGAACGCTATCAGTGGGCTGTCTGCCAGCTCGCTGTGTTTGCTGCCGATATGACTCAGCAGTTCACCGCAGTAAACTCGTGTGGAGGAGACTAACTAACAAGAGGAGACGGTGCACAATCCCCAAACGGCGGTAAGAATATATTCAGTGACTGCTAGCTAAGCTAAAAGTAAAAGAACAAATGAAGAAGCAGAACCAGTCTAAGTTTGGTTATTAAAGTGTATTTTTTTGGTCTTGTAATTTACAGGAAGCAGTACGCCGTCTCCACATCTCGGAGACAAATTGTGTGCACTATGAACCGGAGCGAGGGTAAGTTTAAAGAATATGCTTTCATTGTGCTGTATGAGGAAACGTTCAGACACGTTATTGACCGATCTTAACCGTCCATTTTGTTTTTCACAGACTGACCTCTCCTCATAACGAGGCCGTGACCTGTTATTTACTGAGAGCTCTGTCTGCGAGGATTCACTTGATGCAGATAATGACGCCATTGTGTGTAAGTGACTTTTACTGTCTCTTTTTTACTTTTTACTGTGACTTTTAGATCAGACTCGTTGTTGGTCAGTGTGACTATTTTTCGGGTGCATTAATAGATGTGTTGTGTCAATATGCAGTGCACTGCGCAGTACTTATTGTCTTTACTGATTGTTTTTACAGCTGCTGGAAGCGAGACAGTGTCCTGGCAGAAGACGAGGTGGACCTGTGGAATTGCGCCACCGTGGACATGATGACTGATGAGGAAGACGGCACACTTGACGGGGTGTCTGGGTGGATTGTGGGACCTCCGTGGTTCCGCAGCAGGAGCTGACTGAACTCTGTGCTGCGCTGCAGTCAGATTGGAGGCGAACCCTAACTACAGGGCAGCACCACAGACGTCTGCAGGATGGAGCTCATGCAGACAGATCGCCGTCAGATGCCGACAGCTCCGAGGCGGCGAATAATAGACAGTTGATGGCGCTGTATGATTTTGATTTGTTGTTGAAATCTCCTGTTTGTACCTGTACATAGTTGTGTGTTATAAATAAAGCTCTTTATTTGAATAAACATGTTCCTCGCTAATGTTCCTTTACTCAATAAATTAATTAATGTCCTTGATGGTAATAATAGTGTAGCCCATAGGATAACAATGACATGAATATACAACATAATACTAATTTTATTTTAATTTTTAATAATTATACATTTATTATAATTATTATAAGTATTATTTTTTTTAATTATTTTTATATTTTATTATTGTAGGGGAGGGCTTTACATTTATAATGACCCAGAGTGACCAATAGCGACAGATCTGCCGACCAATCACGAGTGATTTTTCTTGTTTCAAAGTAGTGGTTTCATCCAATCCTGGAGTGAGGAGTTTCAAGCCAGACGCGGCTCCGCTGCTATTCATATGCTAATTAGAGTCATTAGCACCTCCCGGGAGGTCTCCACATACGTCATGGGTCCGTTTTCGACAATTTGCGGGACCCGTAAACGCCGCGTTCGCAGCCTGTAAATTGTCGGAAACTGCCGAAAATGAGTGAGATTTCCGGGCGTTTACGGGGACGAAAATCCCACTTTTCATCCAGTGGCTGGAGCACCTGCCCTCACAACACCAGCAGAAGTTGCAGATGCTGTTTCGGGAGATGCCTGGGCTGTTCCGAGATGGTCCAGGGCGAACAGCACAGATCCAGCACACCATCCGTCTCCAAAAGGCAGACATTCCTCCCATTCGTCAGAGGCCGTACCGCATCCCAGAACGGTTGGTGGAGCCCCTGAAGGATGAGGTCCGGAAGATGCTTGATCTCGGAGTGATAGAGCCATCTGAGAGTGAGTGGTCCAGTCCCATGGTAATGGTGCCTAAGAAGGATGGGTCTCAACGGCCCTGTATTGACTTCAGGAAGGTTAATGCTGTCTCCTGCTTTGATGCTTACCCCATGCCTCGCATAGATGACCTGGTGGAGCGTGTTGGGACTGCCAAGTACATAACCACGCTGGACCTTTGTAAAGGGTATTGGCAGATTCCCCTGGAGGAGACCTCAAAGCAGTACACCGCTTTCCGTACACCTTCAGGACTGTACCAGTTCACGGTAATGCCGTTTGGACTGCATGGAGCGCCTGCGACGTTCCAAAGGTTGATGGATGCTGTTCTCACAGGGTTCGAATCCTTCAGTGCTGCTTACCTTGATGACGTCGTCATCTTCAGCCATTCCTGGGAGGACCATCTCCAACATCTGAGACAGATCCTGACCTGCATCGAGAGTGCTGGCTTGACCCTCAATGCTCAGAAGTGCGAGTGGGCTAAGGGTGAAGTCCAATATCTGGGGTTCCAGCTGGGAGGGGGTCACATTCGCCCCCTTGTGGACAAGGTCGAAGCCATCCGTAATGCCCAGCGCCCACGCACCAAGAAACAGGTGAGGTCGTTCGTAGGCCTTGTAGGGTGGTATTCTAACTTCATTCCCCACTACTCCACTCTTGCCACCCCTCTGACTAATCTGACTCGGAAAGGGGAACCTAACCCTGTAAGATGGTCCCCAGAATGTGAACAGTCCTTTACTGCTCTCAAGAATGCCATGTGTTCATCACCTGTCCTCTGTAGTCCTGACTTTCAGAAGCACTTCATAGTCCAGACAGATGCTTCTGATGTTGGCATTGGAGCTGTGTTGGCACAAGGGGACGAGGGAGAGGAAAGACCAGTGTTGTATCTCAGCCGTAAGTTGGAACCCCGGGAGACCAGGTATTCAACAATTGAGAAGGAGGGCTTAGCCATTAAATGGGCTTTGGAGAGTCTGCGGTATTATCTCCTTGGAAGGGAGTTCGAAACAGACCACAGAGCTCTATCTTGGATCAACACAATGAAGGATCGCAATGCTAGGATCACACGATGGTATCTTGACTTGCAACCCTTCAGTTTCAGGGTCAGGCACAAATCCGGCAAGACCAACCTGCTGGCAGACTACCTGTCTCGGTTGACCACCACGGCTGCGCCAGGAGAGGGGGGAGGTAATGTGGCAGTTTCCCCTGCCACTGGTAACACACCACACCAGCACACCACACCATTATTCATTCCACATGCCACATGTTAGCCAGGTAGCATGCTACTGATAGTTTGGTGGGTGCACACACTGAGCTACATTTAACACCTCAGTAAGTTTCCTGTGCTATTTTTCCAATAAAGTTTACAGAAACACACACAAACACATTGTTATGATTTTGGGTTAACTCTTTATTATTTAAAGATTGTATATCATGAGTTTGTTTGTATCTAATTATGTTTCTCTTCTCTTACCATGGTGCTGCCTGGTGCTGGGCAGTGACAAAGGACCCGTGCATAGTTTCAGGCTGTCTTTTATAGTGCCTGAGTAACAAGTAGGGAGCATGCTCAGTCCATCTTACTGCACCATACCAATTGATGGGAGTGGTAAATGGGGTTGTAAATTCATTCCTAGCTTGGGTATTATGTGAATGCTTTTATGATTCCCTTAATGTGTGGTAAATAAATGTAAATAGACTTTGTAATGGTTTCTGTAATGGAAAATAACCTGTGTGGTTACATTGATTACTAAATTGATTCCAATTAAAGATGGTATGGTCCAGTGGGAGGGGCTTAGTCTTTAAATGGAGGGGATCTACACTGCCCAGGCGGTCAGAGAAGGGCTGTGGTGCTGTGCAGAGATAATGTGTTTCTGGCCAGTGGTCTGTAAATATTTTCTGCTGCATTTTTTTTTTATTATTGCTCACATTTCCATGGACTGGCTTTAAAGGGCAATAAAATACTTCATTTTTTTGCATCAAATGGCCTTTGTTTTGCTACCTTTTTTTTACATTTTGAGGTTAAACTACACGTTTTTCAGTCAGCCTTTCGACCTACTACCCTCACTCTAGGTCAGAGTGTGACATAACCCCAATCCCTCCATGACACAGAATTCAACAGGCTCAACAGATTTTGAGTTTTGACTAATTTGACTAAAATTTATAAATGTAATTAGTTTACAGCCAATGAAAACATGTAGTTAATGTTTTAATGTTCATGTGACATCGAATTAAATGCTCAAACAACAACCAAAAGTTATATTAAACTGACATAAAATTCCTGTCAGACGAGGGTCATGTGACACATTTATTTTGTGTCTGGCGTACTGACAACTTTAATGTTACTGTATTGTACTAAAGGTTTTGAGTGAGAGTTGTTTCAAAAAAACAAAGTAAGTTGAGTGAGTGAATTGGAGTTTACAGTGTAGCACAGTTATCTTCATAACTCAATCCAAAAGGAAATACTTGTGGAAAGTGAAATATCACCAGACCAACACCTCCTCCAATTCAGATGAATACAGTTTGACGTTTTGTTGCTTCTAGCCAAGAAATAATGTGGTGCATGAATCAAAACAGAGGTTCAGTTAGGGAGACTTTCTTTACACTCTCACATACTCACAAATCTCTCCCTCACTCTGACTATGGGCATTCACTTCTAATCCAACCAGATTTTATCACGGACTTCCTAAACCAAATATATCGTTGCTGTCAAACTGTTATCCTCTCTGCTGGTATCAGTTAACATTCCAGTGCAAACCAATCGACACTCCTCCCCCCATTCACATCCTGTCTTCATCACACTCATTGCCCAGGGTTCTTTCTACTGAGCTCATCAGGAGCTCTGCTCCATCTCCCATCATCCAGATCTTTAACCAGCTCTCTTCATCTCTTCACCACCTCTAGTGTTTACACTGCATCCACAAAAGGCCCCAAAACTTGGCCTTTTGGTTCTAGCACAACACCCATGCAGCACATTCTCACTCATCCACTCCCTGTACTACTGAATTTACAGATTCCTTCCACCTATTTGTTTGACTTTATTTCATTATCGCATCACGGTGTGTCTCCCATTTTTGTCACAGTCCTGTGGCAGGCTGTGACCACTGAGGCCCACACTAACCATGGCATTACATCCCTCCCCCTATATCATGTTGGGGTGTCATTGCCAAAGACTCTTCACTCCATTGTACACTATGTAGAACATTTATCTGTTAACTCTAAATAAAGTCTCTCCTGACTGAAATACAATAACCCACTATAACACCGCACTTTGTCATTTTTACACTTTGGTTTTTAAAGAGAAATAAAACATAATGTGTTACAGTGAGTAGTGATCTTTAGAGGTGCTGGTAGGTGGAATTTGTTATCGCTGGACATGACAGGATAGTTGTTTACCCCTCGTTCCAGTCTTTATGCTAAGCTAAGTGAACTGTCTCTGGGCTCTTTTAGAGTCTCATTGGACAAAATAGTCAGTCAAATGAATGTAATGTTTTTATGTCTTAAGAAACATGGTTACAAGTGGGTCCAACACAAAATCCGATCAGATACAGCTGGCCAGATCTGGTTCAAGGATGAGCTTAAGGGCCTCAGGTTACAACATCTGTGGAGATGATTAATGTTGTGTTTCACTACTTCAGAGCAAAGCTGCTATTGACTTAAAGGAGAAGTCTGGTATTTTGCAGTTTGAGCCCCATTCCTGGGTTGTTTATGATGAAATAGAGTGGTTAAGACCAAAATCTTGACAATTGCTCCTTCTCTGAGAATTTGAGAGAATTTGGCTTTCCCCTGCCTGGCTTAACAATGCTGTCTATGGCCATGTGTAAATAGGGTGACCAGATCCCAATTTACCACATGTGGGACAGAGACTACATCTGAGTGGGACAATGTGGGACACCAAGATGTCGTGGTTGTCTTCAATAATTAATTTTTAAAAAATCTACCGGTATTCTGCTCAAGTATATGATATTTTATTTTAATGCAACTTTCCCAGGTTCATGTAAGATAACAACAAAACCTTAGCTCAACTCCAAACACTACAACATTAAAGTGTTTGTTCTGAACAATAATGAACCACATATTCAAGTACAAGATGAAGGCTCCTGAAGAAGGCTCCATTCGCCTATAGGCTCAATAAATCAAATCCAACAATCTGAACAAAAAAAATGCTGCAAGGAGCTCACCTCACTCATGCAGTTCAGAATAACAGACTAATTAGACCTACACCAAACACATTTTAAATTATGTATTAACCTGTTATTTACTGTGCAGTGCCACATTGTGGTACTGAAGGCACAAAAAGGTATAAAATATAAACACCACACTATTAAAGTGTTTGTTCTAATAGAACAATACTGAAGCACATATTCAAGTAAGATGTACTGTATGCTACCGAAGTAGGCTCCATTCGCCTATAGCCTCTACAAATCAAATCAAACAATCTTAACAAAAACAATGGTGCAGAAGGAGCTCACCTCACTCATTCAGTTCAGAATACAGTAATAGACTAATTAGGCCTACACCAAAAATGCATTTTAAATTATCTGTATTAACCTGTTATTTACTGAACAATGCCACCTTGTGGTGATAAAGGTGCAACAAGGTAAAAGATTTGGCCCTACATAAAACAATAGATAAATAAATAAAATCTGATATACAAATCTTAAACTGGTCAGGAGGGAACAAAAAAATATGTTAAATGAAATGAATATTTTTTTTTCAGTTTTGTCCATCACTGTAACAAAATCAATGCTCTTCCAGCACTTAGGAGAGCACGTGGCTGATATTCTTTCTTATAATTTTTTCCATCAGAAGTCTTTCAGCTTTCTCCATCACAGCAACTGCAGGCAAGTCTTGCCCACACAAACAATGCACTTTCAGCACGAGGGAAAGCACCTGGTGAAACACAAAAATAGAGCAATGTCTTAAAATCTAGCACAAAACTAGCTCAGTGCTCCCAATATTCTAAGACAATGTTTATCTTACCTTAGGTGTTCCGCTTGACTTTATACTTTTTACTGGAGCATGCAGCTTCTAGTAGTGTCTTCTCCTTAAGTGCATAGCTGTAGAACTCCTTACAGGTGTATTCAAAGTTGGTCTTGACCTGGATTTCACTTTTGATAAGCTCCACAGAGCAACGGTTCCTTTGATCAGTCCATGCTGCACCCATCAGGGAAAACACCCTTTCCACAGAGGCGTTGGTAACAGGGATGCTGAAGAGAAATGATGCCACAGCCGTCAGGTTGGGTGTCTTTGTGCCTTTAAGCAGGAGCGACCACTTCTCCAGAACAGGAGCTCTTCTCTCAACAATTTCCTGTTGGCGTGGTAGAGTTGCACAGTACTCCTCATAGAGTTCATCCATGTCCAGTTTCCCCCCTATCTGTAGGACCTCCACTGCATCACTGAGATGAGAGAATTTGAAGCTGTTCCTCAGTGCCAAGGATGAAACATGCTTCTGATAGTTATCATCTGTGAAATCGTACCACTTTTCCAGGTATGTTAGTGCTGTCTTGTAAAAGTTGGTGAAATCCTGTCTGATTGTTGCAGCTTTTTGGTCAGGAAACTTTCTGAGTAAAGCACTGGTCTCCATTCCAAAAAAGGAATCAGATTCTCTTTGTTGGAGCTTGGTCTTAAGGTTGAGCATTATGTCATACAGCTCACAAAAGGTCACGTCTTCTCCCTCCAACATCAGAACCACATCATGAAACACCTTTAAAGTGTTTTTGAGAAAAGCCAGGTAGGCCTGTAACTGAAGTGGTTGACCCTCACCATCTTGATCTGCTTTAAACAGATTCCACAGTGCTTTTGGGCAATGACTTTCTCCCAGGGACAGGAAGTAGCACTTAATGGCATCCCAGCTCTCGTGTAGCCTCTGGACAGCCGGCCACAGGCTCAACCACCTTGTAGGTACATTTCTCCGGACAGCAAGATAGTCTTCCTCCACAAAGGCAAACACTGCTTTCAATTCCTCCGTACGCTGTGCAGACACTGAAAAGTGACTGTATATTTTGTTAACCACAGAATCAATGTCTATGTCAAGTCTATCTCCAGCATGCTTTGCACAGTTGTGCACAATGTGTGCCATACAGTTTGCCTTGATAATGCCACTGTTGTCTGCCTTCAGCTTCTGAAAAACAGAATTGTTCTTCCCGTAGTTTACACTAGCATTATCAGCTGTATAAGCTGAAATCAAGTCCAGTTGCAGGCCATTTTCGTCTAACTTGCCTGTTATCTGGCGGTGTATGGTCGCTGCCGACTCATGGCTATCCTCATAAAAGTCGAGAATCTTGCTTTTCAAACCCAGCTCTGGTGTCCAATACCTCAAAGAAAGTGGGAATAATTTTGTAGTGCCATGATTAGATGCATCTGAAGCCACAGAAAAAAAAGGTGTGTGGACTTTTTTTTCACTTGAGAGTTCTTCAACCAGTGGTGTTTTTAATTCTCTCAAACAAGTCTCCACAGAGGCAGGTGCAAGCACATCTGTAACTATGGCTGCTGCCTTTGTACGACCACATGTCATTTTGCTTGCGATCTCAGAGTCTGGAAACATGACAGATGCTAGCTTACTGCCACAGTCTTCTGACCTGTATGACAGGGAGTGTTTTACAGTGTGGTAGACGCTCGTTAGTTCAGCTGCTGTCACCTTATCTGTGTTCGAGTCTTGTTTGGGTTTCAGCAGGAACGTATTCATGGAATGGGAACTGTTCTTTTGAGCCACACGTTTTTTGTGAGTCTCGGACTGTTGGTGTCGTCTCACATCATATTCACCTCCATGTGAAACGGAAAACTTGCTCTGACAAACATCACAAAAAACTTTGGTGCAGTCACCTTGCACTGGTCTTACCCAGGAGGAGTAAATGGCTTCCCAATCTTTGTTGTAGCTGCATTTCCTTTTTTTACGAGTCGTGCCTTCATCTTTTTCCTCCATGTCTCCTGCTGCATGCCGAAGCGATGCTGTTGTTGTTTTTGGCGGTGTGGGGCCGGGCAGCGGACGCGCGCACCCGCGTCTAGCTTGATTGACAGATCATCCCAGAGCCCACCCCGCCCCCTGATGACAGCTCTCCTGTCTCCCGACCACATACACACAGCTGTTTGATAAGCGCCAGATTATAGCCTACGGTGAGACTGCATTTCAAAAAATCAAGTGCCACTGTCAATAACAATGCGGGACATTATCTCAATTTGCGGGACGTGTGAAAAGTATTTAAAATGCGGGACTGTCCCGCACAAAGCGGGACATCTGGTCACCCTATGTGTAAATCTGTCCTAAAACCACCTTAAACGTTGGTTTTCAAAGCCATGAAACTCACTGAGTGGTCAGTGGTGTTTGTTGATGTTCTGACATAAAAATCGTAGCAAACTGTGGTTTCCGTGATGATTTATTTGACATTATGTCCATGCATTGATTTCCTATAGGAAGCCTCATTGTGGTTGTTTACGACAAGGTTGTAGTCATTGTAGTCTTTTAGCTCAGCGAAAGTGCCGGCTCGACAGTGCTGTGTGCGCTCCTCCTCTTCAGAGGAATTCTCCTGCAGTCGCTGACCACACAAAACTTGCCCATTATTACTCACTTGTAAACAACCTTCGCAGTATGATACCTTTGAACACAACGCCAGCCTTCTTCTTCTGCTTCTTTCTGTGTCCCATTACATTGCAATGGTTTCCTGCCGGTTGGCGACACCCACATAAAGGAGCATTATCGCCATCAAGTGGGCTGGAGTGTATAACGCTTAAGGGTCAAAGGAACGATCAAGTGAAGGTTTACATATGGGTGTGAGGCAGCTGAAAAAATAGTTCCACAATCGAGATGAATCACAAAAACACGGATGGAAGCCACAGTTTGCTACGATTTTTACGTCGGAACATCAATGAACACCACTGACCACTCGGTTAGTTTCATGGCTTTGAAAATGAACGTTTAAGGTGGTTTTAGGACAGATTTACACATGGCCATAGACAGCATCGTTAAACCAGGCAGGGGAAAACCAAATTCTCTCAAATTCTCAGAGAAGGAGCAATCGTCAAGATTTTGGACTTAACCACTCTATTTCATCATAAACAACCCAGGAATGGGGCTCAAAGTGCAAAATACTGGACTTCTCCTTTAAAGACGCCTTCTATATGAGCCAAACTGGACAAAACTTTATAAACTTTATATAGATTTCTATACCCATTTATGCTGTCCAGAGAAGCCTCTCTTAACATACAAGGCAGGAGAGGGGACTACATACTGCCAGCAACAAGGCAGACACCTACTATTACCACTCAGGCAGACACTGAGAAAATGAATGCACATCAACAGTAAACCCACATGCTGAAGCATAAAGATTTTGCCCCACAGTTGCAAAAAGTAAAATTCCCCAAAAGCAAAACCTCATTCATTGAGGACTGATAAACAAAACCTGCTGTCTTTAACATGGCCCAGCTGTGAAAATGGTCACTGAGCACAAGGTGGAACTCTTGACTGCCTGAGGGCGGATCACTCCCTCAATCTGCACAGACAGTATCAGAATTTGAAGCATATCTCACAGCCAGAAGAAACTGTCACTAACCTTCTCCATCAAGTGATTTTTAAAGGTCAAGAATCCTGCTCTCTATTTCTTGAAGTTTTCAAAGATCCTGATATTCTCAGGACCTACCCACAGCTCAGAGACATGACAAAAATGGTGCTAAGCAATAGTGGAAGCAATGTATAAGCTAATAATTAGAATGTAATTAAAAAGAATAATTGTGGTCTAAACTGGATACACTCAAAATCAACCACTAAAATCCTCTTCTTTTTTCAGCTGCACATGAAAAACATCCTACCTAATGTTTTTTTTCCTTTGAATAGTTGTAACACACAACTGGGTGGGGTATTGTTGTCTTAGAAAAATCAGTTTTTATAATTTTAGTCAAAGGCCTCATTTGTTATCTGTCAGAATGAGACATTTGTAAATGATGATAAATTCTAACAGGATTCTCCTACATGAATGGACCAATAGGCTGCAGCATGCCACACCACCAGAGGTCACAATTGCACTAGTTTTGTTTTTGATTTTTTTTTTTTTTTTTGCCTTTGCCATGTTAGTGAAAATTTCATTGTATTTAAGTGTATCTATGTTGGTACTCAAATTAGTTGATTAGTTGGATGTGATCCTGGTTTCAGCTCTTGTATCTCTTTTGTGTCTTTCTCCAGACATAACCAGTTTAGTTCAATGTGATAATTAATAAGGAAATAAGTTAACTTGTGAAATTGATCCCACAGCAGGGTGTGTAGAGTTTACCTAATGACAGCATCCAGACCCCACTCAGTTAATTGTATTCACAACAAATGGACATTTGATTACATCCAACTGCTTCTGCTCTAGGAATACTGACAGGTGAATATTAATATTTTGACTTACTCATGCTAAAACCCCTGCCTCTCTGCTCTGAATAGAGACCTTGGGGACCTGGCTTTGAACCAAGGAGCTCTGGATGTGTGGAGTAAGAGTTCAGAGGAAAGGTAGCTGGAGGATCCGTTTGGAATGGAAACAGTTTGACGCACTTGGTAGATCATAAAACGGCAGCAGGATTAGCGCTGGCCTACGGGGGACAGTGAATGACAAACACACTCTTACACCTCGTCTGAACCGTGTGCATGCTTTGCTGCCATACATCTCTCTAGCATTTTTATTGGTCTTGACTCTTTTCAGGCAGAACCAGCCAACTGTTCATAATTGGTTGAGGGAACATTTTGAATCAGATGGAAAAACATATTTTTTTTCGATATGTTGCATGCACCCAAGAGATTTACAATTAACCATATTTGCCATGTTTTTTCTTCTTTGTATAATGTGAACAGTAATAAAAGAGTTTCCCACCGACATAACATCATCAGAATCACCAAAATCGCACCAGAGTAATAGAACCTGAGATACTAGAGATTCAGCAAAAGCCGGGATATCATCTTTTTCATTTCATGCATTCTTCTTACTTGTCAAAATTTGGGGCCTACATTACCGATACCCCAACTAAACAGCCAACAGTTTGGTTGGAGATTCATGTTAGAGGGTGACATGAGAGTGGACTTTAGCATAATGATATATATGTGTGTATATGTGTGTATACATGTTATTGTGTGGCAAATGACTAGCACTTAGTTTGTTAGCTTGATGCTAACGTGATGAGATGTAGCACATTTAACGGAAATTAGCATTGTGATCTGTGATAATATCATATAATTATAAACAATCATCCATTGTACTTCACATACCATGATGGGCATATATTTCTTCTGTGGAAACGAACTAATAGCTGCTGACTTAACAATGTTATCTCAATAGCCTGTAATTCCTGTCCTGCTTCAACTTAAACTTCGATTTCAACTTTATTTTGGTCCCTGAAGGGCAATTGGTTGTACAGCAAGAAAAAACAAAAAAAGCACGAGCGAACACACGGGAATCAGTGAGCTGAAACAACAGTGAACAATGGAATACAGTCATTGCGATGTAACTTAAAAAAAAAAAAAATTACTGAGCAAATCGAATGATTAGCAACAACTGGAGTATGTAAGGGTAAGTAAAGTCCATGGTGACCCTACAAAATGGATAAGATGGATTAAAAGTTATACATCTAACCATCATGATGCTGTTTTCAACATCAAATATAGGTATCTAAGACAGCTATAAAAAATCGTGGCCATCAACGACAACCATGAATATCATCATCATCATCACATCATCATCGTCGTCACCATCAATCATCACATAATCACAACAAGAATAACAACCAGCCAAGAGAGTAGCCTCAGCACTAAATAAGGTTTTTCCACTGCCCTGCATTCAAAAGAGAAATGGCAGTAGGGATAAGGGAGTATTTATATCTGTAACTCTTAACAGGGCCAAGAGCCAGAGGAGATCTTACTTCTCATTTTCACTACACTACTTAGTGCATTTTTGGACCTGATGTTGAGGTTCCTGAAACCAGCAGAGAAGAGAGGTCAGGACAGACTCAATATAAGATCTGTAAAAGAGGATCAAAAGAGATTGTCGCCTTGAAACCTAGACAGTAGACAGACATTGCTGACCCTTTTAAATACTTGCTGCCAGTGGCTGCACGAGAAATGTGCCCCATGATTACTCCTATTGACTTTATTTTCCTGTCCAGTCCCAGTCATAAACGGGATAATGGGATAAATAGTGAAGTAGACTCCCATCCTCCCACAGGAATTCTGTGACCCACAGATTCCTGAAAAATATCAGCCTCTAATTCAGGTGTACTATGCTAGTAGTGACTCAAGTAGCCTGGAGCCTCTAGTCTGCAGCAGAGATGAGCAGCAGGCTATAGAGGTCTGATATCACGTCTTTCTAAAAGTGATAGAAAGAGTGATAGAGAGGAGAGAAAGGCAATGGGAGGGTCGCTAGGGAGTGCTTCATCCCAGCGCTTCATAAAAAAGCGCTCCCAGCACTTTTTTTTAATGATGTGCTCTCCATGGGTATGTTTCTATGACAACAAAGTCTTGACGCTAACATTAGCTAACGCTAGCATTAGTAGCTAATGTAACACTACATGAATAAAGAGTTGACTCCACAATTAACAACAAGCTTACAAAGTGAATGGTGATGAAAGCACAACACTAACCAGCAACGTCCAGTTTCCACCTGGCCGATCTGCTCCCCAAACATGAGCTTTTCTGTCTTTTTTGTGACAGTAGACAAAGACCTCACTAAACAAGCAGCAGTGACATCAGCACTGCCTTTCTGAAAGCTTTCAACCTAGAATTGCTTGGAGCGGCTGCACGAAAAAGTCAAAGCGCTCTGGAAGCACTCTTTCTCGAGGCGGCCGCATGCGGCTGCATATTCTTTGTCTTCATTGGGAACAATAGATCCTCTCAGGGCCGACGTCACAATGACGTCATTTTATTAGCTGGAGGCAAAATACGACTGACCACCACAGGGCTGTACACTACATAGGAGTCTTAAAATGTCATCTAATTGTGTTATTGGGTGCCAGAATAGCCGCCACTGCCCTTCAACACAAACAGAAGACAACTATGGTTAAATGCAATTTGACGAAAAGACAGAGGCGATCATCAGAAATACTTGCACACATATCAGATTAGGGAAAAAAGTATTTACTGTAGGGATGTTTTAGGGATGAATAACGTTATGTGTATTGGGTTATTATGTCCACCTAATCAGAAATCGGAGAGGTGGGAGGAGAAATTGATTTCTCTGTAAGGCCTTACTTTTTGGGACCATTAACTAATGTTAGCTTAGATAGCAAAACAAACTGGAGGAAACAAAGTGCGCTCTGCCATTCCCAGAGCGTGGCGCTCTGGATAACCAAACAGTACATTCAGACAATGCTCCGAATTTACGAACAGTCCAGTTTGTGCCAGAATGCACTCCAGCACTCAGAATGAATATTTCCAAACTCAAAACTCCTAACATCTTCCTCCATTGTCTAAAACAAGCCAACAGAACTTTCTAGCTAGCACTAGCTAACATCTGTGGAGAATTATTTTGCCTCTAGCTGAGCCCCGCCCACCAAAAAACATCATACTGTTTACTTACAGTAAAAGGGTCTATTGAAAAAAGCGCTGAGAAAAACCGTATGTGGAAACAAGCCATAACTCCCCTCCCCCATATGTTTTTCATTTTCAAACTTGTATTCCTCAGACCCAGCTGAGGCTGACTCAAGTGACATCATTTGAGGCACACTTCAGGCCTCCACTGAAGACACAAAAGGCTTTACAAAATTTGGTTCACATATGCAGTAGTACTCCCAGAGAGATGTAAACAGACTTGGATGTTTAAAATCGTACAAATTCCTCTTTGATTACAGCTGAAATTATGAGAATTTAGATGATAACAAATTACTTACAGCACTTAAAACTTAATTCAACTCAGTTTTGTGAGTTCTGATTTTACTGAAACTGACCCCAACGCACTTGAACTATCAAGTGCATCTTGTGCAACTTTCTGCTTTCCACATCTCTGGGCAGTGCGTAGGAGTAGCCTAACATTTGTCTAAGCTGTCTTGAAGATTAATTGCTTTTGATAAAAAATGGCATCTTTCTTTTTTCTCAATCAAACTTAGTTGCTGTAGTAGAAACTCTAAATAAGGAGTTTTCCCAGGCCCTCCTCTGGTACCCAGATCACAATCAAGATGACATACTCCCAATCAGCTCCAGCTATAGCTTCATTTTAGATTTCAGATGACAGTCTGACAGTGCTACTGCATGTGAATTTCCTTGACAAGCAAAGCCTTGTCAAATAAGTTAAAATAAAAGTTATAGTAATCCATCATTCTACCCATTAACAAAGCATTCTGTCACACACTGTAATTTGTTGTTGACCGAGGCCTGTTGTATTAATGGAATAAAGTGGCGCCAAACATTAGAATACATTGTGCCCTATTGTTCTACTTTTCTCCTGCCGTCCCAACATGGGGGACATTTTTCACATGCCACTGCACTGCCAAGCTTTCGAAACGTGAACCCCCGCCAGGCCAGACAGCGAATGCAACCCGGCGGTGAAAAAGAGGTATCTGTTACACAGGCAAGAGGCCAGCTCAACAGTATTTGTTTTAACAGCAGGCTATTAGCAGGCATGCTTGTCTTGTGTATTTACAAGAGTTTCCAATCATGTCAAAAATCCTCCTTTGCATTAATGACAAAGGGTTGGGTTTTCATTTCATTCAGGCTGTAACGATTCAAGACTGAGGCTGAGTACAAATGCTGGATATCACACTGTTTTGAGAGCTGCACTAAAGATGATGAGATGTGTTTGTGTCATATACAACCTCCTGTTGTGATCTGTTTACTGGCCACTGTCATAATACACTGATAAAAAATT